>JAZDUH010000327.1:44642500-45842500 GCA_036419115.1 Scarus forsteni
CAGCCAGCAGATCTAGACACACCTAACCCAGTCAGAAGCAGAACAAATGATTATAAATTTGCTAAATAGCTTCACACTGGGGGGGGGGCATTATGATGTCAACTCGGGGGCCTCGGTTTCACCGAAGTTCCCAGTAGGAAATCCGATTCGATGTTCCAGTTGCAGTTTCCTACTCGGAACTCAGAAATTCCTACTTTTGACTACAACTGGAACGCACCAAAAGACGTGAACCAAGGTACGTAGCGGTAGTTTTTGATGTGTGACAACAAGCAATGTTTGGAAAACTTGTTATCGTAGTTTTGTAGCCAGCTAGAAATCGCTACTAACAGTCCGCACTAGACGCTTGTTTTAAATTCTGTTTAATTTTTAATTGTCTTGTTCCTTGAAGATCTGAGTCCAGTTGAGTCAGCATCTGGACCAATTTAGCTAAAGAATAGCATTTATAGATAACCTATTCTGATGCTATAAAACTCATCTTAAAGTGTGTATTTCGATCAGGCATATATCTAAAAGTGAGACTTTTTTGTCATTACTTAGAAACTCCTCATAGCATCTTGAATTAGCAAAGAAAGGATTCTAGGGCAAATTACAGACCACAAATAGGCTCTCTGATGATAGCATTAAGGCCCAAAATGGGATGAAGTCTACGCAGCCCTCTCCTACTGAATATCAATGAAAGACTCACAGTGCAATGTCCTTCAAAGTCCCATGTCTCATTTTTGACAAGAAGACAACAGCATAATAGAGACCCTTTTTCTCAACAAGACGGTAGAATTCTCAAATACAAAAACAAACAACAGTAACTTGTACCAGAACTCCAACTTTGTCACACACCACAAAACATGCTTGTCAGGGTAAATGTGAGTGTGAGCATGACTGGTTATCTGTCTCTTTATGCGGCCCTGTGATTGGCTAGTAGCTGGCTCAGGGTGGACCCTGTCTCAAGCCCAAAGCCAGCTGGGTAGGCTCCAGCTCCCACATGACCCCTAGAAGGGTAAGCGGTATAGATAATGGGTGGATGAATGGTAAAACCTGACTGTAAACAAGGTAGGGGTCCTGAGAGGCTTTTTAAAAAATGAGTCTCTTACCACTGCAATGCACTGTCGACTGGTACCCGGCCATGGATCATCTGATTCCAGGCCAGACAAGAACAATATATAACGTTACACATTCCTGGACAGCAGGGTAACTTGACATACCAAATGGACAGAATCAAATATTGCAAGTCTACCATGGAAACATACCAGAAAAAGATAAGGAAAGGCAGGACATTTCAACAAAAACTGAAAGGTGACTAAATTAATGTTCTGTCTGCCACATTCATTAAAGCCTTTCAGAGGCTTTCACTGGCTTTTTGCTTCCAGAAAATCCAAACCACAGCATAGTGATGCCTCTGTCCTTAGCTGAGAAGCCTTGTTAATTTATGTCTGGAAACGATCATTTCTGCCTCAAGCTTTTGTTATGGATTAGCCTCCAAGTCCGAAGAAGGTAAATAAATAAACACACAAGCTAACCCTGATCTGAAGTGTGAAACAAAACAAAGGAACTGGTTTTAATGAGGAAAAAAGGAAGTGGTCCATGATGCAGTGAGTGCTAAGCTAGTTGTCTCATTTAAGATCAGTTTTATTTTTTGTTCTTAGAAACTTATATACTCCTTATAAAAAAGTTGACGTACAGGCATGAGTCATGGATGGACCGTACATTAAAGTTTTAGCTCTGTTTAAGGATTACTCTCCTCTGAATTTCTTTGAGCTCCACTCTTTTTTGTATGTTTTTCTTTTTTTATCTGGTATACCAGCTGCTAGAGCAATCAATCACCTCTTTTGAGTGGGGCTTTTCTTTTGTTGCCACCTGGATTACTCAAGTGTGTTTTGGATGAGCAGATGGAGGAAACTTTGGCTGTTTTGAGTTTCTAGGGACTTAGGAAAATAAAATGACTGTTTAGGATTAACAGATACAAACAGAAAAAAACAATCCTTAGCTGTGGACAATTAGTCTACCTACAAATCCTAAAAGTTTAATTCAGAAGCCAGCTTAAAAAAAATGTTATGCATTCATTGAAAAACACTTTGGAGTTTGTAACTTGGGGAAGTGGGACGCATGAATTAAATGGTTTAAAGCCATTAAATCAGACTTTTGTCTAATATCTACAACAAAAGTGGTTATAGTTATTTCTTAAAATGTCATCCTGTTTTATTTCATCTAAATAATAGGAACAATAATAAGAATGTATAATTGATTTATCCCTTACAGTAAATTTCCATTGTCAAAACTCTGTTATTGCTAAGAAACATGCTAAACACACCACGCAGATATCCACATGCACAAAAGGAGCACTTATGGAGAGATGTCAACGATAGTTTGCTGCTCCTGAAGAAGGGCTACTGAGCAATCTTGAGCTCAGTGCCTTGCTTGAGAGTACTTCAGCGGTGCCCAGAAAGTCAGATGGTGCCTTTCAAACTACCAAACCAACTTCCAAACATGGTTTGATCGGGACTCAATCCGGCCACCCATGATCCCAAACCCAAATCCTTTTGGACTGAGCCATTGTGGTCCCTTTTCTTTAAGATTTACAGATTTTATTAAGTTTTGAAAAGAACCCCTTGAGTTTATAACAGCAATTTTAGATATACTTTTTTGTGCTACACAATAATACACCAGATCAACTTAGACATATAATATATGGAGGGAACACATCATGCTGGCACCATACTGTCCCAACTTTGACAACATTTCCCTCGGCATTCTGAAAATCCGGTGTTTTGGTTTCATGATCATCCAAGTGACTGATGACTTTCAGCCGACTGTGTTTGTGCTGTTGTTACAGCATCTGTTGAAAACTGAGTAAGCATACAAGAATGTTTCTTTGTTTGGGTTGGAGAACTTGTTTTTTTTAGATAATGATGGGAAAAGCAGAGCAGTATGGTGAGGAATGAGTGAAAGGATGTGCAGAACTACATGTGAGTTGAGTGGCAAAAACAAAAAGTCCTTCATTGTACATTTTGTCACTGTTGGGCATAAACCTTGTATCTCCAAAATTACTACAAATCAGGAAACAATAAAAAAGGCTCTACTACTGATTGAATGAAAATTGGTTTATTATGATTACCTCCGCCAAGGAGGTTATGTTTTCGGGAGAGTTTGTCTGTCCGTCTGTCTGTCTGTCCGTCTGTGAACAAAATAACTAAAAAAGTAATGGATGGATTTTTAATGAAATTTTCAGGAAATGTTCAGCATGGGAAAAGCAAGACCTGATTCGATTTTGGTGTTGATCCGGATCAGCATCTGACCGCCATGACGAAAAATGTGATTTTTGTGAATAACTGCTATATAGATATCATTATAAATCCAGTTGCTAATGGTATGTTTTCATGGTCAAGGAATCTAAATATTTCAATGAAATAAAGGTAGGACTAATATTTGTGGTCAAAATGACAATATTTCTGAGGACTGTGGCGCTGGCGGAGGTCTGCGCTCTCCGAGTGCTTTCTAGTTGCAAGTTGTTTTTGTATTTTAATTTGGTTAAAGTTTATAAAACCCACTCACCAACGTGGACGGTAACCAATCGCACTATTTCATGACAACATATGAAAACCACAAAAAATAGAGAGAGGAGGTTTGTGCCTGACAGAGAGGGTTTGTTGGTTTGAATGTCGCACATAGACTGAAGTGTGCACTGCTGTCGTCATGTCCACTAATCCTCACTGCTATGTTGATAACAAGCTCAAAACCTCATACAAACCACCTCTCTGTGAGCTTCATGGGGTTTGTTTTCCATCAAATCTTACAACGAACGAGATGCTTTTAATTCTCTAAATAAACCAGGAATCTCAAACACTCATATTAATGATTGAGAAGTTTTTGTGCAGCAAAGAGTAAGATGTCATACTATAGAAATACCTCTCTCAGCACAGCGGACTGAAATGTACCTCAGGCGCCCCGGTTAGACCCTCATTATAGATAACAAAACCCATTAGCTAAAGTGTCTTTAAAAAGTAAAAACATTGTCAGCGTGAGTAAAACAAGTGCAGAAATAAATACTGTAAAATAGGCTCTGCCTTTAAGCTATGGCAGCTGCCACGCCCCCTTCTCTTGCTAACCTGTTTGTGAGTGTTGTGTATGTGAGTGAGTTACCAGAAGCAAAGATTGTCAGGCGGATTGGGAGCAGCTGTGTAGGGTGCAGCAGCCGATCGCCCTGCGAGACGACAGCCATTCGCCTTCATAAGAAGGCTCGGAAGCCTGAGAACAGGAGCTTCTCAACAGAGCCTGAAGCTGTTAGACAGTCTTTGTTAGATAGTCTGTAAGACATCCTGAGAGTCAAGGGCATTAGTTTAATTGTTTATTTCTGTTTTGTGTTATCCTGTTTATCCTTTTGGACCATTTATCTTTGTTCATGGATTTTCTTAGTTTATTGTTATCCTTCGTAAATGACTTTCAGTTTGTGAGTATTTTTATTTTTACTGGTGCTTCTTAATTTGCCCTTTTAAACCTCATTTTGTTATCCTTGCTTCCTATTTCCTTTAATAATAAAAAACTTTGATTAAAACCAATTAAAACCATTCCCATTGAGCCAGATTGTAACACTTTATCATTAGCTTAGAATAACACATTTATAGAGCTCTTCTTTTCTCTTCTCTCGTTGCTTCTTCTTTCTTATGCTATACCTACTGCGTACCTTACACCAGATGACTTTACTTAAACTTAGTCAAGACCTTTGTAAGACAGTAGTATGACATTTTCCCAAATGTACGGTCAAGTTGTTTGCAATTCTCAGTCTTAACTGACATCAATGCCATTTAAAGTCAGGTTTTTATTAAATTAGGTTCATGTTTACATTATGTAAGTGCTGTATGCTTGTGAAAAAAAACCCTTGCTTTAAGGCCATGAGAGATTGATTTTATTACATGTGTCATTTTATCTGAATGTGTCATCGATGAACTGTGTTTTCAGTTTTGGGAAGAGAATATAGGTCAAAGAGCTATCATTGATTGATTTAATGAATGACCCCTGACATGTCATTCCTTTTGAGCCACAGCAGCATGGAGAAACAAAATGTACAGACAGAAATTGCAGAAACTTTCTAAACCATGGTTGACCATGCAACAGATTGCTAGCTAAGGAGCTAACCACTGTCCTAAGTCACTGTGCTAACTGTTTTGTCTACAAACTAGCAGAATATTATGCTAAAGACTGCAGTACAAGATTCCTATCCATTTACACATACATACTGTATGTATGAGCAGAAGAACAAAGAGTGTGATGACTTTGACTGTAAATAGTAATCTTTGGTTGAAACATACTGTTGGCCATCATCTGTGACTGGCTCTTAAGCTAGCTGGAAAAAAAAAAAAAAACATTCCTCTGCCCTTGTTCAAAAAGAGGGTCATGTCAATGACACGAGACAAGACTAAAGACTTACAATACTTTTAAAATGTTTGACTTTGTCATATGGTCAGGACAGGAAAAAGACGGCCTTACATCTAACGACAGAGCTCACAGAAGCACATCCAGCCTCCAGAAAGACAAGATTAAACTCAAGATTAAACTTTGACTTTTGAAACGTGTATGCAGCTTGTAAATTGCAGGAATGCTGTTAAATGTATAAATGTGTTATAAAGTTCACTAAGAAAATTTCTCATTTAAATGTGTCAATGTTTTCAGTTATCACAAATGATGATCTGTTAGTGGACTGGAGTTAGTACTAATGTGTATCACCAATCAGAACTAAGAAAAAAAAAAAGCCAGCATCAGCTACATAAACTATTAAGATTACAGCTTAGAACATTGAAGTTAATAAAATTTGACACATTAACAGAGCTTGAATAAAATCTGACATCTTTCTCTCTCCTGTCTTTCATCACCTGCAGATCTTCCTGCATCTTGTGTGTTGGAAACTACTTTAATGTGCACCCTCAGGGAGAGCAAGGGGATAGGGTTCACTGCTTACTGATCATGGATGGAGATGAAAGACAGATAAAAAAAGAAATGTGTAGTAAAATTGTAATTTTTCTCACCTGGTCACCCCTCTGAGGAACTGTATAAAGTAAACAATGTTTAACTCTGTACTGAGGCATGTTCGTTGCATGACTTTTAATGACTGTCTGGAAGGCAGGCAAAGCTGAAGGCATCATTCATTCAGACGCCAGTCCATCCGTACATCTACTATATTCCTTTGAAAGTAGCATCTCCCTTTAGATTGTCTTCAGGCTGCACATACAATATAAATCCATATCTTCAGACCAGCTAAACCCATTTTCATGACAATTCAGCGAGATGCTGCTATATCAACCAACATTATTCCTCTCCAGAATATATTAATTAAAGATATTGATTTTAATATTAGATTGATCTCTCGATCCATAGACATAAGGTTACTCTTGAAAATGAGATGCCATACCTCAGGGGGGCTACCTTTAATAACAAATGTGGTGCTGTACAAGTAAGAACTGACTGATTGACACTAAATTCAGCAGAGACAAATGTGATGAGGATAAAGTATTCTTGTGCCACATCAAACACGACAGCTAGACAATAATGACCGAATTCCCAAGGTCACCATGCTATACATATTCTGTGTGAATGATTTATTATATAGAGCCATGTGAACAGATCAGACAACACATCTTTGTGTTTTCTGTGAGCATCTACTTTAATCATGTAGCTGCGTATCAACAACATCTTTAATATGAAGTGAGTTTATTGAATCCTCTTCTCTTCATTTTCTTCTGAAATAGCAATTAAGCTGCCAACATGCACTGCTGGATTCCAGTCATCTCCTGTAAACTGCGTGATGCATGTTAGTAATCAGTAAATATTCTACAAAAAAACAGCCTGCACACATTTTCACTGAGGCTCATGAATTTCTTCACTGCAGTCACTCCAGAGGGGCAAACAAAGCTGCAGGGCATTTATTTTGCTTATTTAAACAAATGGTGACAATACTCAAAGTGACATTTACTTAAATGGCACATACTGGGAAATTTGTGAAAGTGATTACTAAGCAACACATCCCTTTAGGAAATGAATATTTAATTTAAGAAACAATGCAAAAGTAGGGTTTAATCTAAGCACAATCAAGAACTAGCACTCCTTTAAGAAAACACAGAAGGGTATTCATCTTTGACTTTGCTCGTTTACACATGCTCCTACTGAAAGAGTGTATGCTTGTGTTCTCATGGAAATATATGATCCAGATAAATAATAAATTAGTGGATTAGTCTGATGAAAAAGTAGATATTTGGGGATTGGGGGCTGGTAAAGCACTGCACAGATGGAGGATATTGGGCTAATGAATGATTAGTTTAGACTATTTTAGACAACAGCTTGTGTGTAACTAACACTAAATCAGGAGAAAACACTGGGAGACACTTTAGCAGTAGGCAAACTAAAATGAAAACAAAAAAACACAATATTTTCAGATTTGTTACCATTTTAACATCTTGAAATTTTGAATTTGTGTATGCCATGTCTGTGTGAAAAGTGACAGAGTTTAAGAGGGGCCTTAAGACTGTCACGAGAACAGATCACATTCACCACATGTGTCCAAGCTCCCACAGAGATAGGCATCTGCTGGTCTTAAGAGAGTCATGGGCTGTAGGTCTGGGCAGTATCCAATTTGTTGTATTATTAAACCGTCCCCGTGTTTTCCCTTCAGTTCATGGTATTTCCACAATGAGATTAAAAATTGCATTATTCAAGAAGCAGCTCCAAATCAAGTCTTCGGCAATGAGGAGAGTCTATGCTAAAAGACAGAGTACACAGCAATTTACAGGCACTGTAACGCACTCCCTGCATGTCACTGAATATGTACTCTTTTCTTGATGATACAATGAGAATTATCAGTTCACCAAAAATGTGTTGTGTTTTTATTAGATTTTTGAGGGCATTGTTATTCGTAATTATTTTTTATGGAATATGTAGAGCAGAAATGTCTAAATTAAACAGTTGGAGCCTCAAAGTTTTTGCTCAAAAGACAGCATAAATTACCCCAAGCCATAGGCTGAAGCCTTCTAGATAACTGTTTCCATGATTCTGCATATAGCCAAAATATGAAGGATGTACCTATGACTTTCCATGAAAATACGCTTTTAGCAACCATTCAGTTTTTATACATCATTGATCCACCAGGGAGTAGCCACTAGGGCTGGGTATTTCCAACAACCCCACAATACGATACATATCCCAATACTGAGGCCACGATACGATATGTATCGATATACACATCAATTGTGAACATTGACCAGTCTTTTAACAGAATTCCCGGCAACTTCTGTTTTTATTACAAGAAGAAAAAGAACAAGCATGAATTTTAATTGATTCTTCAGCTTAAGAACTTTACTTCAGGTCCCCAAAGATGGTAGACACCTAAGTTTAAATTTGGAACATGTGTTTTATCATGTAGCTTGGCTTCTACTTTGAACTGTGCCACTGTTAACATTACCCAAACTGTATTTACAACAACTGTCCAAACATTGAGGCTGTATCGATTCTGTAGAATCTGCATCGATACACGTATCCCAAAGGAGTGCATGACGATATTTTGCCATATTGATATTTTGAGCACAGGCCTAGTAGCCACCATAAGCTGGAGATGTGGTTACGTGGATGTAAAAAGCACCGCAAACAGAGCTATTTTTTTATCAGATGCATGAATAAAATCAGCCTGTGTCTGGATTGGAAGTTCGTGCGATCTGCCTTTTGATGATGCCCAGTCTGTGAGAACGTAAATTGTAATGCAGGCTCTTCAAATTAAGAGTAAGATAATAGGTAACACAGTTGCTTGGTGATAAAAAGGCAGAACTTTGGCATCCCTACTTTTTCTATGAGGCTTCAGGTGGATGTTTGCCCCAGGATAAGTCATGATGATTTGAGAAAACCACAGGGGATCGTTGCGTATAAGTGCCATCTCTGGAGATTCAGCCGCGTCTGCATGAGAGGATTAATGCATGATTCTGAGCTGACTGCCCCATGGACTGCCTATCCCTGATAAGAAAAATCTGGGCTCAGCACACATGCACCATCCGATAGAGCTGTAATTAAAGTGTGCTCTCAGTCAGTCATTTAGATGCCCCTCACAAATTCATCGATCCAGGATGACATGCTTATTCCAGAGTCTTTTGAGATCAAGGTATTGATAACTTTAACAGTGAGCTCAGCACTGTAATTCAAAATAAAATCAAGATCTTTGTGCTCTAATGAAATAAGAACTCAAAGACAAAGCCCCTTATCTCAAATATAGATGACTGATAAATAACACAGTATACCCCATGGCATGGCTTACTCCCTGTAAGAGTCAAGCTCTGTGCATGCAAGTCCCAAGTAGTGGCAATACCCGCCTACTGCATCCCCGCTAACAGCCTTTGACTAACCATATAGACTGGTGGGCAGCAGGAGGCAAGACACCAGTGAGTGTGTCAGTTGGGAACCCTCCCTCTCTGCTGTGTCTTCTGGAGCCATCCCCCTCCATGCTCGCTCTCACCACCCACGAGGGGTGCAACAATGCAGGGAGCCTATGGTTCAGTACTTTTTTTTTGGTCACTGTTTTCTATTCTTATTTTTGTTTGAGTCTGACAGCCCAGTCTTTTGGAGTGCTACTCTCTGTCTTTATAAATTCCTTTCAGAGTTGTTTTGGCTAATCTAACATTATTTCCAAAAGCTTATCAAGAAGAAAAAGCTGTTATTTATTCTACTTTGAAGAAACTAAACAAACAAGAAGGCCAATAAAGTTATCCATCAAGAACAGTAGTGTATTTTATATAACTAGATATAGAAATAAACATGTTAAAAAATTAGGGCTGTCACTTTGGTGCATTAATTCGATTAATTAATTACACCGCAAATTAATGCATTATAAAAATTAATCGCAAGATTAATCATAGCACACAAACATTTTAATATTGGCCAGCTGGAGGACCCGTACATGGCAGTGGCACGCCACTTCACTCATGCGTCTCTCTAGTCAAACCAAGCAAAGCCTAGGTGACAATAGGAATGGCCTATTTAAGACTTTGTCTCATTTTATTTTTGAATTTATTTATCTTTGTTTACTGAATTCTTTAATAATGCATCAGGCCTAATTGGTTTGCTGGATGTCCTCGACCTTTTTCTTATTTTGAACTTGATTTATGAAACACACTTAAAGTGTAATTTGAGTTGCCTGATTGAGCTTAGAATTTTCTGGACAAGTTGCCCTGACTGGTTTTATTTAGTCACCAATAAAAATGTGGATTTACAAATCTTCACTTCATAGTGTATTCATTTGATTAGTCCTGCACTACAATTTTATAATATCCTAGAATTCAAATTCTTTATTTGGGTACTTTAAGCAGATATGAGATTAAAATGTGATTAATTAGATTAACTAATTATAAATCCAGTAATTAATTAGATTAATTTTTTAATTGTCTGACAGCTCTATTACAAAAAGTATATCAAATGGACAAAGTACACAATAGTCAGTTGCTTATATTATGTTTCAAATGTTACAAAAACAAACAAACATTACCTAAAAAATAAACAAATTAAAAAAAAGAAAAAAAAAAGCGAAATTTCAAGTGAAAAAAATATATCTATTTACATAATTACTCAGTGCAGAACCTCATTTTAAACACATCATCATGTAACTTGTGTTGTTTGACTTGTGTGATTCACAATAACCCTTGTCACAGCAGGGTTCTTCACCTAGACTTACCCTGAAATTGCTGTAATTTTCATTTTTCCACCCTTCAATTGACTTACAAGGAAAATCCAAAATACTGCTATAGTTCTGAATGGTTCAATGTTAAATTGAGAACTTTTGTCCGTTACACCAACCGTAAACTTCTTTTGCCTTGCCTAACCTGCTCCAAGAACTAACCTGACACACCAGATGGACCGTTCAAATATATCTTACTCGTCCATCTGGGAAAGAGGCCATAAAATATGTTTGGGAAAGGCCAAAAGCCAATCCTGCAGGTTCATTATGGGCCTATTAGTAATGTGTAGGTGGGTGCTACTGCCATGGTGGAAAGAAGAGAATGTGAGCCCCTTCAAGGCACACAGAACATGAACATGGTCTCTTTAAAAAATAAAGTTAATAAAATTAAATAAAAATATGTCAGACAACATATTAACATAGAAAATATTCAAGCTTTATATTCCCTGCAAGTTACAAACTTTTTCGTAAGTTCTTGTTTTGTTGCATTAACTCTTGAATGGGCAAAGTCACAAGGCACACCAGTGACACCATTTTAAAATCACTGCCCTAGCTCATGTCCTATGACTACACTCACAAACAAACATTACATATGAAAAAAAATGCAAAGACAGCACAAAAAAATAAATAATTATAACATTGAAAAATCTGAGGGTGAGGTGTGCAAAACAAGGCCAGCACTCACCCTGATCATGCTTTTGCTCTGCCTCCCCCTGCTCTGTCATTTTTCTTCAAGGGAAGACAGTAAAGAGGAACAAAATATGGATGTGTATGTTTCTATCTATTTGTTTCCCAATCACAGTTATTTTTCCTTAGCAAATTCACTGATTGGTTTTAATTGCTTCCTCTGACATCTTAATTGCTGTCTTTTGCAAAGTACGTCTCTGCACTCCCAGCTCTTAAGCGATGAGACTGCAGATCTACAAAACCAAAAATCAGTGAAGTTGGCACGTTGTGTAAATCCTAAACAAAAACAGAATACAATGATTTGCAAATCCCTTTCAACCTATATTCAATTGAATACACTGCAAAGACAAGATACTTAACGTTCAAACTGATAAACTTTATTTGGAATTTGATGCCTGCAACATGTTTCAAAAAAGCTGGCACAAGTGGCAAAAAAGACTGGGAAAGTTGAGGAATGCTCATCAAACACTTATTTGGAACATCCCACAAGTGAACAGGCTAATTGGGAACAGGTGGGTGTCATGATTGGGTATAAAAGCAGCTTCCCTGAAATGCTCAGTCATTCACAAACAAGGATGGGGTGAGGGTCACCACTTTGTGAACAAATGCGTGAGCAAATTGTCCAACAGTTTAAGAACAACATTTCTCAACCAGCTATTGCAAGGAATTCAAGGATTTCATCATCTACGGTCCGTAATATCATCAAAGAAAGAAATTATTGCACGTAAGCGGCAAGGTCGAAAACTAACATTGACTGCCCGTGACCTTCCATCCCTCAGGTGGTACTGCATCAAAAACCGGCATCACTGTGTAAAGGATATCACCACATGGGCTCAGGAACACTTCAGAAAACCACTGTCAGTAACTACTGTTCGTCGCTACATCTGTAAGTCCAAGTTAAAACTCTACTATGCAAAGCCAAAGCCATTTATCAACAACACCCAGAAATACCGCCGGCTTCGCTGGGCCCGAGCTCATCTAAGATGGACTGATGCAAAGTGGAAAAGTGTTCTGTGGTCTGACCAGTCCACATTTCAAATTGTTTTTGGAAACTGTGGTCGTCATGTCCTCTGGACCAAAGAGGAAAAGAACCATCCGGACTGTTATAGGCGCAAAGTTCAAAAGCCAGCATCTGTGATGGTATGGGGGTGTATTAGTGCCCAAGGCATGGGTAACTTACACATCTGTGAAGGCACCATTAATGCTGAAAGGTACATACAGGTTTTGGAGCAACATATGTTGCCATCCAAGCAACGTCTTTTTCATGGACGCCCCTGCTTATTTCAGCAAGACAATGCCAAGCCACATTCTGCACGTGTTACAACAGCGTGGCTTCGTAGTAAAAGGGTGCAGGTACTAGACTGGCCTGCCTGTAGTCCAGACCTGTCCCCCATTGAAAATGTGTGGCACATTATGAAGCGTAAAATACAACAACTGAGACCCCGGACTGTTGAACAACTTAAGCTGTACATCAAGCAAGAATGGGAAAGAATTCCACCTGAAAAGCTTCAAAAATTGGTCTCCTCAGTTCTTAAACGTTTACTGAGTGTTGTTAAAAGGAAAGGCGATGTAACACAGTGGTAAAAATGCCCCTGTGCCAACTTTACTGCAATGTGTTGCTGCCATTAAATTCTAAGTTGATGATTATATGCGAAAGAAAATAAAGTTTCTCAGTTCGAACGTTAAGTATTTGTCTTTGCTTTGTATTCAATTGAATATAAGCTGAAAAAGATTTGCAAATCATTGTATTCTGTTTTTATTTATGATTTACACAACATACCAACTTCACTGGTTTTGGGTTTTGTACTTTAAACCTTCTACACAAAGAAATGTTATACCAACTGTGTACTAGACAGTAAAAAGCAGTTCTCAGTGAAAGTACCTGTTTTACCCAGGAGTATTATCATATCATAGTTAGTATGCAGGTGAATGTGGGAACATGAAAATAATTCAGGAGTAGTTTCTGCCATAGTTGACTGAACACTTTATAATGCAAAATAGCTTGATTAAGACTGTCGTATTGAGTCCATGACTGAGTCAACATCAGGTAACCAAAATCCTATAAGAAGACAACTTTTCAATTATTGATTAATTATATTCAAAGTGGAGGTAAAACTAAGAATACAATTTTTATTTATTTATTTATTTTGCTAAATGGATTCTGTGAGGTAAGTAGACTTGAGTTTGAATGGAAGTTTTCATGTCTTAGACTACTCAAAGCAGCTCTACACCCCTCGTCACATTTACCCATTCACACCAATTCATTCACTGATGACTGGGTTTCTTTCTGCCAGTTGTCCATCAATACCAACAAATTCATGCCCTTGGGGTTAAATGTCTTGCCCAAGGACACATCAATATGTGACAGCCAGAGCTGGGCTCAAACCATCTACCTTCCAGTTACTGACCAAGTGCACCATCAGACTGTACCACTGATGCCCCAGGTCTGAGTAATAATAAGCTAAAGGCAGATATCAGTTATCATCCTGCTCTGCTCCATTTTCTAATTACCTCCGCCAAGGAGGTTATGTTTTCGGGAGAGTTTGTTTGTCTGTCTGTCCGTCTGCGAACAAAATAACTCAAAAAGTAATGGATGGATTTGGATGAAATTTTCAGGAAATGTTCAGCATGGGAAAAGGAAGAACTGATTCGATTTTGGTGTTGATCCGGATCAGCGTCTGGCCGCCATGATGAAAAATGGGATTTTTGTGAATAACTACTGAACTAAAATAGGTATCATTATGAATTCAGTTGCTAATGGTGCATTTTCATGGTCAAGGAATGTAAATATTTCAATGAAATAAAAGTAGGACCAATATTTATGGTGAAAATCACAATATGGGTGAGGACTGTGGCACTGGCGGAGGTCTGCGCTCTCCGAGTGCTTTTCTAGTTTTAGCTATGGTTTTGGCAATGTCTGAACAACTTTTGTCCAGGGATGGATAAACTGCTGTCCCTCCTACACCCACCAATCAGTATTTAAAATAGCACAAACAATTACATGCAAAAGGAAGATAAACAGAGTTTGACTGAAAAACATTACAAAAAGCAAAAATAATTTATGTAAAACTCCTTTAAACCTTTCCTAAGTGCATTATCAAAAAATAGAAATATTGGTAATATATACTTATATAAAAGTAAATGCTTATTTACTTCAATCAAAATGTAGGTCAACTTGTTCATGGTCTTCTTTTAGTTCTTCGCGATAAATATTACTTCCGTTATATTTTAAATAAGTACATTTTAATTTATAAAGTCTTTACTTGCACAAAATTTCTTGTTTTCGACAAGGTAATTCAACCACCTAGTTACTAATATCTCATTCTGTGCATTAATTTGGCCCTCAAGAAATGAGAAAAAAAGTGTCCTTTATGGCATCAAATTATAAGCCCTGACTTCATACTGTGATGTGGAAGAGTCATTTGATATTGTTTTTCCTCTTTTTCAGCTTTTTTTTCTAATCTTTGTCGTCCAGACAAAAATGTCCTGCACTTATCAACTATTTGGGAGAGCTGCTAGAAATATTACCTCAAAGCAAAAAGACTGTAAGTTAAACTGTGGTCAGGCAGGGGTCTTACAGTGTGATGTCTCCTCTAAGACTTACACGTGGATAAGTGTTGACTCCAATTGGGCAGTCATGCAAAAAATCAAACAAAATCCTGCTTTATGTTTGATATATCTATGAGGCTGTGGGTGTCTGCTCAGCCAGTGTGATGTCAAATATTCAGACACGCCCCTTTGCAGATTTTCCACATGGCAGATTGTTGCCTGGCTGCACGCATCCCAAAAAATTTAACAGATGAGGACACGAAGGGCCACAGCATGGCTTTGAGTTTCCTCAGTTTCTATTAGTTCCAAAACAGGCTAAGGAGGCATGTTTTCTAAAATATATTCTCCCTTGCTCTTTGTCTGTATTGATGCACAACAGAGGGAAAAACAGTGAAGAGTCATTGAGATAAATTGTCACACAGCAGTGCGTTGCAGTGTTTGTGGGCAGTTCAGACTCAAATATGACTCAGCATATGAGTCTGATTTTGTCTCTGAAACTTGCATCATGCTCAAGTGGGGCATGCTGTTAGTGTATTTCATTGAGCTTTGCACATTTTGGTTCTCATTTCCACACCACTTGAGCAACAGTGAAAGCAATTTAGGGTGACATTTCCTGCTGAGAGACACCTTGACACATGATTAAAGGAGCTAGAGATCTAACCCAAAACCTACCAACCAAAAGACAATTCCACTGAACCACTCTGATTCCAATTTACTACTTTTTAGCTTACTAATGTTTTTGTTTTCTTGTTCATAATCATCCCTAATTTCCAATAAATAATCACGTCTGCATGCATAAGAATGAGAGTTATCTTCTTTCAGGTACTTTACTGGTTGACTCATTGGTTGGCAGAGCTTTGACAGGCTACAAAGTCCCACTTAAAGGTCAGACATAAAGTCGGACATGATTCAATTACATATTTAGCAAACTCAATCCAACATGATGGTCTTTTGGGCCTTGAGGAATGAATAAGGCTTTACAAAAATGTACTCAAGCGCAGACGTAAACAAGAAGTATCCACCAATCAACTACACCTCTCCAAAAATACACTAAAAGAAGGTCACCATTAAAGGCCACGTACAAGAGGCTTTTAAGAGCAGTTCAATAGAGTCTTTGATGGTTGTCACTCAGTATTTCCATGTGTGTCCTTCCTCCCAATAACTTCAGCTACTCTACTCATAAAGCCTCATTTATCAATCCAAAAACCTGCTGCAGTACTTTTTTTTTAAAGCTGGGTAGAGGAACTTGTGATTTTTCTCAGTGCTGCCTGTGGGTTTCTCAAGTGCTGCCATTTTCACTTGACTTGACATTTTACAGTGGCTTTGGTGAAATGAGGTTCAGATGAGGGGTCATTTGAGGATGCTCTGCACTTGAGATTGACGGATATAAGCTCCATGAATTTGTGATGACTTAGAATACAAAATAAGGAAAATAACATTTTCAATGCCTCGATCATCACTTTTAAGAGATGCTGATGGGCTGCTCTGTGCTGTCTGGTGGTCATAAGCCTCCAGAAGCATACAGGACATTGAAAAGCACATTGGTGAATGAGTGAAGACAACTGTGGTTATTGAGGAAGTGGGAATTATATAATTTTTTTAAGCAAAGGGTGAACATGAGGCCCAAAGACCTTGAACCTTAATGTACAAAGTCATGCTAATTTATCATCGAGTAGTGGACATTACCTTAAAAGCAATAATATTAAACCTTGGGATATTTCCATTGTATCTTGCAGTGAATTGCAGCTGGATTCACCTGGTTTAACGTCTGTAATAAGATGGATCCTTCTTGCCAAGCTCCAAGACCCATAAAGCCCAATCAGCACCAGGAGGAAGTGACTGTTCACACAGAGATTAGCATTGATGCTAACAGCTCCAGTTGCTGTTTTATCAGATCTGGACAACATTTCTTGATTAAATGAAGTCAAATAACAGCACAGAAAGCATGTTTTCTCCATCTTTAACATGTGTAAGCAAGAGTAAGTTCTACAAAGTTGATTTTACATTGTGTACTTTACACCACAGCAGAAGCACCTGCCTTCAAAAAATCTGATCCTTAATGAATGTTATCAGCAGGATAATTGTCCAATCACCAGAGAGAATAAGTTTGAAATTAGACAAATACATGTAACATTTATGACCAATATAATAAGGGTAGATTAATGGTCTGGATGTCCATAAGTTTGTCACTATCATAGATTATCATTTTATTTTACATCCCTTTTCTTTGACCCCCCACCCCACTGTCATTAGGAAACACAATTTATCATAAATTCTCATTTTTCAAATCACTTTAACCCAATTTCATTGTAGTTTACTAACAGATGTTAATGTAAAAATGAGATTAATTACTCTTCCTATGGTTGCTATTGATTATACCTCTATAAAAACTACCTTTGCAACCACATAGAGCAGGGGTCCCTCTCGAAAACTAGATCTGATAGCTTTACATTCAGCAGAGACAAATACCACTAGGACAGATAAATGATTGGCCCATGGATCTGTCACTACCTTCAATTCTTACTTTAGTTCCTTTGTCTATGCATACCTCCCTTCCTTGGACCACACGGCCAATACAGATTCAGTGGATGGCTGTTCAACATTAGATTGGCTCCACTTCAAGATATCCAACTGCTAAACTGAAGTTTTCTCGCCCATGTTACTTTAAGCCTCCCATTCATGCACCTTCCTGTAGGTTGGACCAGTACACATGGATAGGTGGATGAATGGATGGATGGGTGTATGGAAGGATATCTAAATGGATTTATGGATCCAAAATCTGAAAATCCAAGGCTCCTGTCCTCAGGTGTCCCTGCTGCAGCACACAAAAACATCAGATTTAGAACCAGAAGCTTTCAGATGTTTTCCGACCAGCCAGTAACAGTGTGGTTGTTGCATTAAGGATACATTAAGAAAACAAGCTTTTGACTCTGACCACATCTTCATCTGCACTCTCCTTAATGTGTTTGTTTGCTTGTTTATATCATTGCATGGCGGCTTCCTGCGAACAGAAGTCACTCAGACACGATTCAGACAGAGGTCTAACCATGTGATTATAGCCTATTCTTCTGCAGGATTTGGCCTGTGGAGAGGAGTGCTCAGAGAGTGTTGGATGAGGTACAGTGCCCCTGCTGAGAAGACTTTTTTTTAGACAATTAAAGGCCCGTGTGACTGCGACCCTGTGCTGTGATGCAGGTCACTGAGTTAAGTGGATGTCTGTCAGGCATACTCACAGAGGCCAATGCAGCAGCAGCCATCTCCGGCTTTCAGATGCTCGCCTCATAATCATATCTCTCCTCCATCTGTGTGCCCTAAATCCTTCCCTGCTGTCCTTTATTCCTTCCCATCTCTCCTTCATCTCTCTAACTTTTTGTATAACCCCATTTCTCCCCAAATATATCATCCATGTCCAGCCTATTTCTCATCTCCTCAAAATGCTTTCAGCATCTTAATATCTATTCTGATACCCCTTCCCCCCCTGCAGCTGGCTCTCTAGGTGTCTGTTTTGCTTGGGCATGAAAGATGGTGTTCCTGCTGCCTGTCAGCTTGTAAGAGGCTGCTAATGTGAGAAGTGAGGGCACACCACTGTGATATGTAAGTCACTGCAGCTCACACTTAGTGACTCATTATTCTGTGTTGCTATAACTGCTCTCATTTTAATTATTCCTGCGTGAATTGCTTGCTGAACATGTCACGCTGTTTATCAAAGGGACTTTAAAAGAGGAAGAGAAATGACTGCCTTTTGTACTTCTATTTTAACCACTGTGGGTATAAATGTGCATCCATGTGGATTTTCCTTTTTTGTCCATCAGTGCCTGGAAGGGCCCATGCTGTCACATTTGCAAGGCTCACTTTGTCCACCTCCTGCGTACTTTGTACACAAATATCTCGCCTAACCGTGCACACTGTAAGTCACGCATGCTTTCTGCCCTCCTTGGGGAGGAAAAAAGAATAAAATGTCCTCTTCAAATACATTGGAAAAGGTAAAATAATTTGACAGATACTGGCACTTAGGAATGTTGCAATGATTCTTCTGGGCCAATAAATTGTCACTAAAGGGGACATGTCGAGAAATACTTCCCTTTTTAGTGTTTCAATGTCGAAGCACCGGTGACAGCCAAGGTTTTGAGGCATTTCATTTTCAGACTGTCTGTCAATTCATCTGCCCACACAGGAGGATTCTCGAGTGCAGGATAGATCAAAATGCTTTGAAAGATATACTTAAAATTTCCAATATATGCAAATTTTGGTTCAACAATAAAGGGATTAGATTGAAAAGATCAGTGGTAAAAGTCATGAAATCTTATGCTCATCCTTTACTTTTGAAAAAAAATACTGGGATATTATTTGATGGGATGGTTCAGGAATTTCAAAGTAGGATCATAAAGGTGTGTTCACACCAAACACAAATTTTGTCAGGTGACAGAAATACATCAGACGTAAATGGAAAATCATGAAATCTGCATTGTCCGCATGACATATTGTGGCGTGGTTGTTGTGCGACTGCTGCATATTTTCACAGGAGCAATGGGCATTTTGCCTCTTCTGCCATTGTTAAAAATATCCAACCTCTGCAACAAATTTGCCTGAAGTCATAGCGACAGCTCATCAACATCCAGAGTGGATGGTGATAAGGATGACATCACAGCAGGAGCCCTTCAGGTCTGAGGGGGGAAAATTTGCTTCAAAATTTGAACATGACGATACCTGAGCAAAATTTAGCTGTGGGAAGGTGAGATGCCAATATTTTTTCACATTTGGTGTGAAGAGAGCCTAAGAAGTACATTCCTTTGCAGTCTGCAGCTCTCATCATACAAAGCCTTCCTGCTGTGATGATCATTTCCACGTATGGACCACACTCACAGTTCACAAACTACTACTGAGGACTTGACTGGAAATTATTTTCAAAGTTGGTATTCAGTTTATACCTATTATTTATTGAGTAAAGAAAGAAGCTGAGGGTGATTTACTTGATGGAAACACACCGTATGTTATTTGTTGAGGAAGTTAACTAAGCTTCAATCAAACACAGTGCTTGATTGACAGGATAATCTTGAGCTGTGGAAATCTGGCAAATCTGTATCTGCAATGTAGTGGTATTGGCCAGTAGTGTAGACAGCTCTTCCCCTGCTTTCTTTGCCCATAGATCTTCATACATAATTAAAGTAAGCACACACCAGGAAGGGATGGGGTAAAAAGGAACTCATTTGCTTTTAAAGAGATGAACACCAAAGAGTGGGGTGTTCTAAAAAAAGGCTGTTAAGGGATTAGTTCAAAAATTCTGATGCTTAAACAATGTTTCAAATTCCCCAAACCACAGCAAAGATATTTACTTTGACTAAGATCAAAAGTGACAGCATCAGAGGATGAAAAAGAGGTTTGATAGCTCACCAAGACTAACTGACTGAGATTTAAGCTATGGTTTCAAGGTGCTGGCAGTACAGCTTGCCATGCTTCAGAATTTCATTATTCGCATCGCCCACATTTCTTACTTTTTTGCCACAGAAATTATTGGTGTTGCAACTGAATGATTCTTGGATGGCAACTTGTCAGGTAGAAATATATATTTGCCAGAGACATAAACTGCTTAACTCTCACCAGTCAGTTTAAAATGAGGAAATGTTTAGCTATAATTCCTTTACAATCCTTTTATCCTGACAACCTGTTCGGTTTTATACATGCTGCGTTAGGGACTTTGGTCATCAAGCTATTTGTCACTGCCAAAATACTGGGATGAGCCAAGCCTTTATAATGCATTGCAACATTTCATATTGAAAAAAAATCTGTTGGAGACATTTTTATATGTCAAAGAGACTTCAGATTTGGGTGAACTTTTACTCGGTTGGTGAAATATGTGCCCTGTGCACTTACAGTCAAACTTCCCTGTCATAAGAGGGGCTTCACAGCAGTGTAATGTCAATGCAATATGCTGTTGTACAAGGCCCTGCTGTGGGGAGTTTTTAAGCAGTTGTGTCTTCTGTCCAAATACTACTGGTACTACTTCCACAGTCCACAGACAAACTCATTAGGACTTCCAATTGCCTGTGCATTTGTATTTCTCTGAACATCTGTCTGCCTCTATGTCAGCTCTCTGATCAACTGGCCAGTACAGGGTGTATCCTGCCTTTTGCCAAATGACTCTATTGCCTCAGGGCATTGTGATCCAAAACAGGATAAACTGATAGATACTACTCTGCTCTCCATATCTTTACTTCTTGTCCCTCCAGGGACAAATCCAGTGAAATGCTTGATGATGAAAAACAGACACAACTGCTGTGATGTTCATGTTTTATAACAACATCTTCATGTTTGATTGTGACTGCCTCGACAATGCACTTCTTTGTGTGTAAAAGGGAACAAGCTCCTGTTTGAGAGTAGATGCAACATTTTTCATTCCAACAATATATGTTGCTGTCACAGCCAGTGAGCAGCAGCAGATGCTGAAATGCTATAGCAATATTAACAATTTTGTATGATGGTACTAGAAAAAAAGACTTCAGTGCAAAGAAAGAATAAAATCTGAGTCTGACTGACATCTCGCCATGGATCCAGAGCTACTTTTTGAAACCACACTGTAGTGACTGTACATTACAAAAGCTGTCTTAAACAACTCTGTCAACCTAAGAAAAAGAGACAGGTGGAAATGAATTCGGCCTTAAAACAACAATATGTTGAAATCCAAGGATATTATTTTCAAAGTCTGTCTAAGAGCACAATACACTGCATCTATTTTACTTCTACAGAGCACCCTTGTTCACCAGTTTTAGCACTATGTAAGTTTGGCTTCACAGAATCAGTTTGCACATAAGCCTCCAGCGATAAATAGGCTGGTTGGTCCATCCCAATCTACTGTTTAACACAACAGCTGTGGATAAAATAAGGAAGTGGAAAACTGAGTGAAGAAAGAACAGAAAAGACAGTTTTTCATACTGTTATGCATATTGTTAATTGAAATTTCCTTGATAAACACACACACACACACATATATATATAGATATATATATGTTTATTTATATATATATATATATATTTATATATATATATACAGTATATACATATATAAATATATATATATATATATATATATATATATATATGTATATTCATTTTTGTTTATATGTATATATATATGTATATTCTCACTATATATATATGTCTCTTTTTTTATATGATTGGTTTTCTTTATATATATATATATATATATGTAGTATATATATATATATCATATATGAACAACACAAACAATATATAATATTATATAATATGATAAATTGAAATATTTTATGAGAAGTGAAAAGCATTTCAGGTGACTACCTGTTGAAGTAATTTATTCTAACAGTTGTCTAATAGGGCAGTCAGCTGTGCATCAGCCTGACTTCTGAACAACACAAATGATGGTCCCAATCCCATTAATGAGGCAAGAAATTCCATTAATTAACCTTTGCAAGGCACACCTGAGAAGTGAAAAGCATTTCAGGTGACTACCTGTTGAAGCTCATAAAGAGAATGACAAAAGTCTGCAAAGCATTAATCAGAGCAAAGGGTGGATACTTTGAAGAACCTAGAATAAAAGACATGTTTTCATTAATTTCACACTTTTTTGTTAACTACATAATTCCACGTGTTCATTCATAGTTTTGCTACCTTCAGTGAGAATCTGCAATGTAACTAGTGATGAAAATAAAGAAAATACATTGAATGAGAAGGTATGTCCAAACTTTTGGCCTGCACTGTATATATATAAGAAGCATGTTCCTTTACTGTTTGGTGCGTGTGTGTAATACAGGGTTCCCATGTAGCAGGTAAACACTTCCCCACACTTCTAACAACAAAAGCAAAGCTTATATATACAGTTCAGGGAAAGACCTGCTGCCAGTTTCACCCACACATGCTGCTTCTGTGCTGATTTTTCTTAAAAAGAAGAACAAAGCATATTCAAACTTTTTTCTCCCTATTTATATGAAACACAACAATTAAATTAAAATTATGGTTTATTGTTTAACAAAATACATCCCAATCAGCTAACAGCATGTCTCAACATGTCATCTTTTGTTACTGTTTAAAGAAAGAGATCCCAGAAAAACACTCCATTCAGTTGTTGTCAATAAAATCTTTTTTTTTTTTGGCTTGTTTTTAAGCCAGGCTGTACAATAGTTCTTTTCCACTTTGAAATGGCCAATTTAAAGGTGACATGTATGTGATTACCATTGCTCCTAAAGTCACCCTCAAGTGGACAGTCAAAATGCTGCATTTTTCACCATTTGCTTTATTAGTCAACACGACCTTGATGCTTTCATCAAAGTAATGGCTAAAAAAAAAGAAGGACAAAAACCATCCTCCTAAGATGTTTCCACATATGGTTACACACATTGCACCAGAGCCTTATCACCTGCAAACATTTAGAACAACACCTGTTCCCTGTCCTGCACAGTCTGCACACTGTTACCCTGCATTAAATGAAATTTTCAGCACTGCTTTCAGCCTCCTGCACATCACTTGAGAAGATGAAGAGCTAAAAACAGTAAGAGAACTTGCAGAGGACTGGTCTCTACCAAAGAGGGCCACTTTCTTTTATATGTCCAGATTCTCACATATAATAATCCCATCCAACAATAACCCTATCATAAACGTGCCCTGAATACAAACACAGTCTCATTTCATGGTTAAGGACTTAAATCTCTTGACAATGGGATCTACATGGCTCGGTTAATTTGATACAGTGAGAGGGTTTATGGCTAAATCCCCTTTTTCCTCTCTATTGCACACATTACAATCTTTTAATGCAGTCTGCTTTGGCTGTCCCACTGTCTTAAATGCAGTAATAAAATGCAATACCAAAGTCCAAAGATCTGCCATTGTGAGTGTGTGTATGATGTGGGTCCACTGAAAGCAGACTCTTTAATAAAAGCCTGCAGTCAGTGTTCACACAGACTCCAGTCTGACAACAGAGATCCAAGCACATCATTGCTAAACCACAGAATTACACAGAATTACATTACATAAGTCCCAAACAAAGTTAAGTTTCAGAGCCAGCTCTCTTGACGGTCTAAATAATTTCCTTCCCACCGTCTCTGTCTTACTCCCTGTCTGCCTTGGACTCTTTAAGATGATTACAAATGTTGTTTTAGGTCTATGAAATAAAAATAACAAGAACATTAATAATAGAGATTTATGTCCGCACACCCAGATGAGTTCACCTCAGATTGGTTTGTCAAAATCACGGTAGACTCTTCAGAGTAGCTCACTCATTGCGGGGCTGGAGAATGTATTTGTAACAGGTTGCACTGTTACTAAAATGTATGAAGGGAGAGGCTATATTGATTATATTGCTATAGGTGGTATAATCACCTATTATATGTCTGATGAAGACTGAAACACACTTTTTGCTTTATGCTCCAATGCAAGTTAGTTTAATGTGAAAAAACAATGGAAAAAGTAAGAATGGTTATATGCAACATTTTTAGGGCCCTATAAAATCTGTTTCTTTCCCAAATCCTTTTTAATTTTTTCCATATTTTGATTTTTTCCATTTTAATTTTTTGAGAATTCAGTTTTTAGTATTTTACACAAATTTAACCCCAAGGCATGGTACAAAGTAATGAAATATTATCACTCTCACTTCAGGTGATCCTCACATTTTTCATTTTGGGTCATGTCAACAATGTTGACAAAATTTGCATTTGATCTCCTGACACACTATAATCCTTGGAGTTAGCTGGGAGTTTTAGAGTTTCTTTGCATACTTAGCCGGTGTCTCAGGCGGTCACTTCAACATGTTCGCATTGTTAATGAGGGAAGGGGGGAAGTGGAGCATGCATTGTCCTGAGCCTTAGAGACCCCCTTGGAGCATTTTCCCGAGATACAGGTTAGATCCAGATTCAGAAAAAAAAACAAAAAAAAAATGTTTACGTAAAATGCCAGCCATTTCCGCGATATTCTGGGTTTATATTTAATTCCTTTTTTAGTGTCCAATTCTGTGGTTCCGTGATTGTGGATTTAATGGGCCCTACATTATGTTCATCCATCTATTATTGATGCCGGTTATCCCTTCATGGTGGCAGCATCACATTGGGCTCTATCTCTCTCTCTCACACTCTCTCCATATCTGCCTTTGCCCCTTTTGTTTGCTCCTGTACTCGTCTCTGGCTCTTGTCTTGTAGGTGGCTTGGGATCCTTGGTGGAGACTTCCTGCTGCTGTGGAGTCACAAAGCCTCAATAACTACAATTACAAACATGACACATATTTGGCCATTTCATTAGGAACATTTCATTCCCATTATCATTTTAGCTGTTAATGTAGATATTAGCATGATCTATCGATCCCTATCCATGGTTGATACATCTAAAGTATCTATATTTAGCACCACATAGTCATGCGGTCCCTCTTGAGATGTCACATCTCAAGATGTTTTTAATACATTTATACTTAACAGAGACAAATATGGTAGGGATGCACTAGTGGTCTGGGCATCCAGGAGTTCGTCACTACCATAAATTCTTATTTTCATTAAGAATATAATCAATTATACTCCTAAAAAATGATCACCACAACCATTCAGACATTAGTACCCTCCTGAAAATGAGATGTAGCGTCTCAAGAGGCTAACCTCTAATTAATCAGATGACAGGTCTATGGTTCATGGATCTGTCTCTAACTTTAGATCTTGCTTTAGTCCACTTGTCTCCTCTTACCTCCTTTCCTTTGCCCTTGCACCCAACACAGCATCGTGTGGATTTGCTGTTCATCATGAGACTGGGATCCACATTCAAGATTTCCTGCTGCTTAACAGAAGGTTTATTTCTTGCCACCATGATGGAAGGATTCATGATTGGCTATATGGATTCATGTTGGGTGTTGGATGTATATATTTGTATCTCTCTCTCTCTCTCTCTCTCTCTCTCTCTCTCTCTATATATATATATATATATATATATATATATATACTGTATATATATATATATATATATATGCATATGTGTATTTTTAGATGTATATATGTATCTATGCATATATGTGTATCCATAAAATGAAGAGCTTTATGCTCTATAGTAAAGTGTCTTGAGATAACACTTGTTATGAATTGGTGCTATACAAATAAAGATTAACTGATAGATTGATAATGTTATCTCAAAGTATCAAGTGTCACATACAGGCAACTTTTTAAACAAAAGAGCTCATAATGCCAACGGATGCAAATGTGAACGCAGGACAAACAGAAGGTATATCTTTGGCCTTCCAACAAAAATCATGTTCTGAGTGAGTTTGAAATATAGGGGTGTGGAGGCATACCAAAAGCAAATATCTCAGTAGATTGATTGGGTAAAACTGACAAACAGTATTGCTGTTCCAATAAATGAACAAATACAAACCTAGGTTTCTTGATTGAAATGCCTTATATATGTTCTTTACCTGGGGTTGTTTTTGATTCATCAAAACTGGAGCTGCTCACCTTGTCTTTTTTTTAAAATCTATTTTCACTGCCACCTGGTCTAACAGAGGAGGTGGACTAACAGTGGAAAGTGCAAAAGAAGTATTTTAGACGATTTGAGGGATTTTTCACAGCTAAGAATTTAACAATCACCCTATACTATCTGTATTTGACTTTTTTCATGGTTGCAGTTGTAACAAACAACTTTGAAATAAAACTTTAAATTTTACAGGAAATTTGCAGTTTGTAGTTCTGGTATTGTCACAGCTATTTATTTTGTTCCTTCAGAAAAAAAGGACATACATTTTTGTTGTTGTTCTGCTTTCATGAAATCAATACATTTAAAGATAAAATTTGTTTCCAATTTCATTTTACTCAGTCCTTACTAACATTTTCTTGTCATCTGGTGTACTTTTGTAAACAAAGCTGCTCAAGGCCTTATAGTCAGTTCTTACAACAACAAAACAAAGTCCAAGTGAAGGATAACCATAACCTTATTCATTTGGTGATGAATAAGAAATGGCAGTGGTCTTGGGGCTGGGGTGATACAGGGACGTAAAGTGAAGAGACAGGATCTGCTGCAGCCCTCAGTGAGTTTTACCAGCTGGAAAGGTTATTTGAGTTCATGTTCATTTACAGACTTGGATGCTCACACGTATAGGTGTCCATTTACAGACACACACTTGTTCAAAAATGCACGTGTGAGTGGTTGTCTCAGTCCCAGCTTGGCTCAGACAGATTTTTTTATAAGGTGATAGAGCAGAAGCATCTACTCTGCCTGATGGCAAAATGGTTTTTATATAACATGACGACTGATAGCTTGTGACATAAGGGGACATGTAATTGTGACACTTTGAGTCCAAGACCTACGGAAACCCTGGTGGCAGTGGTGCTAAAATTTCCTCTGTGGTCATCCCAGGGCACTAACTGATCCACTTTGTCAAGCTAGCTCCGTTACTTGGGTAGAGGCTTTAAAAGAAACAGAGATGTGCATCAATTTAAATGAAGTCCAGTTTATACCAGAGATATTTTTAAAATCTGGTTCAAATGTTCATTTTGATAACTGCAACTTTATGTTCACTCCAAAGTTCACAAAACCTCCTAGCTCCTATATATAGAGTGCCCCTGCTAGTGCTGTATTCTCTGTCTGAAACAATCTTATAGTCTGCCCCTTTAAGCCTCTCTTCTCCATTTGGGCCCAGTCTGCCTTGTTTGGGTTACAGGCCAACTCTGTGATAACTTGTCACTTTAGCACCATATTGACAGCTCCACATTCAGTTAATGTCTACGCTCTCCAATGGGCTTGCTACCTTGAGCCAGTTAGCTTAAACATACAATGAAACAATGGCAAGATGTCACACTGGTAGGTCTACTCAGCAAGCCAGGGAGAACAAGACATTTTAGGCAGATGCTGGTACTGCAAAGGGGAGAAGAGGGAGAAGTCTTAATTCTGCTGACTGTCTGCCTTGTTGGTAGAAGAGCTCTATCACAGGAAGGAGATAAGTTCAACAAAAATACGGAAATGGAAACTGAAAAGGCTAATATGATCGCTTTGAGTCACATGACCTGAATCCTTGACTCAAACCCCCCTTTGATTAAATCAAGTGCTCAGACTTCATGGGATATAGTACTACAGCTGACTTTCTTTGGCCTCCAAGGTGTTGACTGTCTGTTGAAATACATGATGTGCCTTGTGCCCCACAATCAGATCTTGGAAACTTGGCACACAGAATCACTTGTGGTTTGTCAACCTGATTAAAGCTACCCTTGCTGAGTTCCTGTAGCTGCAATCATCCCTAGAACAGACAGCCTCAACCACTGGACTGCAGACCAGTACTGGACCATAGATAATTTGGTACTGAATTGTAGGAAAAAAAAAAAAAAAAAAAAAAAAAAAAAAAAAAAAAAAAAAAAAAAAAAAAAAAAAAAAAAAAAAAAAAAAAAAAAAAAAAAAAAAAAAAAAACAATTTATTACCTGTTGTTGAGTTACAGAGTCAGATGTTTTATTTTGAAATGATGACTAGATCCACACATACCTATCTACATTCCTTGACAGCATAGACCAAGTATCACCAAATGGGGGACCTCATTCCGGATCCAACCAAGTTAATTTAGCATTTTATCCAACAGTCACAGATATACAGCTAACACTAGAGCCACTACTGTGGTCTGTCACAGCCCAGTCATGCTATGAGTGTTCCTAATATGTGTTCTGTATGTTTTCTGAGGCTTGTAAGGTTGCTTGATGAAGCACTGAAGAGAAACAAGACATAATGACTCATTTAGCGGAGGTGATTTACTTGCTGCTGTCGTATTTTATTTGCAGCTAGAGTGGCACCAGCAAACAGGAGGCAGTGCCAAATAAACAGCACAGCCTGTGACCCCCCCCCCAATAGGACTCTTGTCACCTGCAAATGTTACCACTGACCTGTGTGTGAACTTCTAATCAGGGCTGAGAGCTTTACACTGTAGTGGTGCTGCACTCTCCAAGGGGCTGATCATGTTCTTTTTCTATTTTTTTTTTACTTTCTGAGGGCACTGCTGAAAATTATGGCAGTAAAATTTGCAACTGAGAGGGGTTGCCTCTAAAGTCTGGGAACCATACAATTTATTGCATGTAAACACATACGTATGAATGTGGGATCAGAAATGATCAGTGGCAAAGTGCTGACCTGGAATGTGCTCCCAATCCTGACCTTGTGCTCATGCACACATCTGCCTGTGCTCAGGATGTAGTTGTAAATGTATTTGGCACTTCAAGATGTGTGTAACTTCAGGATAGTGTAGACATTTAAAAATGCTTAACCTCCTGATGTGGAAAAATTCAATTCAGATGTCAGAAGCTCAGAGAATAACCCAATGGATTCACCATTAGCATTGTATGCATGTCATTTTACAGCATTTTCTCTGTTCTCAGGAGTGGCTGTTTCACTAGTTAATAAGTTAACTGGTGACTTTCACCCAACTGTCCCCAAATGTCATCGTGAAGCAGCTGATAAAAAGAGAGCTCTGGCGAATGTCTCTTTCTTGTGTTTGAGAAACAAGTCCGTAGTTCTCTCTGGTCCTGTGCTATAGTGAATTATACGATGTCCAACCTTCAATACAGGCTGCTCCATGGCCTTTTTGTCGTACACAAAATGGGGCTGTGGTACAAAAAGTTTGGGAATCACTGTTTAAACACTCTAACTCATTCTTGTCGCATTACAAATCTCTGGTTGGAACCAAGTTCTAGACCTCCCCCCCTCCCCTCCACTTTACCCCATTACATTGCACTTCATGCTGGCAGGAGCCGAACAGGGGGAGGATGGATTCACTGCCGTTCTGTACAAGTGCCAAATCTCATCTTCAGGTCCATTACTCTGAAAGATGTGAGCTGCAATGTAAAATAAGTCTGGGCAATCAAATAGGGTAACCCAGATAAAACCGGTTCAACCTGTTCAGTAAATTGCCATCACATTAGGAGGTCGAATCAGCTATTTATGAAATGAAGCAGCTACAATGTAATGTAATCACAGAAAGATGATTGGATTTAAGTCTTAAAGAAAAAAATGATCACAAACTGGAGTTCTAACCGAAGTCAGAAAAGTCTTTAAAAGCTTCAAAGCTGAGTTTAGAAAATCACGCTGAGCTCGTGGGTTACCTCTAAGTGACTCTGTTACTTTAAGGTTAGACAGCGTTCATAGGGCAGACATCTCCTCGACTGTAGCCCTGGCTCAGTGCTTTCAGGAGCCAGAACAAATGGACCACTGGGAAAACTCAGGCCATGGATTCTTAAACAACTTCGACTGCACGGGGGGAAAAATAAACACTGGCATCCTAAAAAAGAACTTGGGTGTGTCATACAGATAGAGTAATTGGAAGAAAGCTACTCAATCTTTTCAAATGAGAAAGAAGAAGACTAATAACCTTTTGGCTCCGGTGTAATCAATCATTGATCCTAATTAAGCGGGTTGATAAGAGGCAGACACTCTGATAAATGGAGCTGAGGACTTTATTTGTTGAGTCTCACTCTCTCAGTCTCTTCCTCCTCTCTAGGCTCAATCCTTACTGTTTGTTTATGGACGCTTCAGACCAACAATTTACAGTGTAAATACCACTAATTAAGAGCAGATCCACTGAAAATATTACCTACAACTTTTAAGATCTTCCATTTTGCTTTTCACTGTTTAAATTCTTTTTGTCTTATTTTGTCTTTTCTGTCAGTGATGGCAGTCTGGTCCCACCTGTCCAGGGGTAGCAGGAGTTTGGAGTTGGGGCACTCTTCAACAAATTAAAAGGTAATTTAAGATTCTACTTTTCATTGTTTCCTCTGGTTAATGGATTTTTTTGTGTATTATTCTTAAACATAAAAACTCAATTAATAATTTCAACATTGTGCTGCTTTGGTCAGCAACAAGACAGAGCTTTAGTGACAGTCAGAATACTGCTGATGGACAGAGACAAACAGGGGAGGATAGAGACTCAAATGTTACCCGGGCAAAAGTCAACAGTCTTTCTTTTCTTTCTGCTGCTCATATGATAAGTAGGTTTTCATGCAAAGTAATTGGTAGAGTTAACTTGATTAGGCAGTTTAACTGAAAAAAAACTATTCATTATACAGGACACAGTAATCAAACAATAATTTTTTATGCAGCACCAACTTATAGCGAGTGTTATCTCAAGACACTCTAGTGCAGTAGGTATCAATATTAGCTTGTTTAAGCTTGTTAATGAATCTTCTTTCTATTGCTTTGCTAAAAAGTCAGAAAGCAGCTAACTGGTTGGTGTCTAAAATATAACCAAATTACAATTTTTGGTCCTTTTGGTACGACTACAACAATTGCTGTCTGTCTGGAATATTTTTAAATATGAAGCAGTCAAAATCACAATCCCTGATACAACAAGAGTATGGTGTAGGAATAAATGAAAAAATGTGCTTGTGACTTCCAGCTCTCAAGACCTGAAATCCATGGGACTTTGAAATGGCTTTTTGAAGGAATAACTGAAATGAACACGTGCAAGCAACACTTCAAAACTTCAATATGCAACATAATGCATCTGATTTTCCCACACTTTTAGGTTATAAAAGTGTTATTACTGTGTTTTGAGGAGAATAGTTTCTAACAACCTGCAAACTAGGACAAGAAAAATGGCTAAGACAGTATTGACTGTCAGCGACTGCTGACCATAAAGAGTAGAGTGGTGCAGGGATGACTGAATTCTATACGTTACCACAACGCTAGTGCTCTGAAGTAAAAGTGTATGGGATAAGAAGGTCTAAACTGAGCAACAAATATGATACTTAAATGTTTGTCGTTTGTGATAATCTTGAGGAACACAACATATCTTGATGACTTTTTAAGCCTGAACATATTTGGCAAATATGCTACGAAGGTTATGAAAATGATGACTGAAACACAATTGAATCTACAAAAGGTCAACCATTGCTGGTTTTATTTTTTGACCAATTAATGCAAAACATGCTTGAACCACTTGAACAAATCATATGCAGATTGCATTTTATAAGAGAAAAAAAAAATGTATCTGCTGACTTCAGAGCTATATTTAAAGTAGCGAGTAGCGAGACCCTTCATAGAAATATAGTGAAGTTAAAAGTATAATATTTGTCCTCCAAATGTAGTGGAGTAAAAGTCACAAGTTTAAAAAAACTTAAGTAATGTACAGATGCTCAAAAATGTACTTAAGTACAGTAATAAAGTACATATACTTTGTTCCTCTAGACCTCTGTGTAAAACATCATGTTGTATGTTTGAGAGTTGTATCATAGTGGTGTTATCAGGTAAATTGATTGCGGCAATAGAGTGTGAATGATTGATTATTAAGATCAGAAATGCTTGCATTTAAACTGCAATTTTGTAATCACTTACCATCAGTTACTTAGCTGTCCATTTAAAAACAACAACAATGCACTAAATTCAAAAGTTGGCATTAGCAGATGTATTTTTTTTTTACTCAGATTAAACATGGAATCTTGTGAGCATGTTCATCATGAGCCTTATTTTGGCTATCTATCTGAAAAGGGTATTCTGTGATCCCATATACTTTCCATCTTGGGGACCAGTAATTGCTAAATGCTAACTCACTTTCATGTTTTTGGACTCATTCCTTCACCACCTGATACAAGGGGAAACATTGGCAAGTACCACTGAACCAAAACAAAAATATCTGTAAAATATCTAAGTTTGCGTGGGGTGAATGTAGGACTTAGACAGTAATGAGTAATTAATTAAATTGGAGTAGTGATGCAAATGCAGTAAGCCATGGTTCATAAAACCTTTAGCACTGATGCCAAACTTAATGGTTTAACCGCATATATTTGTTCATAATGTCCCACAAATGCCATCAAGACTGTCATTACATGAGAAAAAAAAGTTTCATTATGCATTTAATCAGCAATGCAAATGCCCAACAGTACACTGGATTAAAATTTAAGAACCAAATAAGGGCTGTAAGCATTGAGTGGCTACTTCAGAGTTGACATCCAGCTGAATAAAAACAACAGCACTCTGCAGCATTACAAATATGTGTTCGAGTTTGTCACTCAGAAAGAATAAAAAGGAAAGAAGAACCTCCTGTGTGATTACCAACAATCCATCAGACAATCAAGACTATTTGTCATACGCAATTTAATGTGATGCAATTACAGTTAAATTAAATCCCTAATCCTGTCAAACAGGCTGTCCTCACTCTTTTTCATACATAAGTTATGATTCATTGTTTACTGAAACCACCAAATCAACAATAATTCATGACCTGAATTGACCTGCAGTTTATTAGGATTTGACCTCATCTGCCTCCACAAACAGTGGGCTGGCCATATGGCACTGGAGGTCATTAAATATTTTCCCTGTCTAACCACCCACTCAATTCAGCCATTCAGTTTCATTGTGACTAAACAAATTGGTATCGAGCAGGGTCAAATGGAAGACAAGGTTCAGCCCCGGCAATTTGCTTGAAACATGTTTTGAATAACAATAATATGGTTTGCATCAGCTGCAGCTGGGAGGGAAATGTGTTCCTCAAGCCACACTGATGCACGAGATCTGGATCAACAGTTTTAGGATTTGATAGCTTTGATTTTTCAAAAGAAAAGGCCAGATTTTTTTGTTCATGTACCAAGAAGGCCCACATGCTGGCATGGAGTACACAAAAGAGGCTAAAGCTAAATGACAGCGGAAGCAAGTGGACAGAAACAGAAAAAAGTAAGCCAAGCACTTGATAAAAAAAAGGGGGAAAACTGAAAGCCAGTGCAATCAAAGTATACATAATAAAGTGGCCAGTGAGTGTATGTGAACTTCAGACTGGCTTTTCTATGGAAAAAAAATCCTGTCATTTTTATGGACTGCTTTAACTTTGAATATGCTCTCCTTGTGATTTTTTGGTAAAAAAACAAACAAAAAAAAATGGCCAGTAAACCCACAGGTTAAACCTGTCTTTTAAAAAGAGAAATGATATAAATAAGACATTTCTTAAGATGAGCCTTACCCTTAAAACTTGCACAAAAGAAACTAAAAAACTAACCCTGGATATAGCAAATAATATTAAATCACAAAGTGATAAATCACTTATCACAAGTCAGTTTTATTGTGGAAAACTGAGTCTTAAGTGCCCACAATTTGATCATGCATGAAATGTACTGGAAGACTTTACACAGTTTTAACAATTTAAACTGCTGTATTTCCCTTACTAAAGATGCCTCATACAGGCCATAATTAGCTGAAATCGATCACACACCACCTGTTTGTGGGATCAGCTGACACATACCAATCATGTTTTGTCTGGTTAAAGGTTTGCTCAAAAAAAAAAAAGAACAAAAAGATCTCATGGACCAATGCAGTTGTGCAACAAGGACATCTGAATTAAGCAACAGAATGACTCGTTTAGCACTTGTTTTTAATAATGTTAATCACCAATATTATGAACAGACTTACTAAAACTTCTAATTCCATCAAAGAGGCAAAACAGTGCAAATGGTTTAATAAATAAAAGCCAGCACTGTCATAAATACTAACTCACACACCTCATAAAGTAACAGATGTAATTATTTCATTATGCCAAGAAAAAAAATCAGTCAGTATCATTTCTTCAAACTTTAACAATCTTGAACACATTGTGCTCTTGGGGTCACTGCAGTGTTTTCATGTTCTCCCTGTGCATGCATGGGTTATCTCTGGGCCTTCATTTATTCATTCCACAGACCAAAAACATGCTCATTTGGTTGTTTTGTGACTCTACATAGCCCTTAGGTATGAGTGTGAGCATGTCTGTCTCTCTATTTGGCCCTGTGATTGGCTGGTGATCAGTTCAGGGTGTACCCTTCTTCCTGCCCACATCAGGTGAGATAGGCTCCAGCCTCCATGACCCCAAAGTGATAGATGGATGGATGGGTAGATGGATGTTCTTAGCTTCATCAAATACTCATTTCACCAAGCCAATCTCATAGTCTAGCCGACTGGACCTCAATTACATGACGAAACATGTCGTGATGTGCAGCAAAGTGCTGCTTTTAGCTAAACTAATCTTTTTTTGTTGTTTTTTTGTTTGTTTGGGTTTTTTTTTCTTTTTGGTCTGGTAAATTTTAGCACATACTTCAACAATGGTATCAAATTTTGTCTAAAATGAATTTTGGAGATTTTATACACTTTTTCTAAGAGGATGAACCAGCAGAAGAGGCAGCAGATGAGCAGACCCACAGGTAAGCATTAGGGCTGCAGCAACCAATGGATTAAATCTATAAAAATCGATAATTAAATTTGTTGTCAACAAATTTAATGATTGGTTTTCATCAGCAACAAATCGCAGGTGTTTTGGTGCATTAAATTGTAGCTTACAGTCGGTTAGTTAGGAGAAGATGAGCCCGCTCTCTTGCCTATTAATTGGAGCTACTGTGAGAGATACGCATGCGCACTAGCGACCGTCACTGCACATAACAATGTGCAGAAGGATTCACAATGGCGGCGTCCACGGCAGTATCACCTCACACACGACCAAAAACCTCCAAAAGCTGGGAGCATTTTTCGCTCAATAAAGCAAAGCAAATAATCACTTGCAAACATTGCAAGGCCGACTTCGCCTGGCATGGGAGCACGACCTCTATGAAAGAGCACTTGCTGAGAAAGCATGTTGGCGTGTTGGAGACGGATGAAGACTCACCTCGGTATAAAGATTGTTTGTGTTTGTTACATTCAGAAGCACCTTATGTTCTTGAATACTTTATAGACAAGACTGCTACTACTTTGCCTACTATGTTTCAAGAAAAAAAAGTAAGTTTGTGAACATTTATTTGAGCAAGAAGCAAACAAGTCTGTTAATGTACTTACAGTTTTGCATAATGAGTCAAGAAAGAAAAATATGTAATAAAATATTATTACTGAAGGAAAAATGTTTTTTATTGTCTTTACTGTTGTTTAGAAAATACCTAAAACAACTTTAAGCTAAATTGTAAAGGAAATTGCAAAAATGTGTCATTATCCGATTAATCAATTAATCATTTAAATAGTTGCTCGATTAATGTTTATGAAAATAATCATTAGTTGCAGCCCTAATAAACATTAGGTATTACAGGCATTCATTTTGATCAACTTGTTACACTTTGTTTTAACAAAAATTGTCAGATAATGACCAATGGTCTATGTATCCCTTGTATCCCTCTGATTAGCTCTTTATGGTCAACAACAGCTCACTGGAGCTGTGATCAGATCCAGACAAATCAGTAACCATCACATGTTGTCTTATTTCAGCATGCAGTATCTATGATAACTTTGATGCATTGTTCTTTACACAGTGAACTGCATGTATGTTGGTTTTACAGACAGTCCCCATCTTAATAGCTCACAGTGCTTGTTCCCATTTGACTCCTGGCTGCAGCACAAATGTGACACCTGTCCAGCTTGTGGGACTTCATCCAGGCTGAATAGTCCCTCCAGCAGTGCATGAACAGAGGCCGTGGACCAGCTCCCTGGGCACTTTGGCACTCCTACAATCCTAACATCACGCCTCGCTGCAGGGTCCTTTCTTTTGTCCTGCAGTGACTCAGACCGGCAGCCAGTTTCACCTTGTGCTCCAAAAGTAACTACCACACAAGAGAACGAGCTCTGCCTCATTGCCTCTCAAAGTGACCTGGTGTGTGGCAACTGTGTTTAAATACCTCTCCATGTCGGCTTTGGCCACAATGAGTTATAATCCATTCCCTGCTCTTTAGCTCTTGAAAATGGCTGACATGATTCTGGAAATGTCAACGGTGTCCTTCAGTGGGGAGAAGGGATTCAGCCATTCATTAGCCATGTGTTAAAACCTGACTCTGGGGGAAATATGAAGGTGTCTGTGAAGTTTCGAGCAATTCTTAGCCTGTGTTTGATGGTGGTTGAGGAGGCACTGGAGTCAAGGTTATTATTTCTTATTTAAGGTCTAATTTCTTCATGAACAACCTTTATATACATTCGGATAAAGTTGCTTTAATCATTTAAAAACACTTAAAACTGTGCGTGACTCAGTTAGAAAGGAAAAGGTTGAAGCTGAGGGCTCATTGAGACTGCTAGGTTCCTTACACATAATCCCACTCTTTAACACTTGGAAGAGATAAAGGGCTCAGTGCACTCTTCTCAGGCCTTATTTGAGACATCAATTATCTTGAAAAACAACATTTTTTCTCTCTACCTCTCAAATTATGACCTCGCCATGCAAATGGATCAGCTAAATTCAATGCTTATAGTCTGTCCGATCCATCTTGTCATCCTCCAGTCTACAACCATTGAGAGTGGCCCAAAATGGGGCGGCCCAATGAGCATCCTTTAGAGCAGGAAGAGGTGGGAGCTCTGAATAAGACAACAGCAGGAAGTGATTAATCTGACAGAGGTTAATTTAGATGCTAACAGCTTTAGTAGCAGTCATACCAGATTTGACCACAATTTTTTATTTAAAAAAAAATACAAATAACAACCCTACAAACTTCTCAAAAGAAAGGATTTTTTTGCTTCATTTTGTGATTCGTCCTCCAGTGACTGAAAATACTGTATGTTGATCTGTCAGGTAAAGATCAGCCATATGAACTTTATGGGATTTTTTTTTTTTCTAAAACTAGAGCAAGATTCATCCTAACTGTGAGCGGGAATGGTTTAAGTCCATTTATTTTGTATTTTTATTGTATCAAGCAGGTATGACTGCTTTAACTTGGGAATGCTTGATTTTGTCAGCAAATTTCAGTATCAGCAGTTTTTTGCTGATATTTACAGCTTATATCTTAGCTGAATGAATCACTCATATATATTGTGAATTGTTGGTCCAAAACCTCTTTTTTTAATCTTTTATGATTTTATTTTTTCCACTAAAACAGAGCTGTTGGTCTGTTCCATGTTGGTGAATGGGTTGGCATTAATTTTGAAATTAAAAATACAAAAAAAAAAAAAAAAAAAAGGCACAATCAACATTTATCCATTTAGTTGTAGAGCATCCGCTGTGCTTATTAAGATAAATTGATGGTGACCAGGTCAAATTTAGTTTGGTAGAGCTTTGTGTTAGCTCTTTGCAAAAATGCTTGGTATCCGCAATGGTGATAATGGTAAAGTCCAATATTGTGCATCCCTAGTGCATATTTTTCAATATTTAGTAATTTCATCTTGTCATCATGTTTAGAGGTATACATCTGAAATTGTTGAATTGAACATTGTATATATGATTAAATATCTGTGTTTCTTTGCTACCTCTCATAAACCTCACATTAAAAGTCCCTGTTTCTATGTTGACAGAAGAACTTTACTTGAAGGTGAAATATCTGAAATTTGGTAAATTAACCCTTTGGCCTTCACACTGAGCCATACATCTGCAAAAAATATTTTTCAGTAAATTTTTGTTCCTGCCTCTTCATTTAGCAACAAAGATTATCCCATCAGACAGTACAAATGCACATCAACTTGCTTACGGATTTTCCCATTAAGGAAAAAAAGTCTGCCATGCAGTAACAATGCCAAACATGGCTCAAACATGTAGAGCAGACAGGTGATCTTTCTCCCTGACTTGTTCACTTCTAAAGTACTTTTGTAGAAACTACAGCTGCATTGAGCACAGTTCTACAGCATTGTACTATAAAGTCACTTCATTTAACAGTTTACAATTTGTCTTAGTGGTTATACCAGTCTTCTGTGATATAAAAAACCTCAAATGCATATTTTTTCATGGCTCTAAAGGGACTTAATGAAGTATGGATTTGTCTCATCGGCGCAGCAGATAAAGGTCAATCAATGAAAAACCTGGAGGCTTTATAAGGTCTTGTCAAAAGCAGCATACCTTCATGCCAGTAAACTTAATAAGGTTTAATATGATCTTGAAGACATTAATGCCCTGCTGAAGCCTTTCACACATGGGTAAGCTCCCCCAAAAGTCTCCAACAGTCTGGATTTTCAAGTATAAGGAGTGGGTTGTGCAAGAATTTAAGAGGCCATTTGAAGAAAGTCTTCATTAATGTTGAAAATAAAAGGTTAACTAATGATGTACTTTCAGTTAATGAGCCTGATCTTTGAGATCAGATGGGGCCTATGTCATCTTGGGTTAGTCACAGAGTGATGTTCTGCTCCCCCGTCTACACAGTGTCTGCACAATGAACCTATTTGTAAAAGACAGGCCTCTCCTTCTCGGTCGAGGCCGTTTGGCTCCATTAATTTTTGTACAAGAAAAACAACAGGCACGGGCTTTCAAATTGCCAGTTTGACAATCTATTGCCATAACCGTGCAGCCTTCATTTGGATTTGTCAAAGTTTCTGTTCCATCTTTGTTTTCAGAATGGCAACCGTCTCACACCAGTGAGTGTATTACATTACATTCAGTTTGCCGTCAGTCACCTGGAGTCCACAGGGAGCGAGAGCTGCTTCCTGCCAGGAGAATAAATCCCCCTCCCAACAAAACACCTCACAGACTTAAACTGTGTCGGCTTTCTTACCGTTTCAGAATCCAGGACGTAGACTAAGTCTGAAAAATCATTTTCATACTACCAAGGGATGGAAAGTAATTTATAACATTAATTTAAGTTATTATTGTAAAGCATTTTTGTGTACGTGCTGCAACACTGTGCTGCCTAAACTCCCTATATAGTTATAATGAAATTAGCTTGACACTATTTAGAAGAAATCTGACTTAATTTCCATCTATTTTTCTGAAATAAGATGAGCCTATCAGCTATTGTTGACAAATACAATCTTTTAACATCTGCCGATTAACTGATTCTTAGAAATGTTCCTTTCTGAGTTGTCTTGCTAACAGATGGGGCGATTAACAGATAAATGGAAAAAACTACAAAAACCTAAACTACTTAGTGGAAGTAATTACAAACAGGAAACAACAGTTTTAACAGGCATCTAAACTGTGGTCTGGAATGTTTTCCAGGTACATTTTTCTGTTATATTGGTTGAAATTATCCTTTTATCCCAGTGGAAAGCAACACTTGATGTGTTCATAAAGGGCTAGTAAAAAGCTGATCTGGAGCAGCTGAAGACTGCTGCACACATCTTGTGGCATGCACTACATCAAACTCAAACAGTATAATTGTGCATGCAGTTTAACTTAAGAATGTCTTAAAAGGTTCCCCATATAAGAAGTGAGATGTAGACTGTCTTACATCATCCATTGGTTTCTTAAGAGAAGATTAAGGATGGTTGTTGCGTTAGTAGAAACTCCAATTTATTCTAGTCGAAATAACAGCATGCAAAATAATGAACTGTGGGGTTGGCTGTTCCACCAAACTACAACCACCCCTTTACCATTTAAATCTGCCTTTGCTTGCACACATTCCTAAATTCCACTGAAGCTTGACACAATCAAAATTGTAGGGCTATAGAATTTAAACTGGATTTCCCTTGAAGGCATTGTTTGGTTGAACCTTACTATGAAAATTCTACCTTAAATTTCATTCATTTATATTTTAATGTAGGACCTGGGGTTGTAAAAAAAAACCCTCAATATTTCAAAAAGTATTGGTACTCACAGGTTGTATCCAGCTCGGGTACTAATTTGCCATGATATCGATTCTTCAGTTCACTAAGGCTGTCAGTTTTCCTAAAAAGTCAAACTCGAACGGCTTTCAAACATGCACCCAAAATCAAAGATGTTCGCCAGTTGACTTTACACTAAACCTAAGAAATTACAGCCAAATCCACCACTGCTGTTTGAAAAAAAATTCAAATATAATTCCAAGTCTCTTGAAGCTTGAAAAACAGAGCTGTTGCAGAGCACATCAACAACTTGTCATGCAGCTAAACCCACAGTATGTTCTTCCATCAAGAAACAGTTTACAGTACAACAACACAAACACTCATGCAGCAGCTGCAAGGGAAGTCTTGTCTAGCTTTTTGTTGTTTTGTTTTTTCATTTTCTGATTATTTAATTGTCTTATTTAAGTGATTATTTATCTGCAGTTCTGTATTTATGTTAATAAAATGTTTTTTATGCCTTTTTAAATAATTCTCAATTTTTATCCCTGTGGTATTGAAAAGGTTATTGAGTATTGAATATGTTCCTGGCTATCGATATCAAGTTTGAAATTTTAGTATATTGACAACCCTAGTAGGACCTAATTGGGTTTCCATTCTTTTGTCGGATCACATACTTAAATAACTATTCCAAACTATCTTTAATTCAGCCCTATTACACAAAAACATAGATCTTGGATGGGCTGTTGCAAATGGCTGAAATGACTTGTCGATCAGATATTTATTTTGTTTTCACTGAACAAGAAAAACTTGTCAAAAGTGTCTTGGCCAAGATAGATAGCAGAACAGATGGCAAAATTTCTGACATATAACAAGGAGCCAAAGGACTACTTACCACATTCTCACAATAAGCAAGAAGCACAGAGAGCAAAGCCCTCTGCCAGACATCTCTGACATTATTTCCCCTCACCATGTTGACAAAACCTTCAAAACAATCGTTGGTTCACTCCAAAATGTAATCACTTCTACTTGTGCCCTGACCAGCACTCCCAGAAAATGCAATCCAATTTTTCCATTGAGCCAACCTTTGGATCAGACTTTTGTAGCAAACACAGTGTCGCCCCTCCCTATACGCAAAACATGCACTGTGCGTAGGACCCCAGATCCATGGGGGACGCCATTTTGCGCAAGAGGAGGCATTCTCCTCTGTCCGATACAGCCACGATCCGCTGTGTGCAGTACAGGTCGGATATTTTCCATTTAAAGTGTGGCTGTTACCACTGTTGTCTGTCAGTAACGTCATTTTGCAGTGCAGCCAAAATATATGAGCATATATGAACATGGAAATGCCTCCTGAATCGCATCTTTGTGTGCACGCACTACAATATGAGCATAAAGACGCACACAGAAGCACATGGCTGGGACAGTGAGGGATTATTGGTCACTTTGTGTGATTTTAAAATTCAAACGGTGTCTGATGTGCACGGTTTACGTGAACACAGAAAAGTCAGCCTTTTAATGAATCAAAACTCAACGTTTTCACTCACTGTTTTCTAAATAATAAATTCATCCTGAAGTATCCTGGATCACGTATTGTCCATGATATAAAAACAATCTTTGAAGGATGAAGATCCAAATAGAATCTACTACTGCAGCGGTTCTCAACCTGTGGGTGAAGGCCATTAAGTGGTTCTCAGAGCTGTTTTGAGTGGACAGTGCATAAATCGGGTGTAAATGTGGCAAAAATGTCTTCAGTGTATGGAGGCCCTAAGCGGACAAACATCCATCAGAGTATGTCAGAGTATACCCACTTGAAAAACAAACAAACAGACGACACCACTGGAAGGTGGGTATGTATGTAGTTGAAATAACAACATACATACTGAAGGAGGGACCTCAAATGAAATTCTGCTTAGGGCCCCAATTTGGTCAGGGCGCTCCTGAGCAAACAGCAAGAAAAGATCGTGGGACAGGAAGTCTGAAGTTCCTCTACTCCTTTGAATGATGTGGGTCAGGGGGTAGGAAGGGAGCTAATGCAAGAAATGTTTGAGATAACAATAAGACATGTTTATATCAATGTGATGACAAGGAAGTCTAATTCAATCAAGACCCTCAAGGTTCCATGAAACAAAATATCCATGTAAGCTTTGAGACACAGCATGCAAGTGCAAAACATTACCAGGGTCTAGAATAGGCATTAAAATGGTAGCAACCAGTCTCTTTTTTTCAATTTCAAAGACATTCAGCATTTGATCCTTGAGCAAATATGCTGTTTTTATTTAAGCCTCTTGACCAGTTTCTGAATACATTTGAGTAAACAATGTCAAAAACAAGTTGTGACTGAGTTAAGAGCTTACACTGGAGAGGATGCTGAGAGTAGACGGCGAAATGTCATCTGCATAGAAATGGAATTTTGATTAATGGTACTGCACCTTATGCAAATCAATAAAAAACCTCAAAGGCTTTACTCAAATAAATTTGGGCCAAAGACACAACCTGGAATGACATGGCAGTTATGTCTAAAATATGTTTTCACTTGACCATCTTGATGACTTCTTATAGAGAGTGGGAAGGGCATAACCTTTTAAAAAACATAACCAGAAAATGAGTGGACACTTGTTCAATCTCATTCAATCAGGTAATGTTGTCCATTCAGTTCTGAAAAATAAAAAAACCTTGGCAAGTTTTCCCTTTGTATTTTTAGTATAAAAAGAAATAAAATATAAACAGAAACAAAAACTGTAAACATCTGTTATCCAGATTAACATATGAAAAACACAGAGAAAAGCACACAAACAACAAAAAAATCTTTTCCTCATGTAGTTTCAAGTCCCATTCACACTGATGTTTTGGTCCGCTTTTGCCAGTGCACAGAGACATGTTAAACTGCGTCGAGCTGCAACAAGCCATGAGGAACTTAACATCAGTTAAGAAACACAAATGTGCTATAGGTACATAAAAAAATGTATGCATGCTTAAACATTTGGCATTTACAACACACTTGTAAAGGAGTGGACTGCTGTTGACTGACTTCAGGTGCTCTTTTGTAGAGAGCCATCTTTTGTCTTCTGGGCATGGTGTCAGAATACTGTGACCATTCTCAGCTGCACGTGATGAAACGGCATATACTTCTAAATCAACTGCTCTTAGTGTTGAGTGAAATCACAATGTGTTTATACAAAGTTCCCCTGAGATGAGCATGCCACCCATGAGTAACATCGACTTTGGTGAATGTTTAAAATCCATTTATAATCAGTCAGGGGGCCATAGGGTAACATCATACTCCATCAGCAGAACATTTCTCTCTGGCTTAGAAACGTCAGCATGTGTTGAACACAGCAAAATTGGCCACGGAAATGTGCTTTCACCAAAATTTTAATGATTGCTTGATATTGGTCAACATTAGTCGACATACATGTTGATGTGTAAAAGAGCCTCGACTCTAAAGGCTCACAGATGTTATACCTGTTTCATTATGCTGGAAGACACACAAACCTGATCTCTAAACAACTGTGGTTAGTACAGTTTTCAGCTCAAAACATTTTATTTAATTACTAAGTTGTCAATTTTTGAGCTGATTAAAGCACATCATGAAGCCATTACAACGAAACATGTTGTTTTTAATTATTTTTGACAGGCCAGAATGTGTATCTAAATTAAGCGTGCGGTGTTGATGTGATTGGAGTTTAGTATGTTTTCTGTGCAAGAACTGATGAATGTTTGTGCTTTGGAGCAGCAGTAGTTTAATAAGCTCTGCCACAGATTCCACAAGAGTCAGCACATAAAAGCAGCAGAGCAGCAGAGAAAGATAAACAACAGTGAATGAAAGCTGTTTGAGATTAAAACGTAAATGCTGCAATTTAAATGCACATAGTGAACCTTGAACATTGAACCAAAAGGTTTGATAACTTATTGAAAATAGTTTCCTTCTTGAACATTACAATAGAGATGTTTCCCCTTACAGTACTGCCATAAGCTTTAGAAATCATCATGTTTTCCTACTTTATTATAACAGCAAATATTGGGATTTTATTATTTGGCCTTATGGGGATTCATTTGTTTGTGCTCCCTGTCTCAAGTGGACACTACAGGAACAGCAGGGTGGGTTTTTTTTGTACTTTTCAAATGACCATTTTTGTTTAAATGGAGGATATCAATCATTCTTTAAACAGATTTCAGGGATCTGTGCTGGTTTAAGACTTCTGAGTGAAAACATTCCAGGTTTAAATCAATTCTAACACTATGGGGAAAGAAAAGTTGGTGCATCCATAAATCTACTATTTTCCTCAAAACAACTTCATCTTGTTAACTCTAAATATAATTTCATGCCTGTTCTACCCGCATTCAGTCTCCAGTCCCCTTTAAAACGAGTGAAACAAATGATTAACTGGATGGATGTCAGATGACTGATGTTGTCCATTCCACTGTTCGGCCATAAAATTATTTTTTTTTTTTTCTGCTTGTTTACAGTAAGTGCTGGGCTGTATTGCCACACAGTCTGTGAACAATGATTCTTACATTTCACAGGGTTTAGATGCCAACAACCTCCAGCAGTAATGCTCAAGTCAGCACTTTACTTTGATAGTGATTCTTTCATTGTAAATCCGATGTGGTGGAGCAGCCAGAACAATAAAAAACATATCACTGTATTAACGCTGTGCGACTGCACTGCTCCATGTGGAAATGCACCCACTGAGTCCAGGTAGCCTATAAGGCTGTTTTTATTGGAAGCTTTTTCAATTTAGCACAGCAAACATCCTGAAAAATGATTTGAATAATCATAAGGGGTGTGTCTGCGTCTGGAAGATAAATTGGACCCCCTGACCATAATCCAGTGATGAACCCACCAAACACACTGAGGTTTCTTAAAAGCTGAGGAAAGCAGGCTTACTTCATATTACTTATTTATCATCCCCCTGCTTCTGCAGGCACACTCATGAGGTTTACGAACACATAAGACGGCACAAAAACGAATTACTATGCAAATAGAATGCAGTGTTTCCTCCCTTTTTATGTAGTTTACTCTGTGGTTTATGTAACTGTACCATATCCACTTTGAAAAGCTAGAGTCCACTCTCTCATGAGTGTCAATTACTCTGGATAATCAGCAGCCTAAAAACAGATCATCATCCCTCAGATGGCATAAAATACAGAAGACAGAAAACAATATAATGTCTGGACTGATCAAAGGAGAGGGGAAGTACTATGGCGCCTCATAAATTAGGGATGCACTTATCTGATTCAAGAACAGATAAAGGACTGATCAGGCTAACGGGCCAATTTATTCTTATCCTTAACAGCAAAGTACACAGCTAATATCTGTGTCATTGAAGCAAAATTGGGCATGTGCTTAATTTTAATCCTCAATTCTTTGCTCTTTGGATTGAGCACAAAATATCACAAACTGTGGGGCAAAATTAAACCAGACACAGTGACACTAATTCTAGGGATGCAGATATGAACATTTACAGCTAATGTAAACAAACTGTCCATTATTGTTGAATTGCAGCTGGATCTGTCCGATTGAAAGTCTGTGAGTTCCATCTTGCCAAGCCCCAGTCTACAACAACTGTAATCAACCCAAAGCAGGACGGCTCAATCAGCATCCACTAGAGCAGGAAGAGCTGGGGGCTACCAGTGAGGCAACAGCAGGGAGTGACCACTTGGACAGAGATTAGAATAGATGCTAACAGCTTCAGAAGCAGTTTTCATGAGATCTCGACTCCATGTCTTTCAAGTAAAAAAGAAGCAGCAACACTGAAAGCAATTATTGACATAAACAATATAGTTGCTCAACTTCTGTTGTGTTAGTTCAAGAGTTTGTTTCAGGAAGTTGGTTATGTTTTGTACTTAACATGGCAGCAGTAGGACCTGCCTACAACATTATCAGATTCATTCATTCATCATCACTGAATGTACATTTTTATAAAACAAAATTATAGTGGATGAAAGCATCTTTTTTAAAACTAGTATCATTAATAACAATAATACAAGAAATATAACAGACATATCTAGATGCATGCAAAAAAAAAGGTTTCAGTAGTTCATAGCTGATGTAAGGCATAATTGGGTAGGTAGATTTTCTTATTGGATATCAAGGAAGGGAGAGAAAAAGACAAAAAAAAAAGAGATAAGAAGCAGCCACAACCAATATTGTATGTATGTCTAACCATATACAGCTCTGTGTGGACATCTAGTTTAAATCCATATAACACACACACACACACACACACAATAATCTTTTTCTAACATTGATGTAAATTAAATAGAAGTTTTGTGCTAAGGATAAAGAAAAACACTGTAAGTATCAAATACCATGAGTTTGGAAATATCTAAAACCAGAGCCACCAAAAAAGGTCTCACACACTTATACTTCGTTTAACCACCTTTAGCTTTCATTACCTCATGCATTCGCTGAGGCATTGTTTTGATAACCTATTGCAATGTCACAAGATTTGTCACAGATCATAGCATTGCCCTCACAGGCTTGTACATCAGTCACTAGGCATGATGGGTACATCACTTAAGCTGCCTCTCTTCTGACCCTGATGCACCCATCACTCTGGAATAGGGTAAATCTGAACTCATCAGACAACATGACCTTTTTCTAGTGGTTCAGGGTCCAGTATTTATGCTTCCTAGCAAAGTGAAGCCTTTTTTTCAGGTAACCCTTACTGATTAGTGTTTTTTCTTAAGACTTCACAGCCGTTTAGTTTCAATCCTTTGAGTTTCCTTAACATTGTGCGTGTGGAATTGCTCTTGCTTTCACTGTTAAACATACTGCTGAGTTCAACTGGTGTCAAAGTGATCGCCAATCAATAGATCAGGATTTTTTTCTGACCACATGTCTTCCTTCAAGACGATGGTTCCCCACTATCCATCGAATTTTTGCAATAATGTGTTGGACAGTTCTGAACCCAATTTTTGTAGTTTCTTCAATCTCCTTAGATGTTTTTTTCTGCTTGATGCACCCCAATGATTTAACCCTTCTTAAACAGACTAACATCTTTTGGTTGTTTCAGAATGAGAAGCTCCTTATTGCATCAGCTAAGGTTAAATAACTTGCGGCCATTTGACAGAGTATCACCCATGCAGTATTTATCTAATACGAGGCTTGTAACTATTTGCTTAGTTAAATCCAGGTGGTGACTTCTTTTTTTGGCCAGGCAGTGTATATAAAAACACATTAATGAGTAAAATACAACACGTTGCTAATAGTCTTGTTACTTGAAACACATAAACCATTTCTAACATTGCTATAACTGAAGTTTTTCCTGGTTTGATGAACTAATCATATATATTATAAATTAAAACTTACTTTCAAAATGCACTGAAACAAAGTCTGTGACACAAAAACATAATGTATTTTCAGTTGCCTAAATGCTTACCAATTTCCTCATTAATTTTGCATGCCTTGGAAAACAATGAAATGTGATAATGGTAAAGAAGAATGAGAAGTGGTCAAAATTGTGGCTTTCCTCTACACAATATGATGTTAACTTCACAATATCATATCATTAAGTCTTTGTCTGTGGTGTCGCAAGCAACGTTAGAAACACTATTATCTTACGAAAGCATTCTGCTATGTAGTACGACACTGAACAAGCGGATATACAAATAATTGGATAGATAAACAGAATCCTGATAGGTACTGATTTGAACAAAATCAATTCCCTTACTTTTTCATAAAAAAAACTGCAATTTATATAGTAAAGATAAATGTCTTTAAACTCTGCCAAATTGTGTGGCTATATTTCAAGCTGATAACACTAACAACCTCCATGACTGCAAGCACGACAACTTCTGTTTCAAGAGATGCAATTTTGTCTTCAAGTTTGATAAACAGGGGTGAACAAGATCAGAAACAAATCAAAACCAGTTACCTTTTATCTGTACTACAACACAAATTCTTTCCACAGGCACGTTGCCTGACCTCTCAAAACAAAACAAAACAGACTAAATATATGAAAACATTTCAAGCGTCATTAGTTAGTAGATGTTAGTGATAGAGTTCATTGCACATACCTGGAGCTACAACGGCAGGCAGGCTAGATTTCCTAAGGTCATACAGCAGCGAATGGATCTCTCCTGCCATAAAAGAAACACTTCATCAGTTCACTCAAGCATCTGACTTTGAAGAGACAATTCTTACAACATGAAAAAGCCACAGACAACAAAGGAGTCACATCTTCTGCTGCTTTGCACACATTTATTTTTCACGTCATGCAGGGTGCAGCTCAAAGAGGATTTGATGTGACTGCAGAGTGCTGCAAGAGATACAAAAGTTGTGAGGCAAAATGTGAAGACAATTTCAGTTCATATTCATTGAGAGTTAAATTAAAAAGCTGTAAAAACCTGATGCTGGCTTGGAGGTGATTTTTTTTTTTTATTCTGCTCATTTATTATGATCCACAGGGGTCTTCAGCCACTGGGCTGTAGACCAGAACTGGGCCACGGATGATTTGGTACCAGGCCATGCTGATAAATAAATCAGTTTCACTTTCTGTTTTGGACAACAGAGCCCAAGTTGTTTTATTCTGATAAACACTTCAGCTCTCTTCTTTGTAAAGGGTATATAGCACATGTACTTGAGCTTATACAACGCTGTTTCAGTCTCTCTGACTATTCAAAGCAGCTTTAAACTGCAGATCACATCTTCACATTCACACCCATTCACTCGCTGATGGCTCAGAGTTTCTTTGTCAGTTGTCCATCTGTATTAACTGAGGCCCTCCTCAAACGAGGACGGTCCCGTATTGTCTTGGCGTCGGCAGCAAAACATGTACTGCTGTTTACACATCGTATTGTACATAGGCTTGTGCATTTACATGACAACACAAAATCCACGCGAAATCCTGTCGGGTTGCCCGTCTGGCTCTGCTCCGAGGTGAATTCCACTTCAACAAGTGCTCATGCACGCGTAACATGCTGCGTCTCTGCATGAGCACTTGTTGCTGTTGTTGCCGTAGCTGGTGTTGTTGGTGTTCCGTGAGCAAATGTTGGTATAAAAGTCATTGCAATATTTGTAGCTGCTGGAGCAAGATCAGAATCAGCCCGGCTGCCGCCATTGTTGTTGTTGTTGGTGTGTGTGACAGCGTGGGTTGGGGGGCGGGGAGGAGGAGGGGTGCTATGAGGTCACCGTCTTTCTCTGACTTATCTGTTTCTACCAACTATGGCATGAAGACAAATATGCAGATATCCACCTGCAGACCCGTTTTCAATAAAGATGCGGAGTCATGGACAAATACGCGTCTCTGTGTGTCAATATCACCAGATCGATAGTTTATTTTACCTGAGTCTTACAAATGCGTACTCGTGTAAAGCCCACCTAAATCATTTGTTCCCTTTCATACCCATTTACATGCCACTGACACAGCTGCAGGAGCAAGTTGGGGTCAAGCGTCTTGCCAGCTCAGGCTGTATGCAACTTCCTGATGTGCTGAGAGAAAACTCAGAGGTTGGAACTAATAAGATGCCATCAACAATTATTTTTCTGAAATCATTTCAACTTAAACAGATGACCATCAATCAATCAATCAGACTTTACTGTCATTGCACTTGTCAAAGTAGGCTACAGGGCGACAACATTTTTCTCTACAGTCCAACCTGTCAGAGAAAATACAAAATCAGTCACTTTCATGGGGAGACAGGATCAGGAAGACTGTCGGGTAGCCTGCAGAGCAGCGCCCTGTTTTCTTAGATAGGAGATGGACAACATCAGGGGAGAGGAGGAGAAAAAAAGGCGATCCCACTGTGTGTTCTACAGATCACAATGTTGGATCAGGAAAAAACTCTTCAGCATATGAGCATCATGATAAGACAACTTCAACAAAAACTCCAAGATGAGCACATATGATGGGGGCAGGGCCGGGGAGGGTGTTCCACAGAGTTGGAGCCACATATTCGAAGGTGCAATCTCTGATTTTTAGAGAGGATCAAGGAGCATCCAAGACCATCTGAGTTCCTGACCAACGGGCTCTGGAAGGCTGATGTAACCTAATAAGGTCAGACAGCTACTCCGGAGTCAGCCCATTCAGAGACTTATAAACACATAGAATGTGACGAGTCTGTGGTGAGAGACTTTTTGTTATAACGACTGTTTCTGCCTTTGTGCTGTATCTCTGCTCCTGCAGCCTTCTCACTCCTGTGAGGGGGGCGTGGCCTCTGGCTGCAGCAGCTCCCTTCTGCAGCACACCTGGGTTTGATCTACTCATCACTAGCTGTTAATGAAGCCTCCCACGGACTTGGCAAAGTGCCAATCAATGCTCACATCTATCAGTGGTATTGTTAGTCTTCTTGGTTTCTTGTGCTCTCTTGTGATTTTTGATGTTCCTCTTGTTACTTCTTGTGACTAATTGTGCTTCTCCTCTGGTGTCTTTAATTGTCGCTGCTTGCCCAGATTCACTCAGCCACACTCAGGTTCCGCATCTTCCTCTGCTTTCCCAGCTACTCTCACTCCTTTTCCTTTCCCCCAGCCCTTTTCCCCCTTTTTCCCAGACATTACAAAGTTACTCAACTAAACTTTAAAACTCCATTGTACAATGGTATGTCTATTTATGCCAGAACCAGAAAGAGAAGCCTGGTTGAAATGCTGCATGAACATGGTATGAGCATTTCATATGATTGGGTGCTGGAGATATCAGCTCAACTGAGAAATGCAACCCATAGCTGCCGGAGACCAAGTTCCATTTGCTGCTGCAAATCAGAGTGTTGTGGGAGGTGCAAATGTTTCAGATTAGGGTTCACCTGCACAGCACTGTGCATATGCAAATGTGAATAAAAAACGTAAGCAGCCAGCTCTCCAACACTACATCACTGTATCACATCTTGTACTTTAGTTCATTTGTGTTGTTTTACACTGGCTAATTATCAGCGACAGATGTCTTTAGTCGAGTAACTTTGTAATGTCAGCACCTGTGTTTTCCATTTGTGAGGTTTTTCCTTTTGCCAAATTTCATGCTTGTATCACCATTTGAACTGTTGAAATAACTGAAAAAATGAAGTGTTTGATACTGAGGGCAGCCATCTTGAAAAATGGCTGCCATCTTGAATTTTCAAGTGTCTAACGTTATTTTTCAAAAGAGTGGCTCTTAGAGAGTATTTGTGCCAAATTTCATGCTTGCATCCGCAAGTGAACGATTTTTTCACTTATCTGCTGCACTACTAATTTAACGTTGCAATTCATGCATTCCATGTCATCATGGATGCATTATAAGACTTTATTATAAGTTCTTATAATACATCCATGCGTGTCGTACATGGACGAACAGTGTCAGCAGTCAGATCACATCCGAGCATCAGGTCGTATAGTGTGAGAAGAATAACCCCTGCGATTCACTCGTACAGTATGAGCAGCAGCTGAACGCCGTGATCGAAAAAGTCGCACAGTTGATGCTCGGCTTAAGAGGTCAAAGATTGTAGGCTGTTTACCATGGTAGTCAAAATCTTGACCAATCTTCGACATCAAATTGATATCACGGTGTCTGCTGGGTCATGACTTTCAACAAACTGTGTTCCTAGATGTCGTTCCTATAGAATTGACTGAAAAGTGAAGAGTTCCTGGAAATTTCTGTTGTTTTTTTTCTCAGTTTATGTCAGAATTTCCACATAAAATATGTATTTGATTACAAACCTAACTATAACAGTGCCTCACACTTGAACTATCACTGGTTGAATAGGTACATCGGCCGTGCTCCATGTGGTGTTTCAGAGTATCAAGTTCATAAATCCAACTAAACCTGTCCTATGGCAGGTGATATTCACAATGTACATCTTGTGTATTTGTATGTGGGCATTTGGAAGGCCTTTGAATGCTTAAAGGTCGCATGAAGTGCAAAAATATTTTATTTTATTTTTTAAATATCAGTCCATAGTCTACAAAACCTTTTAACATGAAAAATGTTTTTTTTTTTTTTTTACTTTGACACATGTAGCTATGTACTTCACAGACAATTGGACTCGAGTCATAGGACTCGGACTCGAGTCGACTCGAGTGGCTAATGAGACGACTTGCAACTCGTCTCGAACTCGGGAGGTAAAAACTCGGAACTCGACTCAACTCGGGAGATAAATACTTGAGACTCGGCTGGGACTCGGGAGAAAATATCTCCAGACTCGACCTGACTTGAGACAACATGATTCAGAAAATTTCACTCACTCAGGCTTTATATGAAGAGCCAGACAGGAGATATACGCCGCTGTTGATGCTCCATTCACAGTACACATGTCCGTCAACTATTATGGTCCCGCACACAACACAGCGCTACACACATATGTTCCTACCACACACCCGCTCCCGCTACAGTGATGATCAGTGGGCAGATAGCACGGGACGCAGGCTTCAGCTACTATGTCTTCTGTGCCCAAAGTTATTTTCTTTGCATATAAAGAATTTCACTCAGATGGAAAACGAAGATAGCCAAGTGCACGACCTGCAACCGATAAGCGAAAAGAGGGCACAACATCGAACTTTATCACGTGCAAGTAAGTGAAAAAAAAAAATCGCCAAAGCGAGGATAAATGATTTTAAGTGTATTTTTTTAGACGGCATATATATGTGTGTGTGTGTGTGTGGGCGTGTGCATGCGTGTGTGTATGTGTGTGTGACACACACATAAGCAACTAACTACCTTTCACCATGTGAAATCCTCTACTATTGACTGAAAATGGCACTATTTAAATACACTAGATCTGGGTTATCCAGGTATGTCAGAATAAGATATCAGGAGTTCTCTCTTATTTTTTAGGTTCAGCAGTCAAAGTGAGGGCGTGCATGCAGTTTTATGTTTGCTGAATTGCAAGCTGAGCCCCCTATTTGTTGCAAATAACTGTTGCAAAATTGTTTAGATAAAAGTATTTCTTATATGAAACATGCCATTTCTTTAATGTAGCCTTTCTCCTCTACCTAGGTCTAAATAATCAGACATGCAATATCTTATTGGTAAATGACCAGCTTTTTGCTGCATTAATCCAGGCAGACTAGTCTGATGCGGTTTTTTATGTTGACCTTGGGAACATAAGGTTTGTATCTTCAAGATAAAAATCTGAGTCCTTTTTGGGTGGACTGGGGAACAAAGGTGAGGGACTCGACCTGTCATAACCTGTGACTCGACTTGACTTGACTTTACAAAACCTGTGACTCGACTCGACTTGACTTGACAAAACCTGTGACTCGACTCTACTCGACTTGCCCACAACAGAAAAAACTTGGGACTTGCTTGAGACTCGGATCAAATGACTCGAGACTTGCTTGGGACTCGAATCGGAGGGACTTGGGCAATTGTCTGGTACTTCATCCATCACTAATCATTGTGTACCACCTGATTTTGTTATGTAAAAAGTCCCAGGGAAGCAAGCACTAACACAACTCTAACATTTGTGACTGTCTCTGACCCCTCATGAGCACAAAAAAATGATCTTTTCACATTAGAAAGTACGCAGGCATGCTTTATCACCTGCCCTTAAGTCTGATGAGAGCTTAAAAGGCCTGAACGGCTTCCAAGGGAAATGGGGAAGTTTTTTAATGGCTCCTGCTTGGGAGAAAATGTAGAGCTTGTAAAATTACAAAATTATCTATCAGGTCATCTTATCAATTTGCTTCACCTCCATCTCCATAGAGGAAGCAGGCGCCATGTGAAAACATCGCCGTAGTCTGAGGAATGAGGGGCCAGAGGTTCAAGAACGGCCATGGGCTCCACATTAGAGCGATAAGAAAAGCTTTAATAAGCTGTGGCTGATGTTGCTTTTCAAAGTGTTAGACCTTTGATATTTGAGGTGACAGTACTGAGTGACTTTCATTTCTTCTTTTCTTTACAATGTAAAAACCTGGAGCTCTGTCCAAACATTAGAGTGAGGCAATATTCAGACTAAAAAGTTATTCCAGTTTGCTGAATTCATGGCGAGACTTTCTCAAGCTACATTCACACCAGCGCCAAGCCTCTTTTTTTTTTCGGAGTGAAACGCTTTAGAAGATTGAGTTTTCTCTTTGGAGTCGGTCCTCTGAGAAATACTGTGGGGCCAATTGTGGATTCATCCCCTCGCCCGTGACTGCAGCGCTGGGAAAGAATGAATGAGGAGGCTGAAAAAAGGGAAGCACGCAAACACACACAGCCAGTAGTAGTAGTGAGAGGAATGCAAATTGAACAGAGGCAAAAGAAAAAGCCATTTTTGACACATTTGGCATGCACTATCTCTTTGAGAGAGAGCAATCGTCGTGTTTGACTGAGAAGAGTTGTGAAAAAGAGACGAAAAGAGAGCAAGAGAAAGCCAGAGCTGAAAATTCTCCCAGGACAACAGTAGTACTCTCAATATTTGTTAGAGTAGAGAAACTCTTTCATGTGACAAGAGGGGCTTATTTTGCAGACTGAACTGATTTGGCTGATCTGATTAGAGAAGAAAGGCTGCATTTAGCTTATGAAACATCTAACCTGGTGAAGCAATAAACTAATGAAGTAGCCCTGCTCTGAGTGCAGCTTGTCTGATTCTACAAACACGCCAGTGAGCCCGGTGGTGGTCTGCCTCTCAGTCAGCCAATAAGGGTAGCCTCCCTCTGATGTGAACTACAGAGCGATGGCTGGCTGCCTAGCAGAATGGCGGCAGGGCCTGCTGAGAGCTCCGAGCGGGGGAGCAGGTGTGTGCGTGGCAGCGGTTTAAGTTGTGTACGTGTGTGGTGCTGGCAGGTGGTGATGCTGAAAAACACAGAGTGGAATTATTAGAGCTCAAGCTGGGGACACTGAGGCTGGTGTTTTTGAGCCAAAAAAGACAGATGAGTACGTATAATGCAGCAGACACGCACAACAGTGGAAATCCCAATCAGGACTCAAACAAGACAACTTAACAATTATTAAAGGAGACATATCATGCTGATGCATGATTTAATACTTACATATAATATAATAAGTTTGAAAACAAGACCTTACCCCCCCTTCATTTTCAAAAAATGAGATATTGTATTTTTTCTGATATCCTAGAACGAGATTTGATGCCTCTGAAAATAGGTCATTGCGAGATGTCCACCAGATTTAAATCGTCTTGACGACACGAGGTACATTTATTTTTATTGGAGTAATCTGATAAAACACTTCCTCCTCTGTGATGTCCGTTAGCGACAAAGTCGTCACCGAGGAGCACATCCACCAGCAGCAGTATATAGCTCCCTAGCTCACACTCACGCATTACCAGCTCTGGCCTGTAGAGGGACTCAATACCCGGTCGCTGCATTGAGCCTGCCGGAAAATACAGAAGGACAGGCTGGCTACCCCCGGTAGAACTGACCAATCAGAGCACAAAGGGCTGTGACGTTGCGAGGTAACTTTAGGTCAGCTTGGAAACCGAGTGTTTCAACGAGAGCTTGATAATGGCCTAAAATGAGGATTTTGAGAACGCTATTGTGGGGCAATGAAGGAACTAAATGACTTGTACTAAGGGCAGAAATGCTTTACAGGCATCCTAGTCTGGCATAGTGAAAAGGAGAAACAAGCATGATATGTCTCCTTTAAAGGTGTCGTGTGTAGAAGCTGGCAGCATTTTGACAAACAGAAATAGTGTGTACAGGATATAATGTTTCTATTTGTATATGAAGCTCTATGTACACCTGTCTTCCCTTTGTGGAGGCTGACATAGCGATCCGCCATGTTGTCTACTGGTGGGTTTTGGGGACAAAAAGATTGAAACGCAACTTTTGAATATGAATCTACAAAATTTTACAAAAACTAAGAAACACTTCTAACAAACTAATGGCTGTTAATACCTGAAATTTCAAGATTCTAAAATTAAAGTTTCACTCAAATTTTCCCAGTAATGCAACATTGCAGGATTAAACACGGTAGTTCAATTTAGCAGCAGCAACCAAACTACCAATGTCATGCTGTAACCTCTTGTTTGAGCACAATCACCTTTTCTAATGACCAGGTAAAGCTGGAGCCCATCGCTGTGACTATCCTGTTTATTTTACTGTTTATCAAAAAAAAAAAAAATCAGTTGTTGCATTTCATTGGGAACCATGACACAATAATGCTTTAAAATCCAAAATTATAAGATTACATGCGTTTTTCACCTGGGCTGCAAAAAGGGGAACAGTTCAGTAATTTTCCAGAAACTTTCCATAAACTGTCCCTGGAAGTTAAGCTGGAGTATTTATGAAATATTCCACATCAGAAACTTCAAATGGAAATTAAGGAAATTTGGAAGAATTACCTTAAAATTAGGGGAAAAAAGACAAACAAGCAAACAAAAAAAAACAGTATCATATCCAAACAGAAATATAAACTTTTTTTTTTATGTCATAGGCATACATCCACACAAAATCATGCAATTAAAAACATTACATTTTTGCACGCATGGGGCATGGTGGTGTGCATGTGGTTATGAATAGCAGAGATATTCTCATCTTTGCTTACTTGAAATCTGGTTGTTTTCATCAAAAGTAGATTTCAAATCATAATTAAAAATGTTTGTTAGGGGCCAACCTTCAATTTTGTAAATTCCAGGTGATTCCTGTTTATCCCCATTAGTCCTCACTAATGTCTTTAAATTCCTGTGGAAAGTTTCCAGCTTGAAATATTTTCCAACCCTAAAACTTTGTAACCCTATTCATCACAGACCTTATTACAGCCATGTATTTGGATATGGAAATGATTTTTGGACTTGAGAAAACTCGCCCTCCGATTTAAGATTCCTGTACCACTCTACAGAGAAAAGAAAGTAAAACAATAGCAATAAAAGCTCTATATCATGCGACTTCAGGTAATGAAAAGGGTAAAATAAAGATTTAGAAATAGTTTGAACTGTTGAGAGAAGACAAATTTATTTCTGCCAATGTATTTCTGGCAGTCTTAGTGAAATTAATCTTGAAAATGATGAAACTGCCCCCTTACACAATGTTAAAAAAAATCCTGCCAAAAATCCCTGAGTTTGCATCTGTATTCAGATCATCACCAAAATATCAAAACTTCTTCTCTGTGCCATCACTGACATTTCCTGGAAATGAAATCAAAGATTGTTCTGAACTTTTTGAGTTATCAACAAAAATGTGGAATCCACCCATCTCACAGTGTTAATGAATCATTCATAAAATGCCAGGATGAGGACTGGATCATCAAATCTAATCGTTTCTTCCTTGTGCCATGAACAACATTCCCTGGAAATTTATTCAAAGCAGTTGAGACCTTTTTGAGTTATCTTGCTTACAAAACAAATAAAGTAAACTGATCATTTCTAGCAAATACTTAAGAGGCAAGCCTTAATTAAATGCATGACCCTCTGGGCGATGTTTGTGAGAGGGAATTATGAGGTTTTTGATCCCATAGTTTTCAGTTAACAGCTGGTGCAGCGGTTGTTTATCATTAACAGACCTTTTAGACTGATCACACATGTACACGTGTCCTTGGGTCAGACACTTAGACCCAAGTAATGGATAGTTTTAATGGATACTGATGAAAAAATGAAGTCGTGACTCATAACAATCAATGAGTAAATGGATCTGAATGGGCAGCTGTGACCTATGGTGTAAAAGCACTGAGCAGACAGAAGGACTAGAAAAGCTCTAAAGAAGCCCAGGTACACTCACCACTTAAATAACAAGGCTCAATCACTTTAAAAACATACTTGATGCCAGCCTTCTCTATGTCTGAAAATCTGTGCAAAGCATCCAAACCATTTTAATTAACATCCATGAAGCTGTAGTCGTCTCTGCTTTCCCATCCAGACATTTTTTTAAATTAGCGCCAATGACTTCATATAACAGGATATTAGATCATCCAGGGTAATGAAGCTCTGCTATGGTTGAGTCCAGCCCACATTTAGCACATCCTTAAATTGGAGTCTGCATTGAGGGGTACTTTGGATTAGGGATGGGACGGTACACTTAAACTCACGATACGCTGCACCTCGATATGCCCGGGTCACGATACGATACGTCACGATACAATATAAAAAAAGAAAAAATATTACTGTGTAATTACAACTTATTTGTTTTTGTTTGAGTTGCACACAGGAAAACACAAGGCCTAACAGGCAAAACACAAACAATAACACTCTCTCTAAGAGAGAGGTTAGAAAGAGTGTATGCTAACAAGCGGTCGGCTTGTTTTCGCCGTCTTTATCTTTTTTTTAATGAGAAAGCCAAAATACTGCCAGACAGATGACTTGATCCAGGTGGAGCGTCCTCAATTTCGACCTCATTCAACTCCATCATTAGGCTTTTTGGAGGCAAGGTTGTTGGTGCTAATGTTTGTTGTCGTCACTTCTGGTCACATGCGCTATTACCGGACGTGACGTCTTTATTTAGCGATCCATTTTTTTCAAACTGGATGCATTTTGTCACATACTGTATTGTGATATATTGCCAAACGATATTTCTTCCCGTCCCTACTTTGGATTGTGTGCAACTTTTCTTTCATCCTGTTTCCCTGCACTACTTCTATCCTGGCTGTTTATGTGGATAGCAGGAAGGTCTCCCAGTCTGGCTCAGTGGTCTAGGGTGTGGCTGTCATTATCATCCTCGGCAATGCATTACAGTCTATCGTCCATATTGTACAATCCCTTGAGATAACACTTGAAATGAATTGGGGCTGGATAAATGAAGATTGACTGATGGATTAATTGAAAGAGAAGAGCGGGACTTCTAACATCCATTGGACTAAGTGAAGTCATATGAAGACATGTTACTGTAAAAGGTTTGTTGTGTGTGGTGTGAAACGTTGTGATGAAGACAGTACATACAGACAGATTCATTCTTCAACAACCAGAGTTGTGGCTTGCAAAGTTTGATGTATCCTGTGGAAAAAAGGAACTTGAAGGAAAAATTCAGTATTTTTGAAGATGGTTCATATGAGGTACTTGACAATAGTCAGTAGCATGGCAAAATATATTTCAGCAGTGTGTACCTGTAAAAATGAGCTTATAAGACCGATGAGGTACACGACTGTTAAGGAGTGCAGAAATGTTACATAACTGTGTGATTTTTTTTTTTCATGAAAATGAGTCATGAAGGTATGTTGAGTTGAATGTACAATTGGACAAAAAATAAAGACTGATTTGTTTCCTCCCCCAGGAAGTCTCTGTGTTTAGCACTGTTTTACGATGAACCAAATAACCACGTGTCCTTCCACCTGTGTGCATTGATTCTGAATCTTGTTCTGAAGAATTTCTTCCTCTCTATTCTCTGGTCCAAAGAAGTAATCCAAAGCATACACAGTAGAAGAAACGTCATTGTCACTTAAATCAAACTCACTCTCATTTGGTTAAGCATTAGTTTTTCTCTGATGTTCCTGAGCTCACAGAGAAAAACAGCAGATTGGCAGAATCAAAGCCCTTTGCACAAAGCCATTTGCAGAATTGTAAAATAGTGCCAAACACAGAGACTTTCTAGAGGAAAAATAATAGTCCTCTGAATTGTTTCACCCAATTGTTCATTCCACATACTTGCATGGCTAGTTTTATTTCGCGTATATGCAATTATACAAAAAAACTTAATTCATTTCCACTCTATCCATTGTAATTTCGGTCTGCTTCCTCATCACGTCACTTTTCTTTAGTATATTTTACATGCCATGTCGTATTAAATCAAGACCACTTTAAAAAGAAAAGACACCTGAGAAGCTATGAATTTAGTTTAATTTGCAGATATTTTTTAGTGGATATTTGACTTTGGCAGTGTGGCTCTGATGGGGGCTCTCCCTGCTTTTCCACACACCGATAGTGGCAGTCCTAAGCAGGAAAGACACATTCCTGTCTTCCTTGCACCTACAAAACATAACGTTTGGAGAGTACAACAAGATACTCCTAGAGCAAGCATCAATGTCAATTGACATGGATTAAATCAGAAAATAACAAAGGAAGAGCTGGGGTGGAGGAGGGTTGCAAAGGAGCTTGCAACAGGAGCAGAGAAGAGTGGACAGGTTAGAGTAGCTTAAATAAGGTGGTCTGAACGCATTTACCCAACTGCAGCTTGAAGACAATCAAAATGCTGTCAGAAGTGGAAAGCTAGAATTGGATCAGCTCTTAACAACAGAATGCTGGCATTATAGAAATTCTGACTCCATGCCCTGATAGAAATGACAAACTATTAAATTATTTTGTTGCTCCAAACCATCAAGTTGCTTCTCCATGTCTGAAATCCATCTAACTTCATGCTAACTTGCTAACTAACAATGTACCATTTACTGAATTTGTTTGGGAAGGATTAGGCCCAAAATGATTTGAAACAGAATCAATAAAATCTTATCAATATCCCACAGTGACTGGTCTTTTTTCAAGAGTTTTATTTTATTATTATTTCAATTTTATAATACCTAGAATATAACTCATACACAAACAAAACTCTCCAGTAAGAGGAAGCCAATAAAAGTTTTTGAAGAAGGATTTTTTTTAACTCAAGGGGAGCTTTGAGGGTTTGAGAACACAACAGAAACTTTCACCCAGATTAACCTAAGGTAAAATGAGGCAAAAAAACAACATGCGTTTAGCACCTTTCAGAAAAACACACCACTAAGCAGGTCTAAGTGCCTCACAAGAGACAGAGAGTAGCTAACAGAAGAGAGAGCAGATTGCAAACAAGCTGTACAAAAGTCCTTTTGAGATGGATTTAAAGGGGACAGATACATAAATGGCAAACAAGGTCAAATAAAAGATTCAAGCATCCAAACATCTTGCCCTGGAGATGTGGAAAGAAAACAGAACTTTAGAATTAAATATAAAGAAAGGAAACTGACAAAGGGATCTGTTCATCTATGCTTTTGCTTTTAGCACAGTTCTGTCAAGATGTAAAATCACAGATACTGTATGGAGAAAGCCTTATCTTCATTTAAAATTGAACTCACTAAAGCTCGACCTGTGGAGAAGCAAGAAGCAACACAATAGCAGCTTAAGACAAAAGAGCTAGTTTAATTTCTTGTGATGTGTATGTAATACATATTGATAAAATCATTGTGATCTACTGCTAAAATTAACAAATTCCTAAATAGAAAATAATAATAGATGTCTGTTGTAACACATCTATAACAGTTTGGCTTCAAGTGATTGTCATTGCAAATATTCTTATTATTTCTTTGACATCTAAAGACCAAATTTTGAGTAAACTGTGTAAGAACAAGTCCTTATGCTGACAGCAAACAAAACTATATAACCAAAGTTGCCCAGTAACATGAAGCTTCTCATCTTACCATAGTGTCTCACACTGTCCTTGTCTCCCCTAATCTGATATCCATCTTGTCCATTGTTTCCTCTTGTATAAAGCACCTAACAGTCAGATGCTGATAGGTTATTAGCTGTGTTTTTGCTGACAGCTCTTGTGATAGCTAAATGAAAAGGGATTTAAAGTGTGTGTTCGGGAAACCCAGCACAGACGAGGGCTGTAAGGATCCAAGGGTATCAGCATCATCAAGAAAAACACAGTCATTGTCCACCCAAGAAACTTCTCTGTCTGCACAAGTCTTTCAGGCATCTGTAAAATGTGTTTTTAGATTGTGACAGAGCACTCTGCTGCTGCCATGCTGCCCCACGCTGTGAGGAACTGTCAATTGTGATAACAGTATTGCAAACAACCAAACTACTGGAAAGCTTTTTGACTCAGAAAACAACGACAACAAAAAAAAAACTAATAAAAAGTAACTGAAGAATGTAGTTAAATAATGAAATTGCTGTTTGTTGTTAAGCTACTGCATGTCAGTGATGATAACTGAATATTGAGTCACACATCTCAGTTTAGCTCCTCAACAACATACAGTGTGATTTCATCAAGCACACTCAGCGTAAAACCATGACTTAATTCTTTACAAAAGAAAACATCAGTCAAAGCTGAATACTTACTTTGAAAATAAACTTTCTTTTGGCTCATCTTAATGATATTAATGTTATCTTAATGATATTAAGATGAGTGAGTTGAAAGCAAATTATTATTATTAAAAAAAATGTAGCTTTAAAAACTATGGATATGGTCTGCTAAATGAGAGATGCATTGGCATGTATAAAAGCCAGAGGGATCCTCTGATCCTGAAACATCCTGATGCGATTTGCTTGTAGTAACACTCAAATGTTATAATTCATGATTAAGAAACCTGTATCAAGAGGTTACATGGCTTTTCGTCTAAGAGGTCCAGTGGCAGTGTGCTCCATTCATCACTCAGATCTGTTAACTCTCTACCTAAATATGTTCTCTTTTGTGTACTTCATTGTATACAAGTATTCCCAAGTACCCAGAAACATGTGCTGTCGTATCATCCTTCCACCAAGTTTAGTATTTTTTGTTTGCTCTCGTTAAGCCTGCAGACTGAAGCTGGCAGAAAGACATGAAAACTGTGCGATGTCCTGAAGTAGTACCAAATAAAGCAGTTGGTGGGGGAAAAGTAAGCTGTTGTAAAAGTGTTAATAATAGCATGCAATCAGTCCACTTAGTTATTGTGGTTTGTTTTCACTGTAAACTCTTCAAATCATGCAGAGTGATTGTTCCAATTTATGCACAGATGCAGATCTGGTCTCTGTTTCTGTTGCCAATGTTTAGGCTAATACAATGTACCACATAAGCCAACTTCAAAAATTCCATACTTTCCCTTGAATGACTGTCATGTCTTCATCACCAGTTCTCATCATAGCAGGGGGCCAGTTTGCTGTAACAGAATGTTTTTATTGGCATTGAAACTATAACTCAAAATGGAATGCAGAGGAGCGAGGCTCTGGTGACATTTTGCTGGCAGCTGCATTCTTCACAGAAACAACTGGCAGTGCTAATGCCACCCATTTATCAACAACAGCAGGACTTCTGGATCCACATACAATAACATTTTCTAGTCATGGTAAGACTCTATATCATTAAATATTACCATATACAGCAGAGAAAAAAATGGGGTCACATTCAGGAAGCTACATAAGATGTTAAAGGCCAGTTCCCATGGATGTTCTCCTTGAAAAGGTGTTGATTATCATGTGACAATTAGGTTTGGGGGATATAAGAGCTTGAAATGTGTCTCGATGTATGATGAGGTTTTTTCAACCAAAGAAGATGGCATCATGATTTTCCACTAGACGCTAACAATCTAAGTCCTGGAGGTTTAATTACTGAGAGAAGCTGGCCTTAGTGTTTTAGTGAATGTCGGCTTAACCTTACTCTTTCTAGGTGACAACATCCATCCATCCATCCTTTTAACCACTTATCCTATTCAGGGTTGCAGGGGCCTGGAGCCTTTGCCAGTTGACAGGCTCCAACACACAGATCACAAGGCCACATTAAGAGACAGGCAACCCTTCACGCTCACACTAATACCTAAGGTCACTTAAAAGGTCATGCAAACTCCACACAGAAGGATCCTGGTTGACACAGGGAATTAATTCAGCAATCTTGCTGTGCAGCAAGTGCACTAACCTGCTGTGTCACTATGCTGCCCAGGTAAAAACATGTCATCTAAAATGAAGCAATAAAGGGGAGGGAAGGGTCGCCAGTTGCTGTACTATATAGATGGTACCTGACCTTTATTTTACTACAGCTTGGGTACATTGAGCACTCTTGTGTATGCTCCAGGTTCACACCATGCGGAGTCAGGTATTTTCTCAACTACAGAGTTTATACTAACTTGTACTTTTACGTTCATCACAGTGGAGACAGAGAGACTGAGTGAAAAGTCTACATAACTACACAGATGAACATGCAAGGATCTGGTCAGCTTTTCAAAATAAACCACTATTTGGTCTCAATTAATCAGAAAAGAGTTTGGAATCTGCGGAATCAGCTGTTCCAGGGGGCAGGGGAGAAGCCCTAACGTCCCAGACTTTGTTGTTCTGCACAAAGAAGCAATCTATCTCACAGAGGAGACACGTAAACACACTACAGGGCAAATACAGCCCTCAAGAAAAGAAGGTATGACTCCCTCAAGCCCACAGGATCACAACACTGATCCCAAATTCACCTCACAATACACCAGTTTGTGTACAGAGCTAGAGAGTGCCTTTTCATAACCCTTCATCCTGAAAGAATGAAAACATTTTGTAAATTATGCTTTACACACAATTTCAAGTACAAATTGTTACAAATTAATGTCCAATTGGTTTAAGCAGTTTCCTTTTAACTGCCAATACATTGTCGGGGCTTGTTTCCATCCAAATGACTGCACTGATGAGCAGGAAGTGAAATCTGACTGCTCACATGGATTAACATCCAGTGTTAAGTGCCCAATGGGGCAAAAGAATATGCTTACCATCTGGCTAATTAAAAGCTTTCAGTTTGGAAAGATGATGTCATAATTGGTTCACACTATAGTGAGGGTGTGTTGATTATGTAAAGGATAAGAGTTATGTATAATGATTGGTGTAACTTATCTGACTGCAAGCAGGCATGTTATAATGTTTTTGTAGGAAGCTGGAAAACCCTCCCATGGTTGTTTCACACTGGATTCATTTAAGCAGTGTGATGGTTGTCGAGTGTGCATGTCTTCATTTTGGTGAGTGTGTTATCAAATCAGAGCTTTCAGATGCATGTGAGATACATGTCTCATGAGCTCATAATCTTGGGAATAAAAGGCTTACCTACTTTCACAGTGAGCCAAAATAGGCAGGAAAACAAAATAAGAAATGCACATTTGCCCTTTTTTCCAGCAGATACAGTGTGTACTCTATGTCTACATTGGAAGAGTATGTTACGGCCAAGATAGGAAACCACTCAATAGCACTTCCTGTTTGTGCCTTAGAAGGTCCCATGCCCTGAAAAATTTATTTTCTGTTTTTAGAAGCATTTTGGAGAGAAGAAAGTGCCATCAATGTTTAACTTTCAGTTCACAAAGAAAAGAAAGAAGAAAGAAGACACAGCCATACCTTACACACACACCTGAAAGCCATATTGTTACAACCTAGTGTCCATGTCATAAAAACAGTCACTTCTCAATATTTGTTGCACAGATAACAGTCTGCAGTAGCTTTATCAATCTCCTCACACCCACAGTCTGTACCTCCTTGGGTTGCTCCTTTTCTCAGTTTTCTGCTGCTGACTTTAAAGCTCTGTTCATTCATTCTGTTTTCCTTTAAAAATCCAATACAGTAAAAAGAAAAGATAATTACACTTACTTGTAGCTATTTCCTTCTGCCAAAATTTAATTGTACCTGTTACTTTATTTTATTACTGGTATAACAAGTTGTAAATTTGTATTATCTATCATTATGTTTTTTCATATTCGTAGTCTTTCCTCATACAAATCATTGGACTTTTAGGACTGGTCTCACATGATGTATAGTTGTGTTGTCTGTTGAAATGTTTTTCAATGTGTCCTTACTGTTTTGTATCCGTTTCTTTACTTGCCAACAGCACCCACTGTGAGCTGAAAGCCATGCCACTTTGTTAGTTCCTTGATTGACCGAAAGGCTTTCTTTTGCCTTGAAGCAGATGTGACAGGCAAACAGAGTTAGAAACTGCAGAGTACCTATGATATAAAATGCGGTAACAGAGCCATGGGTCAGATATGTAACCTTGTCTGCCCTTTGAGGACAAGCCTCTGTGCATAGAGCAAACATAACATAACATGTAAACTGCTCGCATACCTTGAGACATTTCCAGTTTAGCAACCACAGTCATTTTCCTTTAAAAGTTCTTGTCTGAAATGAGCGGCTCATATCACGGAAGCTGTGTCAAGTGCTTTACAATATCTGTGGGTGTATCCAAAAAAATGTGTCTATATATTAATGTGACTCTGAATACAGACTTGAGCCAACAGCCCAGTCATTAGAATATGGAGTTTCTAATAAAACAAATACAGGCACTGCTTCTTGTGCCAGTATGCCGTCTTTTTACTTGCATTAATCTGCCTTATGTCAAATGAGATTCTGCTGAACAATTACCGAGTATGCAGGCAATGAATGAACCTGTGTTAATGAAAAGTTATTAGCAGCATTCTCCAATTAAATAGTGCAGGCCAAATCAATTTAGAGCATTTTAGTCCAAACGCTCGAGGCTTTGTATTTAATCCACTGCCAAAGCTGCTGCACCCGGCGCTTGTTGCAGGTTTTTAGCAGCTTGTACCTCTGTGGGCTGTTTTTCGTTGGGCTAACGACAGCCTCTGGAGGACTGTGGAGGTTATTCTGTAATCCCTGGGGAGAGACCAAACCGCCACTGAGCATACAAATGACAAAGGGAGCAAAAATAGTCCCTTTTGTGAAGAAGTTGAGCTCATTGCTTTTTAAACAGCATTAAAAAGAAGCCCTCCATTCTCCTTGGGAGGCAGAGGACTTGCTGTGTTAAAACATCATTTCATAATACATTAGTTTCAGTCAGGATATCTCAGCGGGACTGTGAACTAGAAGAGACTGGAACAAAGAGCTCTCGACTGTGTGGCAGACATGAGCCGGTGTGTATGTGGAAGCCAGCTGGACACATCTGAACTGTGCCATTGATCTCTGGCTGCTAAGCTAATCTAAAAGTCAAACACGCTCAGTCCTCACTCTAAAATACTCACAACACAAGGTTCCCCTGTTCAAACTTTTTCTAAATGCGGCATGCAAAATGAGTTATGCACGCGTCTGTGCATGTGCCCCATCTGTTCGAGTACAGTACTTTCACAGGTGTGGCTGTCACTGCTTGTTGCTGTGTGCATGAATACGAGGGTCTGGTAAAACACTGCTGAGGAGGAGAAATGACATAAGGCTGGGAAATACTGATAAAAAACATACACTGCAATACACAGACAGGCTCTATCTCACCAGGCGCTACCTGTAAAAAAGTCTCACATGTAATCAATAGCACTGAATAGGAGCTCTGCATGCCTCTTCATTGGAGACAGTAAACATGGAAGGACCACAGATGAAAACCTTTAGTGGTGCTAGCCTCTCCCCACCTTCATCACCAGAGGAAGTCAGAAAGCGGTGTAGGGATGGCATATTTTGTTGTAGACCATGAAGAAGTTAGTGTCCCTGTTTAGCATTTGGGAACTTGATGATGCCCCTCTTCCTTACCTGAACTTACTTCACCCATATTCAAATTCCCGTCACAAATCTTTGTGTAAAAATCAACAGTGATATAAAATGAACAGGCACCCAATGAAGGAAGGCAACGACGGGGGTGATATGATATTTTCTTGTTACTCACTAAAAGACAAGTAGCTTTTGAAACAGCTGAAGAAGAGCCATGGAGACCTGGTTTACTTCATTTTTAGATGTTAATGCTTGGCTTTAAAAGTTTTAACGGATTTGAACCATGCTACATCTCTGATCTTATAAAAGTCTACACCCTGTTAAGGTCTTTGAGGTCTGTGGAGCTTCTCTAGTCATTCCAAAGGCCAGCTCAAACACTTGAGGTGATCATGCCTCTTCTGTTATGGAGCCTAAATTATAGAATCCTCGACTGTTCATTCATTCTTATTTTTATTTCTTTAATTTAATCTTTTGTAATTGTATTTTATTGTTTGGTTTAATCTCTACCTTACTTTATGGTGTTCAACTTTATTTCTGATTGCAGTCATTATTGCAGAACTTATGTAAACTTCATTGTTTTAAACATTGTACTATCAATATAAAGATGATATGGGATTTTTTTCAAAGCATTCCTGGATTATTGCTGACAATAAAAGAATGAGGTGAAAAAAGTCCCGAAATGTAATCATTATGTTTATTGTGATAGTCTTAACATATAATATATTTTCATATTTTTTAAGTAATACATAATCAGTGAGATTGAAACACTCATATTAATTATTATGTAACTACATGTTTGCTCATCTCAAAAGCAGCCACAATATTTCAAAGTATAACATCATGTTTTAACCTCTTACTTGAGTATTTCCTCTTAGTTGAGTGACCTGATCAAGTTGGGCTGTGTGTTTTTGGCGATGGTGTGTAAATTACTGTTAAGTGATAGAGTGATCAAAATGCAAGCAAAGTCATTTGTGTATTCTTCGTTAGTAGCTCATTGGCAACTTTCTTTTTAAGTGCACAACAATGCTTAAAAAAATCAAAAGCAGGGCAAAATCTTTTTTTTTAATATAAAACATTAAAACCTTTTAAGTATGTGTTCATCTGGATAACTTTGCAGTAAACAGAACAAGAGGCCTGGTAAGGGTTTTTATTTTTCTATTTTTCAAGGTTTTATCAATGTTGCCTGTTAAGTTTAAACGTGTGTTGATTAAAAAAAAAATGTTTTCAAACTTTTCAATAAATATTCAGGTATGAATACAGCTTTCCATTTAATTATGTCATTAAGTATAATATATGAATACAGACCACTTAGTTATTGCAACACAAGCTAAAGATGCTATTTTGCTTGATCATCAATACTGATTTGGAGATTTTGGGCTTGACTTTAAGTGTGCCTTTTTGCAAAATGCTTCAACTTAGCCCTGAACTACTATCACAACACTAATAGTATGTCAAACTGGTAGGGGGAATCAGCAGTTTCATATAGCCATCGATATTAAGGGGAAGAGAACAGGATAACTGATGCCACAGCCTGTTGCATCATGGTAAAAAGCATATAAACTCAGAAAAGTCAAATATGGCCTCTATAAGCTGCACCAAGAGTACCAAAGTAGCAAAGTGGTCCTGGACACTCAATATTGGATGTTTTTTCTATTCTTAAGTATCCAGAAATGTCGGACAAACTCTCATTATCTTCTCAAATATGTTAACTTTTTTGATTAAAAAGGGTATTGATTAAAAAAACGCTGACATAAATCTTTAAAAACTCCACAAATTTCAAGCCCTGCTCACTTTCAGATAAGTGGATCTACGTGTGTGTCCAGTGCAGAGACCACACCAAACCTGGACCACAGCCACTGAGCAGGTAGAGCCCATAAATCACAGCTAAGTCAGACCAGGGACAGACGCAGACGCTGACTGTCTCCGCCTGCTGCTGCCAGCTTTACGTCAACACACTGTAACACACACAAACACAGGCGCTACATCCACACACATACAGCATGCTGTGGTCAACCAGGGTCTTTTAATGTCCGCTGGGCCTGAATAGAAAAAGAAAAAAATAGTTTATGGGCCTAATGCAGACGTCAAGGGCATTGTAGTTTTGATTTACGGCGGCCCTGTGGCTGGATTGTGATGTATTGCAGAGGTGCAGCGTTTTACATTGTGATGAATACTGTTGGGTGCGGGACCAGATAAATTCTGAGGACACGTTAGAGGGGGGTTTGCTGTGTGCCAGGCGCTCAGCCTCGAAGGTTGACTCTGAAGAGCCAAATCATTATTTATAGAAAAAGCAGCATAGCTTTCATTTTTTCTGAATTCATTCTTTAAAAAGCATACATCTTTTAAGGAGCATGAAGGGGAGGGGGCTCTTTTATAGTGGTGTAATATGATGGAAGGAAATATGAAGTCCACCTGGAAGACAGAGGAACAAGATATAAAAATATATTACTGCCTAACACGTAAATCACGATGGATTTCTCACCACCAGCTGGGATTTCAATTCAACATTATTGGAGTCTTATGGTTGGAAGTGTGAGCTGGAAGTGAAGAAAAAAATTAGACATTGGCTCATTTTTACTCCATCTATTATTACTGATAGTGATGAAATACAGCAAAAAATTTGATGTACTGATTTCTTTTCAACAAGGATATATTTTTTTTAATTCACAAGATATCTAACAGTTATAAGAAATTAGTTCAATGCTTATCATAAAGGTTGTTAATAAATCTTACCAGGTATGAGGTATTACAGAGTACAATGCTATTATATGAAAATGCTTTGTCTAAATGGGGAACTATTCTATTGATTTTAACATGCTAAAGATGTGTTTGCTAAACTAAAACTGAATTATGTTAAAGTTTAATTCAGTAACAAAACAAAATCTCCAAACTCCCAATGTTGGTCAGTTTCTTTTTTATTACTAAAAATTGCTGTAAAACTTTCTCTGATGAAATATGTAACAATATTATTATATGACCTCCACTGACTAATCAGATTAGCTCAATACCTACTACTATTGTTTTTGTGGCACTAGTGTAAAATCAGGACTGAACAGCTAGCTTTAGGTTGCCAAAACAATTGAAAAGGTAATAAGAGCAATCTGATGTTAACTTCTGTAACATTTGAGAGAAATTTTATCCAAGGAAGGTACAATTAACTCGATGGAGCAACAAAATGCCTGCAGAAGAGAGCAAATGCATACATGTATAAGTCAAGTTTATATTCATAAGTTTATTTTGAGTATTTTTGGATTCTTCTGCTTTTTTCTCTTAATAGCCAACACTTGAGTGAACTTTATTCAGATGTGAAAATGCCTGCTCATCAGTGATCTGTGTGTGATGTGTAAGAAATACGGTAAGGTTTAATTCTATGTTTGTCTAATTGCTACAGTAAAACTTTTAAGACACTAATCAGACATCATGACAGAACAAGTATACTGATAGACCAGGTTGTCCTGAAAAAAAAAACAGTTCCAGCTTTTCCAGGCAAAGAGCAGCATCACTGTGAGTTATTGATACAGTGTGGTGGTCAAAAGCGTTATAACGGTAATTTTAATAGGACACAGTAATGATTACCGTGGGAAATTTTACCGCAGTGGACCATTTTACCGGTAATCGTTACATCCCTACCTGGAGCTAAAAGAGTTAACACTTTTCAGTATTTCTTCATTTCTACAAGAACCCAAAAAATGTAATCCTGGTCATGGATCTACTATTCGCTGAAAAAAAAGAAATGCATCTCTACTTAGCTAAGAAAGGGGACATTATTATCTGTCTATATCCCCGGCCATTAGTCCTGCTTCATCATCTTTCATATCTGCTTTAAGTCTCTCCATAGCTTGAAGTGGGGCATGAACAAACAAATGCGCACGTATGCACAATGCTTTGACCGTGCTCAGCAGGCGGTGGGAGAACCTTGATGTGCTAAACACTGGAGAGACAGAGGAGTGGATGCACATCATAAATCTAAATAGCTGCAAAGTCTCATTTTAGAGGGCATGCATGCAGGAGGAATGCTAAACACAATGACTGACACTGATTGTGCAGCTCAGAAATCTGTAAAACATAATGCAATAAATCAGACATCACAGGTAAAGTGAGGTAGCAGTGAACTGGAAGCACCTCCTACTTTGATCTATGAGTGCGGTGATGCGGAGCAGTTCGTAGTCTGCTTATGTGATAGTAGGGCCCATGATAAGTGTACTCCCACTTTAATGTCATGACATGAGCTAATCCTCTTAAAGCTGGGATAGTAGATGATCTCCAGACAATGGGAGCTACAGGGGACGAGCAAAGCCCACATTACCTTATCAACCCCCCTGCTTCCACTCTCTCCTGAGGGGGGGTCAGCTGCTCTGTCAACACAGAAATAGCACAACACAGAAAACATGAACACAGATGTATTATAGGCAGGTATCGTGGAGCCAATCCTTCCCCTGGAGATAATCTCCAGCCACACAAACACACCGTAAATCCCTTGAGATGCCAAAAGGACCATACAAACACCTAAGGGTGGGGTGAAGTCTTGATTTGGTGACCTAAATCTTGCATCTGACTGACAGACAGCATTTATTTTTCATGCACAGCTACTATTAATATGTGCATGCATTGTATATATATATATATATATATATATATATATATATATATATATATGTGTGTGTGTGTGTACACCAGTGGCGATTGCTCTAAGACTGCAAGGGAAGCTCAGCTTCCCCTAAAATGTCCCCCAAACAAGTGGTGATATGTATTGCTGTGTGTACATTTCATTGACTAAGTATGCGCTAGAATACCTTCATCTTTTGTTCAGAATCAGCTACTTATCACAGGTAACTGGCGCGACTTCCTTCTCTTTCATCCCCGCAGCGTCTCAGCGCTTTAACACAGTCGGATGCTGAGCGTCTTCTGACTTCGATGGGGAAGCGTAGAGTGGGTTATTCCACTGTGGAAACTGGACGGTCATTGGATAAAAACTGGGCTTTGTCCCGCCCACCGGACGCTCAGCGTCTCTGGGGGTCTATGAGGCAGTGGGCTGGCCTGGACGTTTGGCTTCTGCATGATGATTGGATGATCTGCTGAGGCCGAATCCCTTTTTTGATTGACAGTGAAATGAGCCAATCAGCGATCTTGAAGTATAACCCTCCACCGGAGCATCTTCTAAGTTTTAAATTCAGTTGTTCTGGAGAGGAACTTCTCCTGTTTAAAGCGGTCTTAAGTCTTACACCCACAACACAATGGGCCAAGGCCGTTTAAGCAGTCTAGCTTTGCTGGCCATTGAGAGAACACTGGTAAAATCCCTGGAAAAGACACCTAGTTGGTACGACAGGGTCACAGATCATTTTCTTGAAAAGGAACGGAGGGTAGAATTTACATTTCAATAAACAAATTTATGATGTAGGCTGGAAAAAATGAGCTTCCCCTCCTTGACCGACCAGCAGCCGCCACTGGTGTACACATATACAGTATCTCACAAAAGTGAATACTTCCCTCACATATCTGCAACTATATTATTATTTCTTTTTATGGGACAACAGTGAGGAAATGACACTTTGATACAATGTGCAGTAGTGAGTAAGCAGCTTGTATTACAGTGTAAATTTACTGTCCCCTAAAAAAATCAACACACAGCCATTAATGTCTAAACTGCAGGCTACAAAAATAATTACACCCCTATGTGAAAGTGTCCAAATTGGGCCCATAGTTTCAATATTTTATGAGGCCACCATTATTTTTCAGCACTGCCATCACCCTCTTGGGCATCAAGTTCACCAGAGCTCCACATTTTGCCACTGGAATCCTTTTCCACTCCCCCATGATGATATCAGACAGCTAATGGATGTTTGAGACCTTGTCTTCTGTTGGAGGATGCCCAACAAATGCTCAAAATGGTTCAGGTCTGGACACATGCTTGGCCAGTCCATCACCTGATACCACCTCTCAAACATCAACCAGCTCTCTGATAAATGTGAGGGTTGTACTCACTTTTGTGAGATACTATATACAAACCCAAAACCAGTGAAGTTGGCACGTTGTGTAAGTCGTAAATAAAACAGAATACAATGATTTGCAAATCCTTTTCAACTTATATTCAATTGAATACACAGCAAAGACAAGATATTTAATGTTCAAACTGAGAAACTTTATTTTCTTTTGCAAATAATCATCAACTTAGAATTTAATGGCAGCAACACATTGCAAAAAAGTTGGCACAGGGACATTTTTAACACCATGTTACATCACCTTTCCTTTTAACAACACTCAGTAAACGTTTGGGAACTGAGGAGACCAATTTTTGAAGCTTTTCAGGTGGAATTCTTTCCCATTCTTGCTTGATGTACAGCTTAAGTTGTTCAACAGTCCGGGGTCTCCGTTGTTGTATTTTAAGCTTCATAATGCGCCACACATTTTCAATGGGGGACAGGTCTGGACTACAGGCAGGCCAGTCTAGTACCCGCACTCTTTTACTACGAAGCCACACTGTTGTAACACATGCAGAATGTGGCTTGGCATTGTCTTGCTGTAATAAGCAGGGGCGTCCGTGAAAAAGACGTTACTTGGATGGCAACATATGTTGCTCCAAAACCTGTATGTACCTTTCAGCATTAATGGTGTCTTCACAGATGTGTAAGTTACCCATGCCTTGGGCACTAATACACCCCCATACCATCACAGATGCTGGCTTTTGAACTTTGTGCCTATAACAGTCCAAATGATTCTTTTCCTCTTTGGTCCGGAGGTCCACAGTTTCCAAAAACCATTTGAAATGTGGACTCGTCAGACCACAGAACACTTTTCCACTTTGCATCAGTCCATCTTAGATGAGCTTGGGCCCAGCGAAGCCGGTGGTGTTTCTGGGTGTTGTTGATAAATGGCTTTGGCTTTGCATAGTAGAGTTTTAACTTGCACTTACAGATGTAGCGACGAACTGTAGTTACTGACAGTGGTTTTCTGAAGTGTTCCTGAGCCCATGTGGTGATATCCTTTACACAGTGATGCCAGTTTTTGATGCAGTACCGCCTGAGGGATCGAAGGTCACGGGCATTCAATGTTGGTTTTGGGCCTTGCCGCTTACGTGCAGTAATTTCTCCAGATTCTCTGAACCTTGATGATATTACGGACCGTAGATGATGAAATCCCTAAATTTCTTGCAATAGCTCGTTGAGAAATGTTGTTCTTAAACTGTTGGACAATTTGCTCACGCATTTGTTCACAAAGTGGTGACCCTCACCCCATCCTTGTTTGTGAATGACTGAGCATTTCAGGGAAGCTGCTTTTATACCCAATCATGACACCCACCTGTTCCCAATTAGCCTGTTCACCTGTGGGATGTTCCAAATAAGTGTTTGATGAGCATTCCTCAACGTTCTCAGTCTTTTTTGCCACTTGTGCCAGCTTTTTTCAAACATGTTGCAGGCATCAAATTCCAAATGAGCTCATATTTGCAAAAAATAACACAGTTTACCAGTTCAAATATTAGATTGTCTTTGCTGCTTATTCAATTGAATATAAGTTGAAAGGGATTTGCAAATCATTGTATTCTGTTTTTATTTACGATTTATACAACATGCCAACTTCACTGGTTTTGGGTTTGCATATATGAACACATCTTAAGACTACTTGCAAGAACTTGCATTTTGCACTGTTGGATCTAAAGAAGTTTCTAATTTGAGCTTCAAAATGCAATAAGGAAGAAATGTGAGCAAAACATTTTGAGCAGGCAATTTATTGACAACACCAGTAAAACTGAAACAGGCTGTTCATAAGCTGATCAAAAGTTTGAGACTTAAGAACCCTCAAAACAGAAATAAAAGTGTCAAAAAAGGATTCACTACTGAACAGCTTCTTGTTCTTGATGATCACTTCAAAAATGTGTTCGGACAAATTTGGACAAAACTTATGTCAATCTAAAATGGATTTAGATCAGGGGAACATGCAGAATGGTCCAAATTTTAAGGCAAAGGGCATGTTTTTTCTCATCAGAGAATAGATCCTCCTTCTACCCACTCCTTCAAGAAGAATTTGTCACAGTTGCAGCTGTCTCAATACGATATTCTTTTTTTTAATCAAGCTACAAATAATTAATTTGTTCTTCATAATCATGACATCAATATCAAGCAATTAATCATGAATGTATTTGTTTATAATCAGTCATCCTTTGAAACAAACTGTGTTTTTGTTCCAAATTGACAGAGCCTTGATGACTTTTTATGATCATATTTTCACTGATTCTTTTTCTTCTTTAATTTTGCTTGATGTCATGGTTTGAGGATCTATCATTGAAAAACACAAACTGTTTAATCAGCTTGTGGCAGGCTAATTAATAACCCCTGTATATGGGACAGTTGGAGGGAATAGCTGGCTCTATCAAAAACAGCTCTCATCTTTTATATCCATCAGCACCAAATGGCAAAATCCAGTCCAAGTCCAAGGGCTGAGTTTCCTGCCTACCCAGATTCAGGCTGATTTTATTTTTGTGTCTGATATATCCCCTCTAAGATAACGTCTCTGGCATTTATGGTGGTAATTGTATGCCTGGTGGATTGTCTGAAATTGTTGTCACACATGATGCTTGTCAGCCGATCTATGAGACTAGCCAGAGTGAGCGAGCAAGGAGGACGCGTGACTAATGAGAGAAAAGAGTTATGGAAGTATCAGAAACAAAGCATGTGGAACAAAAGGAGGACTGTTTAAACAGGCATACTGTGCATTTTAATAGGAAAAGAAGATGTTGAAAGGGAGTCTGTAATTGAGAAAGACGGACTTTGTGTTATTTTCCACACTGGCAGTGCAGAGCAGAAAGCTCTGTGTATGTTGAGTTATTCTTTAGATGATGAAATGGAGTCACACTGGAAAAAGAAAGCATGTCTCTTCAGGACTTGATTCTTTACACAAACAAAATAAACATAATAAAGTGAGAACCCAAAATTATGAATAATTCCAAATTATATTTTACTGACCAGCAATGCCCCAACAATATTCTGCATCGCCCTATATCTGTAATCAACATTTAAATCCTGAATGGCGCAGAGGTTTCTGCAGAGCTCAGATTTAGTTACAATGCTCAACAAATTAAATAGATCACTACCAATCTCAGGTTAATGCCACAACTGCCCTAAATAAGCAACATTTTAATGACCACAAACTTTTTAAAGATTCTGTAATGGTTAACACACCAGTTTGTAGAACCTCTATAAACAAAATAATATTTTAATGCTAAAGTATGATTATTATTGTGATACATGAATTTCCGGATGTACTGTTTACAATATAACAGAAAAATACTAAAGCACATGACTATTTCTTTGTTAAGACGTTATAGTTAATGACTGGCATTCCTCAGTATAAGAAATATGTTATAGTGATTGAATGTTAAGCTTGGTTAATTTCTGACTTTGCAGAGAAGTCCAGTGAGCCAGCTCCTATGTGGGTATAAAATTTTCATCTTGTAAAAACCAAGAGAAACAAAGCAGTGTTGTCCAAGCAGTCAGATCAAAACTTTATTGCATTTATCCTCCGTAATGTAGGTGGAGTGCAGTCTTACTTATTGACCATTAAGGATTTACTTTTCAGTTACTTGTACACCACATTTCTATTAGTGTGTGGTATGTTATCATTTCATCTTGCTTTTATTTTTCTTGTTTTAAATGATCAATTACTTTTAATCTTGGGCCCCTTTATAGTATTGAGGACTGCTTTCACATCATGGTCCGTCTTTCTTGACCCTGGGTGCTTACGTCTGTGCCTAAAGATGATGACTCACTCACTGTAAACCAAATGTATCCTCGGGTTTCATATAATATAACCTTCTGCACATTAAGGTCCAAAAGTGAAACACTTAATTCTTTACTCACATGCATGAATGTTATTTTGTCTCTTTGGATGCACCTTAGTTGAGTTACTATGAATGAGCTGCAGCTGGACAAAACGCTTAAACACTTTCCTCCTCTCAAAATGATTAATAACATTGCAGCATTCTTGAATGTCATGCTTCACTTTAAAAGGATTACAGATAAATAAAATCCAGATTGATCAGTGAATGAGTCAGAAGTGATCTGCATCCTTTGTTTTCAAATACTTGACTTGTTTTATCATTTTTTTGGCAAGCTGTTCATTTTTCATCTGCAGTACAGTCTTTTTGTGCATGATTTAGCTCATGTCAAAACTTTCAATCTATTCGAAGTGCAAATATAACAAATAAACTTGGAAATTGAAAACTGCACTGTATTTCTGAACATGAACAGGTTTTTAGGTCACTGAAAATGCATATTTTAGAAATCTATGACCAAAGTGAAGATTCTTGAGAACATCCTTATAGTGTCTTTGTGTATGGAGGAGTATTAGGGCCACCCCTGAGAAAAAAAAAGAGAGGGCGTAGAACTTTTTTTTCATCATACATGAAAAAAACGACACAGCACGAAACGTACTGCAGAGCACTGTGTCCCATTCTAGTCTATCAAGCAAATTTCACTCCGGCTACCCCTGCGGCTCACTATAATATGGCGAGGTAACGCTTTATTTATCCCGTTCCCTCACTTTATTATAGCGAGGTAACGCTTTATTTATCACGTTTCCTCACTTTATTATAGTGAGGTAACACTTTAATAAAGCGTGCCGACACGTTCCCTCGCCTTAATAAAATATACTGCACCCTGACACCTCCGGCGCTCCGTAGTGGGCTAAAAGAGAAAGTATTTCTTTGTTATTAAAGCCGAGTCCGAAGTATAATTTCACTAATTCATCTAACTGACTGGACAGCATTTTGTAGAAGCAGTGCGCTGGCTGTTAGTCTCAAAAGGTCAGCTGTATTCTCGACATATTTCAACTTTATTGTCAACATTTTGACTTTATTCTCGATATCCTATTTCAACTTCATTCTCGACATTATATTTTGACTTTATTCTCGACATTTCGACTTTTTTCTTGAAGTGCTTTTTTTTTTTTTCTCACGGGTGGCCCTAATACTCTTCCGTACTTTGTGTCATCGGGGAAAACAGATTTTGTGCAATGTGATTCCCCTCTATGCAACACTCTCACTCTTGTGTCACAGCCGACCTTGTTAAAACAGTTTTAAGTGTTGATAACTGGACTTTTTACCTGGCAACCCAGACTTTATGTCGCTCCTTCGCTATGTTGCTGGATTAAAAACACTCAGCTGATCCAAATATCGGCGACATGCGATCAAGACTGTTCGTTTTACAAGTGGTCATGTTGGCTATAGGGCTGCAACTAACGATTCTTTTCATAATCGAGTAATCGGGCGATTATTTAAACGATTAATCGGATAATGACACATTTTTGCACTTTCCTTTACAATTTAGCTTAACCCTATAAAGCCAATTGTATCATATTTGATACATACTTTTATAATACCTCTTTCTACTCAATATGATCAACAAATTACAAAAAAACCCATCTGAATACAATCAGATAAATGATAAAAATATCCTCAAATGGATTATCAGTTGCCAAAAACACCTAATGTATCAAATGAGATACGAAAAATCTATATGTTTTGATTTTTTTGGATTTTAGCAGAAAGTGAAACAAACATTTCAGCTCCAAAAAATTAGAATTTTCTGTCTATAATCTATGGTCTTGGGCCTTAAAGGGTTAAAGTCGTTCTAGATATTTTCTAAACAGCAACAAAGACAATAAAAAGCACTTTTCCTTCAGTGATAATACTTCATTACAGCTTTTTCTTTCTTGAAAGTAGTGCTGAATCTGCAAATATAACTGGCCACTGACTCATTTTCTGTAAACAAACAAATTTAATAACAGCAAAATATTCTTTACCTTTTTTGTTTTCCTTTAACCAAGGATATAACAGCATAACACAAAGTAAAAAAGTGAACAGAAAAGTGCAATCTGTAAACAGTGAACACTGCACAGAAGTTTGTGTGCCATTGAGGTAGGTAGGCTAGTAGTAGGCTACATATTATTCATCATGTTTTATTCAAAGTGAGGAATGTTAGCATCTCAACATGTTCTGGCATGAGGCTGGCTCTCTTCTGAGAGCATACTCCCTGCTGCAGAAAAGATTCGTTCTGCCGGAGTGGATGTTGCAGGAATGCAGAGAACTGATTTATTCAACTTTGCTAGTGTGGGAAAACTCTTCTCATTTTTCCCCCACCATATGAGAGGGTTTTCCTTTTTGCCCACTGGTGCCCCTGTGAAGTACTGCTGAACTTCAATCCTCACCAATTCAATCTTTTTGTCCTCCTGGCTTTCCTCTTCTTCATCATGCGACTTCCCAGTCTGACTGTCTGTGTCAGAATTAAGGAGGTCATCCAGTGCAGATTTTTGTGCTCGAACATAGGTGGTTTTCTGCGGTGGAGAATCTCCAGCGCTGCTGCTCTGAGTGCTCTTTACTTCTTTGATGGCAAGGACCTGAACAGCCTCTTGCACCCTTGTGCGTTTTTCTTCACCTGGCAGAAATGTCATTTTCTTATATCTTGGGTCAAGAGAAGCTGCCAGAAGAATTGGGTCTTTTTCTAGGTCTTTGCCTGAGGTGGTGTTAATAGTCCCCCATCTTTCAGTTATCCCTTTTTTTGGGCTGGACAGAAAGGCTTTTCCTGCTCTCATCTCAAAGCAGCTTTTCACTGTGGACCGTTGCAGCCCTTTGACCACCTGTGGGAGACAGGAGACAGTTGGGTACTCCGCACCACTGAGGTAAACTGTTGCCGTTTCAAAAGGCTTCAGCCCCTGCACCAGCTCTTCAAGAAGCACCCACTGCTCTGGCTTTAGATCCAAGTAGTGTCTGCACTTTATTTGAAGATCAGAAAGAGTTGCAGTGACTGGCCAACGCTGTTCCAGGAGTTTCTCGATCATGTAGTAAGTGCTGTTCCACCTTGTGCTCACATCCTGAATCAGCTTGTGATCTTGTGTGTTCATCTGATGCTGTTTTGCCTTCAGTTTTGTGGAGGCCTGCTCACTCTTGTGGAAGTATTCCACTATGCTTCTTGAGGCTCCTAGAGCTCTGCTGATGGTGTTATCTTTGAGGGCACTGTTTACTATGAGCTGGAGTGTGTGCCCAGCATAGCGGACAGAGGCCCATCCATCCTTCCCTTCCAGCAGACGTATAGCTGCTACTATGTTGGACCCCTTATCGTGAACTATAGCTTTAATTTTGGGCAAGATGTTGAATTTGATCACAATCTCCTCCATCCATGTCATATTTTCAGCAGTATGTCTTTCCCCCAGAGGCACGGTGGCCAGGTTCAGCATCTTCATTTCCCAGTCCTTGGTTATGAAATGGCAGGAAACTCCGAGGTATGAGCTGGTCCACGCATCAGCAGTCAGCGCGATGGAGGTGACCTCTTCTAACATCTTCTTAACCTTAGAAGAGAAAGGTGATTTGAGTAAAAATGTTTAAGGCCAGAGACAAAAATGAAACAAATCTGTTAAGATTTGCTTCATTTCAGACATGTTATTATTCTAAATTAACTTATCAGTAAATTAATATATTAAACAGCACACATTTTAGTATTCTAAATTAAGTTATAAGTAAATTAATATATTGATCAGTACACATTTTAGTATTCTAAATTAACTTAATAGCAAATCAATTCGTTAATTATCAGCAATCTTGAGTTGATATTTCTACTTTATTCTGCTATGAAATAGATAATTGCTTAAATTAATTATTTATGTGTGTGTCTGTGTGTGTGCTAGTTATAAACTTACCCTCTGTAAGGTTCCCTGATATTTCTCTTCCATCAATGTGGTGACGTAGGTTCTCGATGGCAGGATGTACTCAGAATTGAACTTCTCTATCATTTCTTTAAACCCATTGCTGTCAACCATGCTGAGTGGCCTCATATCTTTCACCATCATGTTGAGGATAGCTTGGATGTGATGGTCACTAGTGCGCATGCGCACCTCTCACAGTAGCTTACGGCAAGAGAGCGGGCTCATCTCCTCCGAACTAACAGACTGTAAGCTACAATTTCATGCACCAAAACACCGGCGATTTGTTGCCAATGATAATTGATGATTAAATTAGTTGACAACAAATGTAATTATCAATTTTAATTGATTTAATCGATTAGTTGTTGCAGCCCTAGTTGACTAGTGACCCATGGCCCCTTGCTTTGCGGGCCACCTGCATTAAAGCTGTGGTCTACGATTTGAAACCGCAGCCTGCCCCTCCTTCCCTCACCTCTCCCCTCCGTGTTCCAAGATCCCGCCCCCAGCTCGTGACGCCTCATAAAGCCCCCTCGGACTGAGCTACGAGCGACTAGCACAATATATCAGCAGCAAACTCAATCCAAAACAGCTCAGCTCAACTGAAAGTATCAAACACGACAGACATCTCCATTATAACACACAGCAGTAGCCATTTCAACTGGACCTGCGGGTCTGGCGCCGCCAGAGCGGAGCCGAGTGTGGGGGAGGATTTATCTTTCTCAGCCTGTCCTCCCCAGCTCAGCTTACAGTGCTAACGATTAGCGGCTAACAGGCTAACCCGCTCCCCTACAAGTTATTAGCCCGTGCAGGCACAAACTAACCAGAGTTATTCAGCAGACATCTCCCACTGTAGTAAACAAAGCCATTACCTGATCAACCAGGGGCGAAACGGCCGATGCTGAAGGTCTAACGGCCGGCTGAGGCCATTCGTTAGCCGTTAGCCCGCTAACAGGTCTCAACCCGCGGGCAGAGCTCCGTTGGGCCCCGCGGGAGAGGGAGGCGGATTCCCGGGTTCGGCGCTAGGCTTTTCCGGCTCCATGATAGTTCAGTAGCTAACGCTGCTAGCTGCTCACCGGAGGTAGAGGGGAGGAGGCGGGACCATGGGCAAGACGCTGCGTACTGCGTAGTGAGGGAGACGAGGATTGGATGGACTCATGGACTAACTCACGGACCAATTAATAGTCGCAGGTTCTTAGGTTTGATTGGTCAGCTAGTATGCAGCTTTTCAGCGGATATACTGAATGGATTTTTTTCATTCTTTTTGGTCTTTATACTGTGTAGATAGGACCATAGGACCATAACAGCCTTATAAACGGTGTTATTAATATGTACAAAGCTTCCAAATCGTAGACCATAGCTTTAAGGAGGCTAAATGTGGATGTTGTGGTTAAAACCAACAAGGTTATCCACAAACACACACTTCTAACACCAGCTAGCATAGCCACAAGTTAAACCGCAAAACCAGGCGTTTCTGTCGTTTGGACAGGAGAATTTTAAAAAATTTCCGCCTACATGTTGGCATAGCCTTAGTCATGAGCCACTTTGTTGATAAATGGCATAAATGTTTTTATGTTTCACAGTCTATAAACTGTACTTCATAAAATAAACTGTCTCATGGCCCTGATGCATAATTATCTGTGCATGATTTGCTAAACTAGACAGTGGTAGGGTTGTAAAAATTGGTGGTGTCAAGTTTAGTCTGTCAGTTTTAGTCCTGTCTGATTTAATTTGTCCCATGAGGTAAAGAACGTTGACTAATGAGAGCACAGAGCCATCTGTATGTCCAGTAACAATGGATGTAAACGAATCAAAGTTACCGTCTCAAGAAGAAACAATGAGACAAAAAAAAAGTTAAAATAACATTCCCGCCTTTCAGGGTGGCTGAAAGACTTACCACTAACTGAACAAGAGAAATGATTATGAGTAACACCAGAGGCACATTAGCACCTTAGTGAGCGGGTAACGCATCACAAGAACAGAAAGACAAAAGCATAGCTCTGTAAGGATAGCATGTTAGCTTGCTGTCTCAGGTGTCTGACAGGCTGGTGAGTGTATTTTATAAACTGCTGATAAAGGGATTTTCACAGTCTCTAGAGCTCACACAGAATGGACCGAATAAGAGAAACTCTAATGTTACTAGTAGCTGTGATTTGTGGAGGACTGGAGTGTTTATAACAATTTCAGGAGAGTCTGCTAAGAAACCAAGGCTTCAGGAACAGTGCCGATCTTTCTCCATTGGCAAAACATGTCCTCCTCTCCTCTGTGTCTGTGAGCAGAACTCTGCATGCCCCAGCTTTTACTGCCGATTGGAGGATCACTGTTGAGTCTGCATGTCACCAGAGCGTGTAACCAATCAGGTGATGCATTGAGTGTGACAGAAGACAGTCCAGTGTTAAGTTATGGAACTTCAAAATAAACTAAAATGTGTTTGTGATGTCAGCCTGGATCGGATATGCACCAAATTTAAAGGATCAAACCACACATGTGGTACTTTTCACATAAATCAATCTACTAGTGTTTGTATAGTCTTGCTAAAAGACAAACAAACACACAAATAGATAGACTCCAGTGAGACAATCACCTCCTTGGTAGAGGTAACCAGGGTGTGAAGGCATAAAGAGTCAAATCTGGGAACAGATGTGCTAAAGTAGCAGAGGGCCACACTGGGTGCATTGAGGAATAAGACAGCTCTGAGGCTTTGGGCAGTACAACCTAATTCTAGCAAGGTGCACCTTACAAAGTGGCCAAGGAGTGTCGTTTCACACATTGTGTAAGCATAAATGAGTCTTATGAACCAGCCATTGTGGAAAAACAGTGAAAGTACAAAGGCGGATTTCTGCTGGAGATTTGTTGCAGCATCGTTGTAGAACTGCAACGCATTAAGACACCTTCCCTAAAGTGTTTTTGGAGTTTAAGGCAAGGGAAAACAACTTCCAGTGAGTCCATCTGACTCTGCCACTTCACATTTTTAATGCAGTCCATGTTGATATGCACCAAATCTTCCATCAGCTGTGCAGATCTGAGCTTTAACTAAGCATATATAATGCCGTCTTGAGGTTTATGTGGCACACAGCTCCAAGGGGACATATTAAAAACAGATTAACAAATGTGGGATAAGCAGGACTTGTTTGTTCAATTTATTATATGCAAACAAAATGTATCTGCCTTTAAATGTGCTGCATTGTGTTATTCTTGTTATTAATTTAACACTTTTTACGAAAATAAAATATCTCACATGCATAAACAGATTGGAGCTTGAAATGGGTAAGACAAAGATAAGTATGTGTGTTCGTGTGGCACAGAGCCAACAGAGACACCTTCAAAAACAGATTAAAAAGCTCACGATAAGTACATCTTGTTTGTTCAAGTATGGCTTATTTTGTGCAGACAGTGAGCATCTGTTTTTCAACTGACTTCTGCATTTATTTTGCCTTTTTTTGTTATCAGCTTAACTAAACTTTCTTTGTGAAAACCTAAGCTTTTCATAACTTTGCCTGCATACAGTGTTACATAAATGGTACTATCATGAGCCGAATAAAAATAGCTGTACCAAGGATGCTGGCATGAGTTAATATTAATGCAAGTTTAATTTTTTTTTTATCAAAATCCAACTTGTGCATCCTTCTAATTCACTACCATCTGGGGATCTTCAACATAATGTTGTACATGCACAAAAAGCTTCTGTAAAACCCTGATCTATCATTTTTTGATGCTTTTTTTTCTGCATAAATATCTTAAACCACCTCCACTTTGCTCTAAACTACCAGTAATTCAATTATTTTTAGGATTTTAATTATTTGCATACCAGTTTCAATGCTTGCTGCCATTTGACCAGTCTGCTCTCCTCCCAGCTCATATGACCATCCTCAAGTATAAGTACAGCCGGTTGTGGAAATGCAAGAAAGATAAAGGTTTGTGGCTCCAAACTACACCAAACTGTACTGAACCAAACAAGACGACTTAGTGGAAACAAGGCTAAAATTATTATTAGCCTATTTGCATATTGTGGTTCCACTGTATATTTCACAGAGGGAAAAAACTGCCTGGCAGTAGCTCTGCCAATTAAATAGGTTTGGTTGATGCTGGAGTCTTGCAGTGGGATTACAAGATGATCCTGTCGTCCTGCAGCACATAGCGTAGTAGATTTTATATAAAGCGCACCTAGCAACCGAACACATAAACAACATCGAGGTCAGCCTCCTTCTGTCATGGACTTTACTTGAGAAGTGAAAGGTCACCTCTGATCTCTTTTTATCCTCTGTATTAGTGGCAATATTCAGCAGCATCACTCAAAACAACCCATCTGTCTGTCTCCATGCTCTGAACACTGACCTCTGGGAATCAGAGCATGATCACTTTAAATCTACCAGCCCCCGTCTACAACCCCCCTAACAGAACCACACACATACAAACACAAAAACACAATTCCAGCGCAGAGAGAGATTAGGCAGCCACAGACCTAGATTACCACATAATCCTTTGTTTAAAAGAATTTCAGCACCTCAAAACACAACAGTGTCAAAACATCCCTTGCAAGATGGCATTACATGAAAAGAATCCAAGAGATTATACAGATTACTATTCAAGACTATCTTATTGAGAAATGCTGTGGTGGCACCGGTGGACTTGTACCAGAAATGGGATAAAAATAAGATCTCTGTTCTGATTGTCAGGAGATTGGTGCGGAGGTGAGTGTAGGATCAAGACGATATTCAATTAACATAAAGTTACAGTAAATACATACAGATCAGACTGGATGCAATTCACTTTGAGGGTTAAGACATAAGCCATATTTTTATGGTTATTGTGATATGAAAATGTGCAAAAAATTAATTCCAATGGGCACAGTGAAGATGTTTAAACCAATACAGTTAATTTTACAAACACCAGTCATCAGAATTCATTGAAAGCAGAAATGGGGAGCAGTTAAAATATATAGATAGTCAGCCAGAAAGCAGATTTCCCAAATAACTGTACATGGCAAAGCAGCAACAAGTAGTAGTGTTTGGAAAAAAAGCCCAGCATTTCCTGGAGTCCACTAGTGACTGGCAGTCAAAACACCAGGGGTCGCTTATACACGTTGTATCAAAATGTCAGTATTTTATACTGTAGTCATATTTAAATCATACACTGTACAGCAGGAGGCCCTGTCAAAAAAATTGCCTGGTTTTCTGCTTACTTTTTCATCTGTTATTAGGCCGTATTTATACTCTTTTTATGGAGTATTTTTATGCTCTTGGATCATTGTATCCCTTCTATATATTTGTAGTCATACTTGTAATGAATTTTACTTGATTCAACATGTTTCTGTCTTTAAAATGCTTTCTTGTTTTACTGTTTTTTATTTTGCCTTTTTTGCCTTTTTGGTTTTATGCTTTAACTTTTATTTTAGTCCATATGGTGTCATTTCATATTGTTGGTGTGATGACCCTGGGTCATATTGTGTTGTGTTCATGTTGAAGAAGTTTTGCCTCCTCTCCTCCTACTGTGTGTGTGTGTGTGTGTGTGTGTGTGTGTGTGTGTGTGTGTGTGTGTGTGTGAGTGGGTGTGGCTGTCCAGCAGTGTCAGTGTCTGTGAGGTGTGGATCAGCAGCAGTGATTAGGTCCTGGAGCTGGTGCTGAAGCTGATTGGACTGCTGGGAGGATTGCTGCCACCTGAGATCCTGCTAGGAGGTTACAAATACCAGCTGCTGCGGCCTGCTCATTCTCTCCGGCTCCAGCCACCCTCAATGAAGCAGCCTGCTACCAGTTTTGTGTGTCATTGTGCCTGTGTGATTTGGATTCTGTGATAGGGGCGGGAAGCCCAATTTGTTCGTTAGTGACTCAAATTTTGTCAATCATCCATTCTAGGAACCCCAGTTGGTATTTGCTTTGAGAATTGCTATTTTATGTTACTGGGAGATTTTTGTTTGTCTATTTTTCATCTATGTTAAAAATAAACTTGTGGTTTAACTTTTGAGGAGTTTCCAGGCTGGCTTCATTGAAAGTGTCTGAGTCCTGAGCACATCATGTTGTGTCCATGGTTCCCCTAGACTGGGGGCATAACAGTCAGGTTTTTGTATTGTCTGGTTTCTCTTTCCATACAGTGTAAACAGGGAAGAGGGCATGGTGAATCTGGGCTTGGGCACTAGGTATGGTTTTGATACTTCGAGGGTCATTTTTTTTATGGGGCTTGAGACTTTGGTGACCACTCCAGTGTATGGCAGCTGGTGCTTTCCTTGGGGAGCCCTGGGGCGTGGGGGCCAATGTGAATTAGTTTGGTTTTGTGCTATTTCTAGTCCTGCTCTTCTGTTTTTCAGGCCTTGTTGGGTGCCTTGGCATGGATTACTTATGCCTGCTTGGGAGTTCAGTTCTTTTTACATCCCTTGAAATGTTTCACTTTCATGTGTACCCCTGGTCAAAGAGACAGTAGAATTTAGTTTGCTCTCTCCTCTTAGGTTCTTGCCATTTGTGTGTGTTTGTAAGGGTTCTTTGATTTAAATTGTGTTTGTTGATTCATTCCTTCTGTGCTTAAACTCTTGTACTCTGTATGTTCCTGTCTGCTTGTCAAAGGTTTTTGAAAACCCATGCTTTTAAAAGTGCTGACCAAATTAAGTTAATATTATCATTATTTAGATTTTATTAAAGCAGCAGTATTTTTCACTTAAGAAAAGTAAATATTGTTTCAGAATATAATAACTATCACAGATAGAGTGGCCCCTAATACATGTGTTAAACCCAGCATAACTACACCAGTATGCATTTGTTACATAGAAGATTAATAAAACAAGTATACCATCAGCCTCCAGTTAAAAGAAGCCACTGTAATCTGTTAAAGCACTGTTTGATACTTCGCTAAGGCCAAAAGACCAAAGAGGAAAGTGACATTTGAAGACAAAAGGAGAAAAAGACAGTGTGCCAGCAAGGTGACAAACAAAAGAACAGGACTGACACCATTTCTCCCTTTTAAAAAGTATTGAATATTAAGATCAATTCATGAAACACTTATCCATTCCCTGAGGCTTTGAGTTATGTATGATAACTTTATCTATCCTTGACTCTTACAGCTGAAACAGGACGTGCATTGTAATGACTGAGCAGTTATGCTATTGTATCTTTATTAATGCCTGAACACTGAATGTTACGTTTAAGAGCCCCAATTTTGCCTTGAGTCTGTTGCAGACATTAATAATGACTAGAGGTTGTTTGCATCCATCATCCATCCATACATCCATTTCAAGGTGTTCACATTGGCAAATGTTTTAAAACCTTTTACTTTTCAATTACAGAGTAACCCTTATCCAGCTGACTCATCCCTCCTTCTGAGCTTTTGTCTCTTGAAGACCCCCTTCTCTATGTGGGTCCAGTCTGCTCTAAATACCTAAGCAGCTGACAAAACAATGGTAAGATGTCACACTAGTGCAGTCCTTCACAAATAGAGGGGCGATGCCAGGGGGGGCACATGTAACACTGGGAAACATGGTTTTTGGGCCGCACAAGAATAAAATGTAATTGCATATCCACTTCAGTCGGTGGCAGTGTCACTGTCACTGTCAGTGTGTGTGCACCGAGCATGTGCAAACACAGCACAAAGCAGGAAATACGAAGAGCAATAAACAAACCCTCGAGAGACAGCATGGAGAAATATGTTACAGTGTGAAAAGAAAGGCGACGAAAAGCGGATATAATGATTCAAACGAACGTCTCCCGAATGCCAAGACGAGGAAATATGACGAAGCGTATGTAGCGCTGCTTCACTGTGACTACGGTGGGAGACGAGGAAAGACCGCAGTGTGTTTACTCAGTAAAGACACAATGCATTGGACTATTGCATACTATTAAGCAATAGTCCGCACGTTTTTGCTGAAAAAACTTCAGTGGCTTATCAGCATAATTGGGATGTAATGTCTTTAAGTGCCGCCTTAATTTATTTGGCTTCATGCTGTCCGATGGCAACATTTTTAGACCCAGTAAACACACCGGTCTTTCCTCGTCTCCCACCGTGGCCACAGTGAAGCCAAGCGCTATGTACGCTTCGTCATATTTCCTCACCTTGGGTTTCGGGAGACTTTCCTTTCATTTAGTCAAAAAATGTCTATAATTAATAATAATTAATTATAAATAAGGATATATTCATTTTTATTCAATTTCGGGTAAATGATGCACTTTAAATCTTTTCTATTACAGGCTAAAAAACAATTTTTATAAAGTTGTTCTTTGTCGTAAGTTGATATATATTTCTTTTTCTTTTTTAGTATTCTTTAATGTTAATAAGGATACAATGTTATGCAGAGGTGTACTTATAACAATTTCTTAGTCGATTGTTACTATTTATAGTTGCAGCGGAGAGTAGGGGGTGCGCGAATAGATGAATAGATAGTCTGAATAAGCAGAATTTAAACCCTTTTTAAAAACAAAAAAAAGTGATAAAGTTGAACTCTACTCTTTGCATATCACTGCCATTAAAATTGATTTGAATGAGCATATGTACACCTTCCTTAACCCCCCATTTTCTTAAGTGTTACTTTAAGGTTACACTGTGACTCCTCAAACACTTTCTGCTTTCCAAAATTCTTAGAGAAGTCTGCAGAGTTGTGGGGTATCTAATGCTATTTGAAGGATTAACTAGAGTCCTCAAAGCTGCACATGTGGAGCATTTGCCTGAATTATCAACCATTAACTCAATACCAATTAAAGCAGGACATCAGTGACCCAATTTACCATTCGCCCTGGCCCTGTGTCTGACACTGGTAAGTAAAATGGTTAAACATTTGCTGGATTCATTATCCTGTGTGTCACAACATAATCAGATGACAGCACAGTGGTGTGACTCATACTAAACCAAATAGAGTTTGATTTATTGGAACAATGACCTTAGGTTACATATGGCAGTTTGATGGAGTAGGCGATCACTCTTATGATATATCTTCATCTTGTTTTATGATTTAGCTTGAAAACTTTCTGTTGATGGAAGCCACATGATGAATGTTTAAATCTCTTTTGAAAAAGAGCCTAATTTTACTGTCCATAGACATTCATACAGTCATACATTCTCTACAGAGCCATCTGAACCTCAAGTTAGACAGAATAAGAAGCTGAGTGAAAAAACATAACCAAAGTGTACAGGGTTTCCTAAATTCTGCACACATGATAGCCTGTGCCCAAAGACCTGTAAGCCTACACTTTACAATATTTTGGCATTGTTTATTAATCACACACAGATGGCTAATCTGTATGCACAGTTTGCACTATCAAAGGGGATGAAACAAAATCAATTTGCAAGAGTTAATTTGAGGCTAACAGAGTATCTAACAAAGCAGATAGACAGGAACTTTAAAACTAATGTGATGGAGTTCAGCTTGTTTGGTGCATTTCAAGTTATTTAACTACTTAAAGATATTGTCTTAATTACTAAAACACATTTCAACATCAGTATACATTAGTGGTTGAAGTTGCTATAAGGAATATCCCGACCATACTTTTTGCTGCCAAAACCAATCACCAATCCCATATTTGTGAAATCAGATGATACAGAGAGAGATCAGGTTTTGTGTTTTGTAGCAACAGCTGATAGAGTTTTTTATCCAACAACAATAAACTAAACCCTATAGCTAATAAAAGCAAAAAACATTTGACTCATAAACATTATTTAATCAAATCAGCTAATCAAAATATTTAGTCCATGCCCACGCGTGCCCACGGTATGGGTGAAATGTATATCTGTGAAGGCCTTATCAATGCTGAAAGGTACATGCAGGTTTTGGAGCAATCATGCTGCCATTAAGCATCTTTTTGTGTGATGCTGGCGTACCAGCATCTTTCAGCAAAACAGTGCCAATCTACGTCCTGATACAACAGTGTTACCACGATTCTGCTTTTACTGGGGATGTAACGGTTACCAGTAAAATGGTAAACCCTGGTAAAATTTCCCACGGTAATCATTACCGCGTCCGATTAAAATGACCAAGTTACCGAGTTTGATCACCACACTGTGTCAATAACTCATGCCAATGTTGCTCTTTGTCCCGAAAAGCCGCAACTATGTGAAGCAGCCGTGTCTCACAGAGGTGGCGCATGCGCAATTTGCATTGCTTAGTCTCTGAAAGTTTAGCAGCTGGAGCCTCGCTCAGACTCTTTACAGGTTAACATTAACAAGTCTGACATTTTACAAGGATGTCCGGGGGAAACTGATTGACGACAGTCACCCTGTCTAAAACACCAAGCTGCGGTGAAAGACAAAAATGAGTGATTAAAACTGCTGTAACCCCTCGAGTAAACGAGGAGGGAGAGATTCAGTGAGCCATACCTGAGTGAATTAAAGGTGGTTTATCAGTATTTTCTGTGTAAACTATGTATAAAGGCTGTAAATAACAGCATTAGTATCAATCTGGAGTGTGGTCTTGCTTTTCTTTACCATTTTTTCGCACTATTTCGTAGTAGACTATCTTTTTCTGTCATAGTTCGTGTTTTGCGGATTTTCTCAATCGTAATTTGGAAATATTAAAGGAGATGTCGAGGAAATATGCCATGGAAAGGGGAGACCAGATGAGAGTCATGAAGGGGGCTAACTACTTCAGGGACTATCATTAGTAAAACAAAAAATTAAAAAAATAAAAAGGCCTGGACATTGTCTAATATAACGAGCTGTAACATGGACACTAATGCTGCAGGCAAACTAAAATGTGTGAGTGTTTGTAAAATAGGTTAAGTTCATTTTTAGTCATCTACGAACTGTTAACATGTTCATTTACAATTGTTTATGAAGAGAAACCTATTAAAGTACAAATCCATTTTTTTCTTGTAATTACACACAGTTTAAGCATTTATAACATAATAATGACAAATACTTGTCAGAATTGTTTGCTTTTATTTTTCATGAAAATATTGAAACAAGTACTCCCAAAGGACATTAACTGACACAGTTAATGTGTTAAAGCTCTTTTTGAACATTTTGAGCACACTGCAACAATACCGCGATACTAATTATAACAGTGATAATGTTGGTCACAATAACCGTGGATGAAATTTTCATACCGTTACATCCTTTTACTTTAGGTAAATTCCCCATTTTGTTCATGCTTCATGTTTCATGTCTCGTCTTTGTGTTTCCCGTTTTATTTTGAAAACTCACCTGTTTTTCATTGTCTCATTAAGTTTTCAGTCTGGCATTGTCACACCTGATCCCTGACTGTGCTTCCCCAGCTGTGTCTCATCACCCCCAATCACCTCATGTATTTAACTGTCCTGTCTTCCCTGTCTTGTTGCCAGATTGTTTGTACCTCAGAGTTGCTTTCCAGCGTTATTCTCTAGCTATGTTTTGCTTAGACCTTGCCTTTTGCCTCGTGTTTTTGGAGATCTATGCCTGATTCTGCCTGACTTTTTTCATATCGACCTGGACTGTTCAATAACCCCTGCTTTTTGCCTCACTCACTCAGGTCATCAGCCTTTGAGTGTTTTGTGTCTGTTTGTTCATGACAAGTGTGGATCCAGAGAAAAAGAGTTTAGATACTTGACTGGCCTGCCTGCAGTCCGAGCCTGTGTCCCAATGAAAATGTGTGGTGCATTATGAGCCACAAGACATGAAAACAGACACTTAAGCAACTAAAGTTGTACATCAAGAAAGAAAAGGAAAAAAGCTACAATAATTAGTGTCCTCTGTTCACAAATGCAAGTGTTGTTGAAAGGGAAGGTGATGGAAAACAGTAGTAAACGTGCCCCTGTTCCAGCTTTTTGGGAACACCAGGTAGTGAATTCAAAATAAGTGAGCATTTGTAAAAACACAATTAAGTTTATCAATATGAACAATGACATATCCTGTCTTTGTTGTGTATTCGATTAGTACAAGTTGAAAACTTGCAAATCATTGTATTATCTTTCTCTGTACATTTTACACAATGAAACACAAAATCACAACTTAGTTGGAGTTGGGGTTTAAAGCTTTTGGAGCTTTATTAACCCTTCCACAATGACACAAACACACATTTCACAGGAATGACCATCAGCACATATGTACACAACTACACACAGGCTCAGTACAGGTCTGACAGAGGCACATAAACAGGCAGTGTATCCTTGATCATTAATGCTAGAAATCTCCCATTAATCCTGACTCGACCCTGCAGCTCTGCACATTAAACACTGCTCTGCCACACAAACTCACACCAACACTAACACAGACTGCCTGGCGGCAGGCCTATCACCTCTCCTTGGTGACATGCGTCTGTTTAGACACCATCAAGGATCATCACCGCCTGTTACACTGACACAAACACACACCGACACACCACATGCCAGGATCAAAAGCAGCTCTGCTCTTTGCTCCATCATCCAACAAAGCACTATAACCCACTTTAAACACGTAGAGGAGTGAATGAGATTCTTCAGTGGGAATAAAGAGGAACATCAATATTTACTGCTGCTTAACAGTGCTAAATAGGCACCTAATGCTTATAAAATGCTTCAGTGCCACATACAAGGAGTCATATATTTTTATTTTAGACAAGAGGGGGATGTCTTTTCCTTTATATGTCACTCAGGTCTTTTTTAATGTTGCTCATAGTTTCACTTTTAGTCGAGGTCAGACATTAACTTTTGAGTTGATCGCTCTAAAAATCTTCCAGCCCCCTGGTCATAAAATGGGTCTTGAAAGGTTATTTTATGTAGACGAGGCTAAGCAGTTATTAGAAAAGAGGTGAAAGAAAATCACTCTTTGACTTCACATTCAAATGAGCATGTTGGGAGCACTTTCTATTGTCATTTCCTCAACACTAATGGACTCCTGTGCTTTAGTTTGCCTCCAGACTTCACTGATTATTTCTGAAATCTGTGATTGAGTGCATCTGCAACTAAAATGCCCATCTTTATTCCATCCACGTTTTGGCTTTCCTTTCTTTCATTTTACAGCAAAACAACTTTATGAACTAACACATCATGAAACCAAATGATGTGTTTAAATGGACAGACTCCTGACGTGCAGAACAATAACAGATTTCAAGTAACAGTTTGATATTTCTGAAGTGAGGTTGTATGAGGTTCTTGTTAATAGAATGAGTAAGTGTACTAACCACAAGAGATGATTTTAAGTGCAGCGCTTTTTCAGACATGCTGATGTAAATTAAAGCATGGGAGCTCAGTTATGTTTTGAAATTTGTAAATTCATTTACACCGTAAAGTTTCGGTACTGTCCTCAAAAAAGGCTAAGCAAATGTCTGCTGTGGAAGTGATGTCCTGTTAATCTGGTTTTAATTTCTAACAGAATTGTGGCATCCCACAATCATAACAACAAGACAATCTAGATTGAAAAGATTAATGTGCTGATTAGATTTCAGGCTCATAGGTCAAGGTGGATTCATTGTTTCAAGGATGCTTTGAGATATTTTTCAAATTTGCCACAGATTTTCACTCTGACTCATGGTGGACTGAATGGATTTTTGACATCGAAGGTCAAGAACATCTGGTCCAGCAATCAGAATTTTCGACTAGAACTACACTGCATCCATGTCTTAAGTATTACGTGTGGTCAGGCCCTGCAGAGGCATAGTTCCCCCCAGTACTTGTCTGTTAGCAAGTTAACTCAAAAGGTTGTGAACATATTTTGGTGACATTTCCAGTGGATGTTAGACAAGATTAAATTAGATACCATTTTGTTGGTAATCCAAATTCAGATGCAGATCCAGGATTTTTTCAAACGACAATGTCAGAAATGCCTTGGTAGATGGTTGTGCTCTTGAATTTCTTTAATTGCCCAATTTAAAAATGATTAGATTTTGGTAGTGATCCAGATAACTGCCAACAATCACTTTTGCTCAATAACTGTCCACCTAATATTGATATCAACATAATTCTGAGTGCATGGTGTGGGTTTTTCAGGGTCAAGGAATCAAATTACAATGGTGAATTTATCCTGGAACTGTTGCTTACAGATGTATGTATTCTGTGTCGTTTTCAGTTTACTTCTGCCATGGAGGCATATGTGTTAACTGTTTGTTGGTTTGTTTGTCCGTGAGCAAGATAACTCAAAAGGTTACTAATAGGTCTTGATCCCATCTTAAAGATGCTATGAGGAGTTTCTCAGTAATTACAAAAATGTCTCACTTTTAGATATATGCCTGATCGAAATACACACTTTAAGATGAGTTTTATAGCATCTAAACAGGTTATCTATAAAGGCTATTTCTTAGCTTTACGGTCGGGTCGGACAGGACAGGGCTGGACTGGCCTTGATACTCAAGTTTGGGAACAAGACAATTAAACTGAGAGCAAATTTATATTATTCAGACACGTCTTAGAGCATACATTACCTCGTCGCTTTGCATCCTGAAAGTTGTTGAAAAAAGAAGTTGTAAAGCAATGCAGAGTTCTGAGGAAGGTCCGATCTGCATTAATTAGCATCACAACAAACGCACGCTTTGGCTTGAGTCACGTCTTTTGGTGCGTTCCAGTTGTAGTCAGAAGTAGGAATTTCTGAGTAGGGAACTGCAACTGAAACGTCCCCCGAAGTCGGAATTTCTTACTGGGAACTCAGTGAAACCTCACCATCCCCGAGTTGACAATCGAAGATGGATGCCCCCAGGGTGAACAGTTATTTAGCTCCTGTAATAATCAATTTATTTGCACTTCTGACTGGGGTGTGTTGCTGTAGATCAGCTGTATACATAGTATTGTTAGACTTATATTTACAAAAATGCTGCCACAGTGATAATCACATTCTTCATGTGATATTTCTGAACAACAACATAGGGCGTGCTAACAACAGCTAACAATAGCCTGGTAGATCGGCATGTTTTTTTCCGACTTCAACTGGAACGCAGATAAGTCTGAGATGATATCACTCCCAGTTCCGAGGTTACTGGTACACAGCATTACGACAGTCGCCACGCGTGCTCATGGGTAGCAGAGTCTTTATATCGCCGGAAATAGATTCTCCTCCTAGCACCTTTAAACAAATGTTGGTCACAAGGAAAAAGTGATTGGATTTAGTTGTAATCCAGATCCTGATGCAAATCCTGATCCTTCATTATAATTTCAGGACATTTAAGATAGGGTATTTTTGAACATTTTCACAAAGAAGTAAAAAAAATCCATCTAAACGAATGTTAATTCAATTTTTAGAGAATGTTCATGTTCAATGGTCATGACACCAGGGAAAAGTGATTGTTTTTGGGTGGCATATGTCCATTTCCTCATCAGTCCATTTGTCTCCGAGTCAGGTAACTCAAATTTGGATCATCTTGGTGCTATGACTGACATTCCCTGGAAATTTCTACCAGATCTGTGGATAACTTTTTAAGAAGTGATTAAAAAAAAGAGGAGAGGCAGAGGATTTAGGAAATATTTTAAAAGGATTGATTATCATTGTGCTGTAGGGTGGAATTCAAATTTTTCTTAATAACTCATTTACAATGTCAAAAGGGTCTTTATAGAGGTTAGTGCTCTCTAAACACTTTAATTTGTTATTATATCTACTGGCTGTGCAAATTGCACACTTTACCTAAACATCACTATGATCCAACACAGTATCTGGAAATCACTGATCTAGCTTGCTTCATATGAGAGAATGAACTAATGCCCGATGGTACATACGGACTAATCACCTATATTCATGTCTTGAGCAGGCATGTAGACGCAGTAGGTGACATGCTCAATACGTGGACATTTGAACAGTAGGAAGCAAAATATTTGAGGACTATGTATTAATTTGTATGCATGATATAGCCAACACAGTAGTGCAACACTTCTAAGGGAAAAAGCCCATCCCACAAGTGTTCTGTCTGCCAAATAATGCACGTAAAGTCAGTACAATAATGCTCTAGCAATTGTGTAATATTGTGTGAGGTCATCAAACAGATATGTGGCTTTAAAAAAAAAACATTGGGGGCTAAAGCTCATGTCGCCACTCCCTTGCTCTGCTGATGAAATATTAGAAAGCTTTCGGATTTTTATCAATTAAAGACTTGGCCATCAAATGTTACTGATATTATATGGAGAATTAGTTGATGGTCAGTCATTAAACTATCTTCTGTTAATGCTTGTCATCTTGTCTATGGTTCATCTGTGGTTTTCATGATTAGAAATCTTCCTTATCCTTCTGGTATCTCATTGCAGCGGCTGTAATACAGCTGGTGTTCTCCCCATATTTTGTTCAGTATCATGGATGCAAGAATGATAAAGATATGGATTATTTATATAGTCCAAGGAATCATCTTTAGCTATTTCGCTTGCATGACCCCCTACCTAATGTGCAACCAATCCACCAAGATTGTGTGCCATTGGCATGATGCAAATTTCATGTATATGCGGCCACAGAAGAGCCACAAACCACACATCCCCTCATAAAATTAACATGACCTGTACAATTTAAACAACAGCTAAAGCTCATTTAGATATGACAAGGATATATAGTAGAAGATCCAGTAAGAGTACTGTTGCTGGAGTGAACTCTGATTGGCTAAAAAGTGGGTATCCCTTGCTAGATTCAAAGGAATTACTAAAGAGCAAAAAAGGGGCACATTGATCTCTCATACTGCTTCAGTACTAAGATGTTGACAAATATATGTTTATAAAAATAAATGACATACTGCAATTTTAATGGTGTGTAAGTGATATGAACAGCTAAACAGATGGACAAGAAGGACTGTTTCACAAACCCATGAGTTATGCTTCACATCCATCTGGGACACATCCCACAAAAAGTGACTGGGAAGGGCAGGACTTTATTAAAAAAAACTGAGGTGTGAATTAATTTTTTGTCCGTCACATTCATAATAAACTAGTAATGTCCTTAAAATCAACTCTGTCTTTTGGCACAACAAAATCACAGTCATATTACTACTGCTGTGGCCCTGAAAGGATACAGAAAGCCTCACCATATTCTGACAGAGAATGATTTCTCCTATTTTAAGCTTTGCAAGAATAATCTGCCCGGTTACAGACAATAAATCTTGCAAATCCGGTGGCTTTACAAGGACAGTAAACAGCTATGCACCGCCTCAAGTGAGGCATTGATCACACAACAATGTAAACTAATGACCCGCTTTGTTACTGAAATCTTAAATACCAATTATGAGTAATATCAGTGATATCGTAATGGAGCCCAACTAATTTCCCAGCCACAATATACCTTGAAATCTTAAATATTTAAGCTTTTTTGGGTAGGCACACTTTATTATGGTCTTTAGACAACAAAACTACAGGGAGAATTAATCTGATATTGAAAATGATACAAATAGCAAGGGTTTCATGATAGTGGAAACATACTTTTTTGCCACATTATTATTGTTTTTGACCTTTTCAAAGATTTTTAATGTCCATAATGGGAGGGAATAGTGCATATATCCCGTTCACTCCATTAGAACCACACATACTTGGTTGGGATCACTTCCTGCTGTATATGTTCCCATATGGTCAAAAAATCAATTTTCTCTGACTATATATTTCTCTCTTTGCCCTTTTATCCAAAGATTCTTAAGGCTGGGATGTGTTATTTGTCGACTGCTGTCTTTTGCCCCACTGTGGTGATTGACACATCTGGGCGATGCTGTCTGATATTTATTTAAATACTTGGCAAGTTCCTCTGGGCCAACGTTTTTTTATACACAGCTGCTTCCAAGATGAGGGTGAGATTGTAGGTTTGTCTACCCTGTTGTTGTCATCCTCTTCATGTGTCTTGCTTCATATGCGTCTTCTGATTGTTTAAAAGCAGTGACTCTTTTCTCTCAACTCAGATAATTTGGTCATATGACTGCATATTAGAAAAAGTATGAAAAAATGTGCCTTTCCTTAATAGATCAAAATTAAATGCCATTAAAGGCATAGTTCCTTTGACCAGGTCCCCTCAAAGCTCCACTAAAAAATACCAAACTATTACTTTAAGGCTTTGATTAAGTTTAACACCATTCCATGTATGAGATTTCACAAAGGGAGGTTGAAGTTCTTTTGTGCTGTGCCGTCAACATTTATGCTTCTAAGTGAAAACAAGATTATCTGTGTCATCGCAGTTGATCCCTCTGAGGTTTTTGAAAAGCTCATAAAAAAAGACTCAGTTCAGCTTTGCCATTGGTCGATACTTTTCTGAAAGAGATGGTTTGATTTTTTTAACACAACGCCAGAGATGTGCTGTCTGTCACAGAACGATGTGCTATGAGTTAAAGGATGCTATTGCTTAGAGCAACGGATCCAATACTTTCTCAGCTTGGGACCCAGATCAGAGATTTCCTTTCTCTCAGAACCAAATGTACAAGAATACAATATATTATTTAAACTGTTATGTATTATTACAGCTGTAATCATAATTGGTTTCTTAAATCATTATTTGCTTAAACATAATGTTAAGACAATATTACAAGGAAGGACAAAGCATTTTAACATGAACATTTTTTTGTTTTAATATTTGAATGGTAGATGTTTTTCTTACGGAACAGCCACATATCTATCTCCTGGTAGTTGCTGGGGATTTTTAACTGCAAAATAATGACACTTTAAAAGGAATAAAAACAGGTATTGGAATTTTAGGTCTTTGCTTTTTCCTTGAATGGAACAATTGGAGCTTCAGGTTGTGCAGTGGTGTTGCAGCGGGCATCCCTCATGTTTGACGGGCTTCATCTATAGGTTAATGACTGATGGCCCTCTTTTGCGTGGTAATGACTGAAGGCTCTCATCTGTTGGAAAATGCCTGAGGGCCCTCGTCTGTTGGGAAATGCCTAAGGGCCCTCGTCTGTGTGGTAATGACTGGGTTTTTCAGCAAGACAGTCCAGAAGTTCAAAATGTCCACCTGAAGAGAGACTTCTTCCAGAAGAATAACATCACTCTATTGGACCATCCTGTTTGTTCCTCTGATCTAAGTCCAATTGAGAAAAGAACATTTGGTGATTGGGGGGCATCAAGCATGTCCAAACAAATTTTTAAAGTGATCGACAAGAATGATGGAGCATTACTGAGTCCTTTTTGACAATTCTATTTCTGCTTTGAGGGGATTTCAGTTTTTTTTCTGAGCTATGGTCTTAAACTTTTGATCAGTTACTGAAAGTCTATTAAAGTTTCCAAGTTTAAATGTTGTTCTCAATAAATTGCCTACTAAAAAATGTATTGTCTCTACCTCCCATTTCTTCGTTTTGCATTGTCAAGCTCTACTTTTGCACCGTTGGATCTTAAATAAGTCCTGTCTTTCAATTTCAGATCGGAAGTGTGTATGTGTGCTTGTATATCTATGTACAGACAAAAATATGCCTGAGTATCATGTGTCCTCTCTCAGGTTTTTTACGTAGCTTTGAATTAGATGAGCTGACTGAAAGTACATGTGACTGTACGGTGTAAATGTGCTATTTTGTTCCCTTAACAGTAATTTACGATAATCGAGATCTATGTGTTTTTCCAAGCCGAGCACAAAGGGCAATACATGAGTATACAAATATATATATATATATATATATCTATTTAGATATATATATGGCTCCTAAATACTGACCTCTGAGACATAAAATGTCTAAACTGAAACCACACAGAAAACTGTTAGGATACGATGGAAACAGATTTAAATGATTTAAAAGATTTAGAGTAATGGAATAATCACTGTGAGGCACTAGAGCAGAGCAGAGTCATGCAAGAATAGTTGCAGTGATGTTGGATTTCATCAATACAATCAGCCGCGTGCCTCTTATGAAACAGCACAGGGATTGCTGCCTTTCATACAACTTCAAATCAAAAGCAATCTCACTTTTGATTACGATGCATGGATTTCTGTACCAGGGCCTTGGAGGAAAGGATACAATAAGAAAGAGGAAGACTGAAAATATAGACAGGATCAAAAAAGCAATGTGACTTTTGGAGCTATGAAAGAGGGGAAAAAAAGCATTAAAACCAGCTCAATTCACAACCTTATCTATGCATGAGATATGGCAACCTTTGAAGTCATTTTACAGTCATTATATGCAGCACTGCAATATGTTTCACACATGATTATGATTTTTTATTTCTCCCCAGGGGCTGTGCACATATAAAGTACATTGTGTGTCAGCTTATGTGTGTATGATTCAACTGATGTGTATCAGTGATGTACGCTGTCTGAGTGCTGTGTAATTGTGTTGTCACAGAGGTGTGGAGAGAACTGCTGGGACACACAGTGAGGAGAAGGGTGAAAGCCTGTGGGTGGTCATGGCGGTGAAAGGTCAGAGGTTGACTGTGGTCTTCACTCATGAGTCCTAAAAGAGTATCTGTTTGTCTCAATCAACAAGAGTGAGGGGGAGTTAAAGGAGGGCAGCTTCAACACACAAGAGGCAGAGCACACTTACTCTCTATTCAAACACACATATGCACACATAGGGCTGGAAAATTCAGACAGTACAACACCCCCATACGTCTACCTGTTTTAAGTTTAGATAGTATTTGTGATGAAATGGGTGGGCAATGCCAAAATATTTTATGGCTAAGTGTGCATTGATTACTACGTGCATTTTCACTTCATTTCCAATGTTTGATTTTTGTTCAATAATAAGGTAGAAGAAATATATACAATTTCCCAGAAAGAGTCAAGCTTTTCCAGGACATTCTCCTTCTTTCCATATTTTCAATACGTTTTCTATGACTGGAAAATTGGTCAATCATTTTCCAGGATTTCCAAGGTTTCCGGGACGCGTGGGAATCCTGTATACACCGAAGCCCTTTTCACATGTGCAACACTGGTATTACCAAGATGATGTCTAGGCAGTTTTCCTGGCTAATTCCCTGACATGTTTGTTCACATTTGCTCCTAGCAGGTGGTATGTCCTACTGGACGGGAAAGGAGTTGTGAAGGGGGGGTTCACGGGTCGTCATGTCAAAAATATGCAGCAGAGGGCAGTTACATGTTAAAAGCAAATAAATAGCACTCATGAAAGAGCTGAAAAGAAGTACAGCAGCTTGGAGAAAAGAACTTGAAGCAGCGTCACCATTTGCTTGACAGTAACACCAGAATATGAAAGCTGCAGAGTTTTAACTCTGTATCCAACAGCAGTGCGAGGCAGCTCATTGGATGCGATCCGGAGATGATCATTTTAGAGCAGATGTTCTACGGAGCTTTGTTTATGCAGAAGGAACAACAGCTTTAAATGTTCAGGTTCACATTTGAGTTTGTGTAACACTCATTACAATCAGATAAACTTCCCCCGTAACAGCTGTTGTTTTCAATCCGTCCTGTCAATCCTCTCTTTTCTGGTTTAGCGCTGGTCGCACAGGATGGTGTCATCGGGACTTCCCACTTGCCTCAGTGAATTCCCTTGATAATTTACTGCAGCATTCAAACTTCAGCTCAGTTAGACTTTATATGGATAAAATGCTACAAAGGTACAAGGACATTACCCAGTAACGTCCAAGGAAAACAATGTCTGTTTGCATTCTTAATACATCTCAGCCACACAGTCAGTATAATTTCAGAGCTTAGATGCAAATGTGAATGGGATTAAAATTGGCATAAAGATAAAGCCTTACCTCTGCCATAAACAATATATTCATATATCATACAAATTTTTAGGATATTTGATATGATATATATTTTTTCCCAAATCTTGGCACACACTATGTTTCCCAACTCCTATTTCATGTTTCAGCATCTTTCTATCTTACTTGCCCTCTACCTCTCAGACTCCCTCACCCCATCTTGCCCCCATTCTCCCTTCCTCTGAGAGGGATTTGTGATCTAAGATCAGTGCAGCTGTAATGCCCTTCTCAGTAGACTGACAGATGATACAGCCTGCCCTTTGGGCTCCAGCCGGAATGGCTACAGATCAATACCAGGGCTGGCTGCCTGTCAGCATTCACACACATATGCTCTCACACTCCACACACACACGGCATTCACGTGCAAGGCTTGCATCAAAGCCCATCTGAGCTGACGGGTATTTGCCGGAACAGGACCTGGATGTGTGCAGCCCAGCAGGAGGGGGCATTCCCAGGATGGTTCCCAGCCTGGACGGGGTCATGAGGCCGGAGGATGACGGAGCTCAGGAATTCAGATCCTCTGGCTCCGCTGGCTGTTTGAATAAAGCAGTTTAGATGGACAAGCTGACTGACTGACCGAACAAAGCGACAGGTTGAAGAAATAATGGAGAGGTTAAAGAGAGTGTGTGTGTGTGGCAGGTTGGCCGTTTAACCTCAGAGGGGACACGTGTGTGTGGTCATTGTGAGTGACATCTCACTGAACTCTGGGCCATTTTTAATCAGGCACCACGGAGGCACCAAGATTGTAACAACCTCATGGTTGTTACAATCTTGCATAGTTGTGCCATTTTATATAAATGAAGCCACGTTGGAGCACTTCTACTGACTGCTCACCATTTATCCTTTGTTACATTTTAGGTTTTATTGCCTCAAACAAGATTCTATATTATTGCTTTGTAAGGCATGTACCAGCTCACCTTCGATCGGCTTCAGTGGGTTGCCCCACTAATTTGAGTCAAAACGTCAGTGTTACATGCCCATGGCATAATAATGCGCCCATCCCCTCTGTCTGGAACTTATATGACTCTTCGCCGTCTCAGCAACAAATCCCATCTGCCGTTGTAAAATCAGCTCTCAAATGTCATTCACTCTGCGCCAAGTTTGTACATTTTTAAACAGGGACAAAAGTACAAAGTACAAAGTACAAAAAACAGCTGAACAACGTGTCCACGGACTCCATGCTCCTTTTCATTGTTTACATGGCCGTGTTTCATCACGCTGATTATGTCATCAATGTGATGACATCAATTTGATGCAACAGAAGATAAAAAAAGTCACACAGCTCGTCCGCTGCCAGTTAGACCCCGGTCTGCTGACAGTGGGAAAAGAATCACTTGCCGATTAGCAGGTTAACCCATGTTGAAAAAACCCAAGTTGACCCGCTGATTTTAGAGTGCAAGCGGTATAAGTGGAAGGTTGTGATAAGGATATCATCACACATAAGCTAATAAGACCTCAGACTAGTTTGAAGTTGCTCTAAGCCTGGACCAGATAATTATGCCTATACTTCACCTATGCACATGTTTTGAAATGGTGTCATTACAGCCGTTGGGTCCACACAATGGACTCAATTAGCAGCTCGCACACATTGGAAAATAACAACTCAACTTATGAAACATGTTTTAACTTGTTCTACCCGAAACAAACCTGTGAGATGTATTACACACCCCTATGCTTTCATTAACTTTGAATGGAATAGCTTATATATCATCCATTCATTGTGTGTAATGAAACAAAACCTGTCAAATTAATTTAAACTACAGGTAACAACGCCTGCATCCTTGAGCGAACTTTGTTTTAAGAGAGCAATGTTAAGGGAATTGAAAGCAAGACTGATTGAAAGGTTAACATGGACTTTCTTTGCAATAAGGCTGTGATGAGCGGCTCGACATCAGCCTGCACCAAGGCACGAACGGGCAGAATAATTACTCTGCTGGGTAGAGAAATTAGAAATCTCACTCCCTGTCTTGCATCATTCTTGTGTGCTTTATCAGACAAGTGCAATGAAATGAGGATGTGCTGAAATGCTTGTCAGGTATACCCAAAAGAAAGGGCTTGTTTTATTTGTACTACTTCCATTTGTATTCATATAGAGGAGCAGATCATTGTATAACATTGTTATGAAAGAGCAATTCATATCGCCCTACATACAGCTACTGATGCAAACACTTACACAGACATAATTTGTTTTCTGACAATGGCAATTGTTATGGAGAAACCAATTTCATGTCAAATAGGGGCTGTGGTAGACTTCAACTGAATTACTTGTCCTTTCCATGAGTACAATGCATCTCTATGTATGCTCACGTCATATTTCCAAACATAACCGATGTCCACTGACCGCTATATATGAACTGTGCCCAAAAGAGAAATGGGATTGCCATTGTTCTGCCATGAATTGCATCACTGATCCTTGAAACATAAATAAAAATGAGATGTATAAATAATGCACGCACAGATTTGACACCCCCATACTCAGCTCATCTGCTACCCTCTCTCTCAAGCAGGAGGTAATTTATTGTCTCCCCCAACCACGGCAGAGTCAATCAATAGCCAATTAAAGACAGGCATACGAGGCCTCTGGTGGCAACCAGTGCATGTGGTGCTAGTTGGCCGGGGAAATAAATATGTAAATAGTTCAGTGGTAGAACAGCATCAGTCAGTATCTATCTGCAAGCAAAACAGGAGGGGTGTCAATAATGCGACCACACACACAGTCAGATTTCTATCTCCCAGTGTGTTAACCTCCCTGTACTGCTGTGCCTCTGCTGGTCAGAGAGACCCAGAGGAGCTGTTACCACAGGCTGAAGGGTTGTCAGACACTTGTGTGTGTCCTTGACTGCTGATATAATTGAATGCTGAGCTGGTTGAAGGACAGCTGAATGTTCTGCAGTATTTACTGATCTTGATCATCATACAGGCAACAAACAGTCACAATACCAAGTGATCCGGACTTGTTTAAGAGTACAACTGATCATTTGATAAACAAAGGGCACTTGGCTGTGTATTTGCAATATTTTAGAGATTGGCTATGCATCATGGTATCAGAGTGATGCGCTTTATATCACCATTTACACTTCTCAGCACCTTAAAAAGGTAAACTGTTGTAGCAATGGTTTGGACCTATGTCTTATACTGTATCTTCCAGCTCATCTTGATTAGGAGTGTGTGCTGGTAAGAATCTGGCAAAACAAAACATGTGATACATGAGTGAATATTTTGGTTTTCACAATGTGTCACAATGTATCACGATAAACAAGGCAATACATCAGCAATTTTCTTCAACTTTTTCAATTACTTATAGTATTAAGAACCATGATATATAATACAATAAAATATAATATACTATTATAAACTATATATAATATACTTTATATAATATACTATTATAAACTATATATAATATACTTTATATAATATACTGTTATAAACTATATATATATATATATATATATGTATATATATATATATATATATATATATATATATGTATAACAACATTATACTCACTCAATATTTTTTAAATAAAGATTTCAACATCGTCTTAATAATTTTATTCAGGTGAATGTTTTTTTTTTTTCATCTTACATCCAAAAGGTATGGCATTTTGGTTTAATTGGAACTCAGTGCTTATACACTTTGGGCTTTATAATAAATTAGTAACCATAGGTTTGAAAAAAATGTTTATTTTAAATCTAAGAAACTTAATTAAATTATCATCTGCTGTGTAGCTGTAGTACTGACATATGACGGTACAATTCCCAAGGCACTGATATGAAGTCTGATCCCTGTAATACTTACAAACGTAACTGTGTGTCCTGGGGACATAAATTAAAGCAATACATGTAACAGAGAAATAAACATGGGGAAAGAGAGTCTGTACGTGGTTGACTTTTTGCCTTGTTTAAAGAAGTGCTCTATTAAACAGGACAGACATGTTAAACACACTAAAGGGCACATTAAACACAAAAACCATAATGTTGAGTCTAGAGAAAACTGAAACTTAGCCATCAGCCACTGTACTAGAAGTAACAGCTTATGATAGAATCGGATCTCAAAGGTACACCAAAACCCCTGCCACACCACTTATAAACCACCGGTATATGAACACGGTCTGTAATCTCTGTTTGAATGTAAAACACCATCCCTACAACTACGACACCCATCCATGTATTATTTAGACTGCTTATCACTGTTGGGGTCACAGGAAGTCTGAGCCTCACCCAGTTAACAGTAGGTGAGTTGCAGGGATTACCCTGAACTGGTTGAGAGCCAATCATAGAGCTGCCATTCATTCTGTGGGATGTTTTCAAGCAGGCCAAAGTAGTTTTTTTGTTTGTTTTTCGCAGAAGTGTTCCTTTAAGCTTTCACACCACCAGTTTACCATTAGTATGGGAGGTACAAAGCCTTCAGTTGTCACCACTCTCTCTACCTGCCCGACACTATTTTGACTTCAGAATTCACTGGAATCAAATATACAGAACAACATTTATTCACCAAACATGAATAACAATAAATGAAAAATTACAGACAAGACAAAGTAACTTAACAAATTAATTACATAAATGGACCGTAAGTAAAACACAATTCTAATTAGAGTCCGTGCGTGCGTAATTGTGTGGCGCGCTGGCACTGAATATAAAGGTTCCAATGTTTTTCTTGGCCTTCCACGACACCAATGGGCCTCATATCCTAAGAAATAAAATTGTCAATTCCTTCTGTGATGTCGTTTTTGCATTTGGGTGTTTATATGAGGCATAAAATCCAGCGCGGACCAGCACGGACTGTCCGCTGCCCGCTGCAGCGTGGGCAGCGGACAGGTGCGCCTGCTGTTATAGAATGAATAAGCAATTATTAGACTAGAATATTAATATGTTCTGAAATAAAAATATTGAAATGAACGATAAATACATTAAAATGGTATTCTGAGTCATGATGGGGTGCTCAGAAAATACCCCCATTTCACTTGATGCGTTTGTCCTGATGAAATGAACTGCAGGGGGAAAAAATAAATTAACACATTTGGTCGACCAATCAGAATTTTGGTCGACTGAGCACGCATCAACCAATTAGTCGACCAGTCGACTAGGACTTTACAGCCCTAGTAATACCTAACTCTCTATGTTTTCTTTATATTAAACAGTTTGTACTAATCACCCTTGGCTACATTGCTATCACTTGTTTCATTTCAGTCTGAGATAAGAGGCACTCATCAAGTGCACATCACAGGAAAGAGACTGGGCCAACTTCAGTTTGTCCAACATCATTTAAAATGAAAAGAAAGCAATAAGTGAGTACTCAGGTACTCATTCACAAGGTAATGAGATTATTCAAACACTGAAAGTAGCCTACTGCAAACTCCAGTCTCTACCAAGCAGACACTTTCTCCTCCTCCTCTCTCTCAGTGCCATTCAGCCACATAGAAACTTTCCAGAAGCCTCCGAGTTGAGGAACGGACGAGGAGGATGTAGCAGGTCCCAGACATCCACATACAGAGCCAAACTCTTGACAGCTCTAAAGAGATTTTAAAAAAATGCCAGCGAAAGCATCAGACGTCAAAGCAGAGGCAGCACTGTAAACAACAGACAGCTAAAAATATAATGGTGTCCCAGCAGAATTCACCAACAACACTGAGAACTTTAACTTAAGCTTTGTATTGTCTGCTGTTGTTATGTAAAAAAGTCCCTTTCATTAAAAATCAAGGGATCATTAAAATCACAACTTCAATGTATAACTGAAAACAGCTTGGAAATACAATGAATCTTAATCATTATGTTTTTTCTTAAAGCTTAGTTGAGTGTTGAACTAAGAATGTTCTTTGTACTTCCATAATGTACATGTGATATACTCCATTTAAAATAAAACATTACCACTTGGTTGAACCTTTTTAAGATCTGAGAACTCAAAAAAATGAAAATCAAAAGAGTTCTCTGATATCCAGTGATGTCAATCCTCTTAAATTTTAAAGATGCATGCTCAGATGTATCAGACAGCCAGGAAAGAACAAAAAAGAGACCTGTTAAAGCTCACATGAGGATGCAATGGTCAGAGAGTTGTTTTGTTGGACCCTGTTTACTACATTTAGCCTCTAAATCATATGTTGACCCACTTGATTTGTGTTTAAGATTGTAAAATCGGATCCTAATGCAACTTAAGGGTCTTCTAATCTCAACATATGTGATACAAAGAGGCATAAATGACAACTCAAACACACACACAACACAACAATAGAGAAATAGGTCAAAGTCATGGCATACATTATCTTTTTATGATAATGAATCCTAATATTTGTCCTTTCTTCTTGGCTCACCCCACAACCTCTGTTGACCCACACCCCCGACACAGCTTCAGTAGGCGCTGCTCTGCATGAGGTTAGTTCTGCTCAAGATTTCCCGGTTGTTCATTTATTTCATTTTTTTTTTCTCCCCACTGATATCGATGCTGATGCTGGCAAAGTGCTGTAATTGTGGTGGACTCATGTTGGATTTGTAATAAAAAAAGACTAATAACTCTGTCAAGCGGTGGATGCTGTGCAGTTGGGTGTGTGTTGTCAGTGAAACAAAAATGAAGAGTATGGCACAAATGTACTGAAATAACATTTCTAACGATTTCATGAAACAAATAATGACTGATTAATTCAGTGAGTGTTTGTGTGGTAAAATCTGTTAAAAGCTACACATCACGGCCTTTTCAAGAAAAGAAAGTAAATAAAAATAATGAAACATGTAAATAATCATTATCATTTATCAAAATAATGAAATTAATGAAAATTTGAGACATATGGTTTCTGGCCTATGTCAAAATGTGTATAAAATAAATACATTACTTCAAATTGTGGCAATTTGGCCCTTTTAAAGTGAGAGTATTCTTGATGTTAGCTATCCCTGGCTTAGATATACATTTAAATGTACAGTAAACAAGATGTTTGTGGTAAATAAAGGTCAGCTTTAAGTAAAGTTAACCCTTAACTGGTGTCTAACTGTCTGGAGTAACAGAGAAGGATAGAAAAGTAGTAGGCAAAGAAAGGCACAGGAATTACTGGTGCCAAAAAGTCTTGCATAAGCAGCATAAAGTATTGTCAAGAAATCTGGTTGATAATCAGGAAAAGCTGAAAAAATGGTTATGATAAAAAAAAATCCTCTTAGTGATAGGTTGATGGACTTCTCCCATCATACCAGCTTAACATTTAAGGAGGATCTGAGACATTAAATAGCAGTTTTTTTTTTTTTTATCAAACTTGATGTCTTCATGAGGATTAAATGTCTTTTCTCTGCCAACAGAAGCTTCCTTAGACTTCAGGGTTTATAAAAGACCACACTGAGCGATGTTCGACTTGCATTGAGCTATTTGCCCCTAACATGTGCACGCATACATATAAAGTGATCAAACAGCCTGTTGACTGTACTGCAAATCCTTCTGAGGGATGCTTATGTTACTGAGAATCACAGTGGGAGTGACAGCATCAAGTCTAACACACAAAACCTTGACCCCTTCAGTCTGACACCCATGTGAATAATCTTCTGCCGTGGAACTTTACACCTTGATGTGGGGCCCCTGAGCGCTCATCCCCTTGCATGAATAGCATCACAGTCACACTCTCTCCCTGCCCATCTCTGTGTCTCTGTCGCTCTGCATTCCTCCTTCGAGTGGTTCTGTCACCACAGGCGCCGTCGGAGAGCCTGACGCATGCTTTGATCTTGAGGTACAGGTTATCTGTTGCCTGGCTAATTTTAGTTAGCCCCTTAAGCTCGGCTTCTCTTTGAAGAACAGGTAACGTGTGGCGGGGAAATGTGGGTGGTTAGCTGTGTGGCCTCTTCACACATTCTCAGTGAAATGGATTCCCATTAATGTCAATGAAAGTCCACTGAAATCTGGACCAGACTATCTGCCGTGCCACATCATTCTCGTCATCAGCTCTAGCCGTACAGAATTCCTGTTTGGAACTAGAGCTGGTAATAAAAAATAAATTTAAATCAGTTTACTTTCCCTAAAGCTACTGGAACAGTAGTATTACCTGATTGAAAGGAATCACACATTTGAATGCATCTCTAGATGCCTCAATACCCTGTCTTTGCCTAAAGCAAACCTATGAAGAAATATTTATCTCAGATTATGTAAATAATTACAATAGTCTACATTTATAAGTCACTGTCGGTTAAGCTCTTTATGCTTTATTCTTATTCGGATCCCAATTAGCTTCCACTGTTGTGATTGCTAATCTTCCCGGGGTTCACATAAAACATCACAACATAAACAACATACAATAATCATACAAACAAAAACTGACACTCGTCAGTGTAAATCGAAATGACATCAATAACAAAACAAGATCACATGATCATATTGGCCTGCTCCAGAACATAAGGCATTTCATTTACAAAAATGGAAAACAAAAGAGGGCCTAAACAGCTTCCCTGAGGGACCCCACATATAGTATCTTTACTTGTGGATAGATTGACATTATAAAACAGTCTTTGCCCCCTCCTAGACAGATAACTACCCATCCAAGAGAGAGCCGGAGATAAAAAAAAATAAATAAATACAACTTCAGTTTGGACCTGTTGGGATCTGTACGCCATGTGGGCCTGAGGACAAAGAGAGGCCTACATGTAACCTTTAAAACCTGACCTGGAGTCTCTTACGACCGTTAGAAACTGGCGCCACCACCCGCTGGTTTCCCCACCTAGGTGCAACTTTCATTTAAACCAAAACTCTGCACGGACATTGGCCCCTGCCAGGTAAACCCCGCAGGGATCCCCAATGACGTCATAAAATCTTTAAAACAACAGCACGACCAGAGCTCGAGGCTATCCCATGGAAGTCTGTGTCTAGTACAGTGAGCTCTTATGGGCTTTCTCAGAGATTTGACTATCCCAAAAGGAAGCACACAACAAACGTTTGTTCCCTTTTTTTTCAAAAGGCCACAGTCTTCAACTCGCAGGACGAGCACACTGTTGTTTCTTTGTTTGTTTGTTTTTTCCAACTTCGTTTTTTCCTGGCGCAGACCGCTGCACGAGCAGCTGTTCACACCACGGAGAGGACGAGCGTGCCAACTTTGTGAGAAGCCTAACAAAGTACCTCGTCCTCAGTCCATGGTTTGTCTCTGCTGCCACCAGACATACCTGGACTCAGCGCGCAGCAGCGGACTTCAGAGCGCACAGCCGCGGACCCAGCGCACACAGCCGCAGACCCAGAGTGCACAGCGCACTCGGCGCACAGCAGCGGACTTCAGAGCGGACTCTTTTCTCTCTCCATCCCTGTTCGTCCAAACTCAACAACAAAACGCAACAAAAGTAAGAGGCTTATGTCTGGGCAGCGATAGATTAGTTTAGAATGTGTTTAATTTGCTTTTGTGCTTGTGAGACCTGTTTAATTTGTGCTGCTTTTTATTTTCGGTCGTCCACCCGTGATCAGCTTATAAATAGCCTATCACTGGTTGAAGGTCCAATATCAGATCAGATAGACTTCAGTTTACTGGCTCTGTTATTGTGTAGTAATACTGTTATTATTAACTGGAGGTGACAATCTTCCTCGGAGTCTCTCTCGCTCTCTCTCTTTCCCCCTCTATTTCCTGCGCATACACGCACACCTCCCTCACACCACACAGAGATTAAAGGTGCCATCCTGTGCGCGCCTAAAATTTTTCAAGGGTCGCCTCAGTAGCACATGAGGCTGAAAGACCCTTTCCCTCTTCTATTGTTCATGTGGTGAGTCTCCTTCTTGGCTCTAGAGAGGACAGGACACTTTTTTCTGTCGCCATTTTGGTTCAGGACACGCCCTCATGTGATCTCTTAGCCACTCCCTCTCTTCCTCACCTCCTCTTACACATATTCATGCTCCGTCATCTGTGATTACATTTACTATTGCTGCTGTGGTTACTGTTGGCTGTTACCAGTGATATTGTGGGTACTGCTGCTGCAGTCATTGTATTCGTTGATTCTGTTGCTATTTGCATTTTTAGTAGTTGTAGTTAGTTGTTAATGTTTTGCTTATTATTTGAATTATAGTAGTTTATAGCAAGTAATGTTATTTTGAAGAATTACTGCTTTAAATAAACCTTATTATAATCTAATCTGTAATTGTTTGTGCTTATTGTGGTTATATAACTGTGATACTTGCTGGAGTCGCAACAGTCAGTGCTCAAACTACATGCTTAGACTTTTCACACATTCTGAGACTGAATTCTGATCTTGTCAATTTGGTTATCGGTTACTGGAGACAGGGTGGTGCCCCAAAAAATATTGATTATATAATCATATTTATACATTTTTAATAATTACCTTTGATAATTTTTAATATTAATAATAAAATTTGAATTATTATTAATATCAATAGCCAAATTGCCCTCCTATTAGCGCACGACAGACCTGAGCAGTTCATGATTGATGACATCAAACGCCGCACTGAAATCAAGCATGACTGTTCCCACCATTTTCTTATTGTCCAATCCCTCTAGCCATTTGTCAGTCATATGCATAATGGCAGAGTTAGTTGAGTGACCAACCCTGTATACAAGTTGAAATGGTGTGATTAACTGATTACATAAAAATACTGTTGTATTTGATTAAAAAATATCCTCTCCAACACTTTGCTGAGAACCAGAAGTAGACTTACAGGCCTACTGTTAGCCCCACAAAATGCAGCTGTTTTGTCTTTGGGCAGTGGTACTAGCTTAGCTTCTTTCCACAGTGAAGGACACAAGGAGCTGGCCAGACATCTGTTACATATATGACATATAGAAATAGATAAATCTTTGGCTGCCACCTTAAGAAATTTACCATCCGTACTGTCAATACCTGGAGACCTGTATCTCTCTGTAGCTCTCTGTTCTTGTAGTTTAACAAACAGGTTTTGATTCAAAAACAATTTTCCATTAAAATGTATTCAAAATCACATTCCCCTCATTTTTCTATAAGAGAAGAATTTGGGAAAACCCTGCAGGGCACTACGGTGTTGTATAATTCTATTTGACACAAAAATGCACAATATGTTCAAGATGTACAGCTCATGTAACTGTGATGTTGAATCAGCTAATCACAATATTTTAAATAACTTGCAGACAACTTGAACCATCAGTATTTTCTCCGAACAGTCGCCTGCTCTACTGAAAAAAAAAAAATGCACTTGTCGGTGCTGAACCCAAACAATAAAAGCATCAGCACTTTAATGAAGTTTTTGTCTCTTATTAAAGTTAATGCACGAGCAACAGAACAGACACATTTCAGCCAGGACTTTCATTAGCGTTCCAAAGCTTCCACCTCTTTCTGCTCAAAAGGACGCTAGTTGGGCTGTGCCGCTTTTGGCTGCTCATAATCATTGTAGATTAGAGCTTGGCAAGATGGACCTGCCTGATTACTGAATAGAATCAGACAGGGACAACACACACCCTGCCTCTTTTGGGGCTTTTTTAATCAAAGGAAACAAGTATATATATATAAAAAAGACATGCACACACACAACACACACACTTACATATGTATGACAATAAAAATGGGTATTATTGTTTAGGCCTAATATACATATGTCTCCCCATGTGTTAAGGTTGCTCTAATGGAGAAACAACTGCTTCAGTGCTTAAATCAAGAGAAAAAAGCTTATCCAACTCCAGCCAATGGCTTGTGTCAAAGTACTAGACAGGCAGACAGAAACACTGTGAGCTAGCATGCACATATGCCACTTTTATATGCAGTCATCAGAATTGTAGTTGAATTGATGGCTGTGTTACAGAAAAATGACTGCACTCTGTCAAGCTGAGGAATGCGGTGCAGTTGGGTCTGTGTTTGATGTGAAACATGCCAAAGATGGAGCTAAATTGTGGCTACTGATTGTCACTTTTATTGGCAGATCAACGTAACTGAAAGTTGACATATCAGTGGCAGCAGATTAGCCACATGTGTACAAAACAACCAATCCATGAGTTAAAGCTTGTGATGAGGCTGCGGAGATAAAACCAGTGATTGCATTGATACCAGTTAACTGCTCAACACTATCTGGAACAGTGTGGGCTGAAATTAAAGACATATTTGAATAAGAGCTGAATGGCTGCTTTATCAGTGGATGCTTGTTGAATACACACATCAAAACACAGAAGATGTTTGGAGAGGGGTGCCAGCTTCTCCTGCTGGGTGATCAGTGGGTTGCAGTTACACATCTTGCAATGCTAACAAATTATCTCGGAGGGTTGTAACAGATTAAAGAACAAAATCTTACCTTTCAAAGTGGGTGACAAGAAGGTGGAGAGACTGTCTGCAGGTCAGGGAGCTGTGGGCAGAGACAAACAGTGAGTAAGTTTCTCTTCTTTCTGCCATTTAAGCAGTTAGAAATATCCGTCTAAGATTTATTCATTTAATAATTCTGGCAACCAGAGAGAATTATCCAGCAAGCTCTCATTCTCTGCACCCAATGCCATGAATTACAATTTCCTTGAGATACAAGCTTATTCAAATCGTAAAACAGCAATATAAAATCTTGTGTCCAAACAGCCCGCGGTTGTTATTAAAATTTGAAGAGCATCCACAAGGCAACCTGGGGCAGAGAAAGCTTGGAGCAGGTAGCCCAGCTGTACACTAAAGATGTCTCCCTGTGATTTTCCAGATTGGAAGGCCAGCTGTAATAAAATTCCCTCCAGACTAAATCTGAAAAATGTATTGTTTGACCACCACAGTTGCCAGATGTGCAGGCCTGATTTCTACACAGCAAGATGGATCTACTGGTAAGTCATGTTGAGAAATCTACATAATGCTGCTACTTCAGAGCATTTGATGGAAACCAAAACCACACTTTTGTTTCCTTGACTTATTTACAAGTCTTTTCTGAAATGAGGTAGGGGTGCAACGATCGATATAGATCGATCCATCGATTGGTTAAGCAGTGATCCATTCACATCGATGAAAACTCAAAACATCGATCAACACTGTCATCTTTAATGTACGCCTTTATTTTGAAATCCCAACCGGACATGCGTGTCTGTGTCCAGCCAACCGCGCATCTTTCTGAAGTTTCCTCTCAAGTCTTACGCATTCAGCATATGAGACACACATTTGAACCTTTTTGCTCTCTGACACGCCACGCCTGATATTTCTCCTGTTGTAAAATGTATTGTGTAGCACTCACCAAGTAACACTGCTGTAGGCGGACGTGTAGCAAGATGCTGTTAGCATAACAGAGCTAAACAGGAGCCAGACATATCGGCCAATCATAAAATAGCTCTACTGTATCCAGGTAAGATACGGTCGACCTGACAGCAGAGGCTGCAAACTGCACGCACGACAGGAGTGCATCATCACACGACTGCAGTGAGTCATCTCATCATTTGATTTTGACTGATTAATGAAATTTCATAAAGTTAGAAAGTAAAACAGTGAGAGCTTAGTGTCATTCCTCCTCCACACTGACCATTAAACAGCGAAACAAAGTCTGATCACACTGACATACAAACTGTGGTTAACAGGCATCATAGTAAAACAAAATCATCAATGATAAGTTAGTTATGTTGATGGTTCTGATTTTTAACATGAAAAGTGTTTGGATTTAATTAAAATCAAAACTACACATTTTTAGTTTGATAGGGCATGGTCAAATGTTGGAGGTCAATAATAATGAATTTAAATAATTCAATAATTTTAATATAGTGTTGCATCGTTACTTGATATAATAAACAAACATTACAATGTAACAATAAGACCCATAAGGTAATTGTGGGGGCAAAAAAGCACCTTTCCTGAATTAAACCATATTTAATTTTAAAACACGATTAGCTCAGACAGATGGTTATAATCCTCTATCAACTATCAAAACCCAAAGGTCAGCACATCGTTTCACATTTCAGTAATAAAACTATCAAAATTGTTTTATTTCTTTCTTGCTTCAGGTGAAATGCAGCTGATTGTGTTCAGTAAGGACATAATATCGTCTGAAACTGATCAAAGGCCCCTGAATCGTATCAAAGTCAAATCGTGACAGACTTTGCGATATCGGCAAATATCGTATCATTGTCCAAAGAATCGATATCGTATCGTATCGTCATGAAACTGGTGATTTACACCCCTAATATGAGGTTGCCTGCCTGATTTGTCTGTCATGTATACTTTAGGTGTTCATGCACTTTAACAGAATTAACCAGCAGCTCATACTATAAAGACACCGAATAACTTTACTTACTTACTTTATATACAGTACCATGATGAATGGATCAGCTGTGTGAGAGAAGTAGGGCTGCACAATTCTTTCTACAATATGTTACAAAAGCAATTTTTCTCATGACAACTGAGATCACAGTTCTTGGGCAAAAATGTAGAAAAAAAAATCTCCATAGAAGTGATATTTTCACTCCACTTCCAACATGTTTTATGCATATGGCTCAAATGTTGTACTTTATGCTGTGGAGGTAAAGTATCTGTATAATATATTGTCTGATTGCCTTGGAATGAATGTGATTGATGGAACAATTGTCTAATCACATGCAGAATTTTCTTCTGAAAGCTTCTTTCTACTCTCAAGCACTTTATATGGGCTGTAACCCAGATGACCTAATGAAATATGTGCAACAGTTCATCAAGTGTGTCAGGTTACATTTCTGTTTGAAAGGGAAAACCAAGACAGTGAAAACTACTAAGGCTGTCAGTTTTCCTCAAAATCAAAATTGAATGGTTTTCGAACATACACATCGATAACCAAAGATATTTGATTATAGTGGACAGTGGGTGAGAGGCAGGAAGACCCTGTTCAGGTCACCAGCCAATCACAGTGCCACATAAAGAGGCATATAATATATAATATAGGCTACTTCTGGGGCGGCACAGCGACACAGCAGGTAGTGCGGGTGCCTCACAGCAAGAAGGTACCCCTTTTTGATTCCCAGGGGCCTTTCTGTGTGAAGTTTGTATGTTCTTCCTGTGCATGCGTGGGTTCCCTCTGGGCACTCCAGCTTCCTCCCACAGACCAAAAACATGCTCATTAGGTTAACTGGTGAATATAAATTGCCCTTAGGTATGAGTGTGAGCATGACTGGTTGTCTGTCTCTATGTGGCCCTGCGATCGACTGGTGACCGGTTTAGGGTGTACCCCACCTCTAGCCCAATGACAGCTGGGATAGGCTCCAGCCACCCCCCACCCCCGACCAAAAGGGGATAAAGGGGTATAGAAAATGAATGAATGAATGAATGAATGAATGAATGAATGAATGAATGAATGAATGAATATGCTTCTCCCAGACTCCTGGAAATATTCTTGGGAAAATGTAACCTTGGTCCATACAGCAGAAGGACACATCACAGCACAAGCACGAGTCAACATGTTGAGATGAATGCAATGTGAAAAAAATACACTTGCCCGTTTGTAAAGCACATATGCAATTCTCTTTCTTTACTTTGTGTTGCTATCTTAGTCGAGCACACTACTGAGATCAAACACACGCAGACGTGCAAAAGAACACATGGGTACAGAGAGATGCAGAGCCAAGGTAAAGGTACACAGAATAGCAAAGCTCTGCACTTGCTCTGTAGCATGAGTGATGGTTCAACAGGAGCACCTTAAGATGAGAGGAGCAGGAGGTGTCTGCGGGCTGATTTAGCGCCTCAATCTCGTACAAGAGGGGTCACTTTTCTCCCCCGCAGGATGACTTACGAGGGCACAGCCGCCGCTTCATTTCCATTTTGCTGTGAGGAATGGTGGCTAAAGTTTCTCTCTCTGTGTTGTGCAGCCATTGCATAAGCTCACTGAAGGACAAAGACTATGTCTGGAGCCTGACGATCAATTTCTGCATGACAATGTAATGTACCCCCCAATGACAGTACAGGAAGTTTGTTATGCTTTCAATATTATTCATCCAAAAATATATATTTTTCTGTCTAAGGTCTTGAAAATATATGGACAGAAATCATACTTCTTTCCTAGAAGCTCCTGCTCTCTCTGTTACAGCAGACAAGTTAAAAAATACTTCAAGAGTGCAGAGAAACACCATTCAAACCTGCATCCCAAACCTGTGCAAGTTGTGGAACCAGAAGGCTAATACTGAGGACAGATAGAGCTTTGAATTTAAATCTATATCAATATAATACATTGGTCATTTCACAAGCCTTGCTATTTGGAGAGAAGAAAATATACAAAAAATGTTACAGCAAAATATATTTTTTATTTTAACATTTATTCCTCAGGAATATATATATATATATATATATATATATATATATATATATATATATATATATATATATATATATATATAAATATATATATATATATATATATATATATATATATATATATATATACATATGTACATGGCAATTTTGTTAATTCAACAGGTTGGAATTTACTAACAAATTCAAGGTTATAGTCAGTAATAACTGCCCCCAAGAATTAAAATAATAAGCCTTTTATAACCCATCAGTTCCTTAATCAATTCCTTTCAATTTGTTTCTATCAGGGTCATCACCACAAATGATGAAAAAATAATTCAGAATGTTATTAAGGAAGACAAGATGCAGCAGAGGTAAAAAATGTGGCTTCGTCTTCAAGAAAAAGACACCATTTGCCCACATGTAGTGGATAAAAACAGCAGCTTCTTGAATTCATATGCACTGCACTGACAATCAGGATTGTGATGTATTCATCATTTCTGCTACCGATTACATAGGCCAATTCTTAATCAAACAGAAAATCCACAGGAATCAATAAGAGAAGCATGAAAGAATCAGATCGGTAAGCAGAATCAGTAATGGTATTGGTAATGATAAAATCCTATCCATTCTCCTCCCTATTTTACGGAAAACAGCTAGACCATGATTCGATTTTTTCCATGTAAACATTGAATCAGAAAAATCAAATCAGAATGATTCCAATTAAATTTAAGAAAAGTGACATGTAAACATGGCTGTTGAATCAAACAGCCCACTAAGTAAAGCCAAACCAGAAGAGAGATGTCCTACCCTTTGATTTTCCCGATCTCCCCAGCCCCTCTTTTTTACCATAAACACATGAATGGTATAAAAGACCTACGGGGGAGGACAAAACAGAATGTATTGGGCTACAGATTTTCAATTTCCATCTAAAGGTACAATGTGACACACTTGAGGTCAGGCAGGAGTGAAAAGCAATGTGTGCGGCTGAATGGACGGGGCCAAAAGGAAATAGGACTAGATGGGAGGTAGGTAGTGAATGAGAGTAATGATACTGCATGAGCGAGTCTGACAGCAAAGACTGATGGTTAATAAGGAAACAGGAGAGATAACAACAAGGCAGAAAAAAAAACTGAGTGATCAATAGAGCAAGGGTGCACCAACCGCTGTTCAAACCAAAGAGTGACACAGCAGGCGAAAACAAGACAGTTTGTTCCTCCCATTAGCAGGCAGAATTAATTAGAGCTCCATTGACGCACTGTGTAACAAGACAAATATAATTACGCTGTATCATTACGAGCTTCCCTCCTTCCTGTTCCTGTGGGGATTGTGGACAGCGAACTGAACTGCCAACCCCTAAACATTGGACCAGGGAAAACACAGCAGCTGTCAGCATTTATTTAGCAAAACCCCGGAGCAGTATTTCCACAGTCAGTCACACTAAGGAGATAGATGTTGGTTTCTGGTCATCAGGCATCATAGAGCGGAGTTAGTAATGTTCCTATAGCTATAAACAGACTGCAATTTAGCTGGAGATGTGATCACTCACTCCCATAGAAGCTATATTTACCATCTGTGGCCCTTTACCCGGTTTGTGTCTGTATACAGCATGTCGGGCATGTGTGTTGAAGGCAATGTGCTCTCATGTGTGCCATCATGAGACACATACATGACATTCTGTAATACTCTGCGGACACAGAGACTTCTCACAGCTTTGTGGGTGTTTGCGTGTTAGCATTCAAACATGATTCCTTGAGATCCGACAAGAGAAGAGAGCTGACCTTGGCATTCGACACGTACACAAACACTCTTCTCTTTTCCCAAAGCTGAGACAAATCAAGAATGCAGAAAATGTGGTTAAAACTCAGGGGAGCACTTCAGCTCTAAAGTCCTATTTCTATTTTACTGACTGGAAGTATGATATGTGGGACCTTATAACAAATGAACTTGTTTTAATAAGGAAGTGAAGGGAGAGGCGTTGAAAAGGCGCTGCTGTGCTGTGTGTGGTAATAGGGTATCATTTGTCTCATGGGAGTGAGCGGAGCCCTGCAGCTGTGGCGCACACAGAGCTCACACAGCTGTGAATGAAGCGCTGTCTGCCAGTGCTGGCACACAGAGGCCAGTCAGCTGAGAGTGGCTGACTATCCTCTGACTGAGGAGGACAAGTGTTCCCTAAATGCAGCTCAAGCAGAGAGGAAGGATTCATAGAGCTTTTAATTGCTCTAGATCATTATAACAATCAGTTTAAAATTTATAGAAAGGGATTTAATCAAGGAGTGACAAATCCAAAGTAGTTACAAAATGAAATGCCTAATCCTGAAACTTAGTAAGTGGAAATGAGTTATGATGGTACCATAGATGAAGCATTTTATCACTCTGTCAGGTACACATTTGCTAGGCAGTAGAAACAAAGTAGCAGGTCAAGAAGAAGGGCTATAGTTTTCTGTGGTACTGTCAAATTATGGTTACTTTTGGCCCTAAAACTAGATAGGTGCAATATTTTAATATTTGCCAGGTTTAGATAGGGCTGGACAATTAATCCGATTTTGATCGTGATTTCAATTTTGCCATCTGGCAATCATAAAAACATTATAATCGAAGAAAAACAATTGATATGCCACACAGTGTGGAGTGCCGTGTATGCAAGTTCCTGCGCTTCATAGCACTTATGTGTTCCACGTGCAGCCACAGCGAGTGTGTGTGACTCATGTGGATCAATAATACTGTATGTGCCGCTCGCTGGTTCTTTGAAGTTGTTTAAATCAATACTGAAGTTCTTAAATAAATGAATAATTGTGTATATTAATTGTGATTTCAATATCACTTAAAATAATCGTGATTCTTATTTTTACCATAATCGTCCAGCCCTAGGTTTAGATGGATGGATGGATAGACAATCATTGACCGTGAGGAATATTCAAGAGCAGCTTTCTTTAAACTGTGAACTTGAACATTTCTATAATTCATCCTTGAGCCAGAGAGTTTATTTTCACCTTCAAGTTTGGAGAAAATCCATGACAGAGTTTTTCAGATACTATCACATTCATAATAAAAGGGTAAACACAACACTCAGTGACCTTGACACATGACCTGTGTCTTCAAATCAAATCATTATTGTCATGGGGCATTTTCACATCACAATATTGGGATGACTTGCCTCAACTCTACCCTTTTCTTTCATCTTCCCATTTAGATCATAAAAGAATCTTTCTTGTACATCACTATTTTAGTCTTTTGGACTACTCCAAGCAGTTTTGCGTAGCAGGTTGCATCTACCCATTCACATTCACTCACTGGTGGTTAGTTCTATCAACATTTGCGACCACATCAATGCCCTATCAACCCCATTTACATGCCACTGACCAAGCAGTCGAACCAGTGTGGGGTTAAGTGTTTTTTACAATGGATACATAAACATGTGGCAGCCAGAGCTGAGCTTGAACCTGCAACCTTCTGATTGTGGGTAACATATACTACCAGACTGAGCCACCAATGCCTCATACCTGGCACCTAGCATGTCTTTCCTCCAAGCTTGCTAAGTATTGATGTGTTGCAAGGAGACTGAATAGTCAAAAGGTATCATTACTATTAGCTTTGCTCCTGGGATTTCCAAACTGGAGATAAAATGCCTCATGGAGTCAGTCTCATAATGCTGTATGGCTCTTTAAACTTCTCCCTGCCTCTAAAGATGCTTTTCTTTGCTGCTTGGATGTATCTCCGTTACAAAACTCATCTCCTTGCTGTGACAAAACACCAGAAACTGAGAGCCAGATACACTGGGCTCTTCCTTTGATATTGTGTTTGGATGTCATAGCATTTTTTGGCCATCTTCAACAATATTTCTGATGCTGATGTTGTTGTAGGCACTATCAAAGTTTGTAGTGTCATGGAAACTGAAACACGTGACCATCCTTATGCATTTAATAGTTGTTAGGTGCAGTTAGTTGTTGTCAGTGATGAAGCATAATAATGCAAATCTATTGTTCAATTTTTAGAACTTGCCTCCAACATTCCAAACCCCGAATGTTCAATTTTTATTTTAATTATAGTTAAACATTATTCATGTGCAGGAGAGATTACCATGGCTTTTGTTGGCAGCCAAAGAGGTGGTACAAGAGAGCACAGGTTTCAGTCCCAACAAGCTTGTCTTTGCACATGCATTACGGGGTCCTTTGTCTGTAGTTCGAGATCAGCGGGTAAATTCTGAAACTCTAAAGAATCTGATTTCCTATGTAAACAGTAGGGATGCGCCGACCCAGGTTTTTTCACGTCCGATCTGATACCGATACCTGAATTTGGGTATCGGCCGATACCGATACTATTCCGATACCAGGGCTATTATTACTGGAATATTAATATTATCATTATAGTTGAAATTATGTATAAAATTTGATTATGAGGCTGTAATTAACCACAGAACAGTTATTTACATAGAAGATAAACAAAAAAACATACAACTGTCAGGGCTTTAAATTGAATGGCAACATTTATTGAATGAAGTGCAGAACACTGTAAGGATACAGTCAATCTCCATAGAGATGAGGGCTGCTTGATATGAACAGCAGAGTATGGCTCTTGGAGCAGGTCTTTTATCAATTGTCTCACTTTTGATATAAAATGTGTAGCAAGAAGACAGTGTCTGTTGTTCTAAACTATCTACACTACCAAAAAAAATAATAACACCATATGGGCTGCAGCTTCTGAACAGCACACAAATCAAGTTTAGTGCAGCAGCTTTCATAAGTGACCTATGAAATAATTGTACATATCTCTACCCCCCCAAATAAAATATAATAAAACAAAAATATTCCCAGTGTTCATTCACGTGGTGCCTTTTCAGATGTTTGATTAATTTCTAACTGTGATACTCAAATAGCTGATCGAATATGGGGATAAATATCTGGAACCAAATAGTAAATAAATATGCGAATGCAAAATATGGAGTGTAGCAGCATGTCAGGGCGCTGTGAGCGCAGCTTGACTCTCAGAAACATCCGCTGCTCTGTTGACCTTAGTAAAGAGTTTCCACTACGAACAGAGCAGAATAAATAGCTCTGTATGTTCTGAGGAGAGCTGTGAGGGGGTAGTTTTGGATCTACACCGATGATGGGAAACTTAAAATCAAAGTCCAGGCTGTGTGTTCTGTGAAATACAGTTTAGTCACTCGTCCTCCACTTATCAGCGGCTCAGCCGTCGGCTTTTCATCCAAGCTATACAGCCGAATGCAGCGGAGCTTCGTCAAGAGTTTAACCCCGTGTGACGGTGTTCTTTTCGGCAGGGTGTTTACCGAAAGGGCGGATAATTGAGTCTCTGTACCCAATTCCGGGGGGCATGTCCGAAAACTGTTCGGCTTTGATTTTGAGGAGAACTGACGGCATTACTCCACACAGCAGATATGTTGTTGTTAGCGCTTGTCTGTTAGCTCAGGTGGCTAATAGACGGCGTCACACTCACAGGAGGCACTGTGCTCCGCACACACTGGCTGGCTGCAAACTGTGGAATGGATTTCTTGAAATGAGGAGTGGCGTCACATGTCTCGTTTGTGTTGTGTTGGATCGGGCGCCCCGTGGCACGCGGATTGGCAAATTCCGATCCGTGAATTATGCCTGGATCGGACGCCGATACTGATACTGGATCGGATAGGTCCCATCCCTAGTAAACAGGTTCAGACAAAGGCTTTATGAAGCGGGGGAATTGGCAAAACAAAACTTGAAAATGGCACAAAAGAAAATGAAACAATTGTTTGATCGAAAAGTGGATGCTGAACAAGAGAAAATCCATCAAAATGGGTCATGTCAATTGGCTGAAGCCCTATTTTGCATGTAATGATTCCCTTGTTTCAGATAGATCTGTGTTGGTGGCTGGTGCCGGGCAGGAGGAGGAAATGTTTGATGTAATGTTACAACCCCGACTAAAAAATTCTGAGACTTTAGCCAGGCTTGACTCACTGCTCGAACAACTTGACGACATGAAACGAAAACAACTAATTGGGATAATTCAAGCGTACGCAGGTCTGTTTTCTGACACCCCTACATGTACCCACCTAATAGAACATGATGTTGATGTGGGGGATGCTAGGCCAATCACTCATAGGTTCTATTGGGTTAATCCTGAAAAGCGACAGATCCTTGATTCAGAAGTAGATTATATGCATGTAGGCATTATTTTTGCAGCCATACCATCTCAACATTCGTCACACAAAGGGCAGAGACAACCAGGTGGTAGATGCGTTGTCTCGTGCACCTGTATTGTAACATCTTCTGTTCATTTTCTCTCCTGTTTGCTGTTGTGTGATTTGCTACACCAGTATGTATGATGTACTATGGTCCTATGGACTGTCTGCTGTTAGTATATTCAAACTGATCTTTTGTAGATGGTAAGCATCAGTATTTCATGGTTTGGGACCCAAAGAAAAAGTCTATTTATGATAGGCATAAGATGTGTCTGGTGCTTTTTGTTTTGTTATTTTTCTCTATTCTTCTCCCTCACAGGGTCAGAGGTGGTACCTCTGACCCTGTGAGGGTGTGATGGAGGAAGGAGATTGCTCTAGGCCCTGGTGCTGCCTGCTGTGTGATCATCAGGCTGGATGACTGACACCTGGATGGGTGTGGGTGTGGTCGCTCAGCCTGAGCAGTAATGCTCAGCTCAGTGCAGCCACAATTTCTCTGTTCTTCATCCTGTTAAAGCCGGGCATCCACTGTACGACTTTTTCGATCGCGGCGTTCAGCTGCTGCTCATACTGTACGAGTAAATCGCAGGGGTCAATAGTTCACAGCTCACGATTCTTCTTCTCACACTTTACGACCCGATGCTCGGATGCGATCCGACTGCTCACACTGTTCGTCCATGTACGACATGCATGGATGTATTATAAGAACTTATAATATAATAAAGTCTTATAATACATGACGACACGTTGGACTCTTGTATCCGAAAATGCAACGTTAAAAGTAGTAGTAGAAGTAGAAAAACTGGAAAGTGGTCAGATGCTCACAGATGCGAATGACTAACAAACAAAAACGTATTGCCCAAATAGGCTCTGCTGTGCCTGCCACAGCTCAACAAGTCGACTCTCCATTGCTTGGGTCCAGGTCTGCTGTGATGCCATGCTGCTTCTTCTTGTGCATTTGTTTTCTCTTCTGTATCTACGTTTGCGCATGTGTAGTGTGACATAGCCTCACAAGGGGCAACCAGGATTTCAAACGGGTTTGATTTTCATCAGATCGATCGGGAGGTGGTCATGAGGTGTTAATCGCTTCTCGTTACCTTGTGTATACTTCACCATGTGAGACGCACGATTGAACCAAAACTCGGCCCAATCCCCAAAATAATCACACGGGTGAAAAATTGTGTGAAAAAGGGTCAAAAATCGCACAGTGGATGCCCGGCTTAAGACCTCATGTGTTTGTGGGTGATCTGTATTTTGGGTTTGCTTGGTTTGGGGAGGAAGAATTTGGTTTATGATCATTGAATCTTTGCTTTGTCCCTTTGTAAAATAAAATTATCTTTGATTTATCGTAATTTGTTGTGCTTGCTGGTATGGAACGTGTTACAAGCATTACCCTAACTATCTTAGCACTGATAATTTGGTCTCAATATGATGCCTGGCAACCACATTTTTTAATGTCAAAGTGATTTGACTATGTTTTACAGTTTAATGGTAGGTTTGGAGGAAGAATACAAATAAGTCTCATTTTCCTTTTGTACAATAAGTAATTTCATGATTCACCAGGCTGTACTAATAGGATAAGGCACTCCGACATGACTATGAAGTATGCATCCTCATCTTGGAACGTGGCTGCATTCAGATCACTTGTATCTTCCCCAGACACAGCTATAATGCTATTATCTGATTGGCTGATATATAACTGTATGCTGTTTTTTGATTAGCTGATGGATAGTTGATCTTATGACTGGCTTGTGTTAATTTCCCGTTCAGCTCTATGATGCTCAGACCATCTTGCTACAAATTCCATGAATGTATTTGTAGCGATGTCACTCGGTGGGTGTTACACAAAGAATTTTTAAGCGTGAGAAATACCAGGTTTGATGTGTGAGCATATGAAAAAGTAGAATGCATGTGTTGGACCCTAAATGTGTGAGACTTGGGAGCCCTGGGTCAGTCATTTGAAACTCAAAAGAGCCTTTTGAACGTGGTTGAGGCCGATCTGTTGGCAAAGTGTTCATCTCATCTCAACCAAACTTTAGATCACCCTCTCCAGAGAGGGAGAGACTGTGTTGAGGTAGGACCTCAGGCTTTCTCACTAATAGCAACTCCTTACAGATGAGTTGCAAAACTGAAAAAAAAAAGCATCAAAATGAGGAAAACTGGAAATGTATTTAAAAAATTTCACCTCCTGCACATTTGAACATTTGTAAATATCTTCTATTAAGGCTTAAAAAAACATTTCAGTACCCTCAGACTATCTTACAGCCTCCAGGTTTCCTCTTGTCAACAGGACATTAAAAGCACTGCAGTTTTTGGCACTTCCTCTTGGCTTAATTTTCAGCTCTAGAGGCCACCGCTTTTTCTTCTATATGCACCTCATACTCTGACGTGGGCAATGGTGCGAGGGCCTGGTCAGAACTGGATTTATTTAAACCCTTGTTTAAGCAGATCCTGATAGACGAATACCAGTAGTCCCCCCATTGAAATGAGTGTGAAGTGTGCTATTTATGAGCATCTTTCCATGAATCACGCCATCTTTGGTTTAACACCCTGTAACGATTACAAACAACATGCTGCACAAAATATTTCATCCGTTTCATACTCAATCTGTGTTTGCTTTCACAGATGCATACACTTAGGCACAACGATGCTGAATCACTGTTCCATGTACGCTTTGGGCAGGAGCCAGGAAAATTGGAATGACAGGACGTGGAACGGAGCACATCCGGGTAAAATTAAGCGATCACTCCTTGGTTTACGAAGCTGACAGGCTATTGATCGTTCCTCGGCTAAGCCTTAAGGTTCAGATGCACGTCTCTGCCTCAGCAGCCTGCACGTTGGAAGGTAAGAATAAACTGTGCACTGCAGTTACCATTCTGCTGACTCTGCTGAGCTAACACAGCACTAAGGGTAATTCAAAAGACCATCATCTATATAAATGACTCTGCATACCTTCCCTTGCTTCATTCCCTTCTCTCTTTTCCACCACAAGACATTTGCACCCAACAGCTGTCCTCTCATATCTGTCTGCTCAGATCTATCCCTTTGCACCAACACTTCCTTCCCCATGACAAGATTTCTCAGTAAAAGCATCCACATAGTAAGTGCTGTCCAATTTAATCCGGCTCTACAGCGCCAAAGGGGAGAAAACTTTACTTTCCAAATCCTCGACAGCTGCATTGCTAAGATCGGACCCTCGCCGCACGTCTCATTGCACTGTCATTGGATCTCATCCAGCTCAGCTTCTTCACGCCACCGCTCAGTGTAATATTTGGCATTAAGGACATGACGCCCTCGCGCAGGAATGCTGGAAATGGTCCAAAACAGATCCCCTTCCATGGAGTGCACTAGCACGTGCGGAGCTTTGCCACACAGACGCACGCTTACAACACTGCTGGCACCACTGAGATGTGAGATTGAAAGACAGGGAATTTGGAGCTCAGGCGGAGGCAGACGGCTTATCTCTGTCGATAATTTTTTCTTTCCTTCAGTCATTTTTTGGCCCTGTTTGGCAGCCAGCGGGACTCGGGTATATGAACCAAAAATCATATCTTGATATTTTTTGAGCTGCATGATGGCACCTTATAAACATGTTGATTTTTATGTTAAAATAAAATCACGAATAGTTTTCAAAACACCAAAATAAGAACTTTTTAAATGGCTCTGGTAAAATTCAAACAATACCAGAACTTGCTATACAAATCAAAAAAAAAAAAAATTGAAGTCCAAAACACCAAATTTCTGTATATTTAGGTTGTAAAAAAAAATACTGTACTCTTAAGCACATGTTTTTCAGAATGCTTAAATGTATTTTACTTTACTGATAGGTGGGAATAACTGTTACAGTACTGGGCCGAGACGGACCCAAATGAATGACAAGACAAAGTCCAAGATCTCAAAAGCCTTACATCAGTCAGATGCTCAGTCAAAGAAAGAGCAGTCAGATGTAAAATCATGAAATTTGATTCTTGAAATCAAATGCATAAGACACAGCAGGCAAAAAGAAAGGTCAAAATATAAACTTAGCAAAATCAGAAACACAGAGTGACACAGGAGGAATGCTGGAAAGCCATGGCAGGAGGTGCAAAGACAATCTGGCAGAGAACCAGCGGGGAAGTGAGGTCTAAATATACACATGAGGTAATCAGGCACGTGATGCAGGAGGGAATGCATGTGCAGGGAATCAACAATCAGGAAGACAGAGAGGGGAGGGCACAAAACAAAGCTTGAAATGAGAGACAAGGCTGATATTTTTAATAAATAAAACAGGTACATGAGGAAGAAACAAAAAGGGAATTTAAAGGTGCTATGAGGAAAATCTATTTCCGAAGACATAAAGACTCTGCTACCCATGACCACGCGCGGCGACTGTCGTAATGCTGCGTTCCAATAACCTCGGAACTGGGAGTGACATCATCTCCGACTTATTGGCATTCCAGTCTAAGTCGGAAAAAAACATACTGAACTACCAGGCTATTGTTAGCTGTTGTTAGCACGCCCTGCGTTGTTGTTCACAAATATCACATGAAGAATGTGATTATCACTATAGCAGCATTTTTGTAAATATAAGTCTAATAATACTTTGTATACAGCTGATCTAGAGCGACATACCTCAGTCAGAAGTGCAAATAAATTGATTATTACAGGAGCTAAATAACTGTCCACACTGGGGGCATCCATCTTCGATTGTCAACTCGGGGGTGGCGAGGTTTCACAGAGTTCCAAGTAGGAAATTCCGACTACAGGGGATGTTCCAGTTGCAGTTTCCTATTGGAACCCAGAAATTCCTACTTCTGACTACAACTGGAATGCACCAAAAGATGTGACCCACGCCAAAGCGTGCGTTTGTTGTGATGCTAAGAAATGCAGCTTCTTCAGAACTCTGCATTGCTTTACAACTTCTTTTTTCAACAACTTACAGGATGCAAAGTGACGAGGTAATGTATCTCTTTCTAGTTACGTAGCGGTAGTTTTTGATGTGTGACAACAACCAATTGTTGGAAAACTTAGTATCGTAGTGTTGTAGCCGGCTATATATCACTACTTGCAGCCCGTTGCTCTATGACATGTCCAAATAATATAAATTTGCTCTAGTTTTAATTGTCTTGTTCCCAAAGTTGAGTATCCAGGTCAGTCCAGCCCTGCCCAACCCGACATGAAGGCTAAGGAATGATCATCACAAAATTATATGCATAATTAGTGCACATATGTGCATATTCAGTTGTGTCAAAATAAAATAGGTAATACAATTATCTAGCACATGAGAGTAAGTCTAATCTGGAGAAATTAACAAGACCCTAAATCAGGTTCATCCAGTTGTCATCACCTAATCCATCTATATTCTCATCCTGCCTGATATGCTCAAGGGCCCCTTTGCACACCCAGTTTCTCGGACTTCCTGACCAGTCTGGTCTAAAGAATTTGGTCAGCTTCAAGGCTGCTTGTTGCAACAGTATGTTGTAAACAACTCTACATTCATTCTACAGTCTCTGATTTGTGCTAGACTTACACTCCGAGCTAATGGTGGGATGTAACACTTGCAGATCTATGTGAGGGGAACCATATTGGCAGTAACTGTAAAGAGGAACAGAGGGAGAAGACCTTTATCATGCAACTGAGGCACTTACAAAACACTAAAAGGCAAATAAAACCTCAAAAGATAACAGGCTCTTAAAAACAAGGTTAATGTTAAGATTTATCCTGGATATTGTTTAATTTAAAAGTTTAATTCAAGTCTTATCTCATCTACAGTATAATTTGGTCTAAATAATGGAGTATTAGGAGTGCAATGTCGTATCTGACAGAATGAAGAAAAACCATCAGTCAAGATGGTTTTTGGCCTCTCGTCTTAGGGTTCTGGATACTGTAAGATTGGACAATTGAGCTCACTTCCATCATCTTCTCATTTTCAAATCAACATGCACATACAGTTCGTGATGAACCCATTGCAAAGGACAGCTGGGAAGGTATAAATAAATGAAACATATCACACATAAATGATGTATCCTCCCTTGCTGTGTCCCATGCATGCAGAGGCTCTGGTCTAAGAGAAAAGACTCAATGAGGCTGCATGTATTCTTAAACTTCAGTTGCATTGATGTGTTACAGGTCTAAAGGACATTTCTCTGCACTCTTGTTTGTTGTTGTTTTCTTTTTTGAAACCTTATTTAAAGCAATAGCAGAGGGGAGAAACTCTTTACAACTTAGGATGAGATTTTCAAAGGCAGAGACTTGAGAAGGTGCTGCTGTCTGAGAAGGCACAACCACAGGCCAGAGTATGGCATATTACAACATGACAGGAAGCAAGGATTGTATCAGTTGCATGGGCTAATGGTGGTGGTGTAATGGCAAATAAGTCTGCATCTTGACACATTATGGGACCTTTAACACCAGTTACACTTTGATTTAGTGACACACGGGGTGCCACTCTTGCAAATGAGGCGCTGCTCAACAGTCTTAGTGTTCCTATTCCCCCTGTATGTTAGGGCTGGGTATTTCCAGCAACTTTATGATACGATACGTATCCTGATACTAAGGCCACGATACGATACGTATCCCGATACACGTAAATTGTGAACATTGACTGTGCTTTAAGCCAAATTTTTGACAAGTTTAGTTTTTTCTTATCAGAAGAAAAAAAACAAGGATGAGTTTTAAGCGGTTCTACAACTTGAGAGACATAAATTCAGATCCTCAAAGATGGTAGACCTAAGTTCAAATTTAGAACGTATGCTTCATTATGTAGCTCGTCTTCTACCTTGAACTGTGCCACTGTTAACATTACCCAAAGTGTATTTACAACAACTGTCAAAATATTTCGGCCGAATCGATTCTGTAGAATCCGTATCGATACACGTATCCTGAAGGAGTGCGATACGATATTTTGCCGTATCAATATTTTGAGCATAGGCCTACTGTATGTGTCACTGTCTTTTGTATGTTCCTGGATGGGTTGAACTGAAATGAATATCCAGTTGCTCTGTACTTGTGTAATGTGCAATGACAATACAAAAACTCTGAACTCTGAACAGTTGATCAAAGTGATGTAACTGGCCACATCCATCCCTGCAAGACCACAGTGTGCCCATCTTCAAGCACAAAAAAGCCTCATGCCATAGAGCTTAAATCATCTCAGATTGGTTTCCTAAACATTCAATGAGCACACTGTGCCAAAGTGGCCTCCACAGTCACCAGATATAAATCCATCAGAGCACATCTGAGCTACGGTGGAATAGGAGATCTGTATTATGAATGTACAGCTAACAAATCTGCAGCAACTGTACAACCCCGTCAAGTCATTCAGGACCAAAATCTCAAATGTTTCCAGAACCTTGATGAATCAATGCCACAGATAAATAAAGCAGCTCTGAAGATAAAAATGTTTTTTGGTCAATAGAGTGGCCTGTGACTGTAAATCAATAGATCTTTAACTTCCCCCAGCCTATACACTCACACACTGCTCCTCTAGCACTGTGGAGATGTGACAATGAAAAACAGGAAATATGTGAAATCTCAGGCTGGCGCAGACAGCTCAGCTTCACCCTCCACCTGCCACCCTGAGTGGCTGTCAGCCTAACCAAATTCCATTTGAAATCTGCATCAGCAAGGCACAGGTACTTCTCAATGTGAATTTCTGTGTAATTTAAGACAGTGGGCGACTTGGCTGAGGCTCTGATTGCAGCATGATGTGAGTGGAAGTTAAGTCGGGGAGCTGTGAGGGAGGTGCCACTGGAAGGAAGCCAAACTGTGTGGCATTGCTGAGTGATGAGATACGCGCCTGGGGGAGCATGCTGAAGCTGAATCATAAGAAGCGGAGTGGGATTCAATGGACAGCTTTGAAACATGCAATTACTTTCTACATGGAGGGAGAAAAATCTGTTAGCATATGGCTACAAGGCATTCACAGATCTAAGGACAGAGCAGGGAGGAAATAAGTTTGGGCCATGAGAGTGAGCGTAATTGAGTTCTTATTTTCATCGTGACTTTAATTTCAATACTCTTCTGTCACAAAGGATACAGCAATCACTCGCTTCAAGAGGTCATTACTGAACCTTGAGGAACAGCTTTTCTTTAATAGACAATTCAGATGGCCTTCCCTGCCTTTACTCTTCACTATCCTTTGTATTAGGATTTCCAGTGCACACTCACATACATACATGCGTTGGATGAAAAGGTTGAGGGGTCAGCTATGGGACAAGGTTCATTATGTGCTGGTGAGGGAGACTTATGACAGCTCTGCTCCTCATCAGCCTGGCTGTCAGCTCACACAGCATCATTTATCTGTAAAAGCCTAACGGTTGAACACACAATGCCGCGGGTGGGAGCATCACCGCTACCACTCAGCAACTGCACTTAAGCAATTTACAACTTATAATGTCAGTGATACAAGGAGTTAGAGACACATGAATGAGCAGATAGTTAGAAGATCCTTTATTGAACTGGAAGGAAAAAACGAGCGTGGCAGTAGGGCTGGGCTTTACAGAAAAAGAGCATTACAGTACTTATTAATGAATGCTAATACACACTAGATCTGCAAGATATGGGGAGAAACATGTACCGTCCAATGACACTTCTAACACTTCTTCTTCTTCTAGCTGGGCTATCTGTGCCTGCAGATTAACAAACCTTGCACACAATAATTGTGTAGGATGTTTTGCAAATAAGAGATATAAAATTTTTGATCAGGGCTTTCAAGTGTGGAGTGAGCCACCAAAACATCTCTTTCTTACCACCCCTACACCATTTTATATGGAGATCGGAATTGTAGAGGCTTTATTCATAACAATGCCATGTGTGGGCAAAAGCTGGCCTACATGGTTTACTAGTGATAACAACATGAGACACATAACACTCTTGATGATCAATGCTTTGTTGTCCAGATTAATGCCTCTGCAAGTTGTTGGTTTTCCACCCACTAGATGTTGTGCAGTAAGCTTCTTTTTGATGAAAATCAAGGCACAATTTCACACTTTCTTCCCCATCTGTCATGGTTTTGACATCTTTGTTGTCATTTCTGCTGGCTGCATCTAATGATAACATGATGTCTGCAATTTGCAAGGTATGCAGAAAGGAGGCATCGATAACGAAATGATAAGCAAAAATACTAATACCAATTCTTGAAGTGAAGTTGTTTTCAATTCTCAACTGAAACTGGTTTTAGATGACCATTTCCAAATCCCACATACCCAACAAAATATGAATATAACACTATCAAACAAGCTTGTTTAAATAAATACGTCTCATCCTTGGGGTGACATGCTGGCACAACAGGTATTGCCTCGCACCAAGAAGGGACACATCACAACCATTCATGCTCATTATGGTCATTGCTGAACTTAAATTGCCCTAAGTGTGATAATGAGCATCAGCAGTTGTCTGTCTCTCTATGTGGTCCGGTGATCAGATGGTGACGAGTCCAAGGTGCACCCTGCTTCTCACCCAGTGTCAGCCACCATAGGGATCAGCGAGGTAGACACTAGTTAGTTGGATGGATGTCATATCTTTGGACATCGGTAAAAGACAATGTTTTTTGTAAATGTTCTTGTATCTCAAAAAGGAAATAAACGTTAAATATTTAAAACATATCATACATGATTTCAAATCAAAGACAGAAGAAAAATACAGTGTCAAAAGAGACACATCTTAATTCAAACCTAACTAGTAATAGTAGTAATTTTTGTATGAAACTAAGCTGATTGACTGTGGCCGTTTAGTTCTTATCATAATGTACAAACCCAGAATTTAATACTGTACTCTGATTTTTCTGTTCAGTCCAGAATCTGCTTATACAAAAATATTTAGAATATATATATATGGGGCAAATGTTCATTAATTTCCCCAAAGCAGAATTGGGTCGAACAGAAATGTTTTACATATGTGCTTTATCATTCCACACCTCCCCTGAAGCTGTCCCACAGCCCCCTTGGGAGGCCCGCGTCGCACTTAAAAAAAAACAAAACACTATTTTAGGTTAAAGAGCACACCAAGTCCACCCAATGAGCAAAGTCAGACTACCAACAAAAGGGGAAACATTGAAAATGTTGGAGAAACCCTAGGGGTGTGCCATGGAAGATGAATGAACTGACAAAGACAAGAGAGAACACAGAGACTATATACATTTGGGAAAAATCAGACAGCTGGGTAGGGCTGAACAATGTATCGTTTTAGATCGAAATTGCAATTTCAGACAACCAAAATCATGTGATCACAAAAACTGAAGAGCTCTTGACTGCCCTCGGATCTGTTGAATCAACTTTTTGGCACACACAATGAGGGCTGCAACTATCAAGTCTTTTTGCAATTTAGTACTCTTTTGAGTATTTTGGTGATTACTCTAGTAATCTGATAGAGGCTACATTACACTCAATGCCATTTTTTTTTCATTGATTCACTTCAGCTTTACTGAAAAGCATCAGTGACATACAAAACAGAGAGGCCAGGTCTCTTAAATAAAGAACTTTTTTTATTTTTTTGAACAATCTGAGCATAAATAGATCCAAAAGTCAAACTACATATTTTCGTATTGTAGAAATTACTAAAAGTAGTTTCTCCATGAAACTTCTCACAACAAGGTCTGTGGATTATTTTAGGCAAATAGGTTCTGATTCTTACAATGAGAAACTGGTTTCTACTAATTATAGTTATTTTTGGTGCTTTGAGCATCACAGGACTATTGTGAATTAGTTATACCAAAGAGAAGGCAGGCATCTCTACATATCTCTGATATCTCGAAAAAAACCTCAAACATACAGTAAAAACCTAAATAGATAAAAAGGGCCTTCAGTTATAACTGTCTCTGCATAAGCACTAAAACAGTTTTAACTAATCAAATGACATTGATATCTAGCTGTGTGCAACGGTGTAAATATTTTTGAACTTTTAAAATGATTTGTTGACATTGTTCTCTTGTCGTGAAATTTACCCCTGCAAATAACCTGAACATCAAGATTGCTCAGGTTTTTCCCACCAATCAAACAGGTGTCTGAATGGGAAATGTTTCATAGAAATTTAACAAGCAGGGTTTCCCTCACATGGACTGTGGCATCAAATTCCGTCATTGCTTGAAAGATGGCGAATGCCTTAGGAGTACTCTCAGTTAGAAGCTTCAAAGAGGCAGGGGAGGGTCTGTTGTTGCACATTAGTAATGTGGTGGCTCTGATTCATTAGAATCTACCTGTGATCCCAGGGGCTGGTGCTGTTCTCACCTCACACAGCATAAGTGGGTTGTCAATATGCCAGACACTAGAGACAAATAAGAAGACAGATTGCTGTCATTAGTCTTTCAATGTTTTACTTTGCTAAAGGGTTTGTGTTGCAATTTCAGAGCTTTACCATCCCTGGTGACTGAAGAGCCATTGGGGAGCAAGCTGGAGCACAACAAAAGCAACACAATGGAAGTCGTCCCCACCAAATATTTGGATTTTTATTTCTTTTTCTATTTTATCATGAAGTATCAAATGCTTAGTGGGTGGCACTGTGATATAGCAAGTTGTGTACATGCCTCACAGCAAGAAGGTCAATGTTTTGAACCCTAGGTCGGTAAGGGCCTTTCTGTCTCGACCTTGCATCCTCTTCTCGAGTATGTGTGGGTTCTCTCCAGGCACTCAGGCTTCCCCTCACAAACCAAAAACATGCTGATTAGTCTAACTGGTGAAATTGCCTTCATGTATGAGTGTGAATAGTTGTCACTCTCTGTGAGCAACTAGCAACTAGCAACCAGTTCAGGGTGTATCCTGCCTCTTTCCCAATGTCAGCTGGGATAGGCTCCTGCCCCCTCACTCACTAACCCCAAAAAGGATGAGCAGTCTGGAAAATGGTTTGCCTAATCTTGCACACATTTTTAAAATATGGTATAAAGGCAGGCAAAATGTCTTAGCACTGAGGTTGTCAAAATGTTTCAATTTAAGTGTTTCAAAGAATAAAAGCCTGCTTACTAACAGTAGCATTGAAGCGTGTTGAAACATTGTAAGCAACAGTCTAATTCAATTCAAAAGAAAGAGAGCTCTGTCTAGACAGCATCATTCTACATTAAGAATAGCTCTGAACAATGGTGAGGAGCAACCATTTTCCAAATGTTGCAGAAACTGTTCAGACAGTTCAGACAGTTTGTGTGTTTTTCTGCAGTTTTTCTTCATTAAAGTCACTGAATGTTGAAAAATTGTGCAACTTTTAAGCTTCCCTGTCAGCCAAAGCAAGACAATCAGTTGTTACGTTGTTCATCAGTATGTCCATATGTCCACCTGATAGTCTGTCAGGCACATTTGTGAGAAAGTAAGATTTGCACTTAAGGATAAGCTAGTTTGATTTGAATCATGACAAGTCCAAGGTAAAGGTAATGAATGCTACTACCACAAAGTATGTCAGCTATTTTTTGATCCATTCATTAAAACACACTGTCTGCTATTTAATTACTCTGAAAAAGTATAAAACCCCATGTGTTTTGTCCAGTTTGTGTCAAAAGAAATGCTTTTTAAAACTAATACAATTAAAAGTCCCATTTAGAATTACATTTTGAAGTAGGGTGTCCAGTGATAAAACCTGGTATTGTTTCCTTAATCAACACAAACAACATCGATGTAAGCACTTTGGTCCAAATTAATGTATTTGAGAGTGTGAACTATAAAACCTAAACAATTTCCCCAGGTCTACCAAAAAGAGGCTGATCTGTCTGTATGTGAGCTTTGTGCATTTGTGTGTGCATGTTTGTAGCTCTGCAGCAGCGTTGAGATGGATGCAGGGTGTAAGAACCAGAATAGAATTAAAATAAGCCAATTAAAAGCTTGTCAAGCAAAACTCCAACAAGCAAAAAGCTTGAGACACAGAGGAACAGGGGATAAAACTTAATAGAACAAAGATTTTTATGGTTAACTGGCTTGACAAATAAGCTGAGGACATTTCACAGCTTTATCTCTAAACTATTTTCCTTGTAAAAGGACAGTAACATTGTGTTAACAGGAAAATGCTTTGCTCTAAAATGGTCTTTAAATGAAAGGTTCTGGGCTTAATGTGTAGCACCCATGGAACAGATGGCTATCTGATGGGGGAATATGCAGCAGAGGGAAACCCAGGAAGATGAGGAGATGCTGGATGAAGGCCCTGAGGCAGGCTCACAGTGATTATCGATGATTAGCTCTACACTGGGCGAAGAAAGGGAAACAAATCTGCAAACATTAAAAGTGGTCTGCACACCCTGCAGCAAGGTTCTGCTTTGTCATCAAGACAGAAGGAGCTACTTAAGTGCTAAATGCTTTATATTAACCCTGTTTCCAGACACTGAGGGCAGGCAATCCGATATAATAGCCCTGAAACCATAGAGCTTTACAACTGTATATTTGTGTTGAGACAATGTCAATGAACATTTTGTGCTTCTGCTTCTTCTCTGCACCTTTAAGGGACAAGTTAAATATACCACAGATTATGGGTTTTGCATGGACATACCTCAGGGTCAATGACTCCTGCTGTAAACTTTATTTACTGTGAACGTTACGATGATACTAATAATAACTTGTAAAATGAGTATTTCTGCCTTCTTGCAGCTCTTCCTTGTTTTCTCTACAGTCTCAGTGTCTCAGATAAGTACATGTGTGGGAGTTTAATAAACAGATCTATCCTGTGGAGGGATAAGTTTAAGGAAATAGCTACATCTTATATGAACAGATATACTGCGTAATGTTTAATGAAACGATACTCACACTACATGCTATTGGTGGCATCATTTTATGGAGCACATTAGGGGCATCAAGTCCTTAAGGGTGATGTGTCATACTTTGTCCACCACATAACACAGTCCCATGGATGCCAAATGAGGCATATTTGTATACAAATACAGCTGATATCTTGGGAGTATGTTAGCAAGAATAGCAAGAATATAGGGATAGGACATGTATGACAGTTCATGGGTTACGCTGCTGTATGTGAGGTAAGCGCTCGTGTCTGCTTGCAGCAGCTGTTGATGGGGTCAGCTCTTCAATTAGCCACAACAGTATTCCCATTATTTTTGCAACTTTGGTCTTGGAGCAGAAAAATAAGTCTCCACTAAGCCTCCCGACATGATGGATAATGGTGTGAGGATATTTAACTCCTTTCATTGTAGGTGTAGAGGGTGAAATATGCTGAGATTAAAAAAAGGTCTAAGATGCGAAAGCATAGCACCTGCCATCACTGCTACACTATGTTGTTGTCCTCGCGTTCTCTAGCCACTGTTTGATGAAGCCGCTCCGAACAAAAAAGGAAGTAGGAAGAGTAGTTGACTCACTCAACTGAATAAATTGCACCAGAAAACAATTTAATGTTCAACTCATTACACTAAAAACAAGGGATGATATAAGTTAAAAACTATCCAACGATAAAGTTCCATTATTGAACATTTATGTTCTCAAATTTGTTGACTTTGTCAACTTTCTCTTCCATCCCTAATTGATGCTACTACATGACATAATAAGAATAAAGAATCTGAGGAGGGCCTGTTTATCAGGTGCCCAGCAATTTATATGGGAAGGTCTGATTATAAGCATGGCAATCTATCACATTTATATAAAAAAAAAAAACTATATGGTCAGTTGTTCATAAGTTTTGTTGTAATTAAAACCCCACTTTGGTGGCTCAATTTGGAGGTTGCAAGTTCAATCCCAGCTCTGACTGTGTCCCTGGGAAAGACACTAAGTTTGCCCCCACTGCTGCATGAAAGGCATGAAAATGGTATGTAAGGCTGTTGATGTTTTAGCTGATTCTGGTGGAAGACTTACATTGAAAGGAAGCAGCATTAGTGAGTAAATGTGAAAGCAAATAGTTGAGAATGAGTAGATATGCACTTTACATAGTCAGAAAGACTAAAAAAGCACTCTGGACTCAAGTCCACTTATCATTTACCATCTCATATGCATAAAAATCTGCATCTTCTCTGTGTTACTTATGTGAAGCATGGTACCTGCAAATCTAGATTTCAAGATGGCACCACGGACGGCCGCCTTGGTGCTGCGCTCTCGAGTGCTGTGTTTGTTTTTTCCATCCAGGACCTTTACTGCTCTAGGACTCAGAGGAGAGCAGAAAACATTGTGAGGGACTCCACTAACCCTGCTCACGGACTCTTTGAACTGCTCCCATCTGGCAAGCGCCTCGGAGCTCTGCGGACCAGGACAAGCCGGCACAGGAGTAGGTTCTGTCCATCTGCAGTCACCATATTAAATAACTGTTAACAATACTGGCACCTTTTTAAACAGTTAATAACTGCACTATTGACCACAGAGCTGCACTTTCCTCCCCTCAAATTGTAAATATCCCAGTATGCTTGTAAATATTCCTGATGCACATTTTATCCCAGCCTCTTTTTTTACAGTAACATTTATTTTATTTTAGTGTGTCTTGTCAGTGTCTACCTCCTTGTACTAGAGAAAACAACTGCCAGAGTCAAGTGCCTTGTATGTGTTGCATACTTGGCAACAAAACCCGATTCTGATTCTAATTCTTAAATGGAATAACTTTACTGTCTGAAAAAAAACCCCACTGAAATTATAAAACTGCAATAAACTGAACGCACCAGTAGCAACGTATAGGAAGAGTGTAATGGGAATATTCTGACGACAGATGAAGAACACAATACATGTAGGCTGTGTCAGAGTGTTGATTGGATTATGCATATTCTGTGTTAATATTCAGCAAAAAAATATAGAGATGTGTCTTGGGCCTGGCCATAGATCCCATAACAGCTGAACAAGAAAAGGAAACATTCCCTATGTGCAAAATTCACAGGATTTATGACCAATTAATACATCACAGTTATGTAACAAATACAGACTTGAAAACTGTAAAAATGCCTGATAATCACAGGTTTATGCACTATGTCTGAGGACCTGCAGGCAGTGAAGGAGAAAATGTCACCATTCATCTATGTTAACAAGTTCGCAGTTGCTTGTTGTTCACAGCACTGTTTTTAATGTCATCCATTTGCCAGGTTTACAGTGTCAAATGCCAGGGCACAATTAAAGCTGGCACCGCTGATACCTTTAATAAATTCATATATTTTGTGCCAGAAAAGAAACACCCTGATAATAGACCAATCATCCACACCTCAGCATGTGCCCCTGTAGAGTAGTTGCACCTCTGTTTGCCATTTTTTAAAATTCCTTGCAGTCATGAAAGCCACTTCAACAAGGGGCTCCAGATGTGTCCCACATTTCAAGACAATTGCATTTTGTAATTTTCAAGGATTTCCCTGCAGCTGAAAAGTAACCACCTCTGTGTAGATCACTTAAACCTGTAAAAATATTTTTTTAACTAACAAAAAGCCAAATACAGGCAAATGATGCAATCAATAAACAGTACAAAGCAGGAGAACTCTGCTCAACATGAACAGCATCATTGTTCTGCCCACAAACTCACCATGAATGTTCCAGACTGTAATCAGCTCACTGTGAGCGTTCAGCAAAGTTCACGACTCCCTTTTTCTGTGCAGCTCTGCAGTTCCCCTAAAGCCTGGTTTGTGCTTCTGTGCCAAAGCTACAGTGTGCCCTTGCCTTGGATCCCTGTGCCATCTTGAACAGTCTTACTTGTGTATTGGTGTGTCCATAACATTCAGAAATACTCTGCTTAAATACTACTTGCAGTCCAGTTTGTCCTCTGGTCTGGACAAGTTCTCTGCTTGTTTAAAGATCAGTCGAGAGCAGACATCACAGATACGCCACCGCAGAGGCGCACGCATACCAATAGTAAGAACACATTGCAAATATGTAAAGATAAACAAAATGGCACTTAGACTACTTATGAAAAAAATGAGTGGAATATTTTGTGAGTGTAAAAAACATTTTTCTGAATTAGTGACCAAAGGCTGTCTTTGAAGCAAATTACACAAATCTATAGCCTTATAGAAGCAGAAGCAGTGCATGCTTGAAGTGGTTTACAAGTAGGGTCTGATCTACAAAAAGTCTGCGTGCATTAAAACCATGGATGTATTATAAGAACTGGATAGCGTGGCTCCGCCTTCTACCATGTAGCAGTTTTGAAGCCATAATATCCCCCGTCAGGGCGCCACCATTGTGAAGCCAGTAGAGAATCTGGATTTTATCTGGACGCAGCTGTCGTAAACGGTCGCAAAACTCTGCAGCATACAGCGTACACAATCATTGTGAAACTGCTGTTAACCACGGTTATTTTTTAAAGTCTAATACCTGATGAAAAAGAAACTTTTCAGAAAAAGAGGACTTGGAAAAAACGCAGCCCAATAATACTTTCATATCACCACAGCATACGGATGGGAGAAATATTTCTACGAGGTGTATTAATTTTTTGAAGTTTCACTACGGCCCGTTCAGATGAATGGGGGAGACGGAGAGTTGACCTATACTGCAGCCAGTCACCAGCGGGGCAGTTTTTGTGGCAACTTCAATTCAAGCCCAGCGACATGACGCCCATGTTTTTTACAGTCTATGATTAAAACACATGCAAACTTGATAGCTTGTGAAAATCTGATTTACTAACAGGGTGCACTGAGGATTGCCTCCGTCATACAGGCAAAATAAGCAAACATGCTAATCCATTTAGCGTGTTTGTCCTCATATATATGCAGAATACATGCAGATGATCAGAATGCAAAATACTGGGGGGAGGAGATGCAAATGTGATCATTTAGCACCCGCAATGTGATTTATCAAATCCGCAAGTGATTGCACTGTGCTCTTGCGTCTGAATTTAGTACGTTTAAAAAGCAGGTGCAGAAAAGGGCACAGTGTTACGAACGGGGGGCTATGATCTTGGTGGCAAACAGGGGTCACATGAGCCAAATATTTTTTTTTATCACTGGCTGATGTTTTTGGTGATGAACAGAAAGACTTAGAGGCTATCAGTCATTATGAAGGTCTGGAAAAAGAGGGGAAATTTTAGTGTGCCATGAAGACGCAGAAATAAAGTTAACCCTCTCTGCTTTGCGCTCTACATCATGGTGGAGGTCATTTTATTTATATTAAAAAAAAAAAAAAACTTCATTGCCGTAATCACTCCATTTGTCACCCAGAGCTGATTTCATCACACTCTCTAAGCACTGACAGCAAGTTTAGAGACTGTCAGTGCGCGGAAAGTGTGACACAGTCAGTGTGTAAAAGGTAACAGTTACTTGCGCGACCTGTGGGCGTAACTGTAAGACTGCTGTCTAACTATGTTAATGCTGCCACTTAGATAATGTTTCATCGCAATCAGAAAAAGAAAATTAAAAATGGCGGATATATATATGGCATGAAGGACAAGTGACAATCTTGTTGTGGCCACTCTGCTCTTCCAAACTCTTCATGGTGACAGCCGACAGCACACGCAAAGTCCTCCTTTAAAGAGGGTGGTCCACACCACTTTTGCTCCTGTTATCAATTGCACAGTTGCAGGTGCAATTTTTTGGTTGTTAAGGTTAGAATGGATTACTTGACCTGCAAGTCCCAAACATCAGACTATTTGATACAGCCAAAAAGTAATCTTGGTACTCTGACAAAATACATTGTAAAGTATTACCCTCACAGCTGGTCATGACTAGGGTTGCAAAATTCCAGGGACGTCCAAAGTTGGAAAATTTTCATGGGAGTAATGGGAATAAACCTGGAATTTTGAAATACAAAATTGAAGGTTGGCCTTTAACAGGGACTTTGAATATATCTGGGGAAAACGTATTTTACCCTTTTAGCTGAAACGATCAGCTTATGTCTGCCAGAGAATTTCAACATCATTCCACACACATAGCTCATTGCATACTGCAGGGGTGTTGATGTTATCACTGGAGTATTGCGGCCACATTTTTAAGTTGAGAGCACAAGACTATTGAAACCACACTGTTTATAAATCTGTGAACATGTAATGCTTTGATATGACACAGTGCATTGAAATTACTAGGGCCCGACCGATATGGATTTTTTGAGGCTGATGCTGATACCGACATTTGTCAGAAAAAAAATACCGATTACCGATTAATCAGCCGATATACATATATATATATATATATATATATATATATATATATATATATATATATATATATATATATATATATATATATATATATATATATATATATATATATATATATATATATATATATATATATATATGTATATATATATATATATATGTATATATATATATATATAGATATAGATATAGATATAGATATAGATATATATAGATATATATAGATATATATATAGATAGATATAGCTCGCTAGCTAGTTAGCTTAGCTGCCATGTCGGGAACAAGTGGATAAAGACAGATTTCCATCATAATCACAATAAAACAGTCATGGCTAAACTGATCCCCTGCCACCAGCAGGTCCAATTCGTCAGTATTGACAACGACAGAGGTTACGTCGGTCAGAAAACTGTTCGGCGGTGCCCGGTCTGTCTGTGAAGCTGATTTGGTAGCCGAACTAGCAGAGAGAGACTGGTGATCTCTCTGTGTCCAGCAGCAGTGGAACATTGTGCACGCAGCACCGCTGAAAGTGGCTTGTCATGTCGGACTTTCAGGCTTAAAAGAGCAACTCCGTGTGAGTGTAGGCGAGTCATACACACACACAGCATCAGCAGAGCTAACAAGAGCCGCCACCAATGCGCGTCGCAGTCGTCTTCCACGTCATCATTCTGCGCGGCTTGGACACCGAACCGCGTTTACTGTTTTATGAGAAATTAAGAATATATCGGCGTAACATCGGCAAAACTCTGGACGAAGTTGAATACTTTCAAAAGGGCTATAATCGGCCGATAAATTGGTCGGGCCCTAGAAATTACCCCCCCAATATCTACATAATTCACCTAAATCCCAATAAATTTCCCAAAATTCCAATAGAAAGTTTCCATTTTGGAATATTTTTTAAATTGCCCATCATAATTTTTATGGAAAGTTTCCAGTACGATGCAACCCTAGCCATGACATTACTGCACTTAAGCTTGGCTATGCCTTGAGCAACACAACCCGGTTGCCTTGCTTTTGAACCTTCAAGATAATCATGAACTGGGTGAATGAAGATCTCCACAGACGATTTGAGTGGAAGTCAGCTGTAGACTGGGATGTAGGGCAACTGTGTTCGGTCACAGAGGCCATGAAAACACTCTTGTGAAGAGACTTGTTTGTTTGTTTGCAGTCACAATAGCTTAAAATGGAGCAGTCACTTTACTTTCACATCAACTTCTGTAAGACAAGAACTGAAAAGAGGTTTATTGAGTAACAGTTTCTAACCAACATTCCTCATACTCATGTGCACCTACAGAGAGCAGCAGATCAGGGTACTATGAAAATCCTACGGTAGTCATCCTTCACCGAAGGTCTTACCTCCCTGACTAATCTATTCGTGTTCCGCTCTGCAACCCCCCATACCTCTATCCCCTGTGACCCTGGACAGCCGTGAGTGTAATGCACAAGAGACAGTCTTGAGTCTCAGGGGAGTCATGAGGCCAGATTATCACCTCAGCCTGTAGATAAACAGCAGTCACCATGTTCACTCATCACCAGAGGTTTGGGTCTGATCCAGGTCTGATGTTCCTGCTCTGTGAGTGTGTGTGTATGCGCCTGTGTTTGTGTGTGTACATGAACTGAGTCAAGACTGTTGATGCAGCTTGCCCGTCTTCCAACAGGCTCTTGCTGATGATCCTCTGTCCTTGTTCTGGAGGAATTTCCTCCCTGATCCAGCGTGCAATCCAAGGCATCTGCAGTGTCCACTTTCCAGATCCCTTATGTCTCCCCAAAACTCACACAGAAACACCATGGCATCTGCAAGGACACACTCATGCCAGAGAGAGGCAGCTGTGCACCCATGGCAGCAGACACACAAACACTAGAGCTTAGAAATGTGTTTGGTGCTTTTTAGATAAATGACAATTTTCTGTAATGTATTTTAGGGCTATGTAGGGTTTTCAAGGTTAATATTTTGGAGAATGTATATTAATCTTTTTTTAAGATAAATGGAAATATTTTGTGTTTTTTTAAAAAGGCCTTTTGTAGCTCTATCATCGGAGGGGTGGAAGGGTAAATTGAGTAGGGACACACAGGAAATGAGCAACAGGCTGGCTCTAAAACCAGGTTAAACAGTTCTAGAACAACAGCTTCTGGACACAGGCTGCACAGATATAATGGACACTAGTCTGTTACGGATTCATGTTGGATGTATTTATTTGTGTGTATACATATATGTACAGTATGTGTATTCTATATATGTTTATACTGAATGTATCTTTGCCTGTTAGTGTATCCATAAAATACAGAGTATTATGCTCTATTGTAAAGTGTCTTGAGATAACACTTGTTAAGAACTGGCACTATACAAATAAAGATTGACTGACTGATTGATTGATTGATTGATTGATTGATTGATTGATTGATTGATTGATTGATTGATTGACTGATAGTCTGCAGATCCATCTTTATCAACAGATTCTTCTGTTTCAGCAAAGTTCAAAAGTCTATATTTTTGTTTTCTTTAATCCATGAGACCATTAGTGAGTGCATTGTTGTCTCAATGGATCTGAAGAAAAAAAGGGCCAATTTTTAGTTATATTAGTTTATGTATTATTTACCGTGCACGTAAGATCATTTGCACAATATCTTTATCGAGAGAAACTGACTTAAAATCAAAACTATGCAATGGCAAATATTAAAGTTTGATCCAATATTAACAACTGAAATAAAAGCCAAACTAGTCAACCATACTGTCAAATGAATTATAATGCTACACTGAATCTATAGACATTGGAAATATTTGTATGACATCAGGTACTTACAATACCGGAGCAGAGACTCAGAAATAAATAATAATCTAAATTCCTACCTTGTCTTATATGCCATTGTTAAAAAAGTTTTACAGACAAAGTCATTGATCAGTTTTTAAATCTGTTCTGCCTGCAGTGAGGAACTCAACTCAACAGATGGAGTTACTTAGTCTAGGTGGTGTGTAGGAGGTTGTCTGGATTTCTAGTAGTTCAACAAAAATGCTCAATGTGGGGTTTTGGACTGGGGAAATCTGGTAATGATGTAACATAGTATGAGACTGTCTGCATCAGGAGGATCCTCATCATCATCTGTTGAAACTGGTCTTGAAAAGTGCTCCCAAACTTTATAAAAATCCTGTTTGTAAAATTTGAAGGTACTATTAATAATCTGCATGTATCACAGCAGGATGATAGTCAATTAATGAACTTAAAGAGTAACTTAAAAAGATAGTTCATTTTTTAAGTAGAGTTGTATAAGCTCCATGTGGCCACTAAGTACATCAGATGCAGTAGAAAGTTCTCTCCTCTCCCTCAGTAAGCCACAGTTTGTAAAAGTTTGACAACAGAACCAGTCGCAAACAGGGAAGTATTGTACCAAATACAAGGGGCATTTTCTCTGTCTACATAGAACTCTCATCAAGAAGTAATAAAGCAGTTTAAAGGAATATTTCACCCAAAGAATGATATGCCTTGATTTTCTACTCACCCTCATGCTGAGCAACACTCTGGAGCACTTTTTTGATGTCTCAAATGCAGCCGGAGGTCCGGGGGGATTTTCGCTGTCAACAAACTTCCATCTAACAGGGGACAATGGCAAGACGTAAGCTGTCTGGATTGGTCTGCCGCGGCTTACGTAGTGCAGGGAACGCGCGTAGACGTGCACTGCGGAAGTACGATATAGCACTGTTTAGGCTCAAAAAATGTACTAAATGACCTCGTTTCAAATTATTATGGATGTTACCCGCTCAGGACACTTGGATTACAGCGGACGAGCAGTATGAAGGAAAATAGGCACGTTTTTGTGGACTTTTATGGACCTTTTTCTTTCGGGCTCCATTTGAGACATCAAAAAAGTGCTCCAGAGTGTTGGTCAGCATGAGGGTGAGTAGAAAATGAAGGCATATCATTCTTTGGGTGAAATATTCCTTTAAGAGTATGCTACCTAGACATTTTTTTGAGCGCATCAACTTTTCTGAAAAAAAAAAAAAAAAAGTTTATCTGAAGGTAACCGACTCATGTCACTTGTTCCTCATATTCCTCGTATTCCTAGTTCCTGTCTGGCACTGTTCACAATTCCAAAACTTCTTGAATGCATATCCTGATTTGGATCACTACCAAAATGAAATTAGTTCGCACTTCAATGTGCCATGACTAGGGATGTAACGGTTACCGGTAAAATGGTAAACCGCGATAAAATTCCCCATGGTAATCATTACTGTGTGTGTCCAATTAAAATTACCATTATACCGTGCTTGATCAACACAGTGCCTCAGTAACGCACAGTGATGCTGCTCTTTGATTGGGAAAAGCCGGAACTATGTATCTGTCCTCGATTAAGGAGCCTCACCCGAGGTGCACATGTGCAGTTATATTGTTTGGCCTCTGAGTCTGACACATTTATTGACAAAAAAGACAAAAGAACTGTTATGAATATAATAATAAAGGGGTTAAATGATTTCAATTCTGTGTAAAAGTACTTTTTGAACATTTTGAGCACACTACAACAATACCCCAATAATAATGATATCCGTGATAACTTTGGTCACAATAACCGTGATACAAAATTTTCGTATCGTTACATCCCTCGCCATGACCAACATTTCCTGAATGTTGAATCAAAATCTGCTCATTACTTTTTGAGTTATCTGGTTCAAAAACAAGGAATCAGACTTGGGTAAAAACAAAACCTCCTTTCTGCAATGTAATCATTTTACCTCTTTGAAATCTCAGAACAATTATTCCAAGCTGTCTGTTGATGATAAGCACTCAACTGATTGAAGTAAATCTTGACATTAGCACCCTTTGCAACAAAACAAGCTTGATTGACAGTCAGGAACCAGTCTGAAAAAAAAATATCCTGAATTAAAAAGTCACTTTTAGAATCAAAATCAAATTGAATGGCGAGATTTGAAAAGCTTCACATCTATCCAGTGCTTATATTTGTGTTGCTATGGTAACAAACAGGCACTAGTTCCTTGTTTGATGTCACGATCAGCTAAAAAACATCAAGAAGGGATTTTGACTTGCCCAGCCCCATGACAAATGTTCAGATGGTCAGCCACCCCGGATCATTGCACACACAGGATTGGGAAGTGAGCAATTGCCCCAAATGCTACAGGGGTGAGCCATCATCACCCATGACCTCCCACAATCCATCTCATCTCTGTCTGAGGCACATCAGCAGCAGCTGCAAAAGTTCAAAAAGCCCTGTGTTGTGCACAGCTGAGTACTTCAATCCCTGACTGAGACTCCAAAGTATCTGAGACATTTGAGGAATGAGATTCAATTTTCTTTGGATTGGATGATTTTAACGTCTGAATGAGCCTCTTCACCTCCCTGATTCTTCTTTTAATAAAATGCATGAAGTGTTTAAATGTGAAACCAAAAGATGGTAAAATACTCTTCATGCCTCATCTGCTGGACACGCAGAGCCTCCACCTTTGCGTCCCAACTTTCTCAAAGAGGGTGGCAACGTAAGTGGAATGAAGATGAAACGGTTCAGGATGAACGACAAGGAACTTGGTGGCCTGACAGGAGATGTGGTATTAACAGCTCATATCCTTCATGCTAATTTCCGGAGAGAGTCTGTCTGCTCTAAGTAATGAAATACAGGATTTATGGCTGATAAAACTCCTATTATTTCATTTCTCTCCCCCAGCTTTAAATGAAGGTAATAGACAAGCTGGTGGCTCAGTCTTGGAGAATTAAACAGGAGGGGGGTTGAGGGGGTATGATAAGTGCGGACAGGGAACAGCGAGCAGCAGATGAAATATGTGCTTGGAAAACATAATTAGCACAAATGGCTGTCATATACTTCCTTCCCTTGGCAGCGCGGGGAGCAAAAATCCACAACAGACTAACAAACATTTTTCTAACAGACAACAGGAATCCAACCATTTTCCCTCCTAATGCTCCACGTATCTTGAGGGGGATTATCTGATCAGGGCAGCTATAAAAAGGCCTTTGCCACAGTTTTGTAGCAGCACTAGCGGGCTTGGATAAAGTGTGAAGGGACCAATACAGCTCCCACTGATCACTGTTTCTCCCACATTACTTAAATCCACTTGGTGCTGTTTTATCAATGTGCACATTAAGTGTGAGGTCCAAATAAACTTCACTGCTGCCAAGTTCAGGTTTATAAAAGTACTTACAGGGTACTTTTATGGGGCAATTAGCAAACAGTGCACCCAGACGCCCTTCTGTGTGCCAAACCTATTCACAATCTCTCCATAAGAGGGTAAAATGTGCCTTCAGTCTGCACCAGATTTCAAGATGTATTTTCTTTGTTCTGCTTGGTGTGTGTGTGTCACTGATTAAAGAGGTGTGGATTTAGATGTTTCCAAAAACCCCAAACCTCTCAGAAACCTCTCAGCAAGATTGCGTGCAGGAAGTAAGAAAACACGTAACACTACACTACATAAGCATTTGGGAACCAAGGACACTGATTGACTGGATGGAATGATTTCTGATTCTTGCTTGATGTATTATTCTAGTTATTCAACAGTCAGGGGTCTCCACCAGCATATTCTGCACTCTGTCACTACCAGGCTGCACTGTTATAACATGCAGAATGTGGCTTAGCATCGTCATATTTCAATGAGCAGCAGAGTTGCTTGGATGGCAGCACCTGTATGTAACTTTCAGCATTAATGATGCCTCCACAGACATGCTAGTCACCCATGCCATGGGCGCAAACACCCTCAAACAATCACAGATCCTTGCTTTTCAGCATTGCACTGATAACCCATTTGGATGGTTCTTTTCCTCTTTAGCCCCGAAGACAAAATGTCCAAGATTTCCAGAAGCAATTTGGATTATGGACTTGTCACACCACAGTACACTTTTTCCATGTTTGTACTGTATTCTTGATACTTGATACTGGCTGCTGAGCATAGTGACCTTTTATTAGGGGTGGAAATTGGACTAAATTCTAGTCTAGAATCAATACAACTCCCTCAAAGAATTACTATTATTAGTCTTTTTGTAGATCAATTCCTTTGTCTGTTATTTCCACTTTGTTCTGCATGCCTTCAAAAACAGTGAGAGCTTCCCCTCATCAGACGGAGTCAGTGAAAAGGATAATAAAGACACCATATGCAGAGGGAAGCTGGAAGCAAAAAGATATCCCAGCAGCAGCTGCTATCGCCAAAGTAAGAGAGTGCATTCAAACATCAGCTAAACTGGCTGCACAACATGTATAAAACAACATCACGGGTAAGTTCAGGTGCAGAAGCTTCAAATCACATGGAGACTGTGTGAGGCCAACATGTGACGTATGCTAGAGTAAGAGTTGACCAAGTAACAAAATATAGAACATAATGAAAAATATGCACATTTTTGCAGATAGATGATGCTAAAATATGCATATGGTATTCAGAAATTAGAGTTTAAGTGAAATGAAAAATAGGAGTTTGTCCGTCATGCTCTCCTATACCAACCACAGTAAGCAGCTGAAGGAGAGCTTGGCACTTGTAGCTAACTCATCAAATTTATCTAAAGTTTAGTTGCTTACACTTGCTCATCTTTGCTTCATAACTCTGCACAAAATCAAAAATGAATTTAATCCAACATTTATTACCCAGGCACCAAGAATCACAGCTTAACCCTGATTGAACGGTGAATGGCAACACCAGACTAATCATTAATGCAGCCAACGTAGGCAGCTCAGGAAAAGAAAGAAGAGTAAAGGGGGAAAAGGCTTTACCGCAGCCTGTTTTATTTTGCATTGATAAAATAAACATAAACTGCATAAATTATTGTAGCTAATATGATCACTTCCTGTATCTCAAGTCTGGTTACTTTGTTTTGTAATTGTTTTATATTTCCAATACTTCCATGATGGGGTCAGTTGCTCTAACAGTCACTGTACAGCAGTTTATATTAAAATGTTGGTCAAATTGGTGACTAGGATGCAGACATGTTTTTAAAAAATGACTCACCTAACCTGAATTTGGTTGTTTTGATCAAATAACAGGTCATCATCCCAGAGGGTTTGGACTGTTGTAATGCTGTACTGGTACTGACGTCTTTTCTGACTAAATTTATAATCTGTGTTTTGGTCTTCAGGAGGTAGATATTTTTTTGTTTGCCTTTAGGGAAAGAAATCAAACTGAGAGAAAGTGCGGTGTTTAGAGAGTAGGGGCTGGGAGAGGGAACCTGAGGAGGCACTGAGAGGGAGTAAATCCATGAAGAGGAGTGCCCGTAGGAGAAAGTAAAGGGATGCAGGGAGCTCAGGTGGAACATGGAGCAGGAGAAGAGAGAGTAAGGAGAAGAACCCTGAAGGCAAGACTGCTTAATGCAGGGGTAAGATCTCAAGGAGAGAGGGGAGTAAAGATGTCGATGTGCTAAGCTAACAAAAATCATGAGGAGAGATGGGATATACTTTTGGGTTTTTGGCAGATGGGACGTTGTTAATGGGCACTTACATTGGAGATGGAGGCAAATAAAATTAATAATTTGGGGGAAGTTGAGATGGGCGAGGCACTGAGAGCAGCAGCTGCAGAGGTCATTTTAAGCTCATTTTCAGAGTTAATTTCGAGAAAACTAATGGAAAACCTGAAGGTGCAGAATCATTAAGGGAGTGGGGAAAGTTATGGGAATTTTACATGAGAAAGGAGGCTAAAGTCTACCTTGAGACAAAGAATGAGTTCATCAAACAGTTTAAGATAATTCAAAAAAAGCAACAACAAAAAAGTTTTCTGAGTTTGAGGCAAACATGCTGTGCATTCTTAAATCACTGAGTTAAAAAAATGTACTTGATTTATACACAATGGTTCAGAAAAACAATATGAACATAAACCCGAATGTAGCATCACTTAATCCTTTAAGGAAAGTAAATATTTGGGGAAAATTTAAAATAGTGATGAGGAAGAGAGAGAGTGCAGGGGCTATCAACTCTTGGTGTCTCCATTATGTACAGAACAAGACACAAAAAACATGAATCAAATGTATTAATGAGGTTTGTATTTATACCTGATAAACTTAGTTTATTACCCTTGTGCCAACATATTAATGTGATTTGACAGGCATGAAAAACAGTTTTCAGAGAAGCTGCCCTTTTCATCCATGAACATTTGTGCACTCCTGTATATTTTTTACAAGACAGCATCTGCTCCTGCAAGATCTGCCCTCAGATAAACTGAAATATAAAAGAACAGAAGATGAAACAAAAAAGGTGTTGTCTGTTGTTTTACCTTTTCCACACACCATAGTTAACTCTATGCATTATGGCTTACCCTGTGTCGATTTTTTCTCTTCTGCAGCAATATGATATTGCTGAGGGTTGGCAAGAATGAGTGGTTGCCTTCAGGTTTATAAGAGATAAAATATACCTATAATCGCTTTAATAAGGGTTCACTCAAGGCTGTGCTGCTGTATCTGGGTCTGGGTTATGGGCCTGGGATCAGGGGGGATGTCAGGAACCTGACTGGACCAGAGCAGTGATGAGCAGTATAAGCCCGAGGTAAGAGGAGACTTCAGTCTTGGTGTTTCGTTTGAGTCCTGTCTGTTCGGCAACTTCTCCAGCATTGCACAGCACATTTCAGCTTATTTCATGTTTGTTGCTCTTCATCACATCTGCTTTAAACTCTCTCACCACAGAAACACTTTGGTTAACCAGATGTGTGCTGATTGGACTCTTTACTTAAAAATTAATCTTTAATCTGCAGAAATAAAAGTTTCTGTCTCGCTTGGTGACATTACTCTAGCGTAAGGGTGCATTGGGTGGCTTCAGCAGGAGAAGGCATCAAATGTCTGCAAATGCTGTACCTGAGGCATTTATGTTTGTCTATTACTGATCGTTATGGTTTTGTCTGTTAAAGGGACAGTGAGGAGTTTCTAAGTTATTATAAAAAAGTCTCACTTTTAGATATATGCCTGATCGAAATACACACTTTAAGATGAGTTTTATAGCATCAAAATAGGTTATCTATAAATGATATTCCTTAGCTAAGTGGTCGGGTCGGACAGGACAGGGCTGGACTGGCCTGGATACTCAACTTCGGGAACATGACAATTAAAACTTGAGCAAATTTATATTACAGCACCGGGCTGTAAGTAGCGATATATAGCCGGCTCCAAAACTACGATACTAAGTTTTTCAAAACTTGCTTGTTGTCACACATCAAAAACTACCGCTATGTAACTAGAAAGAGATACATTACCTTGTCGCTTTGCATCCTGTAAGTTGTTGAAAAAAGAAGGTGTAAATCAATGCAGAGTTCTGAGGAAGGTCCGAGCTGCAACACAACAAACACATGCTTTGGCTTCGGTAATGTGTTGTGGTGCGTTCCAGTTGTAGTCAGAAGTAGGAATTTCCAAGTTCCGAGTAGGAAACTGCAGCTGGAACGACCCCCGAAGTCAGAATTTCCCACTAGGAACTCGGGGAAACCTCGCCACCCCCGAGTTGACAATTGAAGATGGATGCCCCCAGTGTGAACAGTTATTTAGCTCCTGTAATAATCAATTTATTTGCACTTCTGACTGGGGTGTGTCACTCTAGATCAGCTGTATACATAGTATTGTTAGACTTATATTTACAAAAATGCTGCCATAGTGATAATCACATTCTTCATGTGATATTTGTGAACAACAACGCAGGCGTGCTAACAACAGCTAACAATAGCCTGGTAGATCGGCATGTTTTTTTCAGACTTCAACTGCAACTCTGATAAGGAGATGATGTCACTCCCAGTTCCGAGGTTACTGGAACGCAGCATTACGACAGTCGCCGCGCGTGCTCAAGGGTAGCAGAGTCTTTGTGTCGTAGGTAATAGATTCTCCTCACAGTCCCTTTAAGAAAAATGAGTAAATGCATTCATAAAAAGTTACTTTACAGATGGTGGTGAGGGCCAGAATTTATTACTGTTAGGCCAGGTTTGGCCCAATTTACCAACCTCTGATTTAGCCTTTATTAAGACAGAAGTAGTCAGTCGTTTTAAAACGTATTTTCTGTGATTTAACTAAAGATGCTATGATAATACCAAGGGCAAGATTGTGAAGATTGACACTGAAGTGAGCAGTCACAGCAGTAACACATGATGAAAAGCAGTAAGTGAAAGGTATATCAGTTGGTAAAAAACAGTTCTGAAATTTTATCTACAAGAAGAGAAAAAGAGGAGAGAAAATTTGACTGGATGGAAGAACTAATAGGAAAAAGTAGCTCTTACGATGAGCAAAATGACCCATTTTTCTTTAGAGAATTAAAGTAGTCAGTGGCTAAAACCAGAGAGACTGCAGCAAGACAGGAAAGATAAAATATGTAACATCATGTTGAAACATTTAGGTATGGAGAGACCTAAGTAGTTGGAATCTCTTAATAAAGAAAGAATCCTAGTTAGCTGGAAGTCATGTTTTTTCTCATAATTCCAGACAGATAATAGTTAAGCAGAAATGATATACCTACTGCACTGACATCACATGTCTGTGAATGAATGGGACTAATGGTTAATGAGAGGCTTAATCACATGTTGGAAAAAGAAGTTTAAATGGGCATGTACCAACAGAGCTGAGATAAGGAAGGGCACTATGGATCCAGCGCTGTGTCTGCAGGATGAGATAAGAATAAGCATGAACAAATAAAGAGACAGAGGCTGCAGTGTGCTCTGATTTTGAAAAGCATTGGACATGCTGGAGACATGATGATTAAGTTATGTCTGCTAGGAAAGTTTTCAGAGTTGTGATCTGTCTGAGTGGAAAAAAAGACAAGTATGGGTCAGATTCAGGGTAGAACTGTCACGCCAGCATGTGATGTCCTTTTCCAATGAGGTGTTGTAACCTCTATGAGATGGCTGATAGGACAAATACTCAAACTTGTGTGATAGATATATGGAGAAGCTCGGCATCTGCAGATAGTAAGAATTATTGGAAAATAAAGTCTAAACATATAAATGTAAAAAAGGGGTCTGTTTGGGGTCAACTGATGGTTTCATTCCTCTTGGAAACACTCATAACTAGGTTTTGACTGCTTTCCAAATGCATATGATTTATAGACGTATTTGGAGTGAGCTGTTGAGGAGCAACAATGCCTAGCCCATACAGTACAGTTAGGTTATGAAAAATTTGATATTGATGTAATTTTCAGTCTTTCTCTTTATTTTTTCCTTTCTGAGGTATTTTAGGCATTATTTAACATAACAGCTATGAGTTATTGACAAGAACATTTCTATTTAATTTCCAAACACCTCTAAACAGCTCTAATTATAATAGCTTTTAGGGGCTAATTCAGTTTTCTTTTCTTCATATATTTAAACACGTTACAAAAACATTTCACTGATTCATCTACTTGTCATATTTCTGTTCTGACTTTGGTTGCCTCATAACAACCACTGCTGTTCATTAAGGCCCAAGCCGAGTTTAGCATGGATTAACAATGGATTAGATTTATTCACCAACAGAAGTTTTGACAGAGTTTAAATGTGCTATACAACATAATTTTGAGCGAAAGAAGATACTTTTTCTTTGCAGAGCCTGGTATATTTTGAGTCAGTCGTAGAATTACAAGAGTTTCTGATTCCAGGTTACAGTGTAAGACATGTTTGCGAAATCAAATACACTAGGCAGATGTGCCTGGCGTTTAAGTGCCCCCCCAAACCACTACCAAACCAGATGGATATTTACACTTAAGCCATTTTCTGAAATGACACTCTGTCATTCGGACCAAGAAGCTCTATAGGCACTCCTACTACTTTATTTTTTTTCCTGTTGCCACCATGTCTTGGAAGCATTGCTAGTGTGGGTGCTTCATGCTGGCCATCCTCTCAGAAGAGTTGCATTGTATTTTGGCCTAGCTTTAGTGCTTTGCTACTCACAACAGGATTTTACAAATCATTGACTGTCTCCCAGGCACAAATACAGCAGAGCAAATGAAAGAGAGAACAATGAATGACAGCTTACCAAAACCAAAAGTACCACTATTCACATGCACATGTTTTGAAATTTATACGTCATGTGGAATGGTTGAATATTTTATTAAAATCTGTTATATCCTACAACAGTAAGGAACAAGCTTTATTTATCTTCTTGCTAATTTATACTGCTTACTCAAAAAGAATGGTTATTGGCCCCCCAAGACTAAATCAACTGACTGAATTATTGCAGAGAAATGTAGAAATAGAATTTACAATTTTGACACATTCTTTGCTTGGTATATTTTTGAGAAGTGGCACTGGTGGTCATTTTTTTCCACTTATTGTCAGGGATGATATGTCCGCACGTATTTAACAGTAGAACTTGGAATCTTGAGATGCAGAGCAAACATGCTCTGCAACAGGAAGAAAACTGCAGGCGTTATGAGAAATAAGTGCGAGATCCAACTTTCCTTTGGTGTGATCCTTGAAGGCAAGATCTAAAAAAGCATTTGGAATCCTACAGCATCTTTAACAGGCATTTCAGGGTCACACGTGTTTCATCCCTTAACCTGCATGCCTCTCCTGAGGGGGGTAGCAAAAGCTAGTCTCCCTTGTTATGGATACTTTTTTATGGCTTTCTTTAGTGGAGCAGGTTTCAGCCCCAGTCATTGAGAGAAGAAGGACAAATATTCCTTTTGGGAGCCTTGACAACCCAATTGTGTGCCACCTCTCTATATGAGCCTCGTCCATCCAGTCCTATTTTGAGGTGGTGAGAAATGGTGTGCCTATCTTCCCAGGGAACTGCTTGTTCAGCCACCATGATGGAAGAATTGGGTCAAGTTTAAGTGGAGTCACTGCTACCACTTCTGGGAAGACAAGTTATCTTCAGAAGTCTGCCAGGCCTGATGTAGGATAGAGAGTAAATCTCAGTTGCAAGAAAAGGGTGACAATGAAAGATGATGACATTTGACTAGACCCCAACAATCTATCAATTGTACATGAGTCAAATTTTGACAGATAGCCCTGCGGCATTTTTAACATATTGCCCTTGCAACTAATGTGACTAAATAGCCATGATATTTTACCTTATACTCCTTAAGTCAAATCAGTCAATAAATGAGTCACGATTAGGCCCGTCACAATAACAAATTTTGCTGGATTATAATTGTCCAAAAAATTATTGACGATAAACAATGTTATTGCCAATATTATTTTGATTTTTTTTTTTCATTTTTTCATTAATTATAAAATATGTCATAATATAGTGAGTACACCATGTCAAAATCAATAAACTTTAACTTTTTAAGAGTATTTAACTGTAATTGGATGGTCAAGATCTTTTAAATAAAATAAAATAAATTTAACAAACAATATAAGAAATTTAACAAACAAAAAATAATTATACTAATCAAAAACAATAAAAAATAGACCCTGTCTCTGTAAAGAAAAAACGAAACTCCTATAAAAAAACACACAAAAATTAAAACAATAAATGAAAGGGATTTTATACAATTCATGTCTGTGACATGTACTTTCACCCAGTCAATTTGTACTGTCTGTCAAACGTTCGTAGCATTGCTACTTTTTCAACCATATTGAAGGGCTGTATTTCTTTTGCAATGTAGTGACAACACTGTCTGTGAGCGCGCACCATTTTGCTCTGCTTTATTTATATTTACTTCACCGACCAAACACCTCAGTAAACGTTGACTATCAGGACGAAGGCTTCGCTGCACCTCCTCTTCTCCTTCTTCGTCAGCACTACTTTCAAACAAGTACGACATATCTGCTCCTCAGTGTTCATGAGCTCACACCTTGTTCATTCTGATTAAAACCAAAATATTCCCACGCTGGGGCTGTGGCAGCCCGCTTAAGAACCGTACCTTTCGTGCCATCATTCATATTCGTGTTCATTTCCTCGTTACTCCTCAGGACCCCTCCTCAGGAAAGTAAACTCAAATTAATAACCATTATCAATGTCATATTCAAATATTAGTTGGCAGTTAATGACCAGTAGTCAGGCCTTACCATCTACATTAATCTTTTGCATTGTTTTGCACCATAGAAACTGTCTCAATGTTATGGTCTGATGAATGACCATGTTAACTAAAGCGTCAGCAAAAAAAGAGATTCTACCATCCAATGCTTCATTGTGAAGTGTATATTTTATTATTGCACAAGAAACAATCAATGTTGTATATGTAAGAAAACACCTACAGATTGAGTCAAGAAAAGTCAATTAACATGGTCACTAGTAAAATAATGTACCAATCTTTATTCCCCCCAAAAAACCCTATCCGAAAGTATTTCATATCTGTCACCAGCTACGGTTCAATAGGCATGTTTTTCTCCGCAGTCTAACACATCCTTCAGATGCTTAGGATTGTGAACTACATCAGTTTTTCTTTGTAACTCTGTCAGTTATTCCTTGGCAATGTGCTGACTCTGTAATGTTCTGCCCATGTGTAGGCTGCAGCTTGCTTCATGTCACATTAATTCTGCATAATGTGCATGACCAATGTGCTAAATTGACACAGAGGACATGTTGGGGTCATTGTGAATCCATTTAATTAACAGGTAGTGTTTATGTCCTCTTTTTGTTGTACCTTCTCTAGAAATGATTGTATGTAAAAAAAAAAAAAACCCAGCAGTTTCTACAATTCTTAGCATAGGACTGGAAAAATTCTGTGAATTTTTAAAGTTGTATACTCTCCATGGATAGTAACAGAAAATATAACATCATTAAAATAATAAATATATTGAACATAATCTTTACTAAAAGAACCAAATTTCATGTAAGTGTACATGACAATATGTGTGGTATTTCTCAATCACATACGCATAACTCACTGCTCACTGAATACATAAATTAAGTTGAAACAAAATGTTCAATAAGATATAAAACTTGATGAAGTTCTCCTAACAAATGAATCTCTTGAAAATGCTAAGCTTCCTAATTAATAATTTTGCATGATTGTCCGTCTATGACAAAACAAGATGCTTATGTTTAGATATGATATAGTTTACTTAAATTACCCACTAGTTCCTGTCATTTTCCCTAAATTCTCATGATTCCCATGTAAAGTTGCCAGTCTGGAATTTTTTCAATTTCATCTAGTTGAATGCAGTGGCGGCTGCTAGTCAGTCAAGGAGGGGAAGCTCATTTTTTCCGGCGTACATAGAAGATGCTCCGGTGGAGGGTTATACTTAATGATCGCTGATTGGCTTATTTCACTGTCAATCAAAAAGGGATTCGGCCTTAGAGAGATCATCCAATCATCATGCAGAAACCGAGCGTCCAGGCCAGCCCACTGCCTCATAGACCCCCAGAGACGCTGAGCTTCCGATGGGCGGGACAAAGCCCAGCGTTTATCCAATGACCGTCCAGTTTCCACCGTGGAACAACCCACTCTAGGCTTCCCCATCGAAGTCAGCACACGCTCAGCGTCCGACTGTGTTAAAGCACTGAGACGCTGCGGGGATGAATGAGAAGGAAGCCGCACCAGTTACCTGTGATAAGTAGCTGATTCTGAACAAAAGATGAAGGTATTCTAGCGCATATTTAGTCAATGAAATGTACACACAGCAGTACATATCACCACTTTTTCGGGGGGACATTTTTGGGGAAGCCGAGCTTCCCTTACAGTCTGAGAGCAATCGCCACTGGTTGAATGTGCCATGGAATGTTTCTGGAGTTTCTAAATATTACCACAGACTTCCTGGCCTTTTGCAACCCTAACTCAGGCCAGCCCATCCAAACCAACAACCATGCCATGTTCAAATCACTGAAATCACCTTTCTTTCCCATTCTGAAGTTAATTTTGCACTTAAGCAGGGTGTCTTGAACATGTATACAGATCTAAATATATCAGGTGCTGCCATGTGACTGCCAGATACCACATGAAGTAGCCAGTGAGTGTAAACATCCTTGATATCTCCTTGAATGAGAGGAGAAATATTGGATAAACTGATGCTCTCAAGCTCATTTTATTTAGCATTTGAATAGACTCTAGCTACAGCCATCCAAACAGCAGGCAAATGGCAAAAGTGATTCATAAGATCCATCAACAGCATGCAGGCTCAATGTTTACCTATGTCAGATCTCCCTCCTGTGTGGGCATGTGTTTGTATGGGCATGCGCGTGTGTGTGCAGACGCAGACGAATGCCAGGACTGTGTGATAATATGTGATCCTGCCAGGCCTCATGCTTGTGTGTATGTGAACTACTTTGGCAGCACCCTTGAGCCCCCCTGCAGGTGTTTAGGTCTCCACAAATCCCTCTAGCTCCATCCCAGCTGAGACAGGCGCACAAGGCTCACTTCCCCTTCCCTCTACCCTTTCACGCTTGGGCCACGCTTGGCAGGAAAGCAAACGCTGCCAGGCCCAGGTGTCAGGCATCCGCTCGGCACTGTGTCAGCAGACATGGGAGAATGTGAGGGAAGATGAAGTGCATGCAGACAGGAGGGAGGGTGTTTAAGGGGAGGAGAGATCAGGAAATTGAGGTAGAAACAAAAACAACCAAGAATAAATTTGATGAAAAATGGACTTCAAGGAGAGTAAGTGGAGTACATGAGTGCATTGGGTGGCAGAGAAAAAGAGACATGGAGCTTACTCACCAGCAATTCTAAAGAGACAATTTGTTCTTGGAATCCACTTAGATAGTTTTTAATGATTCTGACTTTCTTTTGAGCTTTTTTCCTGTGGCTTATTCTCGGCAAAATTCGAAACTTGAGGAAGCACTCTCAAGACAGTAGTGGCAGCTAATACATTTATTGATAAGGTGCTTCTTGGTACTAAATAAAGTAGATTGGGAAAAAAATACATGCACTAACTGGCCAGTTTACCAGTTCACCTGTTCAACTGCTCCTTAAAAATAACAGCTTTTCAAGTTGGGTTAGATGACAAAAAGGCTGAAAAAGTCTGTGAAGTGGATGAAAGTGCTCTAATCAGCACATCACCTTTATGGAGAGCAAGCTGAGACTGCTGGTTATCCCCATGATTTTCTTATCTCTTCGCAAGGTTGTGCCAAAGGAAGGCTAACCACAGATCATGGGTAACAAGGAATCAGGGTTCGATTCTAGAGAGAGAGCCTGAAAACCGCTGCCACATCCAAAAAAGGCAGCAGGTGCGCAAATTACCCATTCCCAACTCAAGGGTTAGTGACAAAAAAAAAAACAATACAGGAGTCTTCCAAGGACCTGGTTTAGAAAAACTACGCTTTAAATCCTTTAACAAGGACTAATTGGAGGGCAAGTCTGGTTCGAGCAGCCGTGGTAATGTAGCTCCAATAGTCTATCTTAAGTTGCTGCAGTTATAAAGTTTGTAGCTGGATTTTTTAATAGTCCAACCTGGTGGCAGATGGGGAGTTTGACTGGGGCAGTACACCTGTCAAATGGTAGCGCAGGTGTCCTAAGGCGAGAGGGGTAAAGGCTCGCTTGATCTTTATTTTCAGTATCAATACAGACTGTAAAAACTGGGCCTCACAATCTCTCTGACTTTTGGGATTTAAGCAGGAGATGTCAGAAAAGTCAACACATGGATAACTGGCTTGTGGTAAATAAAACACTCATTGGAGTGTTTCTTTTTGATCCTTCGATATCAGCTCATCCTTTCATTGTGAAGCAGAATTCACAAGCATTGAATTGTTAACCCACTAATAGGGAACATGAGCTGGGCTTAGACCATCATGAGGCAGGTTCATTTTACCTAACGGATGATGTGTCGTTGCAAAAGTAATCCTGCTCAGTATGAGAAGAACCTCAGGTTCCAACATTTGGTGTATGTGCTTGGCAGGGGAGCCTATGGTGCGAAGCTACCATCTGCCAGAATTCCTCGTAGATGTATCAATAGCCTAGTGCTTGATTTTTAGTTGGCCCTAGATAACCAGCATCGGTCAGTAAGGCCAAACATTGCAAACTGCGCATCCTCGCCTCCAACTGCTTTACTGAGGAGCAGACACACAGCTCCAGCTTTTCCAGGCAAAGAGCAGCATCACCGTGAGTTACTGACACAGTGTGGTGATCAAACATGGTTTACCGGTAATTTAAACAGAATATGGTAATACTAACAAAGGAAAATTTTACCGGTTTACAATTTTACCATTACATCCGTAGTCCTGGCATGTTCCAGTCACTAGCCAGTCAAGACTCAGTCAAGCAAAGTGGGTAAAATTTAACAGACTCCATCTGTACTACGGTTGACTTCACAGTGGCCAAATTTCAATCCAACAGAGCATATTTTATGGTGAAACAGAAGATTTTTATCATGGATTTGCAGCTATCAAATCTGCAACAACTATGTTATCTTGTAAATTCAAAATGGACAAATATCTGGAATGTTTGGAGCAACTCGTATGCAAAATAATTGTGTCTAGATATCCATTTCAGTATCCACAGAATGAAATCATCATTTCAGGATCATACCTTAAAAATGTCAAAACAGTAGCAAAGAACAACAGAGACTATGTAAACATGCATTACAAAGTTGAGCTTGTTTTTAGTGTATTCGTTGTTTTTATTTTAAAAAGAGTTGTGTTTGTTAAGTATGTTACTGATAATGGTAGGCAGATCAGGCCAATTCATTATCTATATGTTCAAAATATTGTACTTTTCATAAATTAAGAAGTGAGGAAACATTAAGAACCAGAATCAATAGGCAGAACTAGAATCACAACCAGAATCTATCAAATGGTATAAACAGCCAAACATAACCTTAAAGGGATAGTTTGAGTTTTTAGGGTTTTGCAAGGTACACAGCATGGGCCTGAACTAATGTGTCATGTACCTCACACAACCCCAAGTCAAAAAACTCAAACTATCCCTTTAATATTGACACTTTAGGGGTGTTTTTCTATACTAAGTAAAAATAAAACTGCCAAGAACAACTAAGGAGATCCAATCATGAAAAAATGAAAGACAAATATTGGTGAAAATGGATCATCAAGGGAACAGTGTGGTCTTGTACATAACCTTTGACATTTTGGGTCTCTCTTGGCACCAAAGAAAGTTCCTAAGAGGGTTTTCTGTCCTGGACGGAAATCTTAGGTCTGCCCCTTTAAAGTAAACAAGACATGGTCACTTTCAGTGAACCCTCCTCAGGAACCCTGCTGTGGCTCTGGAAGTCCTCCCTAGCAAATTGAGGTCTGGCCTTCACATAAATTGACAGAGCAGCAGCAGGCTACACTTAATAAGAGAATATGGCGTCAGATTGCTCAGCAGAGACACATGGGAACAGCTCATCCTGGCGAGGCAGTATTTTAAATTGTGTATTTGTGTCTAAGAAGTGAACTTCTCCAGCATGACAAATTGCAGATGCACATGAAACATCAGCTTTCTGCCATTTGTTTTGTGTCGCTCAGCCTCCAGATATTATTTAGGTTTGCAGCTGATAAGAGCTGAAATGAGATATGGCTGGAGGAAGCGAGTGCTGGCAGGGGCATTAATACTGGAGGCTCAGCTGGATGGATTCATGGGTGGTCTGATGGTACACTTCAAAAAAATTGAAAATTGAAAATATATGTTCACCGTGATTCAAGGGACAAGATGTACAGGAGAGAGATACAAGAGGATAAGAATGGAACTCACAGCAGAAAGTGTGGTAGATAACAGCATATTGAAGAGCCCTGCGTGTACAGGGTCAGGTGATTGAAGGCTTCATCATTCAATGATGAGCAGGCAGCTGGCAAGAGATTCATCCACTCCTGCAGCTGCCCTGTGACTCAGGGAAATACGCTTCTCAGGCACGTCTACGCAGCATCATTCAACCTGTCCTGCACTCCCTCTCTCTTCACTCTGCTCATGTCTTTTTCGTCAAAAAGAGGATCAGGATAAGACCATTGCACAGAGATGAAACATTTCAAGCCCTCCTCTCTGGGGGTCTTATTTATCAGTGTACTGACAGACACACTGAGGAACAAAGATCGTCTGGATTCTGTCCATCTTGTGGCTAAATCATGTTACGGGGGGGTCAAGTCCCCTACTGCAGCTTTGATCAGCCCACAACAACCAAATGAGTGAGTGATGGGCTGGGGTTTGCTCTGCTGATATCTGCCTCTGTTAGGGTTACCACTCTTTCCAAAGATCTTTTTCAACAACTTCTCAGGACATGACTGACAGTTTAGGTAGTTTATGTAGTTTGAAAGGAACACATCATGCCTGTATACTGTCATAGTCAGTGGAAATTACTTGGTTTGATGACTATATCTATAGTCACTTTTTATAGAGTTTTGAAACTCCTTTTTCTCCTGTCCTGTGTGTGTTTCTGTGGTTCTCAGTCTCAGAAGGGGAGTGTGTCTTCCGGACACTGAGGCTCTGTGCGTGCTCACACCTGATCCTCATCCCATGGACCAGCTCCAGCGCCAGGTGATTCCTGCATCTGCACATGAGCATCCATGAGCCCCTACCACGTCACACACCTTACCTCCAAAATCACTTTCATACTCTCTGGATTTCTCGTCCCCATCAGCCCTCACATTCCTCGGACCCTGGATTCCCCCCTCTTTTCCCTGGATTCCCTTTGAAAAATGATTATTGTTACACCTATAATGTGACTCAGGTTCTGCTTTTGGATTCCCACTACACAGCCAGGAAGCAATTCCTGAACACTTGGAATATTCCTAGAATAACAGATGTGAATCATTCCCTATTTTCCCTATGAATTTGTGCAACCACATGTAATACTACAACTACAAAGTAGCAGACAAATTAGCTTTCAATTCACATTAACAGTACTTATTTGAGTGGATTTTAATGCAAATAAAAAAACAAAACAAACCAAATAAAACCTTCAAGAGTTTTGCAGCAAGACTCAAATGGACAAAACCTGAAAATCAAATCTGTTCTGTATTGAGTCCTGTTTGTTAAAATATAAATACTGTTTTTAAATCGATGTTGTGATTGGCATTGTAAAACTTAGTTTTCAAACTAACAAGCTGGCATAGATATGGTATGGTCAAGCTTTTGAATAAAGAATCCATGATATGTGAAATGTAAGAACAAAATCAAAAGGGACATTTTTGTGTCTAATTTTGAATCTTTCTTTTTTTTGTCAGCCTTTAGATTAGTATATAAACATGCATGGAAAAATCAGATATTGTAAATATTTTAAACTTATGACTTTGCATGGCTATGGATATGTTCTCACTTGACACAATAGATGGACACCTTTATATATTTCACTAGTCCATCTTGGAAAAGAGGCCATTGGAAGGGCAGAACATTTCAGAAGGAAAGCAGGTGGTTGGATGATCATATAGTCAATTACATTCATTGTGGGCCGATCAGATAATGGCGGGGAAAACATAAGCCATTACGTAGAATGAACTATTGTCAAATCATGTCAGAAGTGGAGCAACAATATACTTTCTATCGAGAAGTGCTTTAGGCAGGAGCAGTCCAGATTTGACAAAACTGCTACTAAAGCTGTTAGCACTTATGCTGATCTCTGAAGAAGCAGTCACTCCCTGCTGTTCACTCACTTGTAGCTCTCTAATATTCCTGCTCTGAAGGATTCTGATGTCGCTGTAGATTGAAGTTTGGACATAAATTGACCTGAGGTCAGGTCTACCTCAAGATTTTTGGTTGGTCTTTGGTGTGTCTTGGGCAAAAAAAATGAAACGTACTGGTATGTTATCATAGTTCATTGTAATTATTTGGAACAGTCTTTAAAATAAGCAAGCCTTTCAAATTATTAACCCTTCCTTTTAAACCAGCACTAAGTTTTGTTGCTAGCCCTACATAACACAGTTGTGTGACGGGAGGAGCCACTTTAACATCCCCAGAGAGCTATGGAGAATGCAGGGATGCCATACTGGGGCATAGACACTGCTAAAGTAGGAAAGCATATCGACCGACTCTCCTGTTCATCATCATGGGGAATGTAAGAACCCTCCTCAATAAGATGGATGAGCTGGCTGTGCTGACCAGGTGTCAGCAGGAGTTCCAGCAGTGCAACATGTTGCTGTTTACGGAGACATGGCTGAGCATGCAGCACACAGACGCGTCCGTAGAACTGGATGCATTCTCCCTCATACGGGCAGCCCAGACAGAGATGAGCGGTAAGAGGAAAGGAGGGGTGCTGGCGGTGTTTGTGAATGATGTATGGTGTAGCTGCAGGTACATCACTATCCAAGTGTAGCACTGCCAGACATTTAGCTGTTGGCTGTTAGTTTGAGGCCGTACTATCTGCCTTTTCCCATGCCATTGTGGTGGCTGTGTGTATTCCTCCCTCTGCTTACGCAGATGCAGCCTGTGACGTCATCGACACCGGGATCAACAGGCTGCGGACTCAGAGCCACGAGGCCCTTTAAACTGAACTTTAAATATGCCTCTATGTCCTCCACTCTGCCCAAATTACCCCAGTATGTTACATGTGCCACCAGAGACAATAAAACACTGGACTTATTCTATGCCATCACCAAGGAGGCATAAAACTCCTCACACCTCTCCCCTCTGGGAAAAGCTGATCACAACCTGGTTCATCTCCTGCCTCTTTACAAGACCCTGATTAACAGGCAACCAGCTGTGTCCTGCACGGTGAAGAGGTGGACTGACAAGGCTGAAGAGGCTCTGAGGGACTATTTTGAAACTACAGTGTGGGATATAGGCAGCAATTCTCATGAGGAGTGCACTGACAATTTAACAGACAGCATCATGGACTACATCAACTTCTGTGTGGAGAATATCATACCCACCAGGACAGTATGGTATTTCTCCAATAATAAACCTTGACTCACACCTGATTTTAAGGTTCAGTTAAAGGACAAGATGACAGCCTTCAGGTCAAGAAACAGAGAGAATCTGAAGACTGTTCAGAGGGAGCTGAAGAGAAAATCTGGGAGGAGAAGGACAGATATAGGAAGAAGAGGGAGGAAATGCTGCAGGAGAAAACCACCAAGGATGTCTGGGAAGGCCTAAAACCATCTTGGGGCACCAGGAATGCAAATCCCAGCCAGCCAGGAACCAAAACTGGGCAGATGAACTTAACACCTCCTTCTGTAGGTTTGAGGATATGTCTGCCGTCCCCCAGCTGTGACAACACTGCAGCAGCCCCCGTTCATCACTCTCCCACCACTCTTGCCAAGTCCTCTTTGGATGATAAGGGTGCCTGGGCGTTCATCTAAATAATAAGCTGGACTTGAATCTTAAAACAGACTCTATCTGCTAAGGAGGCTGAGGTCTTTTGGGGTGCAGGGGGAACTCCTGAGGACCTTTTACGACTCAGTCGTGGCCTCTGCAATCTTCTATGGAGTGGTGTGCTGGGGGAGCAGCATCACAGCAGCTGACAGGAAGAGGCTGGACAAACTAATAAAGAAGGCCAGTTTGGTCCTAGGATGCCCTCTGGAACCTGTGGAGGAGGTGGAGAGGAGGACTACTGCAAAACTGTCCTCCATGATGGACTAAGACTCCCACCCCCTTTCTCTTGTATTTGACAGCAGCTGTAAACCTGGAATTTCCCTGTATGGCACTGATAAAGGAATATCTTATGTTATCAGACAGAGCCTTATCAATCCACATGGTTTATTTGTCTCTTGGGATGTCATGTCGGCTCTCTTCTCCCTCTGTATGTCAACAAATGCATGTTGGTATATGACAGTGTAGTTACACTAAAGGACCATAGAGGCCACTAGAGAGCTGAAACATGGAATTTTACTGAGTGCTGCTTTAATAGTAACCCTTTCATGAAATCAGGAGAATGCCTTAACAGTCTTTAAAGACAGGAAAACATTTTTCAGAGCAAAGCTTTATCTCTTATCAAAGTGTAGGCATTTCTGAGAAATTACGAAAGTAATATCCAGTATTTCCAGCTGTGAAAGACAGGGGACAAAGCAAGACTAAAACCGTGAATAAAATATTTGACTGATGCTGTGATAAATCCTGAGTACTACAGCAAGCACTTCAAAATTTTACTCATCGGAGAGAGAGACGGAGGTTGTCCACAGCAGAGGATTTTTAATGATCGCTCTGGCTTTCATGTGCCATAATACGTGTGCATGTTCATGTGCTAATATGATATTGCCATGTTAGCTATTTCTGAGCTTTTCTAAATAATGAAAGGAGAAGGAGGAGGGGGAAGGACACTCGCGTGTGGCATCCTGCATGTGTGTCATCACAGGGTGTCCCTCAGACATGCCTGGTGATGAATTAGACGCTGGGGTGTCTCTTTGGCACCTGGCCATTAGTAGTCCTTTAGGTGTCCGAGTGACCAGAATGTCCCTCAGAGCTCTACAGGGACTCTTAAGGGGGGGCAGACTCACAGACAGGGCTTGAGCTGTACAATATGTCTCTGACAGGGAGAACAAGTCTTTCTCCAGATGTGCAGGTCTAAGTACAAGTGTTGAGTCAATTTTACGTATGTCACACAATCATATATCATATGATTCTAGGGCTCACATCTAAGACCAAAATCTGTTTGAGGGATTTTCTGGCTTTTAATGGATAAACAATATAAACCTTTATTTATCAATTTATGTTAGGACAAAGCAAATAGCTGTTACTGGTGTTGGGTTAATGATCAACTTTGATTTCATCTACAACTTTTTCTTGATTGAGATTTAAAAAAAAAACTGTAAAACTTAAAGTATTTTTGTCCATGAAGTGTTTTTTTTTTTTATTTATGTTTTTCCCTTTCTCACTTATTTACTTATTTTAATTTCTTAATTTCTTTAAATTCTTTCAGAATGGAGAAGTTTGAAAATTAATTGTGATGCATAAGCTTTAAGAATTCGAGTAATTTTCAAAATTGGAACTTTTCCATTGAAATTAATAGGAATAAACTAGAATTTATGGTAACAAACAAGAATAAATGGGCTTAAAAATGGAATTTAATACTGCATGTGGCCCCAGGCTACCAGTTGTTCATCCCTGGTCTACAATTAAGAGTGGCGGTGGTTGGAAAGGGTAGGAAACCACAAGGTTGATAAAGTCACAGTAAAATGCGAGACATATGGTCCACAACTAAGGATGAAAAATTCTAGGATTTTTTTAAGTTGAAAGCTTTTCATGGGAATTAAACTGAACTTATGGGAAAAAATGGAATAAACCTGTAATTCACTTGAAGCTTGGTCCTTAACAGGGATGTTAAATTGGTAAAATGTACATAGCATAATATTGACAAAAAAATAACCAGATTTTATGCACGTACACACGGGAATACATATGTTATTTCTCCATCACATGGCCATGGCAAACTGCTTACTGCAGGGCTATTGAGGCCATGCCCCTTACATGCACTGTGCATTCCTCAATAACATGAACAGATGATTCCAAACCCTTGAACTGTTCAGGCCCCATTTTTAACAAGTGAACAATATGAAGTTGAAATTAATCGACCAACAAAATAATAAAAACCTGATAAATTCCAACTTATGAATACATATTTTGAAGGTAATGAATTTAACTGTATTGCTTTATAGAGATGTCTTTCTGTGACAAAACAAAATGTGTATATGTATGTTTGGATATAATTTCTTTAAATAACTCCCAGTTTCCAGTTAAATAAATTAATTCCTATAATGACCACAAGACATTTCTGGAAAGATTGCAGAAATTGACTTGAAATATGCTAACCCTTTACAACCCTAATGCAGATATTAGAACTATATATGCATATAAAAATATGTGTGTGTGTATATATATTTTATTATATATTTAATAGTATGTATACATGATCATGAACTTCAGATGAAGACAGTTTCCTTGATTTTTGTTACCAGGGGCTTGACATTTTCATTTAGTGTCATTGAATTAAGCGGACAAATACCAAGAAATAAACACTTAAGCTGATTCTAGGAAACATTTGAAACCAAATGTGATTTATATAATCCTTTCGAGCCAACTGTGATTTTTTTTCCATGCTAAGGGAACAGTCTGAAACCTTGTGTCCCATGCCATGTGATCTGCACAGATAAAGTTAAAAGCAGATAGTCAGAGATGTCATGTTGGTTACGTGTCTGTAAACAATCAATAAATCGTTAAGTGACTCATTTTGACATCTGAATATAAAGAGAGACACAATAGCAGCAATTAAAATGCTGTGTTTTATTCAGACAAATTTTACAACATTTTTGTTTCATTTTCTGATCAGTTCTGTTGTTGAGGTTTCTTTCCAGAAAAATGTTACTGTTTGTGGTTCTTCCTGTGTACAGCATTTCTCAGAAACATCAGGCCTGGCATCTATTTTAATTGCATCAGCTCATCAACACCGCACTCACCAAAGGCTAGACACAACCAGAAAAGCTGTACCACACTACTTTAAACACATAAAGCAGGGTACACATGTAAGAGTTTTCTAAATCTAAAGAGATTTTTTTATCTGTTAGAGACCCCACACATGAAGATATAAAATCAGGCACTATGAAGTTCTGATCATACTATGTGTGGTGTGCTCTGATAACCTTCACACAGCCCACCAAACATAACATTCTGTCCCACCACTGATCTAGAATCCAGTCCTCAAAGACAGAAATTGTGCACGATCAAATGCGATCTACCGAATATAAAGAAAAAGAAGCATAGCAACAAGCATAAACATCGTCTTTGGCAACAACCGGAAAACACAACAGGCAACATGGGAGAGGAAAGAGTAAAAGAAAAGACTGGAAAAAAGTTCCAGATTACATGAATACGTGAGCTAGTCCTACGTTTCTTAGGTCCACCGAACTTCATGTTTATGTTTCATGTCTGCCGTGCTTGTTTTTGTTTACGCCTGCTTCCTTGTTCCTCAGTCAGCTCGCTTTTTCAAAAGATACATTTGTTTAAACATCACAATTAACTGAGTCATCAGCTCTCTCCCCACACATTAAGATTTGTGGTTGTAAATATTGAGCAAGTTTAATATTTACGATTGTAAGTCCCGACACATTTCGGAGCCGATTTTTGGGACAAATTCACTCTTAACATACCTCAGACCACAGGATAATCTAATAGGATAATCTTATAAGACAGAAGATAATCAGGCATTTGCCACTTTTGGTCAGGAAGGGGAGAAGTGGGGACAATAACAGTCCAGTAATCTTTGTGTGTGTACCCTGCTTAAGCAACATCGATACAACCAACACTGTCTTACTTGATACCTCATGTGAAAGCCTGATATATTATCAGTTGCTTTACAACAGACCCTCCCCCTTGGGATGGCTAGGCTATTTGACTGATTTTTCTATTTAGAAGTGACTCATTTTCCTGCCATGTCATCCTTATGGGCTTGCCTTGAGTCCTGCAAATTCTTTATAGTGATAGTAAAAGAAATCAATTGAAACAAATACCTGTTGGAGTGATTATAAAGACAAAATAAATGAATGCAAAGATGGCTTATGGGGGTAAGAAATCTCCCTGTGGGTTGGCAGTTTAGCGAGGTACAACCCATTAGACGATCTCGATTAGACGACCTCCTGAACAGCAATTCAGCCCAGAGCCAAGAGCATAAATCAAAACGTTTAGTAATCTCCATAAAAATGCCACACAATAGTGGCCCCAGATGGCTGGTGATTATACAGAGAGGTACACACAGAGAAGCACATGTGTGGGAGCGCGTTTGGAGGATGGACTGCTCTGCGTTTTTTTGTGAGGGCTGCTAACGGAGTCACGGCGTTCAGCGTGTGACAGAGATGAAAGAAGTAACGTGGGTCTGATGACAGAGGGTGCACACTGAATAAAGGCTGACTCTAAGTGTCAGCATCGGTCCAATCTCTCATCACTCACAGCCCACTTTCTCAGCGATGCTCTCCTCAAAATGCCAGATCTCTCCTTCCACACCTGAGAGCTTAGCTTTAATGCATATTAATTTACTGTCTGCAGGTGACACAAATAGTGAGGGAAGAATGGTTAAGAACAGAAGAACAGAGAAAAGATAGTGAAACCTCCTCCACGTCTGAAACAGGCTTTCACTATTGCTGATCGTGAAAACAGTAAAGACGCTGACTTTGTTTGGTTGGGTTGTTGCTCTTCTGATCAATTTCTGTAATGAAAGAATGTAATTTGTCAAAGCAAACAGAGCTGTGAGAATAAAATATTTAAAATGTTTGCCCCTCATAAATAATTTTCCAACGCTTTGTAAAATCTTTGACTTAGTCTGGCAGCTTTATTTATTATTTGTTTATTGCATTAAGGTGAGGAGAGGCAAGGGAAGGTAAATTTATTTCTAAAGCACTGTTCGGCAACAAAGCAATTAAAAGTGCTGTACTCAAGACATCAACAGCATCATGACAAATGGAAACAACAAACAAAAACTCTGCACACAGTTGAAACTTTAAAATTTCATGATGTTTGGCTTGACTCGGGGCTCTTTTGTGAAACCTCATATTGAATATGATCTTCAAAAAGTACATTTTGGTATAGATGTTTATGTATAATGCCTAAGTCACACATTCCCGTTTCTCAAAACGATTGTGCACGACTGTACACGATTGACGAGGCTGGTGTGATCGCTATGATACAGGATGAAATGACTGTCTCCCCCCTGGACACACCCCGTAAATACACCGTCAGTAGCGCTTCTACAGCGCTTCGGGGGCGTTCGTCCTGCTCCAGTTAGGTTAATACAACGATATGATGAGGATTGCATGAATATCCATCCCGCTGACACGACGTCAGCCCCGCTCAAGCTCAGCTCGCGTCACGTAAGCCCCGACTGAGCCCCGTCGCTTGCACAGTCTTGAACGGGACACAGTCGGGGCACAAACAGATACATCCTTGTCAGTCGTCCTCATAAAGCTTTCAGGATTGAGCCACGATCAGCCCGATTGAGCTCCGTACATGCCACACTAATACCGTTCCCATTAGAACTGCATTAGGCTTCCACGCTATACTAAGAGCGGCGATTCTCCATGACAGTTTTGAACAGTTCAAAACTGTCGGGACCCCTCCACGTTCCCCGCCGTTCATCCACAACTATACAAGGCTGATCCAGACCAAGTAGGGCATGCACCACGACCAAAGCACGTTTCATCAGGATTATGACAATCGTGCACAATCGCCATGAGAAACGGGAATGTGTGACTGGGGAATACAATTCCTCTCTTACCAATATGAATAAACAGATTGGGTAATGAAATTGTATCATTTTTTTTGTTCAAGGTATACAAAATTATTACTTCCCAAAGACATACATTGTGAGACGAAAGTACACGTTTTATCCCATAAAAATGTAACACAACTAACTTAACTTTCATTTTAATATCTGCCCCTAAGTCCCTAAAATAAGCCATGCTATGCATCATTGACCATTATTTGATACAAAATTACTACACATTCTGTTAATTTATGTTGGAAAAAGACAGGCATATTATAGTCACTTAGCCAGTCAGTCATCTCCCTCACACTCAACGCAGAGCATTCATCATAAAAGTTCAAATACAAGAGCACTTTAAATATAAGAGCTGCTAATTTGACCACAGTCTCTTGTGTGCCTTTCCCAAAAGAAATTCCCATGCAATGAAATAGTAAGAGGGGCTTGCAGGGCGGGGCATGCCTGTTTCATTGCAAGTTCATTTCTGTCAGTAGGTCTGACTTATCATTCGGAGATCATGTACAAGACCAGGTGAAGCAGCATGTAGCTTGACAATGACACGGTAAATTGGTTCAGAAACACAGTAGATATGACAGGAAATTTGATTGATGTGGTTTTGTTGTGTGGCCTGATTAGCTGGTGTTGATCAACCAGCTACCTGAGCTTCAGCTTTTCTCTTGACATATCTGGTGGTGTTGGCCCTCCCAATGTGCTGAGGTAACGTTATGACTACAAAAATGACCCCTTTAAGGCTATGTGTAACAATTATTAGCTACACAGTGAAGAAATGTGTGATTCAGGGTTTGTGTTTAAATATGAAAAATTTAAAGTGGACATAAGCAAACTGTTTGTAGCGCGTGATGACCCCACGCCGTTTTTGTGGCACAATTCATTTAATCAGATGAAACATCTGGCACCATGTAAAGCAACCTACAGCATTAGGCTACGATTACACAGACACTCTCTGACTTACAACGCAAAGATTTTTCCTTTGTGTATTCAAACTCGATCCACGTTCAGATGGAGACGCTGGAGACAAATGAAACCGCTGCAGTGTGCATGCCAGTTCAGTAGATGGCGGTGTAGGTTCGCAGAGAGGCAGTGCTGCTACAATATACATACGAAGAAGAAAAACTTTTTACACACAACAATGGTGAGTGGACGCACAAAGATGCAGAAGTTTATTTTCCGAACAGTGAATCTGTTTGGACAACAAATCTGTCTCGGTAGTTTTGTCTGGATAACAAACCGAGCACGGTAAGCAGCACACACGTTACCCTGTAGACGGCCAAAGCTGTTGTTGTTCCTGGTATGCGTGCGCAGCCTTCATGTGAAAGAATACTGCGTATGTGGTGACGTCAGCGTTTCACCCTGAAATGCTCTGATCTGGGTTTACACGGCGCTTCATGGAGAGCATCTTGAAAACTCTCCACTCTTGAGCCTGTTTTCAAAAGTCTGCAGATTTAAGCGATCCAGGTACCGTTTCCATGTAAACTGGAGGCTGAAATGCAATAAAAACTGATCGGATTTAATTGTTTTAGACCTCGTGTAAATGGCCTCGTATGTGTGTCCCGGGTTTTCTGAATGGAGAGAGATCTGAGCTGCTACGCTGTGGCACATGTTCAGGCTCATGCTTTGTGCCATGTACTAGAACTAAAATTGACACAGAGACTTAAAACATTGTTAGTTTTTCTTGTAAAATTGGTTCCACAGCTCTACAACATTCTCATTTTTTGGCCAAAAGCGCCATTAGTAATTCTTTCCTGCAGGGTTGATGAAGAGAGCAAGTCATATCTTTTATGCTGAAAAGTCTCCAAGCAAGTACAAACTGAGAAAATTAAAGATTATTGTCCATCCCAAAGTTAGCAATGTGTTTTTATCCAGCAGAATATCCTGCACCACATTACAATTTAGCAGCATAAAGTGTTGAAAACAGCATTCACAAAGTTGATGGTCCAGTTCACTGCTAACAGGCGAGGCATGCTCCTGTGATGGTGAAAGGTTGGTGGCATGAGGTGCACAGTGATCAGACAGCAGCAATCAAGAGCACTGCAGCTTCACACCATAGCATGGATGATGGATTAGAAGAAGGGGTATGAGGAGAAAAGTGTGTCTGCCCATAGCAGTGAAAGCATCATGGAAGGCCAGGACACCCCTTGGATGAAACTGCAGCAGTGCATACAGGACAGAAAATGAAACTAAAACAAAGTATCAATCAATATCACAATAAATGCCAGAATTGGTGCTGCCGATATGTTGGATCTTTCCACCACCACTACTTTGCATCAATTTGATTCTGAATTGGAGACATCAGAAAGATTTGCCTCACTATGTCAATATGTAATGTACGAAATATAAGAAAGTTTAGTTTTTTTAAATTGATACAAGACTGAGCTCTAGGAACTACACAGTGCCAGATCCACCCGGCCAGTTTGATGGCCACGTCTGGCCCTTGTATCTGAAACACAAGTACTTCTTAACCACACGTCAATAGCTGTCAAAAGCAGCCGATGAAAGTGATTTTTAAAAATAAGGGATCATTTAACAGCCCTATGTTTACTGTTTAGTTTCTCTAACTTAATGCAGCTTTACATTTTTTTGTTCATCTTTGCCCTTTGTTTCAATGTAAAGTCCAATGTTTATTGTTTCACATGCTGGATTTGCAAACCCAACTGTTAGTGAACACTTGTTTTTCAGCCATCTTGTGTCAGTTCCTGGACATTTTGTCACTCAGACCGACCGTCTATCACAGACCACCCAGGCATGGGTCAGTGTGGTTGTGAGGTAAGATAATGGAGAGAACTGGAGAAGGCTATAAAAGGAACCCTTACACCTGTGGATTAAAGCTAAACAACCCAGTCTCTTTTGTCTAGACATTGGGTTGTTAAAATCTTTTTTTTTAGTCAAATGTTGTGATGGCAGTGTAAGCAATCAGCAGAGTCTGCAACAGGTTGTGTAACAGGCAACCGTATTCTTCCCACACAGACCTGCACTAATGACACTTAGACTAAGAGTGTGCAGCCCGAGCATGGAATTAAAATGTAAAATTGAGAAATTTTATCTCTCAAACAGAAAACAATTTTTTTTGTAATGACTTAACACTCTACAGAAATGAAGAGTTTAATTATTAATAAAGCAAAATATTCTCTTTCGACAAAAACTGGTGATACAAAAGGGGATCTTTTAAAGGGGCTGAAGCGGTCTGGTATTATATCAAAATATAATTTGCAAGGAATGAGTATAAGGGTGCAACGATGTTGATCTTGAGTTTTTTCCTAGTCCTCCTGTTCAAAAAATTGTTTGACTCAGAAAACAATGATCCTACCACAAAGCTACTGGAAATGTAATTAAGCTACTAATTATGATATCTATAGTGGTCACTGCCCATAACTGGTGTTACTCTATTATGAACTGAGTGCATTTGTTTCTGGAGTGTGGAAGTGTGCAAATGGACACAGCAGAAAACCTTAATGGTAAATACATAAATAAATTAATAAATAAATATGGGAGTGATGGCGAACATAAGTGGAAACGAAACTTAGGCAGTGAAATTAAGCTTAGTATAACATCCTAAAAATCCCAGTGCACTCTAATGTTGGTAAGACTTCGTGAAAATGTGTTAAAAGCCCAGACTTACTCAATAACAGAAACATTAAATTATGTTCAATTGACTTCTGATGCTCAGGTAACCAGTAGGAAAGGACATGGAGACAAACAAGTTGCCTAGGAACAAACACACAAATATGTTTTCACTCAGTTAGTAATTTACTGTCAGCTCTTAAAAGCATTTGCATGTAGGTGAAAACATTAGGTGTGAAATTGCCTCTGTTCTCTTGCCTGTTTGTTTCTGTGCCTGTTGGACAAAACAATCAGCCCACTATTTCAGGCATCTTTGAAGGAAACAAAAAATATGAAGTTGCTTGCCTAGCTGTGGAAACTCTGTAAATTGTGTGTTTGGAAAATGTGCATAAACAAAAATCCTTTCTGCATTTTATCATAGTTATCACTGTATCATTGATCAGCAGACACTCAGGAGGAATACAAGATACTGCAGCTGTGTCGATTCTCAGAAAAGTAGGTTTTTTAGATCAGTTGAACTATTGTCTGTAATTTAAATCCACTACCCAGGCAGTTACTGAGGTGTTTATAAAAGAATGGCTGAAGGACATCAGTGAGCCAATTATCCTGGAGTGGCATCTCTTACTCTTTTCAAAGAAATGCATGGTTACTGAAATCAAATATTGTCAGCTCTCCTTTTTATTCTCATGGCCAAAACTAAAAGCATATTGTGGTGACTTTACAGAACATCTGAACAGAATAATCAACTCTGAAGACTTTTAGTTTTCCCTCTTATATTTCCCTGTTCAATATGTCTAACACTGAACAATGCTGCCTGAAGTTCAAAGCAGGGATGAAGCCATGTTTTAGAGCAAAAGAAGTTAAAAATCTATTTCAAATTTATTCCAGTTTTACTCAATGCCTACTTCAGATGATAAAAGAAGAAACAAACTGAAACCTACAATCACAAAAAGTAAATTCCGCTGTCAGGGGAATCTCAGTTAACATGGTAATAAAACATGACATTTAAGCTGTGGTTGAAACTGTTCTTTATCACAGATTTAGCACACTATAGTCATTTTGTAGTGCTGTTCAAATTCTCAGCAGTCATTTACTCTATAGTACACTATTAAATACCCACAATGCATAGCAAATGTGAGTGTACATACGATTTACACTATATTGTATTCCTGTATACCACAATGCAATGCAGTCATTTTTTTTTCCAGAGGATGAGAAGAAGAAGAAGAGAAAGGAGGCTGCTTTGGCACAAATTGGTGCTGCTTTCATTAATAAATTAAGAAAAATTGAAGTATCTGAAAGACGTCCTTATTGCAGCTTTTATTTTTTTACGTCTTTTTTCATGGTTTTAAACAGCTGCAAAATTTGCTACTTAGGCTCCTGAGTGCCCGCTTTGTTTACGTGATGCTTGGCACATCCACTTCCGTCACAGGAATGTCCGGCTCATCTACTGATGCAATAATGTTCCAGTGCAGTGTCTGCAATCTCATTTGGTCATCATGTATGTAATTCACTGTTTCATTAAGGCCCTGAAACTCTCTTACTCTGGTTTATTGGACCAGAGACGATAAAAACAGGTGTGGCTATGGTGGGAGCTCATGATATCAAATGTTTTAAGGACAAATAAGTCCTCCTACCAACACAGATACTGAAAATTTCAGTAGAAGTCAGTCTAACAAAGTTAACCTCACAATCACCAAGAGGTCTAATCCAGGGCTCTCAAAATCATGTGTGGGTGTCCAGGACCTCTCAAAGCACCTGAGAAAATTTTCTGTACTGAAGCCCCATGTGAGCAAAGTGAATCTTTACAAACTTCATCTCATACATATGGATTTATTGATATTAACCCACATTTCATGCACTTTTCTATAAAAGTGAAAAGTAGAGGCCAACAGATCACATAAAATAACTTTATTTAACCAGATTAATATATATTGCGATCAAGATCTCCATGCTAGTTTGTGATATGCTGTGGATTTATGAACTGTGGACCTCTTGAGCTAACCTGTCTTTTAACTCCAGGAGCTAGCTCTGTGATTGATAAATCCTCCCCCCGAAAAGACCCTGCACATGGGGTAGCACTTTTAAATGACCCAAGAGGGAGATGGGCCTGCAGTGATGAATGTGTCTTACTGGTTGAGTGGTCACAGCCTTTGTTTACACTTAATCAAACCACTGCAGTGACAGCTAGTGATCAGAATTAATTCGGTTAGCCTGAATCTAGAGACAAAAAACACTCTCAAAGCAATATTTTTCCATTTTCTTTGTTTTATAAAGTGAGTCTCTCAAAAAAAAAACTTCGTGCATAAAAACTGCAGCCCAAAGTATAACAAAGGAATAATAAACAGGACATAAAACAGAAACAACCAACAAAAGGTAAAAACCTAAAGAAAATATACATAAAGACAATGAGTTCCCGGCTTTCCCTCTACATATTCAGCAAATTGAGCAGAATTTTATTTTGAGACACAATCCTGACATTGCTTTGCAGACTGCTGCCATTTTTTAATTTGTGTGGGACAACAGTAATGTTTCATACATGCACTACCATCCTGGCCTCCGGACATGATCTGGACACAGTTTCATGGAGCTCTGAAGATGATTACTACCTTTAAATCCTTAAGTCATCAGTGTTTGTTGTGTGCACAAAGCTGTCTTGGATCATCGGACCTAATCTTTGGTTCCTGGATTTCTTCTTTCTCTCTGTTTGTAAGGTTAAGAAAAATCTGGGAAAAAGAAATGTGACAAATATTGAAATCATATTTGTTGCTCCCTTTGTTTAGTATGAAGACGAGAAAGACCTGGGCTCAGTGAGCTTATATCATTGGATGTTTTAAAGGGAATGTAAAATTTGCTTGTTGACCGCCAGAACCTTTATTTCCAAGGTGCCTGTTTATCTTAGCAAGGAATCTATAGCATTAGTTGATTTAAAAGGTTGAATAAAAATGAGTGAACACGCAAAAAACAAACAAACAAATAAAAAAATAAATCATGTTTCCTGTCACCTGCAGTAATGCTGACAAATTGGTTAATAATTGGGTAAAAGTTTAATCTTCTAGCCACAGTAAGAAGCAAAACAGAGAGATTTTTTTGACACAAACACCAAATTAAAGCACCAAATTCATCTCATGTACAGCACTGTGACTCTTGCGAAGTGCCCCCTACTCTGTAACGTGCTGGAATATATCAATGCAGGGCATGGTCCAGGGCAGCAGCCGTTATACCTCTGTTTAAGCAACCAAACCAGCCACTGAGGAGTTTAAACCAAACCAACTGCTTGTAACGCTCCTAATCTGCAAACCTACCAATAATGTCAACATAAAAGGAACTTCACGATGTGTTTTCACTGATTATTATCTTCACTTCACGATGTGTTTTCACTGCACAGCAAACCAATGTTTGTTTTACAGACAAAATGGACTTCCTAATTCACCCTAAGGACACAGTGCAAACCAGGAAGTCTGATTTAAAACGTTTTTCTTATTCAAAACTATTCAAAGTTTGTCCATGAAACAGTAGAACTTTTCTGTTCAGTATAAACATGTCAATGAAGTGTTTTTCCCTACTGTCCTCATATTAACAACAGAAAACAGATATTGTACAAATTCAATTATACACGCATGAAAAGCTCTATTCTAGTGCATTGCTATTTTTTCTGTAATCTTTGGCTGATGTAAAGGTACCAAATTCCCTTGACATGCAGAAAGGGCAGTACTAAGGAATCAGTTTCATGGCAGTGTGTTTTATTGCCAGCTAAAAGCTCCTCACAGGAACTTTAAACCCTGAATAAACTGTTTAATCTATTTGTCAAAAAACTATCAGTGATTAAAGATGTATAGTTAAGCCCACCCAGAAACTTCCATCAGTGTGTAATGATGCAAAAAATGAGCTGCATCATGTGTTTATAATGAAACTGAATTACTGGATATAACTCTTGCTATACAGTCGTTGACATGTATATGGAGAAAATGCATATGGTCTGCAGGCATGCTGTCTGACATTGTTGTCAGTATTTTCCAACACAGTCTCAATCGTTTAGTCACAATATGATTCTTCCAATAAGCAGAGGGAAAGATTGCCACCAGCCAAACTCAGCTATTGTTCTGGCCTGTCAAGGGGATTTTAAATTAAAACCGGGGCCAAGGAGGCAAACACTCACCCCTGCCAGAGACGAATCGGAACCAAAGAGAGTGCAATAAAGCATACTGTTGATACTGCAGTCACTCACAGAGAACACGCACACAATGTGTCGTCTGAAGCCTCAACCACCAACTCTGTATTATTTGTTTTCATCTGAAGAAATGTGCCCAACATTTGTAAATGTTGCATTATTTTTTATGGCTAAAGCTACGCTCGCTCTGAATGGATAACTAACACAAGCTACGGTTTAATGACAAACTGCACAGATGGGCATTCCTTGTTATTCAGAGCTGCAGCCCTCAGAGATAATATAGCTATACCATAAACCTGCAGTTAGAAACCACGGCTATCACTGTCTGCCAATGGGTAGAGAAGAAAACAATACCACAGGGATGATTAACCACAAATGGGAGCAGTTTGGACTTACACTCACAAAGGTAATTGGCTCAAAGAGGATCATATTATCCAGTCAGATGTTCTATAGAATGATAATGCCTTCATGTTGGGGACGGTTGAGGCTGAAGGCATACTGTAATGATTTCTGGATGTACAAACCCTTATTCTAAAGAAGTTGGAACATTGTGTAAAACATAATTAAAAAAAACACACTACAATTTTTTGCACAACATACACTGGAAAGACAATACATTTAATGTTGTATTGTAAAAAAAAATATATATATATAGGGACATTTAGTTGTTTGGCAAATGTTTGCTCATTTCAAATGCAGTGTCTGCAACACACTCAAAAAAACGGAAACATGGTAATATTTATAACTGGTGTTTCTTAATTCGGAGTGAAGTATTCAGAATCAAATAACTTGGAAATTAAAATATTATCCTTGAGGTTTACATTGAGAACATGTTTATTCGCCTTTATTTAATTTCGCTTAAGTCTGTGGGTCTGTGAGTTGGGAAAGGTTCTGATTGGACAGGGGGTGGACATAATGTATTAACATCTCCCAGAAGAAAACAAATTTCCAGTTCAGTGTCTCCAGCATTTCTGTCAGGGAAACTTTGTCCAACTTGGACACCACAAATTTCAAAAAGTGCACATTTTTTGTTTGCTTTTTTATAGAGTATTTTTATTAACTTTTCAATTTTAACAGACCAACAAACAAAATATTACAACATATAAACATGTAAACTTTGGCCACAAAAAATACATCCTCATCTAGATCCCTAATACATAACACACAGAAAAGACTTTGTTATCTGAAATATAATCCTAAATAGCCATAGAAATGTTACATCTTAAACATGTGGATGTACTGTTTACACTCAGTTCAATACATCATTCGCTGCTTGCAGCAAGAATGTTATAAAAGGACATCGACTTTGGGGCAAAAATAAAAAATTATGCATACAAAAAAATAAAAAAAATAAAAAATAAAAAATAGATTCATCAAATTTACAATCAAATTTACAAAAAAAATCAATCAAAGAAACAGAAATAAATAAATAAAAAAGAAGTAAAAGTGAAAATTCAAGCTCTAAACTCCTCAGAGATCTATGACCCAGGACTGACATTTCTCACTTTGGGGGCTGCAATCAATCCCTCCATTTAAGATGACATTTGTAATCTTTAACCAGCACATTTTAAAAAGGGAGTCTAAATATAAAAAAAAATCCCCAGTTTTACATTTGATCCTGTATGTAAGACATCCCATAAGAACGGTATGAAAGAGTCCTCCGTGCCATCCTGTGGGAGGTGTATTGTAAATCCATCTAAGTAATATGTTCTTTCAAGCAGCAAATGTGAAAATACTAAATAACCTTCTCTGGTGAAAATTCTTAATATGAGGACTTGGTAGGCCAAGCAGCAGAGTCTGGGGCTCAAAGTCGAGGTGAACATTAAAATGAGATTGAGTTAATCAACAGTTTTATCCCAAAAATCTTCAATATGGATACATGTCCACACAGTGTGCCTATAGTTTCCATCCTTTATACCACATTTGGAGCAGTTTTTGTTTTGGATTCAATCTAATGTCTTAACTGGGGGGTGATTTGTAAGCGGTGCAATATTCTAAACTGAGTCTCCTTTGTCCTATTACAGAGGTTTCTTTTGCTATCTGCAAAGGGTCAGCATTTTTAAGCCTATGCCCATCCAATCTTTTCATTATGTCCAAGTCTTCTAAGGCTCTAATTAAATTGAGCCAAACACTTGCTTCAGACGGCCATCCTGTTCCCGTCAGCACAGAATGTGGGTCATCATGACAGGACAAAGGAAAAGGCATGCGCAGAATAACCAAAATTAATTCAAAGCAGAATGAAGGTATACATGATTAAGGAATAAATCAATTCAGATTTAAAATCAGAATAAACAAACTTCTTAAGAGTTAAGTTTAATTCAGAATGATCATTTTCATTTGGGATAAGTGGTTTATAAAGTCATTTTTAATCTTTTTTCTGAGGTTTTAAGTTTTATTCTGAATCAAAGGGGAATTAAAGCTCTCATGTAAATGTCGCCAATGTGTTTTACCACCTTTCCTTTAAACAACACTCGATAGGCAACTGGAAACCAGTGACACTAATTGCTGAAGCTTTTTGGGTGGAATTATTTCCCATGATTGCTTGATGTATGACTTCAGTTCCTCAACAGTTCAGGGTCTTTGTTGTTGTATTTGGAGCTTCATAATTGGCCACGCATTTTCAACGTGAGACAGGTCTGGACTTGAGGCGGGTCATCCTAGTACCTGCACTATTTCACTATGGAGCCACGCTGTTGTAACATGCAGAATTTGCAGAGAAAGACATTGCTTGTACGGCAGCATAATTCCTTAAAATCCTCTATGTACTTTTCAGCATTTATGGAGCCTTCACAGATGTGCAAGTTACCATGCCACGGACACTTACAGAGCCCCATTCCAGATGCTGGCTTTTGAACTTTGCTCTGATAACATTCTGGTTTGACCCTTCCCTCTTTAGCCTGGCACAACCAGGGTCTGTTATCTCTGATAACAACTTAAATTGCAGGCTTTTAAAATTGTGGCAGCACACTTTTTCACTCTGTATCAGTCCATCCCAGATGAGCTCAGGCCCAGAGAGGCCGGAGGTGTTTCTGACTGTTGTTGATAGATGGATTTGGCTTTGCATGGTACAATTTTAGTTTGCACTTGTGGACGTAGAAACAAATTGTGTCAGATGACAGTGTTCCTAAGCCCAACCCTTCCTTGCAAAGAAATTCGGAAACTATTAAAAGAAATAGCTTTGGTCTTACGCTAAAGTGTCTGATTCTTCCTATTGAAACCTTTTCCAGTGACAAACCGCAGAAAAACACTGTCAACTGTTGATGGTCTCCATAAAAAGAAGGTGGAAATATTTGAAGGCACAAAACAAAAGATTAGCATGGACTCAGACACAAGCACTCAAAAGTCATGACGGCCTCGTTTGATCCTCACCTAATGTTGCTTCAGAGCATATTAAGAAGGCAGGCAGCTGGGCTCGGATAGAAGTCAGAGCAGGAGGGGGGGGAGCGTGGGATGTATTTAAAGACAAATTCACTGACATTGAGAGATGTCATGGCTACAAAACACAGCTTTATCGTCGCTTAACTGGCTGAATGACTTGCATCGGAATAACATCTGTAAACAATCAAAAATAATCTATTTTATCATGGAACATCAGTTTATGACATGCGCTATTGCTTTTTGAAATCCAATAGCTGCATGAGCCAACAGATGCTCCCCAAACAGAGCCTGGAAATAAAATGTGACTGACTCGCAGTCCGACCTGCCCCCCACTGCAATCACACTGCAACGTGATACATCTCACCATTTGGCTGTTAATGTATGGAGAGGAGGTGATTCATAGTGTCACTGAGGCCAGGACTTCCATGACTTCTCTAAAGCGGAAGAGGTGACCACAGAGTAGGGCTGGGAAATATGGACCAAAAAATCTGTATTAATATATTCAAACTGGTGAAGTAATACATAATATCAATCCCTATATTCAGACTTCAGTAAAGACTAAAATGCTTGCTGTGGTACCGTAATTCAAAATGTGATATGATATTTTATATCAATGATTACTGACACCTGTTTGATACCAATGACAGAAATAGAAGTATTTGACATCAAAACTTTAAAAAGTTTTGTCTTTAATTATCAAAATTGTCAGATAACCTTCACCCAGTGTCTAACAACTTTGCAAATTTTTAAAGTGAAGCTGTGGTTGTCAAATTTTCTACCATGCTCAATAACACGTGCTTCTAAATCAGAGATAGGCAACTTTGACTGCCAAGGTCAATTTCATACAGGATGCAGCAAGCATGTTATCAAGTCAGAGCTTTTAGACCACCATTGTGAGTCACACATCTAATCCCACTTTGCTACGTCATCAATCAGAAGAACAGGTAGGTATGGAACCTACTTTTCTTAGAGCCATGTACGTCTTGGCCAAAACAAGCAGAAAAACGAAAACAGAGAGCTAAGTTTACCTCAAGGAAAACATATGTAGCCTTTTCTCTTGTTCACAGATACATTTTGGTGACTGCTAGGGCATGTTTACCACCAAATATGTTCCAAATACTTCTAGTTCTCAAATCTCTAGTCGCTTTCTCTCTTTCTGAGACACTGTAACAGTGCCCTTCCTCGAGCAGGTGCAGTCCCCTCTGACTGGTTGACAGGTCTTCTCTGGGGGGATTTTTCAGTTCAGCACTGCTGTGAACCATGTAATCAACAAGTCTGCATTCAGTCCACCATGTTGACTTTGCTCTGGGCTCGCTTCCACAAGCATATGGGCATTAGCTGCAAAGGTAACAATGATATGACGTCTATTTGGGCACTATCAAATTTGGCCTGATTTTAAACCAGCCACAAAATTTAAGAAATTATCTAGAATACCTAAAAAAACAGAGTGAACGAGGGCTACGATACATAATTCCGAGACTGAGGCAACGATATTATATGTATCCCGATACTCGTAAATTGTGAACACTGACTACAATTTTAACAGAATTCTCGACAAGTTTTGTTTTTTATTACAAGAAGATAAAGAACATGGGTGAGTTGTAAATGATTCAACAACATAAGAAACTTAAATTCAGGTAATCAAAGATGGTAGACCTGAGTTCAACTGTGGAACATGTGCTTCATCGTGTAGCTTTGTATCTACTTTGAATTGTGCCATTGATAACATTACCCAAAGTTTATTGCCAACAACTGTCAAACACAGAGATTGTATCAAGTCTGTAGAATCCATATCAAAACACAAATACCAAAAGTGTGATAATATATTGCCATATTGATATTTTAGGCACAGGCCTTCATTGAACTCCACTGCATCAATAGGAAGGTAGGCTTTCGAGAGCTCGATGTCCCTCGCTTGTCGCCTAATACAACCAAATGTTGCTACTGAAGCTGTGCAATTCAGACAGTGTTCACTTGTCTTGCTATTTTTTATCTATTTTATTGTGCAAAACTGGGATTTTATAATCATATGAGGTGGAGGGCATCAATATAATTTCTTTTTTACTGCCTTAAATAATTATTAAATCAAATAATTTACAATTCCATGTTTAAGCAATGCAAATAAGTCTGACATGTATTCTTATCTAATAATTTCATTCATGAGGGTGCTCACTAATGGCCAGATAATGTCAAAAGTAAAATATTTGAGATTTAAATGCATTTACTGGAATGTATAACGCTGACTTTATAAAATCAAACATGAATCTGAACAGTCATGTCTTCATCCATGTGTCATTTGAAAATGTACTGATATGCCCTAAAAACTAATTACATTTCCCAGCCCTACTTAACAAAGGAAGCAAGGAAAGGCCCTAAAGCTACAAGCCGCTGAGCCCTGCAGAGCTGCCTGCCTGTGGCTGCAGCTATATTTACTCTCCCCTCCCCAAGCATCCTAAAACATCACGTTGGGATCTATTACTCCCCTGCATCGGAGTGTACAGCGAGTCATGTGAAAGGCGGCCACAGACCTCTGCGGCTGGCAGTGCCCTTCCTGTCCCTGCATTCAGCATTCAGTCCCGTTAATGCCACTCGTCTCCACCCCAGCTGCCCAATCGCTCTCTCACACTCTCTCTGCCTCTTCATCTCAACTCACCCTTACCCATTCTCACCCCTTCTATGGCTAAGTCCCCCCCACCCCACCCTTCTCAGCACTCGTTCCCCCTCCAATTACGGCTCCTCTCATCCTGAGAGCAGGGGTCAGCGGTGGACACGCTTAGGCCTGAGAATGATGGCTGGTGGTAACAGAGAGGGCAGGATGAACTGCGGGCCAAATGGGGATCAATAAGGAGACAGGGCTGAGAGATGGCTCCTGTTATGGGCAGAGAGGAGGTGAGGATGGAGCTGAAGACATGGCATGACTGCCCCATCAGGTCGGGGTTATCCTGGTTTGTAGGGCTGGGAAATATGGACCAAAACTATGCCACAGTGCTTCTGGTTGTCTTTAAGTAAATGTTTACTCAGATAACCAGAATTAAATGTCGGGATCATTCTGTAAATGTTTTCAAGGTTTTTGATGCAATATTGCAGTTGATACTCTTCTGGTATCAAGTACTCCCATGATGTATTGACACCCAACGAGAACTATAACAAAACATAGTTTCTCTGTGATCTTTTCCAGACTGTTCTCCATCACTACCTCCTGCTGCAGTCATGTAGTCATGTACAAATCCAGTGACATAATTCCAACCCCCCAGCTCACAACAGATACATGAAACGAAATAAGAAATATTTAAAAGCAGCATTGAAGTGATTTTGCTGAGTTGAAGAAGATTTAAATGTTAGCCCACATGTTTTCAGCAGCTTTTATTATATTTGTATGGATAGAATAAATGTCAGTATCTCCAAAAAGTTACATCAGTGTTTGATGATGGATTATCACTACTATTAAAATGTATAAGACTTAAGAATAAACTCTGTAGATCTGTTGTTAGTAGCCTGCATGTGTCCTTGTTGATACTGCTTTCATAGCTATGTCAAAGTTCATACTATCTTTTAATTAGCCTCATCTTGTTTAAACATTGTTTTATTAATTTTGCAATAACTAACTTTATATCTTGAAACATTACATCAGGTAATATAATTTTCCCCACTTTGCCTCTTTGTAATACATATTTTTTAAACAAATAAGATAACAAATAAATAACTTCGACATTTTGTATTCTTTACAAAGATTGAACCAATTTCGTCACAATACAACACAACAATTTTTCGAAAAAGTCACATGCATACTCCAGCATACAGTACAAAAACACCGTTAGCACTTCAGAATAATGGGACTGACTAAATTGTCTCTTCTTGAAAATCCAGTCTGTCTCAAAATGATGAAGTTTCCATAATAATTGTTGAGGGGTGTAAGAAAATTATAATATACCAGTATATCCCAGTATTTTGTGAAACAACAATGTGCTGATATCTTAAAACACAGATTTGAAATTTTATTGGTTCAAGATTCATTTGATTTGCTTGTTTTGTATTTTAGTTTATTCCACTACCACTGGCTAGCAGCTGACTCTTTGCTTCTTTACTCACTGTCTCCCAATTATATTAATTGTCACTAGAGAATACTGTCACTAGAATAGTTAATAAAGTTTATCCATGCAGCAGGGACACTGTTTTACATTAAGAATACTGATTAGACACTGTTTTCCTATGCATAAGGTAAGGAGGGTTGCTAAAGGTGTTATGAAGAGAATCTATTATGAGCGAAATAAAGATTCTGCTACCCATGAGCATGCGCGGCGACTGTCGTAATGCTGCGTTCCAGTAACCTCGGAAATGGGAGTGACATCTCCGACTTATCGGCGTTCCAGTTGAAGTCAGAAAAAAACATGCCAATCTACCAGGCTATTGTTAGCTGTTGTTAGCATGCCCTGCGTTGTTGTTCACAAATATCACATGAAGAATGTGATTATCACTATGGCAGCATTTATGTAAATATAAGTCTAACAATACTATGTATACAGCTGATCTTGAGCGACACATCCCAGTCAGAAGTGCAAAGAAATTGATTATAACAGGAGCTAAATAACTGTTCACCCTGGGGGCATCCATCTTTGATTGTCAACTCGGGGGTGGCGAGGTTTCATCGAGTTCCCAGTAAGAAATCCAGACTTCGGGGATTCCAGTTGCAGTTTCCTACTCGGAACCCGGAAAATTCCTACTTCTGACTACAACTGGAACGCACCAAAGACGTGACTGAAGCCAAAGCGTGTATTTGTTGTGATGCTATAATAATCGCAGCTCGGACCTTCCTCAGAACTCTGCATTGCTTTACAACTTCTTTTTTCAACAACTTACAGGATGCAAAGCGACCAGGTAATGTATCTCTTTCTACTTACGTAGCGGTAGTTTTTGATGTGTGACAACAAGCAAGTTTCAGAAAACGTATTATCGTAGTTGTAGCCGGCTATATATCGCTACTTACAGCCCAGTGCTCTAAGACGTGTAATATAAATTCTAAAATAATATAAAATTGCTCTAGTGTTAATTGTCTTGTTCCCGAAGTTGAGTATCCAGGCCAGTCCAGCCCTGTCCTGTCCGACCCGACCGGAAGGCTAAGGAATAGCATTTATAGATAACCTATTTTGATGCTATAAAACTCATCTTAAAGTGTGTATTTTGATCAGGCGTATATCTAAAAGTGAGACTTTTTTGTAATTACTTAGAAACTCCTCACAGTCTCTTTAATACTTATAGAAAGAATTAAAAAATACGTTGTAAAGTTAAAAAAAAAAGTTTTTTATGCTTTGAGTATTGTGTATTACATCACAATATATTGTACTGTCATCACTGTGTAGGGATTAGAGATGGGAATTTAAGTGATTTCATTGGTACAAATGCCATAAATTCTTCTTAACTATCCAATTCTTTATTGTTTCCCTATTAATTCCATTATCTTTGCACATGAATCAAGCATCCACATTTCAGAAGCAGATGTTTAACATTTGCTACTCCTGATGTTTAATGCAATCCTGTATAGGCATATGCTCCTGCAAGTTGCTGATGTTTCCACCCTAACTTAAAATCAGAGTGACAGGCATTTGGTGTTATGCAGTTAACATCATAGGGTGTTAAATTAAGCAATATTTTTGACCACTACACCTTCTGTCTATCATGATGACATATTTGACTTCTTTGTTGTTGTTTCTGCTGACTGCCTCTGATGAGAGCATGCTGTCCTTCATTTACAAGGCATGCAGAACAAAGTGGCAAGAATTAGTAAGAGAACTGTAAAGCATTAAAACAAATGATATTGATTTCTTGAGTTCTTAAGAACTGGGATTGACTTTGATTCTGATCCCTGATTGGATACATAACATCTAGCCAGATGCATACCAACAATCCACCTGATTATTGGTATCAAAGAGTGCAGAGACCTGATGATCAGTCAGACTTTAACCAGAGAGGAGTACACACTGTCAACTTGCAAATATAAACTATGATGGCAGCATTTGGAAAAGTAAGTGGGACTGGCAGTGGGTAAGGGAAAGCCTCACTCCTTACTAACTCAGCAGCCAGAAAGGCGAGGGTCAATGTCTGTCATCAGGTGAATCCATCATGGTACGCTCCAGTCAGAAAGTGACCAGACCAAAGAAGGAAAGGGATGGTACCGTGCCACAAGCAAGATGCAACTGCAGGCCTGTGATCATGAACAGTTTGTACAGAGATAAGCACTGTGGAGGCAGTTTTATTGGAAACTGACAATGTCTTCACTAAAAGAAGAGCGAGAGGCAATAAGTGTTTAGATGATTTTGCTCTTCTCCAGACCCATTCCAGGAAGGGATCAAATTATCCACTGGCTTGCTTTATGTGGTGGACCCCCAGCAGTGCCCACCTACAATGTCATAGGGTATTCTTAATTTAATTTGCCCATAATGAATGCATGCTTTACCTATCCCGCTTATCCCTTTGGGGGTCCTGGGGTGCTAGAGGTATCCCAGGTGTCACTGGGTGTGAGCCAAGCTCAAGACTGACATATGTATATATTTAAACATCCACATACAAACACACACTCACACCTAAGACCAGTTTAGAGTCACTGATTAGCCTAAAGTGATGCTATAAAGGACACGCCTCACACACTTAATGATGAGTTAAAGATTCAACCCTAATAAACATGTCTAATTATCTTCATAGTTTTAAAAGTTCTGCCCTCCGACACACTGTCTATGGCATGCTGCCCAAATGAATCAATTTAATATCTTCACTCTTCAGGGGACTAAAACTAAGACATTTTAGACCTAATTAAGGCATAGTCAAATAATTATTAATACCATTTTGCATCAAGTGCCAGCACTTTTTAAATTTCCTACCATTTCCAGTCATTTTTATCTTGAAGTCAAATTCCCTTTGGCAAACATTTCCACAGCTCAACATTCTCCACTTTTTCTTTTTAAATTAGCTGTTTTAAATGCTGAAAATGTCTGGTTGTCTTGACACCAAGTATTTCGAGATGGCTCCGTCAAGGCACCATTTAAACAGTTGGAATACATTTAGCAGTATGTAATATTACACAGCCAGGAGACATTCAACTGAACAAACCAAACAGCCACTGACAACTCAAGACCTAAGTGTGTAGTGACCACAGTCATCTCCCCCCAAGTTCACTGTTTACTGCTGTTTAAATTGACAGCTCTATGTAATTAAAACTGCACTCTTTGAGCTGTGTATACAAAAACAAATAATAATTGTTAAAGGTACTATGAAGAGAATCTACTTGCTGCGACTTTAAGACTCTGCTACCCATGAGCATGCGCGGCGACTGGTGTAATGCTGCATTCCAGTAACCTCGGAAATGGGAGTGACATCATCTCCGACTTATCGGCATTCCAGTTGAAGTCGGAAAAAAACATGCCAATCTACCAGGCTATTGTTAGCTGTTGTTAGCCCACCCTGGGTTGTTGTTCACAAATACCACATGAAGAACTGGATTATCTCTATGGCAGCATTTTTGTAAATATATGTCAAACAATACTATGTATACAGCTGATCTAGAGCGACACACCCCAGTCAGAAGTGCAAATAAATCGATTATTACAGGAGCTAAATAACTGTTCACACTGGGGGCATCCATCTTTAATTGTCAACTCGGGGGGTGGCGAGGTTCCACCGAGTTCCCAGTAGGAAATTCTGACTTCGGGGAACGTTCCAGTTGCAGTTTCCTACTCGGAACTTGAAAATTCCTACTTCTGACTACAACTGGAATGCACCAAAAGATGTAATGCTAATGAATGCAGCTCCGACCTTCCTCAGAACTCTGTTGAAAAAATAATTTGTAAAGCAAAGCAACTTACAGGATGCAAAGCCACGAGGTAATGTATCTCTTTCTAGTTACTTAGCTGTGTGTGACAACAAGCAATTTTTGGAAAACTTAGTATTGTAGTTTTGTAGCCGGCTATATATCGCTACTTACAGCCCGGTGCTCTTAGACGTGTCAGAATAATATAAATTTGCTCTAGTTTTAATTGTCTTGTTCCCGAAGTTGAGTATCCAGCCCAGTCCAGCCCTGTCCGACCCAACCGGAAGGCTAAGGAATAGCATTTACAGATAACCTATTTTGATGCTATAAAACTCATCTTAAAGTGTGCATTTTGATCAGGCATATATCTAAAAGTGAGACTTTTTTGTAATTACTTAGAAACTCCTCACAGTCCCTTAAACAGTTTATGGAAAAACTTTGCATAATGAGAGAGTAAAACACTTAAAAAAACATTTCTGCCTTTATTTTGTGACACTTATCCATTTAAAAATAGATGTTGGTTTTCAGTACAGAGGAAACACATCCTGGATTGAAATTTTTATTAACCATAGTCCTCATTAAAGACCACTGAAGGTTGATAAAACACAGCAGATCTCCATTCAGATTATAAACATCTATTTACAGAGGTCAGGGGGGAGTTACAGAAGGAAGTTTGGGTAAGATAGCAGGAAGGGAATGATGGTAGTCCATCACAGTAACCTAGCATTGCAGATGGATCAGGGTGATTTAATGTCTATAAATCAGATTCATCTTGCCAAGCTCCAATCTATACCAATAGTGAGTGACCCGAATTGGGATGACCCAATCAGCATCCTTTGGAGAAGGAAGAGGCTAGAGCTACAAGCAAGACAACAGCAGGAAGTGACTGATCATACTGAGGTTAGCATAGATGCTAATGGCTTCAGTATCAGTTTTATCAGATCTTTACTGCATTTTGTTTTTATAAAATTAAGAAAATTAAGCATGCTGGATCATTGGCTCGGACTTGGCAGAATATCAACACTACAATTCTCTGTAGAAAACATATTCTGCTTGACTTCCCGGATTTTTTGGCAGGAGTTTGTTAATGAAGTGGCTCACATTCAGCTGCAGCAGTGCCTGTTACATTATCTGACTGGCCCCTAATGCATGTGCCTGTTCTCACTGCTCTCTGGGAAAGAGAGCAGTGAGAACTTTACTATTCCATCTGGAAAAGAGCCTTTCCCAGATGGAATAGTAAAATATAAAATATAAAAATCTATATAAGAAACTGACAGTTGCTGACAGATTTCTGTAAGTTCAATTATATAATTCATTCAGTAGTAAATTTTGATAATCAAATCAACATTTACTCAATCTTAAGTCTTTAGGACCTTTACTTTTTTGCTGATATAATCTAAAGTGCTATATGTTTACTTTAATAACAACATATTTGCACCCAAATACGATAAGATACAAACAAAGGAAACGCTAATTCCTAATTTATGTAGTAAAATATAATATTTTATCTTTGGTCAATGGATTTATATTTGCAGCTCTTACTACGACTAAATCTTACACTGAGCACAAGACCTAGTATGCCTTTTCTTTAGTTCAACATCAAAATCATACAAACAATAATGCATTTCACTGTATCCACTTTGAAGATCCATACATCCATGAACTCAACTGCCCAGCCCTACTGAGGAGTATCTTATAACGATGGAAGGTTGTCAGCAGGGTGATGGGGGGGTTAAGGGTATAGTGATGGTTCATTGGCATGAGGATAAAATACCCTTCCCAGTCCAAAATCACTCTCCTGACTAACCGAGTGACAGGCTGACGCCGCGGGCTGATCCAGCACGCAGGATCATCCGCTCTGACTTGGCCATGTATGAGAGCGTTAGTCGTTGTGCCTGAAATAGACTGACATGCGTCAATGAGGGCATGGAGTCATTAGCTATTCCTTCTGAAATGCCAGCTCACTTCTCTTTGCAGAGCAATACACAGGGGGGCATGCAGATATATAAAGGCAGCTTCTGCATGATATGTAAACAGGTTGAACTTCTTCTGAGAGAAAAGAAGACTTGTAGAAAAACTGAAGAGAAAGAGAAAGGGAGAGAACTGTTCCCAGTAGAAAACAATTCAACAACTCATTTTTCTGTAGCCATGACCATGTGATAAAGCTTTCTGCAACCCCCCGCTTAGCCACCTAAACAGAAGTAGTGCAAGGAAATGTAAACCCCGTGAAAAGGTATCCCCTTAGACTTAAAACAGCCACAACAGAGATTATGCATAAGGGACAAGTGCTTAATTTAGCACATTCATTTTTTTCTGTGCAAAAAAAAGCAGAGCGTGAGACGGTAAATACTCTGAAATGTTCTACATACATGTACAGTCACATTTCTTGTACTATCTAAATGTCAGACACTATCAGATTCAATAACTACAGCAAATACTATCATGATGATTTTCCCTGCTCACACAATATACAGTATATACTCTAATTCAGTGAAATATGGAAATCTTGAAGCTTATTTGATTTGAAATGCTGTGATTGTTAATACCCAGCATGAGAGGGAAAAAAAACCTTATGAGCATTTACATTTGTTGGGCCTAATGGATGATTACAGAGCCCACTGCTGCAATTATACACAACCACTTTCAAGGTGATACTCTCCCTAATCAAGACAGGAAGAAAAATGCACATGATAACTGACTGAATAAGAGCTGCTGGATGTAAGGAGACACAGGAGAGGGAGGAGGAAGAGGCTATGATGGATCTGAAAAGGGGGGAAAAGTGTGTGTCTCTGAATGTCAGCCAGTGGTGTCTGCGTTTCTTTCAGGGGTAAGAGTCAGCGCTATATCACTCATTTATTTCTCCTAACAATAACCAAATGGGGAAGCATGGTCATAGGCAGGTAGTGTTGATGGACACTTGGTCAGGGCCTCTCTGTATTGAGTCTGCATGTTCTCCTTGTGAATGTGTTGGTTCTTTCCAGGTAATTCAGCTTCCTCCCACAGATCTACATAAATGCTTGTTAGGTGAATTAGTGACTCTATAATGTCCTGAGGTGTGGGTGAGTATGTGACGGGTTGTCTGTCTCTCTATGTGATCAGCCGGTTACCAGTCCCCTAAGAGGGATAAGCAGCGTTGATAATGGTTGGACAGAAACTGAAACAAATGGATAAAAAAAGGGGTTATTATGACAAAAGGAAACAGGAAACACACTACAATTTGTTTTTAAATATTTAACATGTGGCTACAAAAAGAAACAAACCTAAACTATTCATCACAACCATTTTCAAAGTTTTGTTTGTTATTCTCAATTAAAAGTAAAATTCAGTTAAATATACAAGTCTGCAGAATAGTTTAAAATAATTTATAAGGTAATTTGTTTCATTCATACTAATTTGAATTATTTTGCCTTACTTCAAGAAGTGACTGAAATTTATGGCGATGCGTGGAGGCAGGTGGCTGGTGGCAATGGGCTTCATAAAAAAATTTAAACTGCATTATTATTTCCAATAGAACAGTGGTTCCCAAACTTTTCACAGCCTGTACCCCTTCCGACACTTGACCTCCAGCCATGTACCCCCAACTCTCATGCACTTATAACACCGAGAAAAATAAATACAAGCCTGCCGCACTCCCTCCTCCCACATTTTACATGCATAACATACAAATAAAACCTATTAAAGTGAATTATTTAGAACTAAATAGATTGATTTACCAGCAAAGTCAGTGGGCAACACCAGTCAACTTTTGAAAAAGAAATGTACATTTCTGAAACATTTTCATTAATAAACTTAAAGCTTTAATTAAAAGGCTGTCTGACTGAACTTACTGTGTGTTATTTTTAAGAATCTTAGACAATTTAGGACAGATTTCCCTCTCCAAGATGCCTCAGCCTCTCTGCCAACACTTTAGGCCTTTATCAAAGCTCACAATACAAACATTTGTCAGTTTGAGCCTGAACTACTGAAACAACTGTTTAGACCTGAAAGTTTTTCAGGTACCCCCTACATCACTTCGCGTACCCCTGGGGGTACACATACCCCAGTTTGAGAACCACTGCAATAGAATATATACTCTACAAATAAAGACGGTGAATTCTATAGTAGAAGGGATGCTTTGTTCTTGTGAAATACCTTATGTTTAAAAATATCTATTGATATCACTCTTTAAAAATGTTTAAATATTGTATAAATAATGGTATCAGTTATAATGAGTTTTGGGAATATTTGCAAATAGGATGCTGGCATCCTAAATTGTGCATCCTTCATTAAATTGAACATAACTTCAAATTTGGTTTAACACTCTGCCAGTTTTATTGCAACAAGTATCCTGAATACTTAACACGTCTGATGTTTGTGACAAAAAATGCTTGATAACTGATTACGAATTTCATTGAGTTCTGAACATTTCAGCCATGGATAGATTTCCTACCTCAATAGACTTGCATTGATTTGAGTCGCAGTTACTCTTCTCCAACATGGAGCTCCGTTGACACACAGTATGTAAGAAACCTGAATGCATTATCATGTCTACCGTATACTGACTTCTTGTCTTAGTCATATCTAATCAACTAATGGAATAAGTTCCAGATTGTGATGCAAGAAAACTAGTTAATAGTGAGAATTGTGTCCTGAAAATGAAATGTTATTTACAATGTGTGATCAATTTTAAGAAGTTTGAGAGAGATTTGTGGAATCTTCACCCATGAATGTAACATACAATGTAATATGAAGAGGATGATTTATATTTAGTAGCTGTTTTGATCAATTAAAAGAATATCTTTAAGCACCAAACTTGTCATGAGTGTTACTACAGCACTCCAGAACTGAAATGAAATAAGTGCCTCATGTTTTGTTCTTCCTTCGTCCCCACACAGCACCCCTGCAGTCAAACAGCACATGATGTCTTCACTCCCTTATAAGCCCACTCCAGGGTCACACTGACCTCTAGTGGCATCAACAGGAACATAAAGCACATGACAGTTGGCCATGACTGGGGAATAATTTGTTCATGAAGTAATTTTTTCAGAAAATTGATTTCAAGTCAGTGACACTGGTCTAGTAGCTCTCATGTGATCCGGATAAATGGTCAGTGGGAACGAGTTGCTTCAACACCTCACCTTGCGTGATTTCCAATTATCCTCCAGTGAACCATCCCTCTCTCTCCCCCTTCAACCTCCTCCATTACTCTCCCCCACCCGGCTTCTTGCTCTCTCCTCTCTCTTTCTCCCCCTCTTAGTGTCTCTGTTTTCTATCCTGAAAAACCTTAGAAATTTTCGATTTGAACGCCATTGATTTTGTGGGTCACGTCTACCACACAGCCCTGCCAGGACTCAAAAGCTCTCCATTCAGCACGGGGATCAAAGTGTGAACTCTCTCTGGTGTTGTTTAATGAACTTTGAGGTTTGGAGCTGAGTGAATTACTGGATATTTTTAAACTTCCACTTAAAAGCTTGAAGGGCTGGGTAACATCTTAAAGTGAGTTACTTCAGAGACTGTGGTCATGAGTGAAGAGTTACTTCATTTATCTTTAAAAGATGTTTGTCTGTCTGTGCCGTAGATCCCACAGCAGTGGTGCTACTTTGCAGTTTAATGATTGAGGCTGGTAAATAAAGAGAGTTTTAGATTTATTGATATATATTTCAAGAACATTGGATAAGACATTACTATTTCAGGGCAACACAGTGGTGCTGCAGGTAGTGTGTGTGCCTCACAGCAAGAAGACTGCTGCTTCTGTATGTCACCCTGTTGTCTCTCTATGCTGCCCTGTGATCGACAGTCAGACAAAATGCCACTATTTCCAAACTCTTTTATGCCATCTTACATTGTGTGGTACTCCTATAAACTTGACCACCACCTAATATAACATTTATGCAACAACTGCACTAAATGAACCGCAATGGTCACATAACTACTTTTTATTATGTTTCTATAATGGTTAATTCACCAGATTGAAGAAGTTCTTCAACCGAAATGATATTTTTATGTTAAAACATTAACATTGTTTTAACATTGTTATCTGTGAGTTTACAAATTTACTGTTATGAAAAAAAATCATAAAACGCATCATCATTCCTTGATTAACATGGCAAATCATAGTTATTTACTCAAACTGCTTAATACAAAGTAATAATTTCAGAGGTTTAATTTTGTGTTTGAATGATTCCTGATTTCTCAGAGAAGCCCAAATGGGAGTGTAAAAGGAAGATTCAGTGTGAAATGATTAAATCCTGTTCAAATTGTTTTTAAAATAACATTTTCCATTTTAAACAAGGTTTGAAAGATTTCTAAAAAATCTATTTTTTTTAATTGCAGGTCTAATAAATGTGTTAAGCACTTTATTTATCTACCAATCTATGCATCTATTTCTTTCTAACTATTATTCTATAGACAGAGAGATAGACTGACATATATATGGTGCACATTTTTTTTTTTTTTTTTTACTCAGTCATTATGTAGCAGTATTGGAATCTTATAGCTGGATGTACATCCACCCTAATATGTATAACATTTGGTGAGACTGTGAACCATGCAGTTGAGCCGCTATATGCACAGCCTCAATATTTAATAAGGTTACCCGAATATGAAACATTGTCAAACTCATTACATATTTATACAGTGCTCTCTCTTCCTTGGTTTGCTGTATAATGCAAGGTCCATAATTCTTTATACTTTTTTTATACCACTGATCATTTAAGTGGTGGATGTTTTATCATTCTGAAACACGTGAATATTAGAGAAAATAAATTCCAGCAATTTCTGTTGCCAAAGTGTTTTTACAACCTAGAGAGCGAGTAGAGGTCAATACTGCAAGTTCTGAATATTAAAGACTGAAACTGCCATATAACAAATGTTTATCCTATACTTTTTCTGTTATTTTGTAGTGTAAGCGAGCACTGTCATCCTTTACAGTTACCCAAATTATGTTGAAGTTTTTAGATTTAAGTACTACAACATTAGTTTTTTGTTTTTTCAGAAACAAAAACATGTTTTTATTTGGACCACATGTATGGCCCTAACTCTCATGTAATTGATCAAAAGGAAAAGCTGTGCTGAACAGCAGCAGTAAAGGCAATCAGTCTTGGCAGGAAGAAGCCATATCATGCTATTTTGCTAAATATTCACTAGATGGCGATCACTGCAAGGAAACATTCATCATGGTTCTCTCAACATTAATTCTGCTCATACTGCAACTTACTACCGCTGACTTCTGTCTTCAGTCAACATGACTGCCAGAGCAAATATGATGGGGTTGTCATGGTACTCTGACATCTGCAGGACTCGGCTTGAGGTGCCATAACGATCCCAGCTGACGAAGAAAGTGGACATAATTATGTAGCAATGTCTGAGTCAATATGTGGCTATGAGTTGCACTGATTTGTGGGATGATTCAAAGCTGAAGCCTCCTCTCTCACAGACTCGTTCTCAGCTGTTTCTATAAATATGTCGATAAAGTAGGGCTGTTTTTTTATGACAGCATGTCTGCTGTTTCTAGGTGGAGAAACCCTACAGCAGCACCAACTAAGATGAAGCTTCTTTAGGGTCTTTCCTGCCACACCTTCTGTTTAGTCAGCCATTATGAAGACATCACTGTCTTCTGAAGGAGCAGTTTATTGTGTTCTCTCTTTTGCCAGAATGTGTTTGAAAATATAGGCATACCACCAATCAAGAATCCACTGTGTGTTCCTTTCATTTCTACTGGAAAAAAACAAACAAAAAAACAATGAAAATCCTTACTTTAAATGCATGAGCAAGCCTCATCCTGTTCCTGCCAATTGATACTTTCGCTACAGTTTTATGTGTTAAATTTTCTTTGAATATGTCTGTAACTTAATTGTCTGCTGGGAGGCTGTCTTCATGTCTTCACTGTTTCATGGGTTACAGAAATTGTATCTGCCTTTTTAAAAAGAACTCAAGGAAAATTAAAAGACCAGAAAAAAATGCTGATTGTTTTCATCAATTCGGGCTCTTTGATTATAGAAGTGAGCTTGTCTTCTCCCATTTCAACACCTTCAATCAAATCCTATCCTGCTGCAGGCCTCAGGTGAAAACGTCTCGTTGTAGCCAAACTACCAAAGAAATTCCACTTTTCTCATGCTCAAGACTTGCAAATGAATCATTTTAGCCATATGAGATTTCTTGATTTAAAGTGTACTGATTAATAGGTTGGGATGGGAAGTACTAAGATTATATTGATGCCAATGCCATTATCGATTATGCATATCAATCCAATTCTTGAACAATACCTTTAACAATTCCTATGGAACTTCTGTGTTTGGCCACATTTTAGTAGCAAAAATGTCAAATTCACGTCACACCTGTCATTCAATACCACCTGGTACGCCATGATTACATTTTTTACTTCTTTGCTGTGATTTCTGCTGGCTCCTTAATTGATAAGGCATGCAGAACTTAAAGGATAAGTTTGGTTTCTACAGCTTTCACATTGTTTATAGAATGAAGTAGAACAATATACTCACCCAGAAGGCTTTCCTGATCCAAACAGTGCTTCAGGAGATATTTAGATCCAAAATCGATCCATCCATGTTTTTGTGACAGTGCTGACCTCTGAACTGAAACTACTCTCTGGCCAGCTGTTCTTCTCTTTGCCTCCGCATCCTCCTTTCGATGAGCTCCTCATCTGTAAACTCTGGCTCGAAACTGTAAGGACACCCATCATATACAAAGTTCTCGTCCACAACATCTTCATCCAATAGATATTCATCCATTTTGCACAAAACTGGAAGAAGAAAGTTGTTGTAGTCGGTGGTCGCCCCTGAAACAATGAGCCGTACTGCGCATGTGCGGCAGCCGTAAAGAAAGTTTTTAGTTCAGAGGTCAGCACAGTCACAAAAACATGGATGGACCAACCCTGGACTGTCTTGGAGGAGTAGCGTGAGCAGACCATGATGAAATATTGGTGAAACTAATGAGTTTTTGGACAATTAATGCAGTTTTAGGAGCAGCACTAACATGCCCCGTGTGCTACCATTATACGGATGTCTGCTGCTCGATTTTGGATCAAAATATCTCCTGAAGCACTGTTTGGATCAGGAAAACCTTCTGGGTGAGTATATTGTTCTACTTCATTCTATAAACAATGTGAAAGCTGTAGAAACTGAACTTTAAAGGGATAGCCCACCATTTTTGAATTGGGGTTTGTATGAGCTCTGTATGACCACTTAGTACATTAGATGTAGATAAACTTAACTTTTCTGATAAGTTGGTGCACTCAAAAAACTTTCTAGGTAGCGTTCTCTTATACTGTGATATTTTTTGATGGGAATTCCTTTAGGCGGAAAAAACACCCTTTGTATCTGGTACAATACGTCTGGTTCTATGTCACAAACTTTTAAAAATGATGGCTTACTAAGGGAGAGGAGAGAACTTTCTAACACATCTAAAGTATTTTGTGGCCATAGGGAGCTCATACAACTCCACTTAAAAAAAACAACTTAACTATCACTTTAAGCGGAAATACTCGATAAGAGAACTGTTAAGCAAAATCACTAGTGATATTAATTCCTAGAGGTAACTTTAATCAATTCAATTCTCAACTGATTGCTGTTCCTATTTACTGCCATTCTTTTATTCTAAACAGACTGAATGAAGCTAAGTCTTAAAAAAAGGTTGACAGATGCTTGCTAATGAGAAAATCTCAAGCTTTGTCACAAGTGTTCGAGAATGAAATGTCATGCCACACTACTTTACGTGCAGAACATTATGCTATTATTCTTGACTCATGAGAAAGTGTAATGAATTTTAATGCGAGAAACTTAATACTGTTGACTTTTATGTCTCCTACTGTATGTTTTTAATCTCTCACTCATTTTTTAAGAGCCTGTATCCACACTCACTCTGTCCGATTGGGGTGAGAGCAGCAGAGGACACCTGAAGGACGATCCGTTCGTACTGCAGAGGAAGATGGACAGACAGCCGTTGGGTAAGAACCAAATTAGGCCGAGCAGTGGAGGGAGATTAATACCTGCTCATCTGTGTCCACTCTGAGAGCTCATTAGGCACACTTGAAGATATGGAATGATCCTGTACATATATTATATCATCATCTGGAGCTGCTGGGTGGAAGCCAGGTTTAGGTGGTTTCTAAGTTGGGCAAGAGAGGGGTGGGCAGAGATATGATATGAATAGGTTTAAAATGAGGCAAAGCTTACAGGGCAAAGAAATCTGAAAATGACCAACAAATTAATCAAGTTATTAATGACTTTGAACATCTCAATGTAACTGCAAAAGCAAACAAAGCCATAAAATTATCCTTTAGAACTTGGTGGGAGACTGCTTGTAAAAAGCTGGAGTCAAACCCTCAACCTTTGGAGTAACAGATGGGCAACTCTCTACATCACCACTGCCCCTTGATCAGCTCATTTCAGAGATACTTCTGCATTCTACTGCAACACATCAAATACCAATGAGCCTTCACAAGTCCAAAATACTCCTATACAGCACTCATAGGAGGGTTTATATTTTGGTGGTAATTTTCTAACAGTTGCAGAGTTCTTCCACACTTCATGGAATGCAATCCATGAAAATTAACCTTGAGTTGTAAAAAGAGTTGATGTCAAAAATAAGTGTAAATGTGATGCTTTCATAAATCCATCATGTTGGCAGTACTGTCCATATATTTCTGTATGTTTTTATTTATTTTTTTTTAACTCTGAGCTTTTTGCTCTGAACCTGCAAGTGACACATGTAGAGTCAATCATCTCATCCATCCCTGAATAATAGTTAAATACCAATAGATGAGACAAGGCCACACTATGAAAGTGCAGTGTAAAGATTTTTTTTTTAATATACATATGAGCTCCAACCACAAACAAGTTATTTATTCCATCCAATTCCAACAATTATTACATACTAAATAAACACAATAATGTTTACACTTTCCTGTACCAACACCAAAGGAACACTTAAGTACTTAAAAATGTACTCTGAGAAATAGCATTTTACACTATATACAGATGAAACCACTTTAATTTCCCCTCTTTGCTTGACTCAGCCTTGACTGATCTGAGTGAATTGATGCTGGGACCTGCTTACTGTCACGAGTATAATAAGATCCTCCACAATGACATGACAAAAAAGTTGTGACTGGTTAATGCTAACGCTATCCCAAAAAGGACAGGCCCGCTGGATGTGTTCTTGATCATGCTGTAACAACCCTTGAAAACACTACAAACACAGGCTGTGCAGAAGTTACAGACAGACATAGACTATCAGTATCAGTATATCTGTAACCACGGAGATGCTTCAAACTGATTCATGGACCTCGAGGGTCAGCACTTTGGCTTTGCTTTGTGCCACTGATATCTGATCTGTTTGATTAAGTATCAGACCAATATTCTCTAACAGGACTGAACTGTTGCATCTCTTACTCCAACTATCCTGATACACAGAAAATCTGTTTTGGCAAACTTACACTATCAGTTAAGTGTCTGTATGGCTCCACACCACAAAGTTTTGTTTCCACTTTTTTTGGAAAGTTGGTGCCAACTCTCCTGAATTGTAATTGTTGACTCTTTTAGGAGTTTGTTACACTTAACAGTCCGACTTTTGATTAACACTTCAATTTTCCCCCTCCAGCAGATTGCCGGCTGATTCCTGTCAATGGGATGTTAGAAGGGAAGGGAAATTAAAGTGGTTCAATCTGTATACAGTGTAGAAAACTATTTCTCAGGGCAAATTTTTTAAGTACTTACGTGTTCCTTTAGTGTTGGTACAGGAAAGTGCAAACATTATTGTGTTTATTTACTGTTTAATAATTGTAGGAATTAGCTGGAATAAATAACTTGTTTTTGGTTGGAGCTCATATGTATATTAAAAGTTTGAACAGACAAGTAGTGCACAGGGTGCACCTCCCTTAAGGCCTTTCTGATGTTGTAGGCCAAGTCATCAAGGAAAATGTTGTAAATTTTAACAAATTCTTTTAACACATCCTGGATCGGCATCTGAATTTGGATCACCACCAAAATGTAATCATCTCTTCCTCATACCATGACCAACATTCCCAGAGAATTTCCAGAAAATGCATTTATAACTTTCAGAGTGATTTTGCTAACAGTCAGATAAAACGACTGACAAATGCAAACAAAAGCATCACATCCTTGGTGAAGGTAAAAAGGAAGCCAGAAAGAAACAGAGCAGTTTACTTTGCCAGCTGTGTGTGAAAGCTGCTAGAAATTTCAGAACACAAAGTCAAAGAGCAAGAAAACATTTGATGACTCAGTTTAAGAACTCAATAGAAGCCCTAAGTGGCTGAGCTGATGGATGTATGAGCCTCAAAGGTACATGCTACCTGGAGCTCTTACATTACTGCATGGTGTGGTGCCACAGACAATAGGCTAAAAGCCTCCAAAAATAGCACATGACATTTTTAGACTGAGATGGCAACATGAAAAAGCCATACATCGACAAAGGAGTAAACAGCCTGAGCTGCTTTGCTTACACAGAACTGCTCAGTGTGAAGCAGGGCATGAGTGGTGACACAGCATGTGGTGTATTTATGTTTTTGATTTTGTTTCATAAAATGACAAAAGAGTGATACTGCCTGACACGTGAACAATACTTAGTCCCTTCCTTACAATGAGGAATGAAAGGCATGCCCCGACATCACAGTAAGCATAATACAATGGAGTTCTACCTGTGGCAAAAACACAAACTGGTGACAGGAATCAGCTGGAGCTAAGCAGGAAAAGGTTGTTATTAGTGATGCTATGAGATGTGCCGAGGCTTCCAAGCACGTACCGAGTAATGGAAGGGGCGTTTCTGCAAAGCGCGTATCGAGGCTTGCTTCATTTAGGGAAGGGGCCAAAAATGATGACGTCCGAAGCCTCGCTGCTTGGCTGTACCACGTGACTGCTTCAGGAAGCGGTTCAGATTGTGCCGAGAGGTTTGACAGCATTATAAACCCCTCAGGCTCAGTTCAAAATGTAGGTGTTTGTAGGAGACTTGCGGTCAGTTGAGAGATTGGATAGAGTTTGGATAGTGTTTATATAGTTTGGATACAGGCGTTTGGATAGTGTTTATATAGTTTGGAGATAGTTTTGAGTGTTGAGAAAGAGAGTTGGAGAGATAAATTGTAGATTTAGGCGAGTGAGGAGAGGATAGGTGAGAGGACGGAGCCAGATAGGAAGAGGAGGATTTCTCCTGTGTGGAACACTTTAATTTGATTAACTCAAATAAGGTAAGTGAATAATATCGAACAATATTTCAGACACATTAGTTTGTGTCCAAAAAAAGGAGTAACTTCAAACCAGAAACTGCTGAAAAACTGCTATTTCTGAATAAAAATGAATAAAAACCTCCCCTGTTCTGAACATCATTGTCCAAGTTACACAAGCATATTAAGTGCCCTCTTCTTAGTTCCACTGTCCTCTGCTTAAGCACATGACACTCTCCTGAAGTGACAGACAAACACAACCTGCCATATTATACAGTATGTTATGCCGCAAGTGTAGCGCGTCATAACCAGACAATAACCAGACAGATGACTAAATCTGTCATTAAGAAAAACATGATTCTTAGGGTTAGGCCTTTTGCTCAATTAAACCACACTACAGAAAAATTAAAGTTTATCTTAAAATAATTCAAAAACAATTCAAAAACATTTCAGTTTCATTCAAATGTAAAGAGTCCCAACAAGCTAAGCAATGAAGTCCAAAAGGTTCATAAAGAATAAAGTTGATCAAAGCAAGTTTTTAAGCTTCCTCTCAGTCCATCAAAGAGAAAAATTCAGAATGTCGCACGCAGTTCATCAAACCCAAAGATGTCCAAAAAATACCCAGATCCAAAATTCAAAATATCCAAAGTTCTTTATCAATTCAAAATCTCAAAAAGCACAAAAATACAGCCCAACAAACACAGTTCTCATTCCTCCTGATGCCCCACCTCTCAAAATAAGGAAAAAATCAAATGCAATTGACAATGAAAATCAAGAAAACACAAACATTCAACACACAGTACATTCAAAAATAATGATTACACACATGTGCTAAAGTATGTTGAGAAAGTATGCATCACACATTATGTGTTTAAGATAAAACTGCCTGTGATTATACACCTGGCCAGTAGGTGGTTTCATGTGCACATGAAGCTTTAAAGGAATATTACACCCAAAGAATGATATGCCTTAATTTTCTACTCACTCTCATGCTGAGCAACACTCTGGAGCACTTTTTTGCTGAGCAACACTCTGGAGCACTTTTGGATGTCTCAAAATGCAGCTGGAGGTCCGGGTGATGAACAAAGGTCCAGAATCAAAACATTGGGGCAGTCCAGGCCCACACGAAAGGGGAAGACGTCCAGTCTAAGTCCACAAGCGTGCCATAAAGTCCACAAAAAACGTGCCTATTTTTCTTCATACTGCTCACCGCTGTAATCTGGCGCCCTGAGCGGGTAACGCTCCATAATTAATTCAAACGCAGGTCATTTAGTACATTTTTCAGCTTCAAACAGTGCTATATCAGATTAGTGCATCGCCTACGCCCCTTGCACCACGAAGTCGCTTCCGATTGGTCTGCCGCAGCATACAACAAGTCTATTGCAAAGGATGATTCTGAGGCAATAAATTAATTTGAAAAAAAAAAAAAAAAAGCTTGCAGATGATGTCCCATATGTGGAATGTGTCTATGAGCAGAGAGGCAGCATTTTCTCGGAGAGACAGAGAGAGAACGGCTATGGAGCTGCTGACTACCAGAATATCATCACTTTCTCCACAATTTCATACGTCTTCGCTGCAGGTTTATGTTTTCCTGCACTCTTGTAGTTCTTTTACCTGTTCTGCTGTGACAGGACAGAACATTGTTAAACTTCTTACCACAAATCTGACCTTTCAGTGGAACACAGATGGAGGACAGCGAAGTTTTCAGAAAAGATCCAACTTTTTTACCCAGGTACTGTAGTTTATCTTTTTAAACACTGTGTTGTTTTAACAGAGATCTAAAATGAGCACGATGCTGTTTATTAAAGGGATTGAGGCTCAAGGTGGTCTTTAAACAGGTCTCTTTTCTCTGTCATTAGAACTGTGACGTTGAGTAGCAAAATCTTAAACACTTAATAACTACATATTATATGACATACGTATGACGAAACCATGAACTAAGTGCTGCAACAACTATTACAACAAAATACAACAAAATCAAGTTTGTTGTTTTTTCTCAGTGAAGGCCTGGGTGTGCTGGTCTTATGTCAAATGTGCCTTTAATCACATATGTGTAGCATGGCTTCGTATGGCCAAAGCATTTTATCAAAACTGATAAAGAAATACATAAAATGAATACAAAAACTAAAATATTGTATATAAATAAAATACAATCATTAAAAAAAATACAGTTTCTGTAATACTGATGGTTTTCAGCTGATTAAACAGCTGGATTCCCTCTGACTTAAATGCTTTAAAACTGGGTGTGGACACTGCAGTGTCTTGCCCCTCTCTGTAAAGTCATTGCTTTCCCCATTTACAGTTATAAATGTAATACTGGTATCAGGTTGTGTTGGTGGTCACAGGTACCAGAACCTCAAGGACTGAATTGGCAATATTACTTAAAAACTGGGTTGTTGTAAAAAAGAAACATCTGAAGACACGCAAAAGTCTCAGTATTTCCTGGCACTGAACGACTGATCACACGTTTTTCTCACTCCGGGAGTCTAAAAAGTAAAACTGAAATGTTTCAGACAAAGAAGACAAAGTGCTGCTGTGTTTGAACAATAAAACAGGAGAAAATCATTTTTCAAAACACCCGTCGACTCTGAGTTTGATTAAAGACCAGGATTTTCTTTGAACCAATTTGACCTGTAAAGCGAGGCTGATTTGTTTTGGTCTGCTGACAGCTATCAAACACAGAGAAGAGAAGCCCCGCTGTGTGGCGCACTGAAGCAGAGCATTGATGTTTTTACAGAAGAACATCACTGAGGCCTTTAAAATACACATGACTTTTCCCTCTTTAGTTACCTCTGCTTCCCTCATTCTTTACTTCTGCTTTTCTACACAAACTCCCCCACTGCCACGCTGCTTTCATGATTTAACCTATACCTTTCTTGAAAAACTATCAGCCAAACACGTTTCATTGCAGGTTAAGGTAATGCTTCTTTAATTTAAACAAAGAGTAAGTTCTTAGTATAACACAGCAGATATACTATGACAGAATAAAATCTGATTCTTCTGCCTCTTCTTCTTCTTGGGGCAAAAATATGTGGGTAATTGTCTGATTCACATTGGCACCTACAAAAGACCTTTTCTTGTCTTTAATGCACCTTTTTCGCGTTACTTAATGAATGCGAAGACCAGGGATGTAACGGTAGAAAATTTCATATCACCATCTTGAAATGTCCTCTCGGAATATTTGTTTAAACTCTTTTCATGAGAAATAAAAGTTAACAATTCTGACAAGTATTTTTCATCATTATGTTATAAATGCTCAAACTGTGTGTAATTATACGAAAAGAAAAAAAACGGATTTGTACTTTTAACAGGGTTCTCTTCATAAACAATTGTTCATGAGCATGTTCAAAGTTTTTAGATGGCCAAAAATATATATTTTTTTACATTTTTTTACATACACTCACACATTTTTGTTTGCCTGCAGCATTAGTGACCATGTTACAGCTCGTTATATTAGACCATGTCCAGACCTTTTTGTTTATTCACTTATTGTTTTACTAACAACAGTCCCTGAAGCAGTTAGCCCCCTTCATGACTCTCCTCTGGTCTCCCCTACCCATTGCATATGTCCTCGACATCTCCTTTAATATTTTCAAATTACGATGGATTAAATCCATAAAACATGAACTATGACAGAAAAAGACGATCTATTACGACAAAATACAGCAAAATAACGGCAAGACCACACTCCAGATTGATACTAATGCTGTTATTTACAACCTTTATACATCATTTACACAGAAAATACTGATAAACCACCTTTAATTCAGGTTTTGCTTACTGAATCCTCTCTCTCTCTCTCTCTGTCTGCCTGTTTACTCGAAGAGTTACAGCAGTTTTAATCACGCGCATTTTTGTCTTTCATCGCAGCTTCGTGTTTTAGACAGGGTGACTGTCGTCAATCGGTTTCCCCTTGACATCCTTGTAAAATCCAAACTTCGACCAGACTTTAGTCGTATTGAGTGGGAAAACTTGTTAAAAGTCTAAGCTAGGATCCAACTGCTAAACTTTCAGAGACTAAACAATGCAAACTCTGCATGCGCCCCTCCGTTTGTGAGACACGGCTGCTTCATCGGGGGCGGACACACATAGTTCCAGCTTTTTGGGGCAAAGAGCAGCATCACCGTGCATTATTGACACAGTGTAATGATCAAACACGGTTTAATGGTAATTTTAATAGGACGCGGTATTGATTACTGTGGGAAATTTTACAGTGGTTTATCATTTTACTGGTAACCGTTACCTCCCTAGCAATGACAATATGTAAAGTGGTTATTCATCAGATAGTAAAAAATTAATTTTGATATATAACACACACACATTTATTAAAAGGATTAATTACTTTACTTAAGGCATCTAATGGCCACTTTGAATGATTTGTAACCAAATCACAGTGATTTACAGCTTTAAGTGTAACAAATTGAATACAGTGTATTAGATAAATAAAAATCTCAATAAACTTTAATATTTTTTATTACAGTGAAAGCGAGTGGTGCCACAACTTTCACACTATTCACCTCAGCATGTCTCCCAGCTATCACAGCTCTATCTCTCCATATGCTGTATATCACCTCAGTATGCAGCTTCTTCTGAAAGCTTAGGAGGAAAAACAATACATTTCCCCACGAGGAACATGATTCACTGCATCACTGACCTGGGAAACTTGCAGAATATGAGCAATCTTACGAAGAAAGGGAGGTTTCTCCACAAAGGAGGCTCTGAAGCTTTAACTCTGAGAGGCAGACAGTTAGACTGGATGGTTTCTATCTTTTCTGTGACATATAATACCCCTGTGGATGCAATGCCAGTTGTATTATGGTTAATATTGCTCTCTATTTGCCATTTTCTGTCCCTTTTGGCCAAGAAATGTGAGGCGTGTGGAAAAAAGGCAAAATTCCTATTCTTTAGATCTTCAATTCTAGTCTGAAAGCTCTGACTTCATGCACATCTAAATGGAAACAGGCACAAACCACTGCTAACTCGTGAGTGAAACACTTCCATACTATAATGCACAATGATATCTAATGAAGTTGCTTATCAAGTTTTTCTTATGCATTATAAGGATGGACTTCATGGAAAGTATTACCAAAATTTTCACCTGCTTTCAGTCCTACTACCATTTCAGATAAAATGAATAAACACTGCATTTAAAGGTCTCCATAGATTGGAAAAAAGCGTGATCTTGCTGTCCCCTCAACGATCTGTTGTTGCATTTTAGATGTATTCGTAAAGAACTTGAGTGTTTCTGAGGGGGGTGCTGGCGATCCTGTGAAGCTCAGAGGATTAAAAACTAGTCCATGAACTTTGAAGGTCCCGTGTTTTGTTTGTTTGACTGTTTATATCATGTCATGAGTGTCTATTTAACAAATACATCATTTTTGTTGAATAAAAAAATGAAAAATTGTGTTTTTGTAGAGGATCAGATGAGCTCTTTCTTCCTCCCCTGTGGAAATGCTCTGGTCTGATCTGAGGGGGCAGGGAGGCTAAAGAGGCTATGATAATGAGCTCTGTGCTACTTGGATGATACCTGACAGGAGGGGAAGGAGAGGTCAAAGGCTGTGGATTGGGCTTTCAAAACTGTCATAGCATTTGCCTGTGACAAGCAGAAAACTCACATGTAAGTGGAGGCTATATTGCTAAGACATAAACAGAAAGTAAGAAAAGATAAAAACTGAGCATTTTAAATGGCATTTTCTTTCAAGACAAAGATTGTATCTCTGTGAACTGAGAATCTGGTCAAAGATGTCATGTTCTTCTGCAGCAAAAGCTGCTTTAACAACATTGAAAGCAAAGAACATTGATTTTTAGGACATGGGGCCTTTAAAGAAAAGATGAGGACAAAGAAGAATTCAACGAAAGTAGCAAACTGAAGCCAAAATGGAGAAGAATGACTCGACTGATAACGAAGATGTGCAGGGAAAGTAAAGCAAAATGCTTGATGACCGGCTAACCTTGAAGCCTTGACCAGCAGTGCAGCACAAAAGAGACATTTCCATCAATGTGTTATTCATCCATTACTCTGAAAGAACGCATTTAGACAAAATCGCTGCCAATTTAAAAAAAAAAACATTGACAATGCAGAATAAGATCCTAAAAAAAGTTCTACTGACCATTTAACAAAGTGAACCACACTACGTGAGGGGATGTTCAATCAGACTATTAACTCTGGTCCTTCTTGGAAGCTTCAATGGGCAAAATTTATAAAAGCAAGGTTAAAAAGCATGAAAATAAAAGCTTCTCCTGCTGCTTATTATCCCACCTGCCTCACAGGGATTTACAGTGACAAGCTCAGGCTATTAATTTCCCTTTTTACCCCCTGGAGAAAGGCCAGTCTCTGACAAACCATCTCCATGGACTATTTCCTTTATTACTCATGACTTTCACAGAGCTCAGATGTTACTGCTATTAAATGAAAATAGAAAACAGCAGCTGCAAAAATGATGCATTTCTCGGCACTGTCTATGGCTAACGGGAGCTTAAGTGCAGCTAAGACACAGTCAAATCTGTTATTTCAAAACCACATCTGGACATTGATTGATGTTATGTGTCTGTGTGTAGATCCTTCAGCCTCTGCCAGAGGTCACTGCTGCACTGCACTACTAGTCACAGAGTGGAGCTGCTGAACCCAGTCAGAATGAAAAAGTGAGACCTGATCTTGGAAAGTTTCATGAGATTACAAAGTTTTTGGAGCAGGGGACCCTCAGGAGCTGTCCACGTTATAATTCATCCTGAACATTGCGACCCAGAATGAGAAGCAGCAGGGTTCCCTCACAGTCTCCACTGGCCTGCATTTGTGTTTTACCTGTTTCATAAGGAAGAGCAAGCCCATATGCTATATACTGTACCAACATTTTCATATAGAAATGCATAATTTACACCCAAACAGTAGAATCAATGAAGTGAACACCCTGTCACCGAAGGAGCTAAATATCAAGCTTTTGAGGTGTACTGCAGCAATTCTTCAGTAGATGTGGGACCACCTCAGTCCCAAGTCAAAGTTTTTAATGCACCCTTTTGAATATATGTATTTCACTTTTGTTAGTTTGTTTAAACACAGTTTATATTTCTCTGGACTGGTCTGTGCACGCGAGTCAGTGTGCTGGGATGGGTGAATTCCTTCCCCTAGCCTCAGTAGCCACCACAGTGCACTAAATCTGGGGCAAAATATATATATATCATATTACTTAAACATGGCCAAGAGAGAAATTGACATCAGGAGTATTGTCCTCTGGATCTGTGAAGTAGGTTGAGATCAAAAGGTAACCCCCAGGCTGAAAGCAGAGGCCCATACATAGCCTGCGTATCACATGCTGTCAGAAGATTCCCATAAAACTGAGAGATTAGTTAATTATGTCCTGCAATTACTTAACCTAATCAATCGCTTTCTTGATCTCACTTTAAAATTTGCTGAAAAAAGCCTCAACTTCAGGTATTTTCATTGAAATTCATTAGATTAATCTGGCAGATTAAAAAAAGATTGTTCTCCACCCTCCAAAACTAAAGCACAAGAAGCCCAATGCATAAAAACTCTCAAAATCAGAGGCGGAGCTGCAGATGTGGCGACAACAGTAAGTGGCTGCATGTTTGAAAACAGCATTGACGTGTATAAGTGATCTCCACTGATGCAACAAAATCCACAAGTTCATCAAGAATGAACTTCAGTCCTTAGACTATCGTCGAAGGACTAACAGGGTTGAGCTGCTGCGTCATAATGTGGCTTGATGTGATTGGTCTGTGAAGAGTGTGACGAGTGGACTGATTGTCTAATCACCAGCTGCTCTGGTATCTTAAGGTTCTGCCCTCTGAAAATACCAAAACATGGAAATGAGAGTAAAATGAGATTAAAGACATAATGCGTTAATCACAACTGTAATTAATTAATCTCGATTAACATAATAATTTGGCACCCCTAATCAAAAGCTGTAGTTCCTTGTGTTTACACAGGACGCTGACTACAGGACCCCAAGAGGTGTTATGATTGTGTGCTGGACGGAGATAATTCTGTGGCCTGATGAAACATCTGCCTGCTTAAAAAATACTAGGCTTGCAAGCATGCATGCTTTTACTTCATTTGATTTCTGGTTTTGGAAATAGGGACATGATTGACATGGCTCCATGCAGAGCTGTTATTGAACAGTTGGCCTTAAGTTGTCCCTCAAAATGGCCTCTATATCGGGAAGTTAGTTAAGCTAACGTTCAGTCGAGATTAAATGTGCAGCACATTAGGGTCAATTTCAAGGCATCAACAGCATTGCAAAGGTTTCTTTGACAATTATACTGCTAGAGTATTGCCATTCTGGTCAGATTGTTTGCATCAAAATGTCATCTCAAGGCTAAGGCAAAATATCAAGAAATATATTGTTTATTGTGATATGGCCAAAAATTATGGAGATATTGAAAAAATGCCATATCGCCCAGCCCTACTGCCATTCTACAGGCACCTGGCACACTTTCCTGAATCTAATCCAGATCACTACATTTTGGGTGCCTGGGACCTAGTGGGTTGGACTAGGTCACAGGTGGGACCGCCTGCTTCATGGAGGGGTCAGCTTGAAGGATACCTCAGGAGTTGGATCATGGACCTGACAGAGACCAGGTCTAAGGCCATCAGTAGGCTGGCGCGGAAACAGGACAGAGGTTGACAAGGTGAAGTGCTGAGCTAGCATGTGCTCCCATAACTGAAATTTTCCTCCAGAATATCCTGCATCACTGTTAAAATGTTCATTGCGATGGCTAATCGTGTTATTTCTCTGTTCTTACAAAGCTACAATTAATTTCTGGAGTTGATATAAATATGTTATACTGATGTGCTTATGTTATTGTGTCTGCATCACTGTTAAAATGTTCATTGCGATGGCTAATCGTGTTATTTCTCTGTTCTTACTAACATACAATCTATTTCTGGAGTTGATATATATATAAAAATATGTTATACTGAGGTGCTTATGTTACTGTGACTGCATCACTGATGAGGTGATGCAAATTTTCTCTCCTAAATTCCATCTACTTAGTCTAGACTATAGCCCTTTATCCCATTAATACACATAACTGATAGCCTGCTTGTTATCAAATTAGATAAATGCAGCTGTTAAGAGGAATCTGTTTACCAGCTCCTCAATTCAGAACCACAACTAATCAGTTTCAATTGTTGACAGTAGGTAATAAAACGGAACAAGACACATTGTTTATTCCCAAAGCAGAGGCTTTCTCGGTCCCTTTTAAAGGTTCAAACTTTTAAAATAAAAACAACTGTAGACGACAGAAAAATGAAATTACTCCTTTATACCATGCATCTGTTGCTCATGTGGCTCCAAACAAACTCAAAAATGCATGTTTGCGACCCAATGCTTTGGTGTAACACCGAAAGCTTGGCATTTTGATGCGATGTGAAAGGTATAAAAAACAGATGTGAAGCTGGAGGCAGTCAAACTGAGAAGGATCATCCGACCTTATATGCCGTCTTTAAAATAAGCATAGCATTTCAGGCAAAAACACACAGGCCTCCTCCACAGATCTTGACACATACTGTATGTACATTTACATATTGGAATTCCAATGACTCAAAGCCTGTGTAGAAAGCAGACACAGCCACACTTTCAAACTGCTTCTCTGACACAACTTTCATGGATATCAAAGTAAATTGGCTCGCTCAGATGCACACATTAAGAAGCAGGAATATTTTAGCTGGCACGCACAATTCTTGCTAAAACTTTGTGACCTCAGTGGCCACATACTTTTCCATTTGTGTCTGAAGCCCTCAGTGTCCAAAATAATTTATGCCTTTAACCAATTACTATACAGACTGTTCCGAAGGTCATGTAGGTTATGTCCCTTGTATTTTAAGCACAGAGCCACTGTGTGCATGGGTGGATGCACAGTATGCATAAGTGGTCATTTCCTGCACACATCCGACCAACAGTTTGGAAGGTAGGTGGACAGGAAGTACAGTCGTACCAGAGCAGTAAGTCAGCTATGAACAATCTGTAATTAAGTCCTGAGAGTGAGTTTCCTGGAATGTGGATTGTCTGTACTGTTACAACAACCTGAAGCAAAATGAGAAATACTGATGACCTCACACAGCAGAGGACACAACCCAGGTGACTCCGCCTGATGAACTAATGTCCTGACAGGTCTTTCTTTAACGAATTAAACAGTATCTTCAATGAACATACCAAAGTTATGATTACAAAAAGTAGACTTATTTGTATTTTATTTCACATTGTTGGAGAGCCTGATTAGTTACCTTTGCAATGAGGTTAAACCTACAAAGATCATGCATTCCTGAAATCAGGTAAATGTATGGGTAGCACTCTCCCAAAATTTCAAAGTCCCCTCTTCGTTTGAAAGAAGGTCTACAGTTCCTTGGTGAAGCAAGAGTGAAGGACCAGTCTCCTTGGTGTTTTCTCTGGACACTAGAGCTGAAACGGTTCCTCGAATAATCGCGATTATTCGATTACAAAATATCCTCGAGGCAAATTGTGTGCCTTGAAGCCTCGTTTATTATATAATTATACATATAAAATATATATCTGGACTACTATACAGTGCACGGTGTTTGACACAGACTTTCATTTCAGTGGCACAATGCGCCTGCTACCTCCGCTGCTGCGCGGCTTGTAAAATCATGAAGGAAGAGAAAAGAGAGGGACAGGAGAGAGTTCGCAGAAGAAATGGCAGAGAGTGTCCCAAGTGTGTGGTCACTACAAGAAGGGACGAAAAGAAAACACAGTGCAGTGTGTCTGATGTCAAACAGAGTTAGCTTAGCACGTAGCTTAGCATGATAGCACGTCGTCACTGCTGCAGCATGTCAACAGTAAACATCCGGTCTGTGCGTCAAGTCCTCAGAGTGACACAACAGGATGACACTCATGATACATCAACAGAAGCAGCTAATGTGATCAACAACTGAGATATGGGCTAGCAAATAACCTACTTCAATTATGGCTCCGCGTAAAGGCTGGTTCAGAACGTAAATGTAAAAAAGAAAAATTGCAGTGAGCGCAATGTAACCGTTATCCCATTACTCGATTAATCGACAAAAATTTGATAGAGTAATATTTTACAAAAAGAATCGATAGCTGCAGCCCTACTGGACACCCTCATCGTTGTATGTCTTTCGCTTTGTCAGTCTCATAAAAACTTGGTCCTGTGTTAGTGCTGACACCTACAAATGCTACCACTCTGCACATTTCTACAGTAGCTTCCAGTTGTAGAAGTTTTTGGCATGACCATCGTGTTTGGCTGTGTTGCTTTTTCCACAAATGCTTGATTCTTACAAGTTGGACCTTGTTGGAAAGGAGACTAAGCAGGCTTTACAACAATATGTCACACAATACAGCTTGATGTTACAAGAGGGGAGAAATAATCCAGCAAAAAAACGATTCCAAACATTTCTTGAGTAGAGTGTGCTTGCTCTGGTCTGAGAAATGTCTCTATCTGAGTCTTTCAGAATTTCATCAAATTCATCAATCAAAAAAGTGTGATTCATGAGAAAAATATTCACCACATGGCAGCTGACTGACGTCTCCCACAACAGCACAAAAACCCGCACTAACTTGGCAAACACATTGAGCTGTTTTTACCAAGCCTACCAAGTTAAGGACTAAAAGTAACCTGAATGAGCACTGATTGTATCCAGAGGTTAGAGCAACAAATTGAAATGCAGTTTCATTTCTTACCTGTTCAGATGAAATGGAAACAAAGACAGTGGGACTCAGAACTCCTGTGAACGCCTGTCAACAAAGAGAGAGGGGGTTGAATTAGAGGGAGAATCACTCTAGAAATGCAACAATGTGTAAAAAAACTGAATAACATTTAGAAGAAGGAAAAGGCAGCAGCTTGCAGAAGCAATCATTATGTGCCGGGTTGAATCAAATATCTGGGGTGAAATATTTGACTTTGTTGCCATGGAAGAGCTATTTCCCACAAAGAAAGTCCTTAGGAACTGAGCAGAGAATCATTAAAGAATGGAGAATTGGTAATGGCTTTGTAATAAATATAACCTTACCAATTGCCATCCCTATTAGCCTGCTCTGTGGTAACTGGTCAGTGCAGTGCCACTTGGTGCAGTATTAGTTTTGTTGACTGATTATTACCTCTGCCAAGGAGGCTATGTTTTCAGGAGAGTCTGTCTGTCTATGAACAAAACAACTCAAAAAGTCATGGATGGAGTTTGATGAAATTTTCAGAAAATGTTCAGCGTGGGAAAAGGAAGAAGTGATTCAATTTTGGTGTTAATCCAGATCACCATCTGGATCCGCGATGACGAAAAATATGATTTTCGTGAATAACTACTGAACTAAAATAGATATCATTATGAATCCAATTGCTGATGGTTCGTTTTCATGGTCAAGGAATCTAAATATTTACATGACATAAAGGTAGGACTAATACTTATGGTAAAAATCACAGTATGGGAGAGGACTGTGGTGCTGGCGGAGGTCTGCACTCTCCAAGTGCTTTTCTAGTTTTTGTCATAGTTTCCTTTTTTTCCATGATGAAATCTAAACTATAACCACAAAAAAAATATTGCACATGAACTAAAACTAAAACTTAACTCAACAGATAAAAAATAGACTAAAATGTTTGACGGAGACTTAATCCAATCAGACTAACTTTCATCATGGAGAACGTAGAGACAAGGTAGGAATCACAGCTTTGGTTGTGTGGAAAGGCTGGATGAGTTAGTCACAACTGCCGTAGTTTCGTGGTGGTGGGATCCGAGTGTAAAGCATGTCTTCAGAAATTCAAGGAAACAATTCAAAATGCCTTACACTTTGCATTTCATATTTTAGTCGACTAAATATACAGTAGATGTCATCGACAGCCAAGGAGCTTAAACACTGGCAGGTCTATTTAAGGGGGACAGGGAAACAACCATTTCAGGTTGATACAGGCACTCTAGATGGGGGGAGAGGGAAATGATGAGATGTAGCAGACTTTCTGTGATGCACATGGAAGTACTTGATCACACTGAATCATTTGAAAAACACTTAATTGTGCATAAACAAAAAAGTTAGTTCCAACCAATCACCAGGTAGTTTCTGACCCTCCATTGCTGTCTGCTGCCATGGCGGTGGAGTTATGGGTGATGATGCCTGGCAAGGGGCGGGTTCTGTATTAATGTGTCTGTGATACCACAATAGAGTACAGTAGAGATAAAGTATTTCTGTAGGTCTTTGAAAAGGTTAGCCACATGTTCCCTTGAATGCAAGCACACTAAAAGCCTTAGGATTTTCACTGTGCTTTGAATCATTGCTAAAAAAAAAAAAAAAAGCTCTGTGGTGAGCAAACAATTATAAAACTTACTTCCGGTTGTTTGTGATAAGCTTAACAAATTAATTTCTTTTTCACAATCTTTAAAGCTCACATGTAACCGTAATTGTATCGTAAGTGCAATATTTCTAATTAGGGGTGGGAATTGATATTATTTTATCGACACCAATGCTTTTAACAATCCTGCAAATCCATCCAATGTTACCATCATTGATTCCTGTAGATTTTCAGTGACAACAATGTCAAACACACGTCACAGCGTAGATAAATGCTTCCGCAAGCTGCTGGTGTTTCCACTCATTTGAGATTGTGCAGTAGGTGCCTTTTGTAAAAAAGAAAATAAGCCACAATTCTGACACTTCTGATCCCTGTCAGTGAGAGGAATTGATAAGCAAAAAGACTCATGATATTGATTATTTGATGGAGCAGTTAACGATTCTCAAGTGGAAGTGTTTGTTGATTCCCATCCCTATTTCTAATGTATAAAATCTTGTTGTAAGCTCTTGTTTGAGAGTTTCCTCTTAATCAGGTGACTTGATCAAGATGGTCCTCATTTCTTTGGCAATAGGGTACGACTTATTGAATATTAAAAACAATCTGAAATGCTTGCCATTGTGTCCGCGGTCATTCTTCTGGTTCTTATCAGCAGTAAATTAGCAACCCTTGTTTTAAAACTCCGAAGCAGGCAACATCAGATATTTTTTATTATTTCCCATTAAATATTGAAAAATGTCACAAGTGTGTGTTTACCACAAACCTAACCTCAGGCATTTATCAACAATCAGCATTCTAATCTCATTTACTCTGGTGGGTTGGGAACCAGAAATTGCTAAATGCTAGTTCCAGCGTGTTTAGGCTCTCTCCTCCACCACTCTATAAACTCATTTTCTCTGCAGGGCATCAAGTTTAATGTTTTCAGTCACGCATGGGCCACAAACGAAGAACAAGTTTGCAAATTTTTTATATTTTGTGAGTCATAAAAGTTCTGGACACCCACTGTCTACATGCAGAATACTTAAATGTGGCTTTTTTAAACAGAATTTCCTCTCCAAACTTGGAGAAACAACAGGGATGTGGGACAATGTTGAAAAGGGATGTAGGCAGCATAGCAACAGCAGAAAACAGTCAGTGGTTTATTTGGACAATTGTGGAAGCATTTATTCAGTTTTATCCCCATTGAAACATAACTATCAATAAGAATAACACAGAGAAACCACCTCACCATAAGCAGTCTTATTCCTCATGAGAAAAAACAATAACCACTCACCACAAGTTCAACATCTGGACGAATCTTTGCCTTTCAGCCTGAACTGAACAGGCAGGAAAATTACAGCCCACGCTTCCTCTGACCGCCACTGGCATAACTAACTGTCATGCGATCAAACTGTCGCGCTGTATGACAAACTGATATTTCCATTGTGGTAGGATGGGTAAATCACAGTGTCCTTCATGTATTTAGCGACCTGTTATGAGCAGGGCAGGATGCTGTGTTTGTGACTCAGTACCTTTGTGGAAAAAACTGCAGGTTGTCAGTGCAGCAGACAAAAATGAGCCCTCTGAACTCGCACTTAACCACAAACCAGAGGCCACGGTCTGCTGGGACAGGTTCTGCAGCAGACAGCCTCTCTGTCAGCTTCCTTGTGGGACTTTTTCCCCCTTAGTGTCAAAAGGTTTAAAAGCAAAGTGAGAGACCTCTGAAGTCGCAGAGCCAGGATCCAACCTGCAGGTCCAGACTCATTGAATTTCTGGTCAGGCAGGCACACCACACAAAAGAAGGGTGATCCGCTTCAGACTTTTTTTTCTGTCTGCGTTTTCTGAAAGGTGGAGGCTGGAGAGAGTTATGGAGGGTCAAAAGTAAGAATTGAAATTCAGAAAAGGTTGGGACATTGTGTAAAACAGGAATGATAAAGAATACCATGTTCTAGCTATAATAAATGGGAGACACCACTAAGACATTGCAATTAAAAACAGTGACATTTTGTGTTTTTTAAGTAAGCACACAATCATTCTGAATTGTATGCATGTAATGAGTTACAAAAAATACTCTTTCTTCCAACCACACTCTTGTCTAAGAACTAGACGCACTAATTCTTAATGTATGTAGAGTGGTAGGGATGGTAATAAACAAGATTTTATTGATACCAAGGCCATTAGCAGTTCTGCTTAGCAATCCAGTTCCTTTTTGATTCCCGAGTGACAGAAAGGTTTTCAGGTTCAAGAATGTTCTACTCATGGCCAAAGCTGCTCATAAGGGGGGAACAGATTGTAAATAAATCTGGGGCCCAGTGACATGGGAAGGGCCCAAGAGGACGAGCTGGGAAATGGTCCATCCTGAATTTCAGTAACTGTTTTTCTTATCAATATTATCTTTATCAAGGCCCAAGCACCATGGGTATTTGTTCATTTGTCAAAAAGATTGAATCACTTTATTTTTATTTTATTTTTTTATTATTATTATTATTTTGAGGGCCTGGACGTTGTTTAAAAAATTCTTAAAATTCTGCAGGAGACACACAAAAAAAGAAAACTTGTGATATTTTGATTTTTAATGTTGCCTTTTGATTGGATCACCAGCACCCCTGAACCAACCTGACCCACCAAGATGGACCATTCAACATTATTAACTAGTTCTTTGGGAACAGCTCATAGAAAGTGTTTGTGAATGGATAGAAACTTTCTAATGTACATCTGGTATGGATTTGATTATTTTTTTCATCTAAATAAAATTCACTCTTAAATTCGTTATGGGCCAATCAGATAATGTATTGTGCATTTGTTTTGTAGGCGAATCACAGAAGCCAGGACTTCGCTCAAAAGTATTCTTCTGTCTTCAGCGGCTGTTTGCAGGATGGATAGCGACGAGGTAATGCATTTATTTTTTACTAAATGACGATGTTGAAAATCGCTCAGTTCAACTTGGTTTTATTACCGTGAAGTCGCCCCTGTCCTGTTGAAGCGATAAAGTAAATAAAAGTAAAGACAACGACGAGCTGGTGATATCACACACTTGAAATAGGTCTAAACAAAACTACATACTGGTACGTTCTCAAGAATACTGTAAACGGATGGTAAACAATCAACAAGTACTTACAAGTCCAGCAATAACAGGGCCAAGGCGGCATCTGTCGGACATCCCTCCTCGTCTTTTATTTCACGCCAGCGAGTGAACACCAAACCGATGTTTATTCTGGTCCGAGTATTCAGCTTGTTTTCCTCTCGCTTTCTTTGTTTTGTATCCTCAAAATAAACTTTTCTTTTCTTGCGTTCTTTGCTGCCTCCGCCATGACTACAGCTCTGCGTTTGGCTTTCGCCGACACTTCCGTGTTTTAAACAAATTGGGATTCGGGGGAAGTGACATAGCCTATGCCGTAAAGCAGTCCAAACTTGTAGTTTTTAGTGTGGCAGGGTTCCCACCATCCACCCCGAAGTTACATAGCGCCAGTGAAAGCGATACAGACCACTTCAGAACATGACAGAGAAGTCATTCAACTCATTGTAAAGTGGTGGACCATCACAGTGAATATCGAAGGACTATAGTATGTTTGAAAACTACATAGTGTTGGTTTGACAAAGACAGGCGAAAAGGGGAAAAAAATGCCCTTAGACCACATTGGCATTCACTTTTTAATGAGTAATGTGTTAAGAACAACAGTGACATTCTGTTTACTAAGCCACAGAACATCAAGGTTCACTGAGTCATTTCATATTAAGTCTATGCATTAAAACAGAAACCACAAATCATTCTTCTGAAGCACCTTAAAATGAGTTACTGACATTCAGTTACACCTTTTTAGCCACTGTTGAATATTCTATAGAGCACTCAAATAAGGCAATGCGTGTAAAGGTGAACTGACGCCTCCAGTGCTTGAGCCTAAATCTTGCCGCTCTCGTTGTAAATGGGTACAGTAAGCAGTGTCTGTGGAATCATCCCCTGAGGATTCAGCTGCTTGTGATAAAGGCAGGAGCGTGAGAAGCTCCTTCAGTATATTCTTAGTACTGCCTCTCCTTCACTTCATCTTCAGGGCCCCCTTTTTTTAATCCCGTGCCCATCAATCTTTTATTTTTCAATTTCTCTGCAACATTACAGCAAATATGATTTCACAGCACTCAGCTTTTTACAGAACTGAGAAAAGGATAAGTGTAATATTTCTACATTTTTCGGCAAATGTGTCCATATCACGGTATTGATGCAGAGAAAAGAAAAATGAAAGAAAATAAAGAATGACTCCAGTGTTGTCTCAGTTATTACCTATGGAAAAATACTTGGCACATGTGTTTCATGAGCTGTGTGCGTAGGAGGGTCTTCTTAGGACATGCCTGATGGTCTTGTTCGGAAGCGTTGCCATCAGATGTATTTGAACTTTTGAAAAGCAGTGGGTGTTTATCTATTTGATTTACTGCCAAAGCAAAGTAAATCTCTGATCTGTAAAGATGTGCATGTAGGTGTCATTTTCTAAACTTCCTTCTAATTCAGTTAGAAAAGCAGATGCATAAAAATACACAAAGCAGATGTATTTGGGACTGATTATTTTATGTTCTTATCTAATAGTGCTGGTTTCCCTGATAAAGCAAGACAAAAACCTCTGGGTTTAATTTTAGTTCCAGCGCACACAGACCACAAGCCTTGTGACTGGCCTGCTGGGCCCAATCATAATTCCTTTATTCAAAACACGGATGGGCATCTTTGGTGACGATACAGCTCTCTTTGCCAGAGGGCCAAATTATTCACAATTGTAGGAAAATTTCATCAACAACATTTGATGAAATGAAATTACAAGATAAAGTCGTTCTAAGACAAGATAAATCAACATAGAGGCTTCTTTTGTGTTTTAAAGCAACAAGATGAACACTGGAATACAAAAAGCTTCTGTTTTAGTGTAATAAACAGAACTAACCAGGTATTGGCAGTGATTTAGTAAAAGCTTTGATATTTTCAAAAGCTTAATATTTACCAAACATATTTACTGGAACAAATCCAGCAAATTACATTCATTACTGTATGGAAAACATTAATAAAAACAAAAGAATTCAAAGACTAGTAGTCTAAAAAATGTTGATGGAATATGTCAAAACTGTACAGAAACTTTAATTTAGCATGTTACAAAGGTTTGGTCAATATACATCGTACAGTTGTGGGAACTCCATTGTAAGCCTTTTTTGCTGTTCTTTTATAATGTACCTCATATTTTTTGCATAATGTTTATTTCTTTCAAGAAGTAAGACAGTGGATTGAGGCCACAAGGTTGAGCTGGTGGGCCAAATAACTGCATAACCTATGATATGTGATCAAGTAAGGAATATTAAAAGGCTCCAATAAAGCACACGGTTGTATAAATATAAATTTTTAGCAATTATTGTCATTTTCACAGAATTTGTCAAAGACTGAGGTGGACAAAGTGATTGCCAGGCCACTAATAAAATGTATTCAGCTAACTTAATAAACACCTAAAAAAATGTGTTACTACATGTACGCCATTTGCGTCTCTTGGTGTCATAGGTGCTTTTGTTTATCAATTTGCCTGTTTGTTACAGAGGGATACAGCAAGAGGACACTCAACAACTTCAGGCTGTATGCAAGTACCTGTAAAATGACAAGCATGAGCAAAGGTGGAGACGATAGAAAGTGACAGAACTACTGATTTCATGTAAAAAGCATTACGCTGTCCGTAACAGCTCCTTGGTTGGAGATCACCACTAAACAGGGTAATGACCAATGTCAGCCACAACCCTGACAATGTTCCCTCTGTGTTGGCCCATCAAGTGTTTCAAATTAGACATTTTTTGTTGAATATGCTACCAGTTACACTTTATAAAATGATTTGCAGGAATCTAATACTGATGTCTAAAGGTCCAATATCCTGCAAAATCTGTTTTCTTTGCTTTTCAAGTTGTTAGAAGAGGCCTGAGGAGCAGAGGGACACGACACCCTTTTGTAAAATATTATTTGATGGAAATATGTGCTCTGTCTCTTTAAAGGTGCTATGAGGAGAATCAATTACCGGCAAAATAAAAACTCTGCTACCCATGAGCACGCGCGGCAACTGTCGTAATGCTGCGCTCCAGTAACCTCTGAAATGGGAGTGACATCATCTCTGACTAATTGGCGTTCCAGTTGAAGTCGGAAAAAAGCATGCCGATCTACCAGGCTATTGTTAGCTGTTGATAGCACGCCCTGCATTGTTGTTCACAAATACCACATGAAGAATGTGATTATCACTATGGCAGCATTTTTGTAAACACAAGTCTAACAATACTATGTATGCAGCTGATCTAGAGCGACACACCCCAGTCAGAAGTGCAAATAAATTGATTATTACAGGAGCTAAATAACTGGGGGCATCCATATTTGATTGGCAACTCGGGGGTGGGGGAGGTTTCACTGAGTTCCCAGTAGGAAATTCAGACTTCGGGGAATGTTCCAGTTGCAGTTTCCTACTCGGAACCCGGAAATTCCTACTTCTGACTACAACTGGAACACACCAAAGACGTGACTGAAGCCGAAGCATGTGTTTGTTGTGATAAATGCAGCTCGGACCTTCCTCAGAACTCTGCAATGCTTTACAACTTCTTATTTCAACAACTTACAGGATGCAAAGTGACCAGGTACTGTATCTCTTTCTAGTTACGTAGCGGTAGTTTTTGATGTGTGACAACAAGCAATTTTTGGGAAACTTATTATCATAGTTGTAGCAGGCTATATATCGCTACTTACAGCCTGGTGCACTAAGACGTGTAATATAAATAATAAAATAATATAAATTGCTCGAGTTTTAATTGTCTTGAAGTTGAGTATTCAGGCCAGTCCAGCCCTGTCCGACCCGACCAGAAGGCTAAGGAATAGCATTTATAGATAACCTATTTTGATGCTATAAAACTCATCTTAAATTGTGTATTTCGATCAGGCATATATCTAAAAAAGTGAGACTTTTTTGTAATTACTTAGAAACTCCTCACAGTCTCTTTAAAGAAAATACCTATCTAAATGTTCTGTCTTTTTCTTCCAGGGGTTTACCATGTAAAACGGCCTCCACCTACATGTATGCATATTTTCTCATCTAAGGCAGCTGTTAAGACTGTTTTGAAAGTCTGCTTAGCCTTAGCCTGAAACAGCTTGTCCTCCTCTCATCATGGATTGTTTTGGCAGCCAATCAACACAGAGATCATTATCATAGCCTCCCGTAGCCTTCCCTGCCCAACAGATCAGAGTGTTTTTAAAGGGAGGGGGGGAAGCTGCACTTTACCCTCTACAGAGATTTTTTTAATTATTAAACATAAATCAAACCCTTGCAAAGTCTCCACTGCGCAGCAAGTGGTAACTGGTCAAATGTTAAGATCACCATTGACCAGTTTACTCTGTTGCAGTGTGTACACAATTTCTCATAGATAACTGTGACATGTCCAACTTGATGTACTGTTGCCTGCTTAGATCTTACACACTCAGGCTTGATCCAGCTGTTTGCTCATGTGTTCAGATGAAACTGATCCTGGCCAAGTGAAATGACAGCTTTACGAGGCGAACAAGTGCCTTCAAAATGTTCACAAAACATCTCACAGATATCATTGTTCAGCCATCGGTCAACATCAGTTGCTCACCACAACAACAAACAAGAATTTATTATTCCAACTGAAAGACCAGAGCTCTGAAAGAAATGGGGCTCATCTTTTGTTAAATGGTGTTAATGAGTTGTGTGGTTTGACGACAGAAAAATAATCCTCCTTTTTCATTTTCTAAAGCGCTAACAGAACTATTTGTGACTCCATGTTTATTGTGCTTTTACTTTTTAAAATCCTGATTGAATAATGATCACATATCTGTGTTATTTGGACAACAGCAGACTCTAAAGATGCAGCCAAACAATTATTGGCATTGTTATTACCGTCTGAAGGGAGCAAAAAGTAATAAATCTCTAAAACTTTGCAGCCTCAGCCCATATGTTTATCAAAGTAACATCATAGAGAACCTCATTCTACTGTGGTAGCAAGTGGGAGATGAGGTCTTATCCATTTTCCTCTATCAAACAAAAGCAATTAAAATAAAGCTTAGAGAACAATTAGAGTAAAGCCCCTCCAGGCCTTCCATTGTTTGTGTCCTTGTGGTCACAACAGATCTGTTTTGCAGACATCGCCTGCCATCCCTCTTTCCCCTGTTTTTTATTCTGTATGGTCACCACTGTTTTTATTTTTTTTTACCACCTAACAGGCTTTCAGCATCCGAGCCATCCTGTATCCTTCTGTGCCCCCCGGCCTGCCTGCAAATCTGAGCTTATTAGGACTGAAATTTAACCCTGAGAAAGTGCTGCAGTGCGGCCAGACTGAGCCAGACAGCTCTGCAGCCTCAGGAGGAGAGCGCGCTCCAAACAGGAAGACTGAATCAGGAGAGATAAAACTCTATTTATACCACAGACAGGCATCCGGATCAGATGGTGCGACCACATAAAGAGATGTTTTTTGGGGGGCTGTGATGTCATGCATAGCAGGCATACATGTGACATGGAGAATGACAGCATGGTTATATGTGTCTTTAGTATGCATTCATCATTGTCAGTGTGTTTTAGGGACTCCAAATATGATCCAGTAAAACATGATGCCGGGCCTGTATCTCTGAAGCCAATACCAATACTCTTATTAATATCAATACTCTTATCAATAAAAGCAAGTCAAGTTGGGTTGCTTCATGATTTGTGGGATGAATGGATCAATGGTATGCTAAACCCTGTGATAAATATTCAAAGCTATTCAATGATTGTGTGACTTTTGCTTTCCACTTTACATTAGCTCAGCACAAATATGATAAAACCTGTGACATGTTCTAAGCAAAGATTTTATAAAAACACATTTTTAAAAATCACTATCAGCCAAATCTGCACAAAATTACCTTTGCATAATTAAACATGTTGTAAAACTTAAATCCTATTGATTAGAAAGAATGGTCACCAAAAATAAGCTAATCCAGAATAATCTGACCCTTGTATTTTAGAAAGAACACAAATTATGTAGCATGTATGTATGCTTATGCTAAATAAACAAAATGCCCCCTTTGTGAACTTAAAACTACATATCTAATTGTAATGATCTACACTTGTGTAGTGAACTATTCAAAGAAAGATTTAAATGCCAGTTTTGAATGTTTTGGATCAACGCTAACAGCACCAGCCCTTGGAGGGGCTTTCTAGGAAAAGTTAAGCATTGTAAAGATTCTGACTCTATCATATTATCAAGCCAACACAGTTTTTTTTAAGTAATTTTAATGTATAAGATAGGTAATTACAAGACTTCCAGTGGCACCATTGACTCTATGTATTGGCTAGTGCATAGCGGTTTTAAGTTCCTTTAACGGCATTAATATTTACTTGATGACCTCTAGAGACCCCACTTAAAAAATACCAAATTTTCCCTATAAAGTTGTTATCTGCTATTCCAAAATGAACCAAAGTCATTCACTGCAAGCATTCTTTCCTCAAAACCTTGCAAAAAAAAAAAAAAAGGAAAAGGAAAACTGATTTAAAAAAAAAACAACACTTTAACAATATGAGTGCAGGAGCTGGAATTGAACTCCTTACTTTCTGTCAAAAAGTGACCAACTCTACCTGATTGCCTGAGCTACCTACAATTTCTTTTAAGTGCTTGATATTGAAAAACAGTGCTATTCAAGCATCAATTCTGCAGCATTAATTTCCCCGCCCTTATGTGGTCCTCTGTAAAAGAAAGCCACAGAAAACATTAATTCAAACCGAAGCACAGTTAAAGTTTCCTTTTTTGAGAAGCCACAAGCTTTCCATTTTAATGACGTACACTCAATGCCAAGAAAGTGACTTGGACACACACAAACATCTTTCGACAAACACCCACACAAATGTGGTGGTGATCAATCACTTAAAGGCTTTGGCAGCACTCATAAAGTAGCAAACAGCTTACATCAATTACTGAGACATTTCTTTCCATAAATAATTGATTGTGATGGCCAGAGTGCACCAATAGAAATCAGAGCACTAACTTTAGAGTCTGCACTTGGATCTCATAACATATGGCAGCTTGGATCTCATGCTGCATAGGCTTTAGACTTGAATAAATCTTACAGTGTGCAACAACAACAAAGAACAACAAGACAGACATGACAGCATAAAAAGGAAAATAAAAACACAAGACCAACAATCAAACAGCTTCAGGACTTCACACTTACAGCCATGGAACAATACCTCAAAGCATAGGCTTCAAGTCTAGAAGAACAAACATTAGAGCGGCTTTATCATTTCAAAAAAATACGTGCAATTACTTTTGTTGAAAAAGTAAGATCACAATTAGGAAATACGATTAACTCCTGATTCATCATGCTTCAATTAAACATACATGCTTTTGACACTGCCATGTCTTAATATTTGAATGGACAATACATAACCATATACCACTAATAATAATGAAATTTAATAAAAGGGAGCGGGGGTAAGAGTAATATCTAGCCCAGCATCTCTCAACAGAGGTACCATGGCCCTCTGGCCTTGTTATGGGTGCTTTCAAATTTTAGAAAATTTAACCAAGTGTTACAGATTATAGGCAGATCAGTAGCATAATGCTGATATCAGACACAAACCTCCTATCTCCAAAATCGCTGCTTTTTATTAATTTAGAATATTTATCTTCAAATAAACAATAAAAATGTGTTGTCTTGATTAGTAAGGATGCACATTATCATCAGTATAATTTTGTCATAGGCAGATATATACTTTAAATATCAGTATTGGCAGATATGAACATTCCTGATATTCCCCACTGATATTGTAGCCTAATATACTGTATTTGGATTAAGATCATGGAGGTTTTTTTTTTTTTTTTTTTTTTTTTTTTTTTCATTTTATGTATTTTTTGGGCATTTTATGCCTTTAATGATAGTAGAGAGACAGTGGATAGGCTTGTGAAAGGGGGAGAGAGAGTAGGGGAAGACACTCTGCAAACTGGTCACAGGCGGGATTCGAACCTGGACCGGCAGAAGCATGTACATGGGGTGCTAACCACTCCGCCAAACCAGCACCCCGCATGGAGGTTTTTTTAAAAAGATTAATCTTAATTGGGGGTATAAGCTCCCAAAGCAGGATGGGATTTCTATCAGCACGTAAGTAAATCAGTGCTTGAAAGGGTAGATGGAAATGTTTTACTGGATGACAGTTTCTGAAGAAGACAGGAGAGTAACGTCGAAACATGTCAAGGTAACCATACCTTTTGTCTAAATAGAACAGTAAAACATTTGTATTCTAAGAAGACGAGATGAATTTAATCAGTAAGGGTAGATGGAACTTGGTTTTACTGTCACTGTCAAAAATACATTTTATGACATTGGCCCAAAACAGGTGAGTTGCCAGCACAGAATCCAAAGGATACTGGAGCGCTACACCCACCCTGGCCACAGACTGCTCACCCTGCTGGCATACTTTTGTAGCTACAGCTAAAAAGTTAGCATTGTCACCATCATGACTTCAAACTTGAGTCATTAGCCTCAAAATCACCAGCAGTTATAACTGATGATGAATAATTTTCAATTGTTGAAAAGTCAAGACAACTGACAAGGGCAAGCAATGGTGTGTGTGTGCTATAGTTTCTGAGGAGGTTGTGGTGTTAAGTGACCTGGTGGCTTCAGTGAAATCAGGGTTGCCAAGAACTCCTGTTAATAGTTTTTAATTCTGCTTGTATAAATCTTGACCCATAACAACCACTGGTTCATCTATGTTAGCAGTCAGATGGATGTTGCTGTGGATGATTTGAGATTTTTCAGTTTTCTAAAAGGTGACTCAAAGTAAAACACGTTTTCAAGGAAAATTCTGGTCCAGACCATTAATTTTATATGCTGGGATTAACACAAAGAGTTAGTCCATCCCCCTCTGGAATAAATCCATAAAGAGGCTTAACTTACACACTCGCCTTGACTTATAAAGCCACTGATTGAAAATGTGAGTAAGAGAGAAAGAAAAAACAAAAGATGGGGTCGAGGAAGGTCAGGCTGGTGAACAGGAAACACCTAATTGATGCCTGAAGCAGCGAATGACCTCTGCAAAACAAAACATCTGTCAGGCCTGGAGCAATCGTACATTGCTGAGATGCTTTGTAAGTACATTTTGTATCATCTGTGTAAAAAATCTGTAGCTTCGCTGTAACATCTAGTATCATCCTGCTGCCGTGACTCTTCTTTACTAAGGCCTTTGAAAAGGTTCAGTGAGTTCTCAGCATTGAGATCATTTAGACATCTGTTTCTGATCAAAACCCCTCCTACAGCACTTTCTGGCTGCTATATACATCTGTATGGCGGCATGTTGTTCTTTTGAAATTAACCCTGTTATTCAGTGAAAAATATAAGAATGAGTGGAATCCATTGTAACTTGCATTAAAGAAACAGCTGAGTGTGTGAAGTCCTGATGCCACAGACTCTTTGTCTTGTTAACAGCAGTACTTGATCATAAAGAGGAGACATGGTAGACACACTTAAAACCTAAAAAAAAACATAATACTGGTAGCCTTGCACAGCAACTGGACGTGCATGGTTTAATTTCTACAGTCAGGCTGATCCATCTTGTCAAGTTCCAATTTACAACTGTGATCAGCCCAAAGTGGCATGGCCCAGTCAGAGCCCTTTAGAGCAAGACAACAGGAGGGAGTGATAGCACACACAGGGATTAGCACTGATGTGAACAGATTCAGTAAAAGTTTTGTCAGATCATGAACCCATTTCTTCATCAAATAAAAAACAAATACCAACACAATAACCTTTCAGTATTAAGACTATCTTCACTCCACTTCTGACATTTTTTGATGATTTTTTTTTATGCTTCGGCTCTTGTTCTGTTGCACAGTGACTCCTGCCTATGACATTATCTGATTGGCCTGTAATTAAAGCAGACTGATGGAACAATCATCCAATCACCTGCCGCCAAGGTTGAGCCCTTCCCAAATGCTTTCTATGGGCTCTTTTCTAGATGGACTAGTGAAATACATAAAAGCAAGGTGTGTCAGGTTAGAATATTAGCTCTTTTATAAAAATTCTGTTTAAGAAAATCATTTCTTGTCTTTTAGTGAAATAAAGTATTTAGTTGAAAACTTGCTTCTCACTCCAAAGTAGGGATGTAACGGTATGAAAATTTCATGTCACAGTTATTGTGACCAAAATTATCACGGCTATCATTATTATCACTGTATTGTTGCAGTGTGCTCAAAATATTGAAATAAGTTGATATAAGTAAATTTGTTTAAACTTTTTCCATTAGAAATAAAAGTTAACATTTCTGGCTAGTATTTGTCATTATTATGTTATAAATGCTTAAAGTGCTTTGGTAACGATAGTCTCTGAAGCACTTAGCCCCTGTAATGATTCTCATCTGGTCTCCCCTCTCCATGGCAGATCTCCTGGACAGCTCCTTCTTTAATATGTCCAAATTATGATTGATTAAATCCATAAAACACAAACTACGACAGAAAAGATTATCTATTACGACGAAATATGACAAAATGCGTCGAAACACGGCAAATAAATGGCAGGAACACACTCCAGATAGATACTTATGCTGTTATTTACAACCTTTACACATTATTTACACTGATAAACTGCCTATAATTCGGTCCAGTATAGCTCACTGAATAACGGTATAACGGTAATTTTAATAGAAAACGGTAATGATTACCGTGGGAAATTTTACCGGGGTTTACCATTTTACCAGCAACCGTTACATCCCTACTCCAAAGGAAACGTCTTCCTCAGATGACTCAGTGATATATATTTTCAGAAAGAAAGACATTCATGGGATCTTACTCTCTATCGTTTGCGTCTCTGGCTGTCCTAATCAAGCTTTGTATCAGCCAAATCCTCATCAAAAGAAAAAGAAATACCTGGTGACACAAGAATCTCAAGGCTCGACATATCAGTAGATTTATCATTCTATGATGGCTATCAGCTTCTCTCTATGTTGTGCATGAAAATGGATGTACTATAAAACTGCAAGACCCAGATCCCAGATTGGAACACAACAAAAAAGGCAAGTGTTCCTGCAATTGAAAGTCAATCAGACAAATATGGCATCGTTTCTCCTAAGAGTGTTTAAAAAAAATATGGTAGCAAAAGAGAGCACGGCACAGTTGGACCTCCTCATACATACTCATGGCTAATGTACGGCACCATGTTGTAACTCAGGCCCAAAAGCCATGGGCAAAGTGTTTTGGCATGCAGCACATGTGTATTCTCTAACTCCCACAAGACAGAGTTGTCATCTTAATGCCAAACACTTACCCTGTTAAAAAAGACCAATGAACAGGCTTCACTGAGCTTGTTTCTTTTACATGAGTTGCACAACGGCAAACCTCTCCTTTAAGATGTAAAAGCATTTAATGAAAAAAAATACTTAAAAGTTTATAATGAAAACTTGAAAGACATATTGATTCTGCATAACCAAAGAAAAACATTTCTCCTGGTTTTCTTTGTTTACAAATGTTCTGCCAATCTAAAATTAGATGCAGATATATTACTCCCTCACAATTAAAAAATGCTTTAATAATATTTTGTTAAGATTCATATTTCCAGTCCTTCCAAGATTTCAAGTAAAAGTTTGGCCTTGTTTGTGCAACAGATGTGTCCAATCTGGGATGCAGCTGTGCGACTGCCAATAAATCTTCCTCTTAATTGACTGGCTTGAATCTGTTTTTTTTTTTCAGAAAATTAAACCTCTCATAGGATGTACGAAAAATGAAAGATTTTTCCTTCTTGATTACTCTTGCAGGAACAGATAAGGCTGAGGATGGGATTTATATTTATGGTCTCTGTTTCAGTACCCGTGACATCTGGGGGAAAACAACTAGGCAGTGTTAATATATGTCAGCTTACATGGTTCAGCTGGCTTTTGGGAATATCTGGTGCCAACAATCTGGTTGTAAACTTTCTCAGTTAACTCCGGTTTACTGCTCAAAGCTGTGTGAACAATTTAAATAAGAATGGGTGTTTAAATGTTGTTTATTCATGTGTTTTCCACAGGAAAAAACATTCACCCACAATATGACTTTGATTATAATGAGAATTGATGTATTCATGGAAGGTATTGTGTAAAAAAACACAACTACAGCTGCAAACTTTAGTATGCCATGGCCCAGCTGAAGATCCGAGAATGATCTGAGGCTCATCAAAACCTGATCAACCATGACATGAGTTTAAAAGTATTGTCTCCCCATTGTATTTGATAAACAGATCATTTCTATGTGATTGTGGCATTGTGTTTAGGCGTGGGAATCAAAATACCAATACTAGTTGGGAATTGATACCAAATGCCAAAAGGAATCAGGATCAGCTGTGTTTAGATTGCCTTGCATGTCAAAGAGGGCATGCTCTAAATACAGCATGACCTAGAGTAGTGAAATAAAATGGTGCAAACATCTTCCAGCATCTGTGTGATTTCAAGCAAGAGTGGTGACAGAAGAAACCTGCCAAAGCACTTGTCTGTGCTTAGCAAAATTAAATATCAGGCATGATGTTGATGACATGGTTGTCCCCGAATATCAGTGTCTTATGTGAAGCACACAAGTCTCATGTTTTTGTCTAAACTCAGGTTCAGATATTTTATCTTGATGACTGCTTAGGTATCCACAATCCACCGAATGTTAAAAAATTGTTTTCACATACCGAGGACCCCTAATCCACCCTTATTCTTTCCCTGTCTGAGACGCTACATTAGAGCTCCTGCTTCTTCTTCTAAGAATCCTTCTGCCATATGGACCCTGTCAGCTCAATTTCAGGCAGCTACTGGCACTGTGAACCAAGGGAGGGGGCAACTCCAGATGCTACAGACATTTTACCTTATACATTAGCACATTCTCATCCAGTGGTGTACAACTGAATGCAAACTTTGACGGTGGAGTAAACATTGCATGTATTTGAAAGTCTAAAACAGTGTACATTTGTATGCCGCTGAGTGAGACTGGGTTGAATACAAGGTACTTCACAACATTAAGGACACAAGATTAAACAAAATTAAAGGCCTATCACACTTAAAAAAGCAAACAAAAAAATGGTAAATAAATGGAGACAAACACAAAAGATTTAAAGATCAGCCTATGTAAGGCTAGACGATGTATAATATCCAAGCCAAAAAAGTGAATATCCTCTTTTCACAGTGCAATTCTGCAAAAACGTATTTCTGCACCCAAGATTTTTCTTTAAATTCAGCGATACTGTGATCTGTACATGAAATCAAAATTCAACACAGCATGCAAGGGAGCAACACTACAACTCATTGCGCTAACATATGCACACAAGCATACACACACTTAGTTCTGCTCTTCCCCGCCGGCACCATACGCTCCTTTGTTACCTCTATCATGCTGCTAATACTTTCTCTGGAGACAGAATACCGAAGGGGGTCAATTAATCCCCCCTAACCTGACATCTCAATTGGAACAGGGCTTATGAGACATGTTTGTGAGTTATTATATGAACTTAATGTGCAGAATATTACTAGACATAACTCAATTAAAAGGATTACACTTGAAAAATCTGAACTGCCAAATATGATCAACAAAGACCAGGTAATGAGTTTCTGGTTTGTCATGATGGTGATCTAGGCCAGATTTGTGGCAAAATAAACTGGCTTAAGGCTTAAAAGCTTTTTGTTATTAAAACTGTCACAACATCTGCCATTTTCTCTTTTTTTCAGATACTTTTGGGGCATTTTGTGCCTTTATCAATAGGATGGAGAGAGAGAGAGAGAGACAGTGGATAGGCTTATGAAAGGTGGCAAGAGTGAGAGTATCGGGAAGACACTCTGCAAACTATCCACAGGCTGAATTTATGAGTCATGCCCGGTTGCTCACCACTCCACTAAACCAGCACCCCGCAAATGCCATTTTCTGCTGGAAATGTGAAATACAGACTTGTTTTGCTTAGATTTGTAGCACGAAGTTTAAGGTTATGTCCACACAAAGGCAGGTATTTAAAATTAAAAAAAAATGTTTTTCTGTGCATTTTGGCCTTCTGTCCTCATGAAAAAAGTGTTTTAGGTCACTGAATACACATTTGGAACACTGCAGGCAAATTGAACATCTTTGAAAATGATGTCTTCGGCGTCTTTGTGTGGACAGGGTAAACAACAATTTGGTCTTCAAATGTCATAATCTGCGCCAACCTCTTTTCAGGATAATGTCACTCAACATTCTCACTGATGATTAAATGTGTTGCAGAAGACTTTGTTAAACTGTTGCTGTTTTGAAAATTGATAACTGGATCATTAATATGCCAGCACATACAGTGCCTTCTGTCCCCCCTCACTATGATGCTAGGATAAAAACATACCAACAATATAAACGCTGCGGTCCTTCTGTATAAGACTCTAGCCTAGCTGTGTTCGAAATCGTCCACTCATTCACTCATTCACTATTCCCTATGTAGTGTAAATGAAATAGTGGACTACATAGGGAATGAACAAATGACATTTCGGACACTACAAGGAAATTTTCTAAACGTTGTAGCGTCAGTAGATGAGCCGGATATTCCTGTGACGGAAGTGGGCGTGCCAAAAATCACGTAAACAAACCGGGCACTCTGGAAGATAAGTGGCAAATTTTGAAGCCATTAACAGCTGCTAAAAGACGTAAAAGGGCTACGAATATGTTAAAGATACTTTAACATTTTTTACTGTCTGAATGAAAGCAGCGCCTAACAGCCTTCCTTCTCTTCTTCTTCTATGGAAAAAGACGACCGCATTGCATTGTGGTACACAGGAGTACAATATAGGGTACATCATATGGACACTCACTTTTGCTCTGCATTGTGGGTATTTTGTAGTGCACTATATAGTGAATGAAATTAACTGCTGAGAATTTGAGCAACACTACAAAATGGCAAACACACTATATAGTGCACAATATCTGTGATAGTGACTGTGCTGACTGGTGACCAATGGCTGCTTGCTCTGTTGTTGCCACGGTGATAATACTTGTTGAAACCAGCAAGAGTGTCCACAAAACTTTTATAACATGATTTGAACAAAATTATCAGATATGCCTCAGATTGAAATACAAACATAGAAATATTTGCTCAAAATGCCTGCTATCATCATAGCCGTAAGCTTAACCATAACACTAGTCGGACATGGTGGTAGGAATAGATATGGAAATAAAACAGCTTTTGCCTGGACATGGGATAAAAAGGTGCATATCATGGACATAGTAATAAGGTAATAAACTGCTTAACAGTACCAGAGTAATGTTTAATATTAGTTTCTTTAATTCTCTGCTTTATTTCGAAGTTCTGAGACACACGTTTGAACGTTTTCACTCTCTCACACACCACACCTGATGTTTCTCCCACTTTAAAATGTACGGTGTAGCACCCACCGTGTAGCACCAACCGAGTAACACCGCTATACTTTGGAGCGTGTAGCAAGATGCTCCAAGCATTGCAGAGCTAAACGGGAGCTTGACATATCAGCCAATCAGAAAATAGCAGTCCAGTAAATAGTCTCATAATTTGATTTTGTAGCACACTAATTAAAGGAAAAGTTTGGTTCCTGCAGCTTTTACATTGTTTATAGAATGAAGAACAACAATATACTCACCCAGAAGGCTTTCCTGATGCAAACGGTGCTTCAGGAGATATTTAGATCCAAAATCGAGCAGCGGACACCGATATAATGGTAGCCTGTAGGGCATGGATCGCCGCTCCTAAAAACTGCATTAATCGTCCAAAAACTCATGTTTTTCACCAATATTCCATCATGATTCGCTCCGAATGGACCGCCATTGCAGTCTGTGTCTCTCCACACAGCGCTGTGTGGCTGAACTAACCTCTGAACTGACGAGTTTGTTTACATGCCCTTCGCGCATGCGCAGTACTCTCTGGAGCGTTGCGATCGCTTCCTCATTTCTATGAGCTCCTTATCTGTATAATCTGGCTCCAAACTGTAAGGACGTCCATCATATTCAAAGTCCTCCTCCACAACATCTTCATCCCATAGATATTCGTCCATTTTGCACAAAACTGGAAGAAGAAAGTCGATTTGTAGCTGCCGGTCTTCCCCTGAAACAATGAGCCGCACTGCGCATGCGCAAAGGGCATGTAAACAAACTCGTCAGTTCAAAGGTTAGTTCAGCCACACAGCGCTGTGTGGAGAGACACAGGCTGCAATGGCGGTCCATTCGGAACGAATCATGATGGAATATTGGTGAAAAAAATGAGTTTTTGGACAATTAATGCAGTTTTAGGAGCGGCGATCCATACCCTACAGGCTACCATTATATCGGTGTCCGCTGCTCGATTTTGGATCTAACTATCTCCCGAAGCACCGTTTGCATCAGGAAAGCCTTCTGGGTGAGTATATTGTTGTTCTTCATTCTATAAACAATGTAAAAGCTGCAGGAACCAAACTTTTCCTTTAATGAAATTACTAATAGAATGAAAGGAAAACAGCAAGAGCTTATTCTTGATCTTCCTCATCATCTACCATTAAAAAAATGAAGTAAAGTTTAATCACATTGACATTCAAACTGTGATGAGCAGGCATCACAGCAAAACCAAATCATCAACGTTGAGTTAGTTAATAGTTCTACTTTGAACATGAGAAATGTTTGGCTTTAATTAATTCTTTAATTTAGCATAGAGCATGGTCAAATGTTGGAGGTCATTAATAATACAAATAAATTAATACTTTAGTAATTTGTATTATTGTTTTGCATCATTACTTGATATAATATACTAACATCACAAAGTAACCATAACATCCATTAAGTAATTGTGGGGGCAAAAAGAAAAGCACTGGGCTACTAATGAACCCAATTTAATTTTAAACATGATTGCATCATACAGATGGTTATAATCCTGCCCAAAGGTCGGCACATGGTTTCACATTTCAGTGAAAAATTGGTCAAAAAAATCAATAATGGTTTGTATCTCTGTCTTGCTTTATTTGAAATGTAGCTGGCTGTGTTCGAGCACATACTATCATCTTATATCAATTGAGGTCCCTGAATCACTGAATCACTTTGTGATTTTGGCAAATATAGTATATCATATCGTCATGAAGCTGGTGATTCAAACCCCTACTCAACAGTGAAGTCAAGCATTTTTCCATTTTGGTATGGTCATATTTTTGTTTGTTTATGTTTTATAAATGCACCCATGTGGAAAGTCATATTTTTATAAACAGAGGGGGAAAACCTCTGTTTGTAAAGACATCCACTCACATGAGGACCTAGCTAAAATCTGAAGGTACAGTAATTACAGAGCCTGGCTTTGAACCTCTTAAGAAATGCACTGTGGAAAGAATTCAAAAATTCCTTCATCAGGTCTTTCTCAGATTAATACAAGGACTAGTGCCATCCCAAATGACCTTCTAATGTTCCTCATTTAGCGGTCTCTCTGAAAAAGACCGAACAGACCTCACTTTTACATCATCAAGTGTCCTCACAGATAATGAGAGCCTTTACACTTTGTTCTGCTTCCCATCTGCAGCCCTGACCATGAGCCTGAAACCTTGTTTCTTAGTGTGCTGATTATATGCCCGTCTGTTCAGCATGCGTGCTCTGAGTCGGTCTGACTTGCATGTTAAACTAGAATTCTAAAGAAACGGTAAATGTGAGTGTTGGACAAGTCCTGGGGTATAGGGGCAGAGAGGTCCCGTGTTACCATCCTCCCATGGTGCTTGGGGAAAATGCAAAGAGAGGAGGATGGGGCAAACAGACACTATGGTTTCAGTAAATGCAAAGCAGTGTGTGGGCCTGAAGTGCAAGAACAAGGACCTCCTGTGTGCTTCACAAGGCTGGCAGCTACAACAGCACCCATCAGGCCTGTGTAACTAATCTCACGCAGACGATTATTTCATGAATTTACATTTAAAAAATCAAATATTTATACTATACAAATCTGTTATATGCTTGGACAAGGTCAAAAATGTGAGACAAAGTTTATTTGTTTTGCCTGATAACTTACTTGCTTTTTGCAGATGATAGCATATTATTTGGACATTGATTAGTTTTGTTACAAATTCAACATACTCAGCCATTTTAGTAGGAACACCCCTTTATCTTCACATTCATGCACATTACTTATCATTCAAGTCACATGAAAGCCAATCCATGAGTTTGACCATGTAGACTCAGTCAAGATAACCTGCTGAAAAAATCAAGCATTAGAGTAGGAAAGAAAGATTATTGGAACATGGCATAGTTGTTGATGTCAGTTGGGCTGGTTTGACAATTTCAGAAATTGGTCAAACATCTACTGGGATTTTCAAGCAACACAATCTCAAGGGTTTATACACAGTATAATTATGGTCAAAAAAAGAGATCAAACAAAGTGAGCAGCAGTTCTCTGGGAAAAAAGCCTTGACCAGAGTGGTTTGGGTTAATAAAAAGGCAATGCTAATCACATAACCAGTCATCACAACTAAGAAGTGGAAGTTTCTGAACACAAAACATATAGAACCTTGAACAACACTGGATGCCACTCTTATCAGCTATGAACAGGGCACAGTTCACAAAGGGTCACCAAACTTGGCAACTGACAACTGAAAAAAATGTCACCTACTCCAGTGAGTCTTAATTTCTGTCATGGCATCCAGATAATGGAGCAGAATTTGTCTGAAACATGTAAGCATGGATCCATCCTGCCTTGTTTAAAAATTGAAGGTGGCTGTATTAGCACAGAGGTGAAGGATGTTTTCTTGGCAAAGCAGTAGTTTCTGTTTTTTTGTGCTACACTGAACTTAAGACACAATCTTTGATGATGCAGATCTCGAGTGTGTGCATCTTTATAGTCTTGATTTGTGATTTTTTAAAGTAATTGATTTCATTTGATTTGGTATCACAATGGGATGCACAGTAAAGCAGCAGGTTAGTGACTGTGCCTTACAGCAAGAAAGATTGCTGTTGAGACTTGTCATGTCAACCAGGGTGTTTTAATGTGAGTTTGCATGTTCTACCGGTGCCTGCGTTGGTTTTCTCTGGGCACTCTCATTTTCTACCACAGAGCAAAAAAACATGCTTGTTAGGTTGATTGGTGACTCTGAACCGTCCTTATGTATAAATGATTTATAAGTGTAAGTTGCAATGTGTATGTCTGATTAGATATGAATGTGAAGTAAAAAAGGTTGTCTGCCTCTGGCCCTGTGATCATCTGGTGCCCAGTTCAGGGTGTACCCTGCCTATCGCCGAATGTTAGGTACGATATGCACCAACCTCCTGTGGCCCAAAAGGGGTAAGAAGGAAAAAAATGGATGGATGGATACATCCATTGCATTACTACATCAATTAAAAGCAGGGTTGGTAATCAAATTTAGATACGCTTTTTGTTGTACTGGTTAAACTGATCTTTATGTCCCGATGGCAATCAATGCATGATGTGTTCTTAAATGAGAGCTACAGATAGCCACTGTGTACAGTAGGAGTAAAGCAGGGAAAACACCAACCAATCACAGTGATTCTGACCGATTTATTAAACCAATCAAATCCTGTACTTGTCTGTGTACATACCACAGATGTATTATAAGAACTGGATAGCGTGGCTCCGCCTTCTACCATGTAACGGATTTGAAGCCATAATATCCCCCGTCAGGGCGCCGCCATTGTGCAGCCAGTAGAGAATCTAGACCATATTTCGACGTAGTTGTCGTAAACTGTCGCAAAACTCCCCAGCATACGCCGTACACAATCATTGTGAAACTGCAGTAAACCGCGGTTATTTTTAAACTCTAATAACTGATGAAAAAGAAACTTTTCAGAATAAAGAGGACTTGGAAAAAACGCAGTCCAATAATACATTCATATCACCACAGCATACAGATGGGAGAAATATTTCTACGAGGTGTATTAATTTTTTGAAGTTTCACTACGGCCCGTTCAGATGAATGGAGGAGACGGAGAGTTGACCTATACTGCAGCCAGTCACCAGGGGGAGCAGTTTTCGTGGTGGCTTCAATTTGAGCCCAGCGACATGGCGTCCATGTTTTTTACAGTCTATGGTACATACTGCTGGCGTGCACTGACCCTGATTCAATGTGCATAGCTGAGCTAAGAGGGATGCAAGTACGCTGGAGAATGGCGGAGAATTCCGAAACAAAAAAGAACTTGGACAAAGCCAGAGCAAAAATAAGAGTCAACATCAGATTGTGTGTACAAACTAACTTGCCATATTTGTTTGTTTTTTAACTTTACTATGACAATGTTTTGGTCTTTTCTTACCACTGAGTGAGACAGGACTGGGCCTAGTGCAAAACAAAAACGATATGCTGAGGACCAGTTTTGAGTTTGTGTTTTTAAATCAGTCAAATGGTTGCAAATTAGAAGCACTAATGCAAGCGGGGTATCGTTTTGAGGAGCCCCAGGATGCAGGGGAAGGGGCTTGATGGTGGGGTGAGTACTGGCAAGAACCTCACGATACGTATCACAATGCTTGGGTCACAATACGATAATTACCCGATAAATCATGATATCACAATATTGTGATACATTGCGATATTCTACAGTTAACTAAGAAAAAAAACAGAGATAGTGTTCATGTAAATCACACAATATTACTCAAAACTTTAAGTAAAAATCAAGTCTAAACTACCTGACTGAAAACAACTTTTCCATTTTATTGTTTTTGAAATTCGTCAAATGCAGTGTTACATACATACACTTAACTTGAAAGCACAGAGTCCATCAAGTCACTTCAACTAATGTTGCAAATAGATTATTTTTGCTTTCCCTTTAATAATGTATTGAAAGCATCCAAACCTGCAGCTACTGCAACTCAAACTGTTATTGAACACATGAGGAACAAAGTGCTTTGAGTTACTGACAGCACAACAGTAAGCAAAAAAAAAAATCACATATTTCTCTTTTCACTGTCTGAACTATAGGCCTATAGACTGCATGAAAAAAACCTGTGCATACGTATTTATATGGTGCATTTTATTTCTGACTCTGATAAAATAGGAGGGTTTTTTTTGGGTTTCTTTTTTTTTAAATGTATTTTTTGGGCATTTTGTGCCTTTATTGATTGGAGAGAAACAGTGGATAGGCTTGTGAAACGGGGTGAGAGAGTAGGGGAAGACACAACTGGTCACAGGTCGGATTTAAACCTGGACCGGCAGAAGCAAGTACATGGGGTTTCTGGTTTCTAACCACTCCGCCAAACCAGCACCCAGAGTTTTTATTTTTACAAAAATAAAAAACCCTGATATTCAAGATTTGAAATATCAATATTGTATCGTGGTCAAAATATTGCCATATATAGCTGTGTCGCTATTTTTCACACCTCTACTTGATGGAGTCCTGAGGAGATGATACATTCAAATTCATGCTAGTTTTCCGTGACTGTCAACCCAAACTTTAAGGGATTATTTTCAACACCCCTGTCCAAATCCTTGTCAAAAATACATTTAGTAACTTCAAATGTTGAAATCCTGCTATAGTAACTGATTAATCAATTGCTCTAGAGGTGGCTTTCTCTAAGTTTGTGAATAAACATGGATTTCATGACAACAAGACTAATATCTTATGAACCAGTGTCCCCCACACACTTGTAAGTCGTGGTAAGTATAGGAATAGTAATTTGAACGGATATGACTTCATGTAAGTTAAGGTTAAAATCTGCACTTGTGTGTTTGTATGGTGCTGAAGCTAATCAGGGCAACAGGAAGAATAAATGTGTGCCGTTTCTCGCATGAAGTCCTGTTTATGACACTCAAGGGCATATATGAAGATTAAAGAGATGATAAACCTCACTCAAAACTGTTTTCCATGAATACATTAAAATTCAGTTTAAAGCTATTATTTTGTTCTACTTTCTCTGTTCAGCTGTATACTTTACTATGAATATAATAAGGCATGTGTGCTACTGGAATAAATTGGTGTTCATGCAGGATTTTTCTTTTTGTTTTACATTTCCAACAAAACTTTTCCAATTACTGTGCTGTTTTATTAGTAAATGTCTCACTGTCACATTTCACTTACTTCCTGAGGATTTAACTGCACAGGAAAAAGTTGTTCAAGTTTCTGCAACAGAAATGCTCAGTAAAAAGTTAAGTAGAGAGTCTAAAAGAAAAGAATATAGTTAAGAACCTCATTTAGTCAGAAGTTTACCGTGACGAGAATGTCGCAGTGGGTATCCTCGAAGGAATACTCCAACATTTGTGTTGTTTTTGTGTCTTGCCTCACTCTAGAGTCCCCGACAAGCAGATAGACACCATTCTTTGGACTGTGTGTCCAGTATTGAGGAAGAGACAGATAAGGCTCACCCACTGCTAGTTAGCTTTAACTCAAAAACTGGGAGTCAGTGGGTAGTGCTAGCCGGCCTCTGCCTACAGTCGTCAGATACACTCTTCAGCAACTCGAAACAATTCTGTGTGCTTGTTGTGACTTCTTTTTGTACAGCATTATGTAACGTTATCTTCTCCCATCATTGAATTATCTTTTTCTACTCCTAAACAGAGGTTGTGTTTTGTTGAACTACTACTGCAGTGTTTTTTTAAACAGATGTGACATTCACAAACAAGGCTTTTAAACAGCTCTTTTAAGTGAACAATGATATTTGCAATTTTGCATAAGCTGTTCGTTTGCGAGTCATTCTTAAGTTTGCATTTAATAATGCCATTATCCCACGTCTGTCTCTTCCTTGTTACCGGACACACAGTTGAAAGAATGGTGTCTACCTGCTTGTCATGGACTCTGGAGAGAGGCAAAGCATTAAAGCAACAAATGTGTTGGAGTGTTCCTATAAGTCACAGATGCAGAAAAAAACAGCTTATTCTTTCCATGACAGCCAGAGCCTTATTGCTGCCACAATAAATAGCAGAAGTGAAAGTGTTGCAGCATTCACTGCATTTTTGTCAGAAAGATTTTATTAAGTCTGAAATCTAGGATCAGTTTAGAATATGTTTTCTCTAGAGCACTGGTCACCAAACATTTTCAGCCCATGACCCAAAACAATGTTTGCTTTCTTCCTGAGACACAGACTTGAATAAACAACCTCAATCCAAACATCTAAGTCAATAAGTAAATCTGCTGAGTCAATGGTATTTTGTAGTCTTTCTTGAGACTTCACCTCATTTAACCTCCTGCGACCTTTGAATTATGGCATCCAGAAGGCAGTTTTGCCTTGAAAACTGCAGCCAACTTGAATATTTTCTCTTTTTTCAACCATGCTCTCTCTCTCTCTCTCTCTCTCTCTGTATGTATGTATATATATATATATACATATACATATATATAAATACATATATATATATATATATATATATATATATATATATATATATACATATATACATATATATATATATATATATGAATATATATATATATGTGTATATATATGTATATATGTGTATATATATATATATATATATATATATATATATATATATATATATATATATATATGTATGTATGGATAGATAGATAGATAGATAGATAGATAGATAGATAGATAGATAGATAGATAGATAGATAGATAGATAGATAGATAGATAGATAGATAGATAGATTTGTTCTTAAGTGCATCCCCATATTGAACAAAGGAAGGAAGCTGTGACACTGTTGGTCTTGTGTATTTATCTGGTCTTCCTGAAGTTGTTGATGGTTAGAAATCCCTAAAGATAAAATTATATGTAAACACGATGGCGCTGAAATTACCTATTGTTTATTAGGGTAAAATTTCTTAAGCCTGAGAAACATCTGCAGTCAACAGAGTGTATAAAGTAGCACATAGAGGCTTCTAACAATATGTACCAAAATGATATATAATTGAGAGTGACAGCAGTGGTGCTGAATAAAAAGGTGCATCTACTCTGGGCACTGCCTAAAGGTGTTCTAACTGCCCTTGACTAAACAGCACATGCTCTTGCAGACTTTACCAGGCCACTAACCTCAACAACCCCACAAGTATTGTGATTACTTCTGCAACAGACTGCAAGCTACAACAGATTGAGTATAAATAGAGCAATTTGTGTGTAAAATTAGTTTTTTGTATGTGGTATCCCTACATGCCTGACTGAAAGAATCTCATTTTGTAACCACAATGTGGAGAAAGTAAGTTATTCAACACAATACTGTGGTTCATTGCCCTCAATCAAAAGGCTGCCATTGTCCTCAGATAGCACTCATTCTGGGACTTTAATTCAGGCCTGCAAATAGAAGAAAATTGATATCCATTCCCACTATCAGAGATATAGTCTGAGAATAACTGAAAAAGTAGCAGTATTGCATCAACCCTCAGCATCAGCAACTCAAGTCTGTAAATGACAAAAAGCTAAAATAAGCAGCATATAAAACAGTGATTTTTTTTAAACATTGCCTGAATACTTAAAAAGTACATACAGGGCATAAATTCCTCTCAGGCAGTGCAATTGTTTACCAGGTATCTTTTGCCAGGTTTGAGCTGATACAAGTTCAGGTAAGACCTCTATTTTCATGAGTTGTGGTTACATTGAGTAAAGTAACAGCAGAGCAGTCTCTAAAGGCGTTAAAAACTGAATTTAAGTCAGTCATGCAAAAAAAAGAGCACAATTAACCACAATATCAAATTCCAGCGCTTAAAAAAAGGATCTCCTAGAGTACTAAGCATCAGAATCAAAATAATGAGGCAGTAACCTCTGCTCTAGAATGCTGTGGGCATGTCTGTTGAACGTGCTAAAAGATGCCCACTTAATAATTTTCTCAATCAACTCAAAAAAACCTACAGGTTTAGAGGTAGATGGGCTCAATGCTCATCCCTTAAGATGAAGATTATTATCCATCACACTATCACTATAGTTGTAAACCTCTTCAGAGCATCTAAACCACAGGCAGCCATTCTGTTTTCCAAAGTATATGTAAGTCAAAGATAGGGAACATTAATATCCTTTATTTTAACTTTAAACAGCAGTTAATCTCCAAAAACAAACACACTTCTAATACTTTTATTGGCTTTAGTGAAATATAGCGAACATCCTAGTAAGTTTGGAAACCTCTGTCCTGAAATAACATTAGACAGTTAAAAATAGACCAGGGTTACTACAGGAGCATAAAATATTTATTTCCTAATCTCTAAAATGTCAAAATCCAAAAGATGTCAAAAGTAAAGACAAGGTGAAATATCACATCTATCACACATCCACACCGGGTGCTGACTTTTTTTTTCACACTAAAAAGGTTAAACTGTCAGCTGCTCTTTAAAGTGTCAGACTTGTCAAACTTTGTCTCCCATCAGAGTCACAGGCACAAAAACACCTCAAATCAGGAAGGTCTTTGTAAAAGTGATCTCCTTTAAGGGTTCTTCACAAGGTAAATTACACTAATAATCTCACACGTTCAAACTACTCTCACATTTATGCTTAAAAGTGTGAATTGAAGAAAGCAAGTTGCACACTTAAAATAAAACGGAGAGGCCATATGAGTGCTCCTTCAAGAGGTCATACTATTCTGCATCAAGTTTTGTATGCTCCCTAGTGCTTTTTACTTTTTTATTTTAATAGAGAAATCTGATGCACAAGACAACAAAGTAAGAAGCATCAAACTTTTTTTCCTTTCCTCCTCCTCATGAGGGGTTTGCAGTTGTGTTAGACAAATAATTCCCCCTGCTATTTACATACTGTGAACACAATATCAATATCATTAAATATATACTAAACAGTATAAACTTCACAAACACTTTTTATGGACAAATGAAAGTGCTTGGAGATGGTAGAACCTTTCAAAGCATATCTAGCTGGTGATTGGACAATAGCTCCATCAATCACTTTCCTTACAAGACAATCGGCAGGCAATGGCAAACTCTTGCCAAAAAAAAGTCAGAGATGAAGTGTAAATACCTTTTCTATCGAGAAGCGCTTTCATGCTGACAAAACTGCTACTCAGGCTTTTAGCATATATGCTAATCTTTGTACAAGCAGCTACTTCCTGCAAGCACAATAATATTTGACTGGACAAGATGCATCCCTCTGATTACAGACATTGAATCAGATGGATCCATTTGCTGAGCAAGGTTACTATGTCTGTTAGGGGTGGGAGAAAAAATCGATTGACATAAGTACCAGAATTTTTTGTTTTATGATTTTTAATTTTTTTTTTTGTTCAAGAATCGTTTTTTTTCCAAATCTAAATGCTTCATTTTAGTCTGTGTTGATTAGGGTTGTCAAAAGTATCGATACTCAAAACAGTATGGATACTAAAATGTTGTATCTGGATACGATACTCACTTTCAAAAGTATCGATACTAAAATGTTGTATCTGGATACGATACTCACTTTCAAAAGTATGGATACAAAAATGTTGTATCTGGATACGATACTCACTTTCAAAAGTATCGATCCTACAATTACTATTTTTGTAATTTTTTTTTGCATTAGGAAGAAAATAAAGAAAATGAGACTTTTGCACAACTTCCTAGAGGTTATATTTGCATTTTTTGCTAATAAAAATGTTTCTTTTAAATATTGGGTTCTTTTTTTTATCCTTGCGGTATTGAAAATAGTATCGAGTATCGAATATTTTCCTGAGTATCGGTATCGAGTTGAAAATTTTAGTATCGTGACAACCCTAGTGTTGATAAGCCACTTTTAAATGCAATCCAGGCTTTTGAAGAGAGAGTATTAACAGCTGGTTAAAATATATTGCTGAATGGATTTTAGTGTTCTTAAACTGTTTTTTAAATGTTTAAACAATCAAGTGTCAACACTGTTTTCTGAACTGGCCACCAGGCATCAGAGCTCTCACAGGGCAGCCACACGATCCTCCACCAGTGTTGACTGTCTTGTCCCAAGACACAAGATTTCACTATGACAGACTGCTCTTTCTGTGAAAGGGACAAAACTGTGGAACTCTCTGCCAATACATCTAAAACTGGAGACAAATAAGAACGCTTTTAACAAAGGACTTAAAAAATGGCTTAAATCAAAACAACAGTGTTTGCATGAATAATTTTAATTGGTTGACGACTGATCATGTTGCCTTGGCGTTACATTTTATGTATGTATTTAATTTGAAAAATTGCTTCTTTTTAACTGTCATATTTTATTGTAAATTGTACTTTTTCTTTCCCTTCTTCATTTATTAATTTTATCATTTTATAAAAGCCTCCTGTGGACAAGTGATGTAGATTAGCACCCGTGCTAAATCACTTAAAACAATGCACCTGGTTTGTCCAATGTAATTGTTATGTCCAAGTCAAATAAATAATAAATAAATACATAAATCCTTAAAACGAACTCACATGTGATGTGTATTTTTCCTGACATAGTCTGTAGGCATCATCATTGTTCATCTTTTTCTCTGGTGTTAAAAAAAGTTAGCTAAAGATTGCAAAATCAGCAATATCGTAGAATCACAATTACAATCATATCAGCACCTAAAAAAAAAAAAAAAAATCGAATCCGGCGAAAAGCATTTCATCCAAGCCCTAATGTCTACCTTCTTCACATGTGATCATGTCAGATCACAAACAAATATGTAGTTTGTCATGCCTTTTGGTCAAGTCAAATAAATATGAGCTATAAAATATGTTTTGTTTTTAAATCATCGCAAATCACCAGCTCCAATTTGTGATGCTATACCAGGCTCATGTGTACAACACATTTCACTGGAGTTTATCCCAACTGACTTAAGTCGAGAGGAAGGGTACATCACTGAACCGACTGCCAAACCATTCACGCTCACACTCACCTAAGGGCAGCTGGAATCACAAATCAACCCAAAGAGCAGCTCAGGTTAAAAGCATAACGGTTAGCCTTGTAAATTTCCAACTGTTGTCACAGAGGATGCTCTTGAGTCATGCAGCTCATCCCAGCAGTCTGAAGGTTACTTGATAATAAAATGTAGACATGCACACACCACAGTAATCGCACAGGGAAAATGCATCCAGTGTAAAAGGGCCATTACGTGTAGCCTGAGCATATACATGAAATCAAACATATCAAGTTTCATGCAAGGAAGCTAAACAGATAATAATCCTTTTCATGGTTGTGACTTCATGAGCACTTTGGGGTTCAGTGTTCTGCCCAAGGGTGCTTATATATGTAGACAAGAATCCAAGAGGGACTAATCCTTGAATTTTAAGGCGACCTTTTCTACCAATGATCCATTGAGGACACTTAATCTCAGTTCTACATTTTATGGTAAAAAAAAAAAAAAAAAAATGAAGCTGCATTGTGTCCAGCCAATCAGACTGTAGCGCTAAAAATGCTACCATGTTGTCCAATACACGGACAGAGTAAGAGTTATGGTCTGGCCTGTTTAATATCACATCTATGGAGTCTTTATGAGAGCATTATTTTCCCACTCCACTTGTCAGAGGCACTAGACCAACAAAACCATGGAGGGGGCATGTATGATTTCAACACATGTTCACCTCACCATACCATGACATGAATACAAATCAGAGTGAAATTGGAAAAGTAATGACCCGTGACGACAGCGTATATCCCACTGATGGTATAGGGAGACCACAGAAAATGCTGCCTGTTGTGATGTGTGGCTCCAGATGCTCTGCAATAACCACAGCCAATTTTTTAAATGTCCATCTGTGATCTTTAAGTGTATCATTAAAACTGAAACCACTGGCAGCACAGAGGCATGTTTTCCTCTGTGGTCAGTGTGCTGGGAAATTTATACGAGAGAAGTAATGGCTGAAGTTTGTTTAAACCACAAAGTGAAATAGAGACTAAAGTAATTTTCTACATAATTTATGAAAGACTAAATGCTGGTTGTGGATATTCCATCAAAGGATTATTTAGCTGCCTTCTTATAGTTTGTGCATGTTTAGAGTCCTTTTTTACAACTGGAAATTGTGGTTTCTTCATTTTTTTATATCGCTCCATATTCAAAAACTGGAGAAATGATGTGGAAGGTGATATGAATCAGGCTAATGCTGTGAAAATATTCAAGTTTCACTTTAAATCTCTATTTTGGCTTCCCATAATCATTCAAGAGCCCATATTAGCAGAACTGACCAATCACCACAGCACAGACTGGTTGATCAGTCAGAGAGGACTTGGGCCAATGACGAGAAAACAGCCCTGAAGTGGCAGGAACCCTTGACACCTGGTACACAAGACAGATCATTCAATATACACAATACAGACTACACTTTGCGAGTCCATCGGGGAAACAGTCAGTAGAAAGTGTTGGGAAATGGGCAAAAACTAATTCAAATCATATCCGACAGGCTTTTGGAATGAAAGTAAACATGGAATTCATATTTACTACGCTCCAATCAGAAAATATAGCAGCTGGGCACTACTGTTGCGGTGTAGAGTCAAAACATGAGCCACTTTGTAGAATAAACTCTCACTAAAATATGGGAAATCAAAGCAAGAACATCTTTTCTTTGGGGAATTGCTTTCTGTGCTGTTGTTTAACTAACAACGAAATACCAAAGCTGAACCTGTAACCATCTATGCTAATCCCTTTCGAGCATCCATTTCCTGCTGTCATCATGCTCATAGCTCCCACCTTGTCCTGCTTTAAAGAATCTTGATTGGGCCATGCTGCTTTGGGCCAGGTACAGTTGCTGCAGATTGAACATTGGCAGGTTGGAAGACAATGAATCAGGGGGGATCCAGCTGTTGTGCAAGTTTAAGGTGCTCAAACACTGCTGTCAAAAAGAAAAAACAACTGGATCATGGATATTCAGTTAGGGGTGGGTATCAAAAACCATTTCCTTTAGAAAATCAATAAGAACTGCCTCAAGGAATCAATATCAATATAAATTTTGCTTATCAATTCCCTAAGCAGTGCCTCCAACTGTTTTTTTGCATGCTTTGCACAATAAGGGTGACACGCTTTCACAAGAGGCAGTCAGCGATAACTAAGAAGTCAAAAATGATGGCAGACGGAGGAGAAGTGGTCAAAACTGTGCGTTATTTTTCTGTGAGTTAAAACTCCAGCAAGTCGCAGTAGCATTTATTATTGCATCATGGCATTGAAATTCACAAGCAACATAACTTTAACATTGCCTTTACAAACCCATGAAGGACTTTTTTTTCCACTCAGAAAGTTAGCAAGAATCAATAAAAGGTATCCAATTTGATAAGACTTGTTGATCACTGTATTCAGTATGTTAAAAATGTTCATTGTTTTTGCTCTTAGCTATTGTGAACAAACTCATGCTCACATATGAACCTAATCAAAGGCGATATGAACTCTTTAAAACAGAGTTATTGAGATAAAACAATAACTGTACCAAATGCAGTGTCATGCAAATTGTCATTATGTTTTATCATGAATGGCAAATGGAGCACAGCCCCCCCTTACTTTACAGTTTCACTTAAAAAAGAAGAGGTATCCCCAGCACATACTCTTGTGAGTTTGAAAAGGAAGAAAGCCAAAATGTACTGCGAAAAAAAAGACTTTCCATCTGTTTTTTTTTCTTTTTGTACATGTTTCCTTGTGTTATCATTGAGGGATATACCACCTCTTCTAGATGGCAGATTCTGGCTGAACAATATTTTTGTTCAACCCACAGTCTGCTCCAGTAGAAGGCCAATGTCTAGTCATAACTGTCAGATGACAGTAAACATTAAAGCACAGAGCTGGAAAGCCAAAGCAATATCCACTTTTTTTGTGAGTGGATTGGTCAGACATGTGAGGACTCACACTAAAACATCTAAGTATGATCAGCAATAAAGCAGAGGGGTTTAAGGAAATATTTCTAAAAGCAGGAGACTTTCATTAAAGACCAATTTCATTTCAATGCCTGTTTGGTGCATAATGTTTCAATATCTATGAATGACTTGGCATCGCTATCAGGTATGCATAAATGAAATTCACAGATTCTGCAAGCATATTGTTCAGTCATTTCACAGCATATACGACACGGAAAATATATACTTTTCCCTATAGTATATTTATCGAATTTCTTATCATGAGTTTTAGTTACTATCTTATTTTTTATTCCTGCTTCCTCATTTTAATACAAGATACATTTCCTCAGTCCTCTAATTCTGTTTTATGTTAGAATCTCCTTTTAATGTCTTTTTGTGTTTGAGGAAGTGAGTGTGTGTTGTATGTGGATTGCAAGGGTGGGTAAGGTCTTTTATTTTCTTTATATTCAAATTACAACTTTTTATTTCATTCATTCTTAATTTGTTTTATTTTATTCTTCTGCAAAGCACTTTGTGCTACAGAATCTTATATGAAAAGTGCCATACAAATGAAATTTGAGTGATTGATTGATTGAACTGAGGCTGTCATATTTAAAAAAAAACCGAGCGTTCAGCTCTACTCCAAATTCTGTTCAAAAATGCTGAAGCTCTTTTCATGTAATGACTTCCAGACATCATCAAGAGCAAGAGGAAGACCATGTTATTGCTGACCTCTTCTCTTGAATTATGATTCTCTACATATGAAGAGTGGGTTTTAAATAGTACGTCTTCAATAACATGGCCAATAAGCATCCAGGCAGAGAGGGTCAGATTTGAAAAAGTCTGTTTGGGTAAGCTCCTGATCCAAGAGGCACTGAGCTCCACAGGGACTCACAAAGGTGCTTTTGATTAGAACACTGGCCTGAGGCTGGAGGAGAGCTGGCTCTGCCTCACCAATAAGGCTCTCTATTGTACAGTTAATCAGAGCAGGTTCAAAGGTGGAAACTAATCACTCTTTTTAGGATACTTTCCATTGCACTAACAAGCATTTAGGAAACAAAACAAAACAAGACAGGAGAGACAGCAGCTCCAGGGGATGAGCAAACAAAGGTGTCAGAATCGAAAATGAGCCAGTGGTTTTCTTCTTGGTTGTCTGTTATTTTCTCTCAGGGGAAGCTTTCAGTGTTACCATGTTCATTATCTTTAAACCTGACAATCTTTCAGTCACTTTAAAAGCTATAGACAAATTCCTAGAGTCTGTATAGGAGCTTTAGAGAGTTTGTGTTCTCTTGTATTATTTCTATTCTATTGTTAAGGAGTGTGGGCATGTGATTCATTATTCACACTGTCGAGGCAGTCTTTCTGCAGTCCAGAACATGTCTGATTTGATCATAACACTGAGACTGGAGAAAGAGTGGTGTTTGAAATAGAGACCAGAATGGTTCAGACAATATTATCGCATGCTTAGAGAAGGATATATAAAACAAAATATTTGTCAAGTTCTGGATAATTGACTCTTTTTGGCTTAAATGGAACATTAAGCGTGGCGTGGCAAACTGATTAAATCTAAAAGTACAGTAGGGCTTTCATGCCTTTGCACTTCTGGCATACTGACCAACCAAAAGCTTGCCAGAGGTGTGGAGAAAGAAGAGAGAGAGCCAAGGCCATAATTTTGGTGCTTTGATTACTAGTTTAGTGAAGTCTGGGTGGCTGTTGATGGGTGGTCAGGAAGGCAGGTCCTCTATCAACAACCTTTAACTTGAGAGCTTAAATTATTATAAACTTAATTCTTAGTAATTTTTTTCCCGCAAAAAACTGAAAAACTACTGGAACTGTTGTGTGATTAAGTGACCACCAAAGTTGCAGGCTGTTAATACTGAAGCTCCAACAACCCTGATTGGAAACAGTCACATAGCTGTGTATGAGAAAAAAGAAGACAGGGAATGGGCCGATCCAATAAAAAAAGAGCATTTTCGGAACATTTTGCATATCTAAGAAGAGTTTTGACAGGTTGGTCTTGCATGTCCATTTTAAACACTTGGTTGCAGAGAGAAAGACATTGGAAGAGACAAGAGATTGACACTGCCAGACTCCCTCACATCTATTTATGCCTGGATTCCTCCAAAACCTATATTTCACAACTGACCTGGGAAAGCCTTTGAGCACAGACTACTTAACTGAAAAAACATGTCCTAAGATCAAAATGATCAGGAAAACACGATTAGAGTTGTGTGACTGAATTAAAACAACAACAATAGAAATAATAACAATAGTAATAAAAACACTGGTAATAAAAATACAGAACTCATAAGCAACTAGAAAAGCACTCGGAGAGCGCAGACCTCCGCCAGCACCGCAGTCCTCACCCATATTGTGATTTTCACCATAAATATTAGTCCTACCTTTATTTCATCGAAATATTTAGATTCCTTGACCATGAAAACATACCACTAGCAATTGGATTCATAATGATATGTATTCTAGTTCAGTACTTATTCACAAAAATCACATTTTTCATCATGGCGGCCAGACGCTGATCCGGATCGACACCAAAATTGAATCACTTCTTCCTTTTCCCATGCTTAACATTTCCTGAAAATTTCATCAAAATCCATCCATAACTTTTTGAGTTATTTTGTTCACAGATGGACGGACTGACGGACGGACAAACAAACTCTTCCGAAAACATAACCTCCTTGGCAGAGGTAATGAGGTTGCTGGTTTGATCCCTGTGTCAATCAGGAGCTTTCTTTAGAGTTTGCATGTTCTAACTATGAATGTGTGGGTTCTCTGAAGGCACTCCGGCTTCCTCCAACAGACCAAAACAGACTCATTAGGTTGACTGGTGGCTCTAAACAGCCCTTGGGTATTGTCCGTCTCTCTATGTGGCTCTGTGATCATCTGGTGCCAGTTCAGGGTGTACCCCTCCTCTCACTCAGTGTCAGCTAGCATAGGGGCAAGCCCTCACAACCCAAAGAAGAATAATGGATTTAGATAATGGATTAAAACAACTACACAAAAGTGCAGCATTAAACAGCAAAAGTGTGGATATGTCAGTTTTTTGAAGGAGGTAAGTTACCTCCATCAAGGATGGTAGTTTTTCCTGTGTTTTCTGTTTTCTTGATTGTTAGCAAGCATACCTCAAAAAACTCCTGGATGGAATTTGCTGAATTTATAAGGAAATGCTAGTAATGGCCTATATGAAAAATAAATAGATTTTGGTAGTGATCTGTACACAGTATTTGCCATGAGCGAACGATTGTTTTTGCTCAATAACTGTCAAACTACTAATTATATCAACATGATTCCAATGCTAGGGTGCGTTTTCAGGGTCAAGGGATCATATTATGATAGCGACCTCATTTTGCGCCCTAAGAGGGTTGTCAAGTTTCAAAAGTAAGCACTTGCACAGAGATTTGGTCAACTTTGCCATTCTGAGACAGAAGTGGTGCTATGCATTGATGGAAATATGGCCAAGAGATCTCTGTAGTTAGTAAGCGTTGGGTAAAAACCATAGTCTGAGAGATTAATTACTGTACTTAACACATTTATGAAGCATAACTTTCTGGTAGAACAAAGCCCCTTTGCTTCGGTTCTACTGTATGTCTTTCTGCCTGAAGTAGGCTAAAACAAAGGAGCTTGATAGTTGAAGGTAAAAGCTTTTATCTATGTTCATTACAGTAAACACCCCTTTCATCAATGCTTTTTTTTAATTATTTCATTTACCTAATATCTAGTAAACTACATAGAGCTCTTGGCCCAGTCTGCAGAAGTGTATAATCTAACATTTGTACTGGACCTTTAATTCAACTTTGCCTTATACGTTGGCTTCTGTTTTCCCATCATTATTTGTTTGTAGATTATCTCTGCGGCAGCTGCAGGCTTACAGACACAAAACAGCTCGATAAATTATTGGAGTACAAATGACAAACATTTTTATACATTTTTACTCTCCAGAAAATAGTGAAGTAACCTCTAAAGCAACTTAATTGTATTATTTTGTTTGTTTGTTTTGAAGGATTTATAAACCAGTGCAAGTTACTTCATGAATTATTGGAGGTTTGGCTCAGCATGTTTTTGGAATAATAGAATAATTATCTATAATTAAAAGTGTATGTAATGTCACTGTTAAATGGTATTTTATCTCTTAATTGTATTCTTTTTGGACAGAAACTCAATATGAACAAATAACACAACATCTAAAGGTCAATATCATATGTGTTCTTTGTGTGATTTAAGTCTTTAAGAACTGCAAATTCATAAAAATGATATCTTAATTTAAAGGGATGATTGGTGTCAGTATTAAAATAGAGGGGAAAAGTGTCTGTGTCATATTGATTTGAAAGAGGTAAGAATTGCTCGTCATAAGTCTAAAGTCATGACGGATTAGATCTTGTTTTGGAGTATGATATCACTGCTGCATTCATATTTTATACTCTGCAGTTTAACAGTTACAATGCTGAGAGCTGGGACATCACATATTCAGAATTCGTTAGATGTTTCATGATCAAAGTCCTGCCTGAAGTAACTGGAGCCATTTTGCTCTTTCATAATGGTCAAACTGGTCTAAAACACAGTAATGAGGTTCGCCCAGTACCAGCACCAGCTGGAATCAGACCTAAAGAGGCCTTTTTATTGGGCCTTCAAGTCTATTATGGTCTCTCAAATGAAACAGAAATCCCTAAAAATGTACAGTAACTAATAACAAATAAAATCAACACTGTCCTATCATATATGATATATGGCTGTAGTAATGTGGCCGCTCTCTTCAAAAGGAAACCCTAAACTGCAGCTTGCAGTTCAGCTGTGACAGCCTTGCTATGACTTACAAACTCTGGCTCTGACTAATACTGATTCAAGAGACTGGACATGGACCATGTCTTATGTGATTCTACAAGAGAAAATATCATAGATTGCAACCAGGTGCTTTTGCTCTCTTGCATAAAAAACATTCCAACCAAATCTAACCAATGATCTAAAAATGTTGGAGCTAAATAAGACTGGGGCTACCCACAGGTAACTGAAGAACCTTGTAAAACATTTTAGCTCCAGCATTTGGAAACATACATAAAAGCTGTTTTTTTGTACAAAAAGTCAGAGGGCCGTAAACAGACTGTTATTGAAAAAATGTGGATTTGATAAAAGATGCAGTTGCCACCAGTTCATAGGAACAATAGGCTGTACAAAACATGGACGAGGCCTCAGTGGCAAATCCTTTAAGCTTCTTAAGAAGATGTTTGAAAGCAAATTAAAAACTCTGATTCTATCTTTCAATTTGCATAGCAAAATGCAAAGGGGTATTTACTATTATCACATTTAATTAATAAATCCTTGAGTTTAAATTTAAGATTTGTGCAAAATATGATGCAAATTTCATCAAGAATTGGAATATACAGGATTCACAAGGAAGGGAGGAACCTGAGACAACATGATTTTGAATATTTTATACTGTACGTGTGACCCTTAAATGTTGAGTTGGTTGATACTTTGCTTACAAAATACAGAATATCTACTATGGAGAACTTCAGATTTCTTGTTACAAGGAAGAGGAGAACCTGTGGTTCCATGGTTTTTTTACCTTTGACTTGCATGTCTGACTCCAAAAATCTGGTCAGTTTAATGTGTAGGAAGAGTTCATTTTTTGCCAATTTTGAACAAAATCTATCAAAGGGTGTGAGGTATCTTGTTCAGAACGATGGTTGACGTGCATAGAAGCACATATGTCTGCACTAGGGGTGCTACCTATGCCTGTCCCAGCATTTTTACCAGCTCGTTAACTTTAACTGAATAGCAAAATTATTTTTTTTGACATGTTTAAAAAACATTGGTCTATTTCTAATTAAAAATAAAAGCACTTAGGCAATAAAATCATCAAAGTTACTTTTCTTTTATATTATAAATGATACTGTGTTGAATTTCTTTAAGATCATCCCATATTAATCGCAACCTTATAAATCATAGCAAATTGGCATTGTTATTGTGTGTAGAATCGGCAAATATCTTAGCGTTACTCAGACAAAACATACATCCTGTTGCATCATGCTAAGAGTGGTGATTTACACCCCTATCACCTCTGGACTTAAGGACAGATCACTTGAAAAGCATAATACCTCTGGCCTTGGCTGCTGCTCGTACAGAGCCATGACAATAAAAAAAATGGTTATAATAAGAGGCTATGCTAATGCTATGCTATATGGCTACAGCATCTATGGTTGCCAGCTCTCACACCCCTGACCTGTGACACAAGCTTTTTAGTTCCAGTCTAATCCACTCACTCTATCCTAACATATCCCACACCAGACTCAGGTAATCAATCTGTCCCACCTGTACTCTTTTTACAACATTCTACATCAAATCCAATCCACGTTTTGGTAAGGCTAAATCAACTGCATTTGTTTGTTGAACTGCTTCCCTGTAATATTCCATTTTTTTACACTGTGTCCTACATTCACAAAAAAAGAAGGAGCAGTCATATTCATCATTCATCACAAACTCGAGGAAGACGGGAGGACTGATGTTGACCAGTTTTGTGTATTTGTCCCTCGAGATTCAAGGACAAGGAAAATATAGAACTAGGGGTGCCAAATTATTGGCAATTATTAATTGCAATTAAGTAATTACAGTCAAATTTAGCACATTATGTTTATTAATTGGGTTAATCTAATTTTTAATCTGATTTCACTGTTTCACTATTTTCAGAACCTTAAAATACCAGAGCAGCTGGTGATTGGACGATCAGTCTGTTCGTCACGCTCTTCTCAGACCAATCCATATCAAGCCAAAGTATGACGAAGCAGTTAGACCCTGTTGTTAGCCGTTAGCCTAAACTATGAGCACTTCAGTCCTCAGACCGTCGTCTAGCCTGACATTAGAAAACGATACCACACAGATATATCATTTGCCACTAGTACGTGACATGAATCTCGCCAAAGACAATACCCACCAAGTTTTCCCGGTAAACTTTTGAGGAGACCATATTTAATATTGTAGGGTAACCATGACTATGGCCTGACATTCTTCACACGGAATTTCTGCATCTCTTTCAGTGGTGATCCCCAGTCAGAAGAAGAGGAAAATCATAATTTCCCATAAGGAAGCTTAAAGTGACATTCTTAAAGTGACGAGAAACCGAGACCATTTCTGAAAAACTGCAGATCTTGCTGCATCCACAGAGACAGCTTTACATGCCGCTGTTGTTTTCAAACATGCAGTCACTTCCTGTTGTCGTCACATCTGCAGCTCCACGTCTGTCCTCTGATCAGAGTTTTTATGCATTGGGCTTCTTGTGCTTGAGTTTTGGGGGGTGGAGAACAATCTTTTGATCTGCCACAATAATTTAATGAATTTCAATGAAAATAACGCAAGTTGAGGTCTTTTTCAGCAATTATTTCAGTGAGATTTAAAAAGAGATTAATCAGATTAATTCAGATCATAGTTACACTCTCAATTTTTTGAATCTCATGACAGCACTAGTTACTAGTTACTAGTAAATCACTCAGTACTGATACACCAACAACAGAGTTTCTAGTTCTAAAAATAGTCCCTTGCTCTCAAAAGAAACCTGACTTCTAGATGTGGGAATCTTCCAAGAGGTCCCCATTCGATTCAGAATCGATTTTTGATGTAAACCAATTTATAATTCTCAATACATTCAGTGTTTCTAAAAAAAATATCTTACTGCAACACCTGCTTCAGCCTGCAGTGCACTGAAGAGGTTGGTGAAAACAAAATGTATTCAGGATGTCTTTGTAATGTTTGCATCAACTTATTCACATAGCCCCCCCATAGCCTTCCTGCTGCTTCAGATCCAACAGTTCCAAAGGGGAGGGCGAAAGAGCTGCAGCTAATCCTCCACACAGACAAAATTTTCAGTTTTCATTCAAGTTAAATCAAATCCTTGCTTGATATTCACACAAGACATGATATGAGTGGTCTACTAAACTAGGATATGGGACCTTCAAATATATATCACTTGCTGTCCTTGGTCTATGTATATAACACATGAATATAACTTGTTCTTAAAGGAATATTTCACCCAAAGAATGATATGCCTTCATTTTCTACTCACCCTCATGCTGAGCAACACTCTGGAGCACTTTTTTGATGTCTCAAATGCAGCCGGAGGTCCGGGGGGATTTTCGCTGTCAACAAACTTCCATCTAACAGGGGACAATGGAGCCCGAAAGAAAAAGGTCCATAAAAGTCCACAAAAACGTGCCTATTTTCCTTCATACTGCTCGTCCGCTGTAATCCAAGTGTCCATAATTAATTCGAAACGAGGTCATTTAGTACATTTTTCGAGCCTAAACAGTGCTATATCATACTTCTGCAGTGCATGTCTACGCGCGCTCCCTGAACTATGGAAGCCGCGGCAGACCAAGCCAGATGGCATTTTCTACTCACCCTAGAAAATGAAGGCATATCATTCTTTGGGTGAAATATTCCTATAAGTCATCTTACTGATCGCTGTATACATGTATTAAAAACCCAACAGTGTGGTCTAGAAAAGTGGACAATAAGGTAGTGTGTTTGATTTACTCTTAAAATGTAGAATGTCTGATATTTAACTGCATGTTTGTTTTTAGCATAGCGCTGAGCCAACACTTTAGATCCAGTTTATATCAGCTATTACTCTTTGAATATTAAGCAACAGAATAATCCTCACTCTGTTTAATAATAATTCTGCCTTTATCATTCAAGTCAGCTCAGAAAAATTCTTTATTCAGTTTGTCTACTGACTTAGAAATTAGATTAAAAAATAAGTTTCCCGGGGTGCTGGTTTGGCATAGTGGTTAGCACCCCATGTACATGCTTCTGCCGGTCCAGGTTCGAATCCTGCCTGTGACCAGTTTGCAGAGTGTCTTCCCCTGTTCTCTCTCCCCCTTTCACAAGCCTATTCACTGTCTCTCTCCGATCAATAAAGGCACAAAATGCCCAAAAATATAAATTTAAAATAAGTTTCCCAAACATCAGTAGACCAGCTTAGACAATAGCTCCTGACAGCATCTATAGTTACTCAGGCTGTCAGGAGAGGAAGCCCTGCCAGATAAAGTCAACAAGACTGACTTTACAAATCCTGCTCTGTGCCAACACTGAACTGCATGATACAATGTGAGAGGGGAGCAGAGTGCTGCAGCACTGACTTCGGCATAAGGTTTTCACAATGCCAGAATCCACAACTCTGTTACAGTAATAGTCCAGCAAGATCGATATGTATTTGGTCACCACAATAAAAGATTAATGAAATAAAAACAAATAAAATAAAATATAATGATCCTTCTTGCATAGTGTTTGACAAAACTAAGGGCAAATGTCCTTGTCATGTCTGTCTCTCGTATGACAAATTATGGATAAAATAAGAGAGGTTGATAAATCTTTATATTTATTTTTTCGGCTGTTCTCTGCGATGATAAACTGAAACCTTTGGTGGTTGTGGGCTAAGCAGCCTCTGAAGCCCCTCTTCACACGGAAATTCGATTCAATACTGAAAATTCAAGCAAAAGATTCAGACTGAGTTGAGAGGCCCGGAGACTCTTTCATTGTTTCAAAGTTTCAGAGTCTGTCTGTGGTGTGGTGTCTGGGAATGATATTCTGTAATGAAATGTTTGAAACAGCCCTGGCTTTAAAGAATTGGAAACAAGCGTCTCCACAGGGAACCAATCTGAAATATGATGTGTCTCCTCCTGCAGGTCAGAGGGGAGAATTCCGTTTTGGAAAGGGAAACTTGGTGACCCTGCAGCCCTTGCAGGCTGTATTCTGGCTCGGAAATAGACCGTACTGTAAACACCCCTCTGTCAGTCACACAGTCAGGTCAAAATATAGGCAGAGAATGTGCTACTCATAGTTGATATATGTGGACTGGAGTTCGATATCTGATCTGCAGCTCATGAATGCACAGCTTAGAGGACACTTTGGCCTGCTCATGCCTTTAGAACAACAGCACAGGCCTCCCTGACACAAAGATGCAGAGTCAGAGTGAGTCATGGCAGCTACTGGTCAGCCTCACACGGACAAAGACAGCGGTGCACCACCTCGCTCTTCCTGTTGCTGATTGGCCCTGAGGGGGGTGACTAAAGTGGTGTGGAGAATAAAATGGGAGCAGACAAGAGAGAAATAAATGTTGATATAGTAACACAGCTCTCTCTTTGTAAGGCTCGCTGGAGTGAGCTCGGCCCAGCACGGACCATCCTACCCCCCTCCACCCTGGTCACAGAGAATAGGAACTTTCATGAAGGGGCAGAATAGAGAGCAGAGCTGTGTGTATGTGTGTGGTAGAGAAAGCTGAGGAAGTAAACACAGTTGCAGGCTAACATTGCTGCTTTTGTTTACTGCAGCAGAGAATCAGCCAGGCTGTCCCACAGGAAAAGCTCTTGACAAAGGTTGTGATTGTTACTGATTCTAGAAAATCAAAGAAAAAGTTTCACTGGATGTCAGTAAGAGACTGCATGTTGATCTTAGTGTGAAAAACAAAGCCTCAGCAGGACCCTTGTTGACCAAAGATGGCAGGAACTTTTAGTTTCATAAACTTTCCTTCAAAGTATCCATCCAACCGTCATCACACTGTCTATCCCATCTGGGGTTGTGGGTGCTAAAGCTTATACTGGGCAAAAGGTCATGCTCACCCTGGGCCAGTCACGAGCTGTTCACAGGGCCGACATGCAGAGACAGACAGTCACACAAATATACACCAATGAATCTTACAATGGGAGGTGGTCAAATGAATCGGTTTGGCACTGTATATATTCATGGTAACTGATTTTGCCTTGTTGAGTTTCATATTTTAAAGGTAATTTTTACCCAGCAGGTCACATAAATAATCTTTAAAACATTCATGACTCAAATTTTGTTACCCTCTCTTGTAGGCCTGGCACAATAATCAATGAATCAATTAACCGCATGATAAATAAAAACGTTCTCGATAAATTTGTCGGCCTTGATAAACTGACATGTGCATGCGTGTTTATTTCCCTCCTCTCTTTCTACCAAACAGGCCTGATGAGAAGAGGGTTCACTCTGTCAATCTTTCTCAACACTGGGGCGCATTGGTTCGACAGAGGAATTCTAGAGCGGAGTGAGACATCTGTCAGTCATTCAATCTTTGTGAAAGGAGGCAGGACCGCACACAGAGCTGCAAGTGGGCATATTGAGAAGTAGCACGGAAACAAACACTAATATACATGAAGGCTAATATGAAAGCGATGGTTTCTGAGCTGAATGCCACAGCACAAGCAAGGGAATACTTTGGTTTTAAACAGAATTAACAAGGTGTGAGCCCATGAACACTAATGAGCCGATATTTGTTGTTTTTGCTTGAAAGCAGTGGCGACAAAGAAGGGGAGGTGCAGCAGAGCCTTCTTCCCACCAGTCAGCACTTACTGAGGCACTTAGTTGGCAAAGGAAATATAAATTAAACAGCGCAAAATGGTGCGCGCTATATTGCAAAAGAAATGCAGCCCTTTAATGCCGTTGAAAAGGCAGCATTATGGGAAATGTTACAAACGTTTGACAGGCAGTACGAATTGAATGGGAGAACGTACATGCCACAAACAATTCCAGGACTTTATAAACTTAATTTTATTTATTGTTTTTATTGTTGTGTGTGTTTCGTTTTTTTCTTTACAGAGACAAGGTCTACTCTTTCATTGTGTTTGATTAGTTTAATAATTTTTATTTACATGCAGTTTTTTTCCCAAAAGAGAGTCCATTTAATTTTCATTGTTTTTTCCCTTTTTTTGTTTGTTCAATTTATTATATTGTTTGTTTTTTTAATTTAATTTATTTAAAAGCTCTTGATCTTGGAATTACTGTTTAATATGCTTAAGAAATTGAAGTTTATTGCTTCTGACATGGTGTACTCACTTTATTATGACATACATTATAATTACATTAATGAAATAATGATGTTTCAAAATAATATTGACAATTATATTTGTTATCTGCAATAATTTTTGGACAAATATCGTCTAGTAAAATTTGTTATCGTCACAGGCCTACTCTCTTGGTTGTATGAGCTGGCAGAGCCTATCTACCAGCAGTGGGAGTAGTTCACCCAAGCAAATACACACATGTGACTTTGGAAGCTTCGATCCAACCAGGATTTTCTGGTCAATGAACCACTGACCCTCACATTTGAGCCACCTACATATAAAAGAAGACATTATAATTGACCCGCATACCTGCGATTGAAAAGCAAGGGGTTCCTCAAATAGTTTTTTGTTCCTGAGTAAGTCCCAGCATTTGCAAAGGGACCAAAGTCTTGTTTTTCTTCTGTGAGTGGAGGGTGTGGTAAGCAGATATGACTGCAAAACAAGAAAACACTTAAGTACCTAACCCTGTCGGCCTCAGCTTGGAATAAAACAGCTTGTGGTTTGTGTTTATGGTTAGAGAGCAGATGAAGGGAAAAACAAGCTTTAAAGGTTGTCTAAATAGCTTACCATAACACTGCACTATTGAGAATAAAATGTGTACTTCCTTGCAGCAGTTGTGGATCACAAAAGAAGTAAGAGGGCCTGATGCGTCATGTGAAAGCAGGACTGCAGGGTCAGACAGTGTAGGACCTCTTCTCCCACTGACACTCAGATCCATAGAAGAGGCCATGGCATTAGGGGTCAAGAAGAGCTGCTGTTTTCATATGGCCCCACTTGAGTTGTGAGAATTCCAGCAGAAGTATTTCTTTCAAAATGTGTTCACCGTGAAATCAACTTTTCCCCAGAGGTGGTGTGAAACATTCAATCGCCGTGCCAGCATGCGGTGAAAGACGGATGGTAATGTTCTTTTTCTTGTTGTTGTTTTTTCCCCCCTGGAGAGTAAGGTGATTCATGAAGTATGAGAATTAAAACTTGACATATTTTGTGGCTTTTGGTATCTTTGAAAAAATCACTTACGGTTATTGCCTTCTATGACATTATACTAAAAGAGTAAAGACCTGCTTGTGATGCCCTCATTCTCAACAGTTGTATAGGAAGCAGAGCTTCAATTATCAGACCCTTTCCTCAAAAATCACTAATACACATCAAAGTATCAGTAGATCATTTTTCAGTCAAAACTAGAAAAAAGGATGCAGAAACAAGAACTTAGTTAAATCATACTGAATCCTGAATAAGCCCTTCTCGAGCTGCTTTGCAACTTTTGTAACAGATATGGCATTCATGTATAGCATGATTAATCACTGACTTAACACAACATGCACCACAGGCATTTGTTGAACACAAGTGTTCTTTACATTATCCACTTGAACATTAATGATGGAGCAGTTAATGAAAATATATGTGCAGAAGACTAATAATACCTGAACTAAAGATAGATGGAGAAAAGCAAGAACAAGTGCAATACGTCATCTGGCAAAGCAATATTCTTATCCGTGTAAAAACATTGAATAAAATAAAATTATAAATTTGTTACTGTGTAACCACGAAAAAAATTTCAGAACAAAGCACTGGCTGGATTAAAACAACTCTGTTCATACTTTGTCTGAAGTCCTCTTTTGAATGAAAAATGAGTGAGCTTCCAAGCACAGTTACCCCTAAAGATCTGCTCTATTGCTCCACAGATTTAAACAAAAAGTGTTACAACTTGGGGCAACCAGCGAGGTTGAAAGGGCTAAAGACATATGTGGGTATAAACGGAGTTACCAAGTTCTGGTTTTAAACATAGGCTTATTTTATGCAGTAGGGAGTAGGGGTGTGCACTGTCCAGAAACTGGTAATGCGCCGAGTATTGCAACCACAATAAATGTAATATAACGGCGTGTTCACACCGAAAGCGTCGCGAATTTTTCACGCGTTGATATTACATACAAAGTGTAAAGACGAATTGACGCTGCATCGGGGCGTGCATAGAGCGGCGTCAAGCGTTCAAGCGTTGAGCAGTGAGCGGCTAGCGTTTCCAGCGAAAAAACGCTTACTGCTCACTGCTCGAAATAATTGAAATAATTGAACTTTTCGAGCGAGCGAGCGTCTTGACGCGCCGGGACAGCCTATCAGCGTGGAGATCGTCACTGAAGAAGGGCATTCTGGGATTCGGAGTCTTGCTAATCTGACAAACTGCTAACCAAACTGCTAAACTGGAGACGGATGGAAAGGCGCGCCGCAGCTGTAATGGAGCGCCTGTAGTTGGTATCCAGGCGGGAGATCCTGGCACCAACCCTGGCTAGCAGGTCTTCAAACTGGGCAACAGTCAGCCCGAAGTACCGCTGGAACCGGCCGTGGTCCAGACGCAGCTCCTGCAAGAGATGGTGGAACTCACCGAGCTCACACCGCCTCCGTAGGGTAGCATGCATCCAGTACCACCGTCGAAGCCTAGCCCGCAGCTGACTTCTCAGTAGGTACAGAGCAGCGACGGTGGTAATCAGAGCCATGTTCGACGATGAAATGATATGAGGAAATGATAATGGCGGACGATGCCGCGGTGAGCGCTGAGCGTTTTTTTTTGCATATTTGTACCAGCGTCTAAACTCGAGCGTCTAAAGTCGAACGTCTAGCACGGCGCAAATTCACTTGACGCGCAAATACATTCGCTTTCAATGCTTTCGGTGTGAACACGCCGTCAGACAACAAAAAAATATTGACATACCATTAACAGGGCAGGAAAACAACCCACAATATTGTGTGCATAAAAATGCAGTAAGTTACAAATGTTTTTAAGATAAAACATCAAATATGGTATCTTATTTCGGCCAACTTTCACCATTAATATACAGCACACTAATAAAAATATATTTACACTCTGCAGTGTTAATTTACAAATTTATCAGACAGTACATTCCTAATGCTACACCCTGGTTAGTGTTACATGGATTTAAAATTTAACCCAAAGAGTCAACAATTACGCTTGGTGAAAGTAAAAGCATCCACTCTATCAAAAGAGTAAAAACACTTTATGGTGTAGACTCTTACAGATGCTTAGGAAGTGTTTATATTAATTCTGGCAGTGTTAATTTGTCAATGCAGATTTTGCTGTATAGTTTGTTGAGTAAATCAATTAAACCTACTAGAGCTATTAAATTTAATGTCTCTTGGTTTATAAGATATTTTGATGTGTTGTTGGATTATATTCTGGAAACATATTGTTTTTTTATCAGTATCATTTATTGTAATACTAACACCAAGATCTAATAATATGATCATCACATGATACTCTATCATGAGCTACTCAATGCTTTCAGCCTTAAATATCTTTTACATTGTTGTTATTGTGTCTTTTTACCTTGTTGCCTCTGTTTGCTTCTCCGTACCTTCATCTCTACTTGATCAAAAGACAATTACAGTAGAAGACTGTGCATGTGTCTAGCTGTGCTAAGAGTGTCCACATGTGCGCCCCCTCCCCCCAAAGACACAGGCTATTCTTTGTGCTATGTAATATCTTCATCATAACTACTAAAATATTTCAAAACTTGTTCCATTCCCAATGTATTAATTGATTGACTGGTTGATGGATGGATTTGCTGCCTCATAAAATAAATTCATGCTTGTCAACAAGCTGCACAGTAGCAAAAATAAGCCAAGTGCAGTTGTGAATCAAACCTCCCCCATGTCTGGAGAATCCATTACTGAGCAGGATCCACCACAAAACGTCACCCTCTTCTCACTTTGAGTCAGCGCTCTGTTTTACAGCAGCTCTTAAACACAGAGGCTGCCTCAGAGGAAATTAAAATCAGGAGCACAGACAACATCACCAACAGCTCTGAGGCCCACACATGGAAAAAGTTTACTCCTCTGTGATTTTCAGTCTCCTCAGGTGACGCCGAGGCACAAACAAACACAATCACAATGATGGAGCTCATCATCTGAAGTGCAGGACTCAGGGCAGATACACAGCAGGGGACTGCAGTGATGAGCAACAGATTGTTGCTCAAATGAATCAGCAGCATCTCCATCAGCTGTCGCCTCCAAAAGAATCTGAATTTACGCTTTAATTCTTTACATTTCTTCAGGCTTATGTGATCAACTATAAATACAGATCCACATGAATGTGCCAGCAGAGACAGAAGGATGTGTGATGTAGCTTGGGTATGGTTGGGCAGTGCATAAAATTGTTATCAACATATTTTCAAAGAAGTTGTCTACATGTAATATGTAATGTAAAATAATATAATTGCAAAGGTCCCTCTCTCAAAACTAATGCCTCAAAACAATGTTCTCCTGTCGTTTTCAATAATTAAGCATATGCAAGACAATAAATGTTGTGTTTTTGCAGAGTAAAGCAATGTTATCTAAAACGCATGGCACAAGGAAGTTTGGTATGTAGGTGTATATTTTACTTTTGTTGATATTTTGCAAAAGCAAACTAAAGACATACCTTTTAGTCTGGCATTTAGCTGATTATACCAATTATTATTATTTAAGCATATTAACTTATTTTAACCCTCTTAATATGTTTTATTGCTCATTTTCAGCTTAGAATTATTGTTTGTAATTTTATTCTCCGATAATCGACTTTTTTTCCATTATTTTTCTTCAGTAGATTTAATAACACATTAGGAGTTTGTCTATCTCATTTTACCATCTTATCATTTAAGATTTTATTTTATTTACATCTTTATTTTCCTATAACATTGTTTATCTAATTTCTTATTATTTCATATTGTCATTTTATTGTTAGCTCATGTGTTTCCTCATTTTTTGAATTCAAGATAGAGTTTTCAAGGATGCGCATTCTCAGTCCAAAGGCAAACACAGGGCACAGGGCACATTATGTTCCATGATTATATGTGAATGTGTATTGGGCGTAACGCTGATCAAACCAATCAGAGTGTCTACTTGCATTCCCTTTATATCAGTGTGTGCTGGGCAGAATTTTGGCTGGATAATGTAATTGTTCTTCTTTTATCGTGCTGTACTCAAACATAAGGGGGGGAAATCATACAATTTTATAGATACAATTCCATTAATGGTTCTGCTAATTGTTCTGATTCTTTAATGATTCTGTCATTATTTCCTAAATGTCTTTGTAGGAAAAATAGGCCTACACAGGGTTTTCTTTGTCAATGCCATGCTGCAGAGATTAAAGCTCCTGCAAGTTGCTGTTATCTTCAATGGTGCAGTGTCTTTGCCGAAAACTGATCCACATTATTGACCAATTCTATCCTTTTTCAGCCACATTTTTGTTTTCATGACTGCCTCTGGTAAGAGTGTGACGTCCTTGATTTGCAAAGCATGCAGAGAAAAGTGGAAGAAATTGAAAAGGGAATTTAAAAGCAAAAAGAAAAATTATTAGAGTTATTAGAGATGTAATATTTCTCAGCTGGAATTGGAATTGGCTGGCTCAAAGTCAAAGTCAGTGAAATGGGGGAGCACAGTGAGACGCTTGTCACTGCCTCGGCAAATTAAGAGCCTAACCCCCAAATTCCACATAATGCAAAAGCACTGCATCGCACAGTGCCACGGTCTCAAAACGTACTGCAAAGCACTTTGTTACCACTCTAGTTTATCAGAGCAATTCCACTGTGCGTCCTCTTGTGCGTGCCACGGCGCTGGAGATTTGCTTCAGGTCTATTTTCTGCACAACTGCTTTTCAAACCTAGTAAATTCACTGTCATTGAGAAAGCACCAGAAATTAAGTCAAAGGTGTGGAGTATCCGGAACTTTCAAAATTAAAGACTACTGCTGACTGGCCTGCAATAAATGTTGACTGACAGAATAACCATCCAGTCACCTGCTGGATATGCTCCTGAAAGGTTCTGCCTATTTCAGACACTTGCAATGGGCTCTTTCCCTGGACTACTGGAATATTTTAAACAGTCTGTCTGGTGTGTCAGGTTAACATACATGGGCATCATACCCAGAATGTCTTGGTAGAAATTTAGTAAACACTGTCCTCCATTCCCATTGATTTCCAAATGACACATTTCACTTCCTGGTCCATCTCTGACTTTTGTAATTCAATGAGATCCTACAATATTATTATGATAGCAATTTTCATTAGATTATTTAAGTTTATGATTCTACTGTTAACACCATTCTCTGCTGTTCAGCCAATAAACAATCAGATATTTATTTTTTGTATTTCATATCCCAGCCCTGCGGCAGTAGAATCCAGATATAACAAAGTTGAATAAGTATTCTGTGCTGTCAGCAGCCTTCCAGTCACAGCATAAAGTAATTACTAAAATATAAACTGTTTTTGTGAAGCAAAGTTTGTCTCTATTCAAAGCCACTTGGCATGTGACGAGCTCATGGTTCCCATCCAAAAATAAATAGCCTAAAATAGTGGTAATGGGAGTTTCAAAGCCCTTAAAGGAGTCCATAAAGGATATTTAATCCATTAACACTCACATATCACTTCTGCAGAAACTGTTTGACTACCTGCTGTGAGGTGGTATTCGAGGATTATTCCCACGCCAGTAATGAAAATTATTAATACACCTTTAAAGTGACTTTAATGTTCATAATCATGCAGTCATTATAAAGGCATCATGTGGGTGTTTCATCCAATGCTGACAGTAATGGAGATGTATAGCCTCCAGCTCCACATGTCGATCCAAAAAGTTCATGCATTAGGCTACTTGCTACAGTCTGACACAGGAGTTAAGTTGGACACGTATGGGCTGCTATGTCATCACGTTACGCTCGAAATACGCACGAAAGAGAACAACGCTGAAGCCAGAGCGAAACGTTTAGGTAAAAGTGCCACTTACCTGCTTAAATGTCCTCTGAAGTAACTTTATTATTCATGAGCCGTGACCTGTCAGACAGCAGAGAGCTCCTAAAGAGTGAAACACTTCGGCCAAACTTCCACACAGCAGCTCCAGCACAAACTTTCCGCTCCGACCTTTTTACGCGTTAATTCCGCTTCTCCTCTGCCAAATAAAAGTTTCTGCTTTTTCTCCCTATGCCAAAAAGTCCAGCCTTTCTTTTCTGACAACTTTGTAACCCGCCGTGTGTCTCTGTTTGATGATGAATTGGGAGCAGAGTTTTCTGGTTGGTGGAGGAGGAAATGATGTTTTGGGAGGGAAACAGAGGACTCTTACTGACTCCTACAGGCGCGTCACAGCCCAGACCTCTCTAACAGAATTACTGGGAGTTGTAAAACAAAAACAAAACAAAACAAAACAGTTAGATTTATGAAGATAAGCCAGAGAGGGAAAACTTTGTTTTATTGATCTGGCAAGGAGCTGGTAATCAGAGGCCTGAGGCAAAGAGTAATATGAGGCTCGCCCTGGAAAAGCAATCAAAGGGTGTTTATGAAACATATTTTAGCACCTCCTCCCCGGCTAAAGAGCCAGAGAATTAAAAAAGTAATCCTAATATAAAATAAAAGTACCAGCTTTACCCTTAGGATCGGTTGTGGGCATTTTATGCACGTTTCATTCTTCATGTTTTCATCATTCTGGTTGTGTTAATGCAATGGCATGAATTTTGGCAACATTTGGCTTCTGATTGGCCCATAATGAATGTGATAAATAGAACGTCCATTTGCCTTTCAGATGTTTTTTTGAAAGGTTCTGCCCTCCCCAAACACTCTTTATGAGCTGTTGCCATGATGGACCAGTGAAATATATCATTTATGGTAAAGGTCTCTGTTGTTTGCTCCATGTGAGACACTCTCTGATTCATGTGTCTGTTCATCACACTGACACCGAGACCACCTCAGCAGCCAAGTTTCTTCTCCCTCATTATTATGTAAGCAAGTCTCAGTGAAGTATCATATCTAGACATATCTATGTAGCTAAAGTAAGCATTAGAGCAGAGCACTGATATCCCAATCCACATCCACTTGTTGAGAGGGGTTTGATTAGACAAAGTTCAGAAGGATTTAAAGCTACAGACACTAAAACATTCAGTTGTGTGAAAAGGGTTTTGTATGTAAGCTTAAATTTTATTCCTTGGGGGATTTTTGGACAAGGACTACTAAAATAAAGATGTGTTTTAGGGACTTCTGGAACCAAACTTGTTTAAGGGATTAAAATATATGGCCCTTTAAATAGAATAGCAATAAATGAGAGTGGGCACAGAGATACTTGCAGATATGAATACGTTTATTTTTTCAGTTGTAGCTTACAAATTTAATAACAGTTTCAAACTCTAATTATCAGAGGTACTGCATAAGAAGGGTGTTCATTAAAAATGAATAATAAAGTTTTAAGCCGAAGTTTAATTGCTTGGGGGAGGATAATGAATTAAATCCCGATGCTGTTCAATAATGCATTTTTTTAATTTCATAATTTCTGTTACTTTAATGTTCAATTAAATATACGTACATGTATACATACAATGCAGTAGCAGAGCTCAAGACATACACTCACCAGTCACTTTATTCAAACATCCATTCAACTGCTTGTTAAGGCTAATCAGCTAAGCACATGGCAGAAACTCAATACATTTAGGCATGTAGACATTTTCAAGACAACCTGCTGGGGTACATACCAAGCATTAGAATGTCAAAAAAATGTGATCTAAGTATCTTGATATCTGCTTCAACATTCAGATGGTGAGGTCAGAATTTGGTGTTAAACAGCACTGATCCATCCTGCCAAATAAAGGTCATTCTAAATTACAGTCAACTAAACTGTCACAAATTTAAGTACACTACCAATAAAGAAATTGAAATGCAAATACTGGGTTTATTTCTGTTTCCATTTTAAAGCTCAAAACCAAATTGTAAAGTTTAATTTGATTAGCTTAGTTACCAATTGGCACACAATGTCAAACATACACAGAAGGAGTCAGTGTTCTTAATATGATACTGGTCCAACAATTCTTATCCTAACTTTAGTGATACATGTCAAAAATCAAATCAAAGAGTTGAGAAGAGTACTGAAGGACACAAAAGTGAATATGAAGCAGTGTCACCATGTCCAGTTGAAGCAGAAAGAAAGCCACAGGGTTCCAGCTCTAACAGCAGAGACCTGGTGGGGATTGTTTTAGAGCAGATGAACCACAGAACTCTGATGTTCAGAGGAAACAATGCTTATATCAAAATATCCAGACACCCATTTGAGTTTGTGTTGTCCCCTTACAATCAGATTAGCGACTTCCCACAACAGCGGTTGTTCTTAATCCATCCTGTCAAGTCTCCCTTCTCTGGTTTCACACCAGTCACACACTATGATGTCAACAGCCCTCCCACTTGCCTTAGCGAATTACCTGATAATTTGCTGTGTGTCCACACTGAATCACTTGGACTGTGTTTTTCTGTGTTGAGAAAAAAAGGGCTGCATGTGACCCAACACTGATGAGGAGCCATAGATTTGCAGCTGAAAAATCTGCTGCCTTTATGAGATGATATGTCCATGTGGACCAAAATCAAAGAGGAATGATTCCTTGCCACAAAATGTAAGGCAGCTCTTTTTCCAGTATAATTTTTAAAGGCAAAGAGGGCTCCAATACTGTCCTAGCTATACATGTACCAAAGAAGTCACCCTTGACTGTATTTCTAAACCCATAGCTGCCTGTGAAAGTAAATCATGTAACAAATGCAAACTTTTTCAGATCGTTCAGACGATGTGAAAAAGTAACCCACAATTTTGGTAATTAACTTTAAAATGACTAAATATTAGGTACCTAGGATATTTATTTAGTTGTTGATGCAAGGAAACAAGCTCACTAGTAACATATCAAGGCTTAAAACTTTATAAAAGTGCTTATTTTAATACCCTGGTATCAAAACAGCAACATATAAGAAGGTTTTCTGGTGATACCAAATAGATACATTTCTTAACATTCTTGTGGAACAACAGAAACTTTCATTGTCTGCACTTTTAATCCATTGTTTTTACTTCAGTCTGCTGCAGAATAGAATTTACTTTGTTCAATTATTTTTTATTCCATTTCATCAAGCTTAGAACCGTCCTTTTCATGCAGAGGATTAAGCACTAATAGGCTTTATCCATCATCTAATTGCTTCTCCTCACTGCATTGGGCTTTCGGCAGATAATATAGAATAAATTCAGATTCACTGCAGCCCTCAAACATTCCTAACTTGGGCGTGGTCAGAATTTTATGAGTCAGTATAGAAACAGTCCTCAGCTATGCATCCAGCATTCCTGTCACTTCCTGTAGTGAGCGGTTGGGAAAATACTCCATGAGGGTTATATGGCAATAAAGCCCCTGTAGCTGTCATAATAACACAAATATCTGCCCTAACTGATCACTCTATAGGATCACTAAATTGCACCACAGCAGGGTCCATAATGTGACTGTAATTTGCCCCCTTCCATCAGCAGCGATACTGTAGGCAGCGGGGAGAACAGCCCAGGTGGAGCGTGCTGGGCTAATGACTTAATATCCTGCATGGGTCGCACCTGGAGGAGAGCCAGACCTGCACTAATTACAGTACCTGCTCGCCCATGATGATCAATGAAGCCTGTCTGCCATTTCAGTCTCTCTCACCAAGAACTTAAATGGAAATGCACAGGGAACCACGCTAGGAAAGAAATGGATTCTGACCCTAAGAGAACAGGGGAATCTCTGCTCAACTGATGACCGGGGGCTTCTCTATACTCATCCCTTAAGAGACTAAGAAAAGGAAAAATCTTGCAGTATCTTCAGGAAGCACTTTTCCAGTCTTTCTGGCAACTCAAAACACTTTTATGCTGGAGATCACATGGATTTACTCTCACCTCCTTGCTCACAGCAATCACATATGAATGGCTCTGAGTTTGGATGTAAGTTGTCCATTAGTATTAGCAAACACAACCATGCTCTGTCATAACCATTAACATGCCACTGATGGAGATTAGGTGTCTTGCCCATGGACACATCGACATGTGACAGCTGGAGCTTGACTTGGGAAGATGGTACTTCAGGCCCTCTCTTGATCATATATATTACCACATTGTTTCCATATTGTCATATAAATCTAGCTCTGCAGGACTTCCCTCAGGCATGGCTGGGTCCCTGAAATGACCAATTAATGGGATGGGTGCTGACACACATATGCACACAATATTTACCCAAAAGTTGAGTTTGATCCAGCTGTGTCTATTTTCCATGTCTTCTGTTCTGTCAATTTACCAACTAAGTTTGGCTGACTGCTTGCCACAACATAAATTATCAAGAGAAGCACTCAGAGAGCACAAACCTGGCCAAGCAGCCCAGTCACTGCAGTGGTTTTTCTGCTCCATATGGACAGCCGAGTCTTCGCTCATGTCTGCCCATGTCTACAAGTACGGGTACGGCAGTTATCAGCATTCAAGTTACACAGGCTTGAAAAACATTGACCTCAGTTGGGAAATAAACTACAGTTCCTATAATGCTGTGAATGAATAGGATTTACCATTAAAAACTTTATTGTTTTTTTGTGTAAAGTCAATCTAGATCGGATCAGTACCAAAATGTAATGTCTTCTTCTTCGGAGCTAACCACACTTTCAGCAGTTTTTGCGTAATCTTGCTAACAGACAAACAAACAGACAGATCTTAGCAAAAACATAACCTCCTTGGCGGAGGTACTGATCAGGTTTTATTCCCTTGTGACAACAACATTAGTATTATAAAAGTAGAGGCTCATACTGTTTGAGTGATTTACATTTTAGTGGAGGCAACTTCAATCAAATCTCTACATTTGTTGTTTACATAAGTGATAAAAGGTTTCAAGGTTGTAAACAACTGCATCCGTTGCTTGAATTTCAGATGGAGCATTTACAAGGTGTGGCTCATAAATAATGACACTGCTCGTACGTGGATAAAACCACATGGTTCACTATCACACTGAGTGTTATATATTAAAGGTAAAGGATACTCAAGCACAAAAAGATTCTTTTTGTTTTGTTCAATTTCACCCAAATTTCAAGGCAAAATCATTTACATTTTAGTCAGTAGCTAGCTGTCAGCTAAAGATGTCACTTCAGAATCAGAATCAGAATCATTTATTAATGGCCACACAACTTATTGGAAACTCAGTAGTTGTGCATGAATACTCTAACTTTAATTTATAACAGTGGGTGTGAACCATGTGGTTTCATCCTTATAAGAGTCAGTTTCATTAGTTTCCATACTATGTATTTGCTCACTCTTTGTGGTTAACCCTTTATCTCCTCTTTCATTGGCAGCCTTCCATGCCTGTACTCCCCGGGTGTCTTATCAAAGGGGCTGCACTGATCACCATTTTCTTGTGGTTTTATAATTAACTCATTGAACCTCACTTTATATGTAGCAAAGTATACTGAAGGGGTGAATCCTTACATCTGAATCTAATAGAGTTTTAGAGATTTTTTCCAACAGCAGGGACAGCAGTTACATTTTTCCTCATTTTGAAGCATCATCAGTAGATTATGAGTGACAGCTTTTGTACTCAACAGCTGCTGATTTAATGGCCACTTCTCTCAAAAGCATCTTGTTAAAGCATGATTGCATGCAGTAAAAGCCTGTGAGGCCTCACAACAAACCGCCCATAATATGAAGCCTGTTCATTTTTCGATTATTTGATTAATGGAAAGGACAAACTGTGTTGGCTCAGCAGAAGGATGAGCCTGCATTGAATTATCCCAGAGTAAAGGAGTTGTGGTCTTCTGTTTAAAGTCTAAAATGGTGTACTTTGTACTTGTCGAAGAAGCACAAAAACAGCACATTTCAACACATTTATGCATGATAGATGTAAACATTCACTCTGTTTACTTGACATGCATCTGTATGAATCCTTACTAAAACTGTAAACTTTCAATTCATTCCACAATGACATACTTGTTTTTATGCTTCATAACTGCTGAATGCTAGGCCCTGAGACATTATGCTCTTATGTTGTCTATCTTTCATTTGGGCTAGTTCTTCAAACACAATGTCTCTAGAATGCTTTGAGGGATTTCCTTCAGAAATTGAAAAAATATCCTCTTTAATTCAATTAAGCGCTGCAGTTTTGAAGGCCGTACACTAAAGGTGGAAGGTCACAGCCTTACGTTCACCCCTTGCTTCTACACAGTATACCAAGAATGCAAAGACTTTGACCCTTGCAGAAATGTCAACTTTAAAGCTGGGGTCGGTAATTTTAGAAAACTAGCATGAATTTCAATGTAGCATCTCCTCAGGGCTCTGTCTACCCCCCCCCCCCCCCGCTGACATGCACACACGCGGCTGATATATCCAGAAGACTAATTCCAAAACGACCCCCAGCACAACATTTATGTTTTACAATACACCGAGTCATGTCTCAGTCAGCAGTAAGAAAACAACAAAATACTAACATAGTAAAGTTTGAATAAAAACAAACAAAAAAAACCCGTGGAAAGTTAGTTAGTAATCACAACCCGATGTTGATCAGGGTAGTTCCTCTGCCATTCTCCACATGGCTGTCAAGTCTCCCGTTTTGGCCATGAAACTACCATGTTTTACATTTTTATCCTCTTCCCCGCCGTCCTCCTGTATTAGTATTCTCCTGTAAATCTCCCGTGTGATGATATAATAATAAAAAACATTCCTCTTCCTCTCCAAACTGAACTCTGTCTCTAGCCTGAAGGGGGCGGTAATGCTCCAAAATGATGCATGCCAACCACCATAAAGCCGAAGAAGAAAAAGCCTCGTGAGAACGTCCACCTGCAGTAGCCTAGGTGGCAGCTGTTGCGAGATTAGAGCCAACAGCAGAATGAACCAAGAAAACAAAGTGTTTAATTTAGATTTCTTGTCCATCGGCTCGTAGCAGGCTGTCCTTATTTTCAAAGCCAAAACTTGACAGGTAGGCATTCTCCAGCAGACTTGGATCCCTCTCAGCTCGGCTACAAGCACTGAATCAGAGTCTGTGCATGCCGGCAAAATGTACACACAAGAGGCGGGCAGAATGGCGACGGGATTTGACTGGTTTAAAAATTGGTGATCCGACATTTCTAATGGTTGGTGTTTTCCCTGTTTTACTCCTGCTGTAGATAGCAGATATTTTTCGCTCTGTTTTAAGAACACATTATGAATTGATTGCCATCAGGTCATAAAGACCATTTTAACCAGTATTACAAAAAGTGTATCTCAATCAAACTACCAACCCCAGCTCTAACACAGGGGGGTATCATTAGGTTTTGAAGGTTACAAGACGAAGGTCATGGAGCCTCATATTTACTTCTTGTTTGAAAACTGGAAACAGAATATGCCTTGAGTTGTTAGGATATGGTAACACAGTTTCAATAGCTGGACCCAGAGCAGAGGCAGAACGATCAGGAAGGTGGTTAACTCAGGATTTATTGTTCACAACGACAGTTCCAAAATAAAAAGTCTTTTCAAAAGAGCAATTATGTACAAGGTGGTGATGGCGGTGACAGGAGCTCTTGGAGACCTGGAAGGACAAGGAGAGACCAAGTGAGTCTTCAGGAGTAGAGAGCAAAGCACACAAAAAACCATCAGAAGAAAAATGAGCTCTGAGTGACGGAGACAAGGCTTAAGGCCAGGCACTAAATACTGGAGGCTAGACGAACCACAAGTGAAGTGCAATCAGCCGGTGATTCACTGAAGAAACTCCCGACTTTAAATAGTGAAGTCATCAGTGAGACAGAAAACAGGTGAGGCTCCCAGGAGAGTCTGCTCCAAACCACGCCCTCGCTCCAGCACCCAGGAGAGAGGGGGGAGAAAACCCGAGAGGGGAGGGGGAGAGGAGCAGAGGAAAAACTGGAGCAGAAGGGTGAAACCTCATATGAGTATTTTGAAATTTTTTTACAAAGAACAAAATGCCGTAAGTTCAGCCCTTGCACAATTAACCACTGAATATGAAGAAAGATTTAAACTTTGGAGGCCATGGACCAGGGAATGGCAACAGCAGGCCCAGGAACCACATGCAGTCCTCTACCTCACTCACTCAATATGGCACCCAAGTCACTTTCAGTTATACACTTTTAAGCACTTTTTTTAATACACAGCACAGCCAACATGTCCTTTTGCCAGCTATGTAAGGCTCAAGCTATGGTCTTACTTGAATACTTCATCCCCAATTTAGATGAGCCAAATGTGCGAATGTTAAAGGAGATCCTGCTGAGCAAGAACAGACATTTTGACAAAGAATATTTTTAAAGGTCAGTTTACCCACAACAACAAAATAAGGCGGTGCTGTCACAAAGTAAACCTATTGAAATTGTGGCCTCTGTCTTTACAAAATAAACAACCAGTATTAGATGAAAATTTACTATGAAGATGAACTTTCATTCAGCTTCCCTGTTTGGTCCTTGGAGTTTGTAAAGCAGTGGCTTATAAATGTCCCCTAAATTAGTGAAGCTTTACATGATAAGAGCTGCTCACTGCAAAAAACAAGGTATGCTGGCAGTATCTTCTGATCTTGAACATCTCAAAGCATCCTGGGATGTTTTTCTTGCCATGCTCTTATTTCATCCATAACATCAGTTCACAATGTATTCTAAGTTAATGTCCAAAGTAAACAGAGGTCATATTTACTGAAGAATTTGTAAATTTATACCATTTGTAGCAGTTCTTTCCTCTTGTGAAGCAAACTAGTCCCGCTGTTGGCAGAAGGACACACAGGCTGTGCAGTGTCTCAAAATAGTGCCTAATCGAAGCGTCTGGTAGAGGGAAGTTAAGCAGATGTGAACAAACTTTTCGTGGGGCATGATGATCCCACGCTGTTTTTGTGGCTTGTTTTCTCTCACAGTTCTTTTGACAATGCAGAGAGTTTGGCACTACGTACAGCGATGTATAGCATTAGAATCTGTCCTGAGTTGTTTTTCTGAACAGAGAGAGAATTGAGCTGGAACATTGTGGCACATGTTCAGGTTTATGCCATGTGCCTCACACAACCTCACTTATAAAAATAAAAGCCTTAACAGTCCTTTTAAGTACTCAAGGATAAAGTAATAGATTCTGGAAGTCAAAGGGCGCATCTGGATAAGTCTGTTTTTGATAAGGAACCTTCCTAACTGAAGAAATAACCCGGAAGCATTTAAGCGTCGGCCATGATAAGGACTGTTTGAATTCTCTAAAAGTTACGAAAAGGAGGATCGTTGCTTCCTTTATTATCTCCTTTAGCTAAGGATACACCGGACCATCCTTCACAAAAGGACAGGAGAATGAACGCCCCATAATGCCTTGCAGCACATGAGTATATAAAATCACCACCCACTGAATGTTTACAGAAACTTACGAAGAAGAAAGGACGATGAGTCGTGTGGGACTGTGAAGTTAAGTATATAATGTAAGCATTTTTTGAAGGCATTGAGAAAAATATATGCTTCAAAGTCAGTGCTTTCAAAAACATGACCTTTAGCTCATTTATCATTTCTGAAATGGTGGATAAACAATTACATGTTCTAATTTATAAAGGACTTAATGTAAAGCTTTTTCTCCATAACTGCCTACAGTGTTTATGAATAATCCAATATTCATAATTTATATACTGACCACATTTCCACCTATCTTAATTTATGAAGTAAATCATGCCAATTACAAGACAGAACAAGGAGAGCTCCAATAACAATTATCAAAAAACAGACATTTGTTTTTCAAATAATGTTAACAGGTTAAGCCGACACAAACAGCTCTGTGAGGTAAAGCAGATGACAAATATGCTTCTTGTTCATTTTCAGAACGCTGTTGTTCGTCATGGCTTATCTACATCACAAGAAATCATCGTCACATAAATATGACACCAAAGTGAAAGTGCAGTCAAAGTCCTCCTTTGCTGCAGTTCTCCTTTCCTTTCCTCTTATTCATTCCTTTCCTTCACCCTGTGACGTTTCCATCAGGGTAAAGGTAAAGTGGAAAGGAAAGGACTTAAGAAGGACTTTTTGAACACATGCGGTCTTAAGTTCTTCCTCTGCTCAAAATATATCTTTGAATCATGCCTCCACAAAGATAACCCCAGCCTTTCTTCATAACTCAAAGTTTTATCACTATCTCCCGCTTAATTGCCTCCTGGGGGCATGGAACCACCAAAGTGTTGTAAAGTTTGTTATCTTCACTTAGTCAACTAGAGCAACTCTGATATGTTTGTGGCAAAGAGGCCACAGTTTATCTTCAGACACGCCTGTGACTAACTCTAATAGTCCTAATCAGAGTAAATTAAGTGAAACTCATCAGTTTAAAAGTGTGGCTTGGTGCAATCAGGTTGTGTTTGTTGTTGCAGCAGCTGTGTCCTCTGTCTGGCCTGGTGAATGGTACGAGGGAATGATCTTTCTAAATGTGCTCCCAGTAAAGAGAAAGGAGTGGTGACCTTAAACTGAACACACACATTGAGCTCCTCAATCAGGCATCACTCACATTTTCATGTTCAACAGCTTGTTAGACTTGTTGTCGCCAAGTACACACTTTATATGGATTAAAGCTGTAAGGGATTTTTTTTGGACAAAATGCTTCATATATCCTTTTCTGATTGATTTTCTCTTCGGAAGGTCAAACACGGTCCCATGCTTTGCGACTCAAAGAGAAAGAAAAATTAGAGTGAGGGGAGCAATGTTAAGATGCTAACACAAATATCTTTCATTCCCTCTGAGGGAGAGTATGTTTTTGTGTGCTTGTCTGCAAGCATGTTAACTCTTACAAGTTCTTAATGGACTTCTGTGAAATTTTCAGGGAATGCTTGTCATGATATAGGAAAGAGTGATGCAACTTTAGTGAACAGAATGTGGATGTTGTCCAACATTTGGTTTAAAGGATTTTATAATATTAACACTTAATTAGCATTAGCACTTTGAGTTACATATGTTGTAGGAAAAGTGCTATACAAATAAAGTGTGATTGATTGAACAAATTTTCCACATTTTCACTTATGAGACATAAAGTTCTGACTTTGTTTGCTTTTTCAGGGCATATTGGTTATGGCACAAGGAGTAATTATATGATTATATGATATGAGATAGGGTAGTTTTCTACATTTTTGCAGATAACGCAACAGTGTCAGAAATGCCTCTGTGGAGTTTTATGGTTTCTGAGCACTTCTATAATGAAGTGAAAAGGTATGATAAATCCCATGATGAGTATTGTAAATGTATGTCAAGAAGTCCATGGCACATGTAAAACATGAGTGCCAATACAGGAACTTGTTAGCTTAACCCCTGGGGGGAGATTTCTGAGGGCTAACAGTAGCTGGTACAAGCCCATCAAAAGCCTTGTAATTAGTTAGAATTGCCAACTTTTAATGAAGGTAGTTTTTTTCCAATGGGATTGGGGATGAAAAAAGCCACTTGGCTATGATCTTATGTATTTACATGTAAATGTCCTTTCATGAGTACTGTCCCATTAAAAAAATCTATTGTTTCCTCTGCCTACATGGCCTTCCTCTTCCAACATAAAGTTCTAAACACATGAGCCCTGACAAGGAAGTTTAATGTAAAATACTTTATCATAGTGTTGAGCAACATCATTTTTTGAGTAGTTTTAATGTATAAGTGGGTTAATTATGAGGCTTTTGGTGGCACCATGTACTGCTTTGTACCAGCTAATGTCTGCTCCAGATACAGAGCCGGCAAAACTGTGAATGTTTCAGAGTTGATCTTTGTCACCTCTTTGTCTTCAAATCATAATTTGACATTTATTTGCATCAAACTTTTGGACTTGGTGCTCATTTTAACTGAACAGAAACTAAATGGGTCCAGCTCTGAAGAGGAGAGGAAAACTTAGAACATTTCACTGTTAAGTTTAGGAGATGAAACTGTCCCACAGCTTTTTCAGGACCAACTGTCCACTGCAGTTATAGCTTGCTCACCATAGTGGTACTGCACATCTAACACGATCTTTTGCCATGTATTATCTTTAAAATTAATTACACTTGTCCTTTCAATATCATTGATATGAATGTGCCTACAATGATTGCATTTCATTGATGAGGGCCTACTGGACACAAAACTTGAGAAATATTGTCCATGGTTGAGAGGAATAAAAGCTGCAATGTTGCACAGGGACAACATTAACCCCTAAAGTCAAACACAACAATCAACGGGGCCTTGAATTTGGACTTACTTTGTCGTGCTTTCTACATTTTTGGTAATGATGATGTTTTCCAATGCACAGACTGCTGTTTTGTCTCAAGATAATAATGGAAGATCCAAGTTTCATCATATTTAAAGGTGTAGTGTGTAGAAGTTGGCAGCATTTCATCGAACAGAAATGGTGAGTATATGATATAATGTTTCTATTTGTATGTTTAGTCCATTGACATAGGTGGACCATCATCCCCATAAAACTTTAGTTTTCTGTTTGATATGTTAGACAAAGTTTTTTACTTACGAACTGCTGGACTCCATTTTGTGGAGGTTGACCTGACGATGCCATGTTGTCTACTGGTGGGTTTTGGGGACAGAAAGCGCTAAACGGGACTTTTGAATACGAGTCTACAGAACCTTAAATCATCATCTTGAGTGACCTACAATCTAAATGCTTGTAACTGATGTCCTGTTCACAGTCCTTTTTGGTTGTCGCTTGGTGATGTGATGCGTTACTAACGGATGGGCTCATTCCAAAATCTGAATGCTAGATGTCGCTTAAATGCCAATTTCTACACACTGCACCTTTAAGTAGGCCTACTTCTTTAAAAAATTGTAGGTTGCCCCTAATTTGTTTCCATATGTCTCCACACATTTTCTAGCATATCCCTTTTGAACAGGAGTCAGAAATGTTAGGATAACTTTAGCACACACTTTTGTCATGTTCAAATTTTCATATTTGCCATATTGTCTCTTATCCAACAAAGATAATTTCTGCTTTCATTCTTGTACAAAGTTGCTGAGAATTTCAAACAAATTGCTCAATTTTTGGGATGTTTTCAAAAGTTTTCGATGAGCCTAGGTCCTGACAACATTCATTTTTATTGAGATCCTTTCTGCTTTCACAAAATCTTTTGTGTCATTCAAACATTTGTGCATGAGTCCTACCGTGTTCCTCAAAATTTTCAGTTTTTGCATTGCTTTTAAGCTGATTATTTTCGACACTTCAGCAAAAAACACATCCACTTCAAACAGTCTCAACCTTTAATAAATACTGTGAATTAAATGGTTTAATTCTCAAAATGGCTTTCTCATTTTTTAGAGTTTTTCTCAGTCACTTTGGTTCCTTTCTCAGATCAGAATTGAAATTCTCAAAACCACTTGTTCAATCTCCATATTATTGTGTCAGTTGAAAAAAAAAAAAGCAGTTTCTCATTTCTTTGAAAAAGTTGCAAATGTTTTGGTACATCCATGCAAAAGATTATGTACAATTCTCTGTTGTTTTCTACATTATCAATTGCATTTGCCATGTCATCAAAATGTATTTCAATGGGTCTCTGTTAAATATTCTCATATATGTTCATCGCGTAAGATTTACATGTAAAATGAGTGAACAAGTTGTCACAATATGTCCATCACAGTTCTATGGAGTTATATCTGACGTTTTATTCAAAGTTAGCCCTGAATAAATACATTGAATACAAAATACAATACATATTTCCTCTAATGAAGGGAAATGTGTGAAGCATTAAATCATTTTTTTTGAAATAGCTCAAAGATGCATTTCTGCTTTCGTCTTTTTCTTAGTGCTATGCATTGCTATCTTTTCCGTTCTATATCGCAATGACATGGTCTGTCAACAAATTACAGTACAAACCATAAGAGCATAAATGTGAAACTTGTCCACTTTCTTGCAATCAATCTCACACAGTTTACAGTAACTGTCATAAAACTTTAGCCACAGTTTACATTAGAAGATCCCTCCAGAGCACACTGTTATATTGACAACATTACCAAGACATTTGACTGTCTTATCCATACATAATGACACAATGAACCTGACACGGACATTTACTTTTGAAAGATGAGCTAAGGATTTTGAGCTAGAGACTGGCTTTTGCAGGTAATCCATGGTGTTTTGCTTTATGGACAAACTGTTTTGAGAAATGCACTTACTGTTTTGCAATTGTCGAGGATGAGTAGAGAAATGTATCAAAGCGACTGAGAAAAACTGGAATAGCCACACCTCGCACAGAGCGTCCTGTGTTGCCAGGGGGGTCTTTAGAGCTAATTCAGAGGTTGTATTCCAGAAGTTATCCCCTTGAACGATATTTGCTGTATGAAAACTGGCACATTACGCCTTCCAATGCCCTAAAGTATCACCATATACCTCGATAACCCCTATGCTATTTTCTAATAAAAGTCACCAGACATGACAGAGTGTGACCGAGTCAAAGTCACTGAGAAAATCTTGTAATTAATTATTAACTGAGCCATGTGCTACCGTTACACCTCTGCTGTCTGAATCCATGCCCTTCAAACCTCACTCCTGTATCAACAGCTCAGTATCATGCTCCACACACACTCTCACTTTCACACAGCAGAGCCAAACAGCACAAGAGATGCTGGACTTCACCCTTCGCTGCAGGATGGCTTACACATCAATGAGTCCTTAACGCCCTAGATATCATGCAGATACTGATCAGGGATTGACAAAAGCTCACAGCTGGGCTCTGGACACATTCAGCTCTTTGACACAATGTGTGGTAATGAGCTTCCCAGTGGTGTCATTGTTTGAGAAATGAATACAGTGATGAATAAAACCAGAGGCATCACTTTCGCCAACAGCTGAGAGCAGCTCCACAAAGAAATCCATAAAATCAAAAGATATCGGGAATGTGTTTTTATTTATTCCTTCTTTCTTTCTGTATCCTCTGTGTCTGCCTGTCAATCTTTCTCAGAAAGTGTCCCACCATTTTCCCTCAGTTGTTAAACCTTCATTCTAACTGTTGATTGCAGGGTGGGAAAGGGCTTAAGTTTTATGGCCCAAATCTCAACAGGGACCTCTATACGGCAGCTCATATAACATCCTAAATAGCTTTGCTCATATTACATTACATGCTGCATTTTTCTGCTTTTACCATCCGGCATCAGTGAACAACGAGACTCTATATACTTGTAGTTGACACTCCCTCTGTGGGAAGCTACTTTAAAAGCTATTACTATGATTCGTGCAATAATATTTTAGCCCTGAGGTAAGAGATAATTGTGCCTTTTTATTAGCCTTAAGGCCTCAAAACACGTGTCATAGACATTTACCAAACCAATGTTTTTATTTCGGACAGTAAAAACTGACTTACAGCAGCCAGTGGGTTCATATCAAGTCAGTAACTCTTTCCCACACACCTCCTGGGACACAGCACACGAGTTTCCTGGTTTATTTGGCAGCAGTAATGGCCTGTTTGTCAGGTCTGGCTGAGAGGTCAAGGACTTGGATCCTACTGTGGCAAACTGCTGATAAATTCTTCACTGGCAGCATGATTGGGCAAAAGAAGATTTGCTGCAGTGGCTTCTGCTCTCTCTGCCATCAACTCACTATTTTGGTTTCATTATCACCCGGGCCACCTGCTCTGGTGTTTCCTTAGACAGCCAATGTGGCTGAAAAACGGAATATCAAAACATCTGATACTAGCAGGAGTAAGTGAGAGCAGTGCTTTCAAAGCTGTGTTGACCCATACAAAACTTGAGGTCAATGCTCAACTGAGGACATTTTTAGCTTAAACTTGTACTCTTTAAAATATTCAGTGCTGGAACTTGAAATATTTTGTTTCTTGTGATGAGATAAGAACATGTGCAGGGTTAGGCAGTAAAACCTAGCGTGGTACAATGACTGCACATATGAGACCGCAGCAGATTTCTAAACAAGTTCTTGGAATAAATATTTGATATTAAAATGACAAAAAGATCCTCCCCTTCCACTATCTCTGAATAAAATATGCCTTTATTGTCATACTGATGTGCAGCCAAGCAGCAACATCAACTGTTAAAACCATTAAGCCAGTGTGGTTGCAGAAATGCTGTATCTCAGTTAACCCTGGCAGACGAATTTAATCTCAATTCAAAAGAAAAATTTCACCCAGACATATTTTGCTGTCATCAGGACACAGTGTACAGAGGTATGCATTGATACCTTCTAGACTTGACTACTGCAGTTCTTAAAGCTTTAATATTCAACAGGTCTCTACGTTTTTTTATGGTAATTTTTGGGGCATTTTGTGTTGTTCTTCATAGGAGAGAGTGACAGTGGATGGATTTACGAAAGGGGGTGAGGGGGAGTAGAGGAAGACACTCAGCAAACTGGTCACAGGTTATATTTGAACCCGGGCCGGCAGAAGCATACACATGGGTCGTGCCTGGTTGCTTACAACTCCACCGCAGCAACAGCAACAGCAACAGCAACAGCAACAGGCCTCTGTGTTTTGCTTTCTTTAAGATATTGTGTCAAAACTGCTTTGCAGATACAAAAAAACAAGAAATCACAAAACACCTGCGTTAGCATCCTTTGGCCGGAGATCTACTTGCTGTTTGTCATTGCGCGGGTGTTTGCGTCAGTTGGCATCATGAGTTTACCTTGTGGAGCAGCTGAACCTGCATGATTTAATACATTGAATCATGCAGGTCCATTAAAGGTGTAGTCAGCGATGTGGGAGAAAACAAGTGGAGAGGTTGTTGATAAACGAATTTAGACTGCCCCCCCGAAAGCTGATGGACATGCATCGTCATGGAAACGGCCGTAGAAACTGCGTAGCTGACCAACGTAGCTAAGGTAACCCTGACTCGCCAGACAACTCGACTGCAATTATTGATAACATCACAACAACAGTACATTTTGGCAGATTAGACCATAAGATGAATGCCCGAGGGCTGTTACTGTTATGTGAAGCACCACAAAGCTAATGTTGCTTACCTATCCAGCAGAAAGACGGCGACAACCATGTCCGTTTTCAGGTCTTTCAGTTAGTGGAGTTCCCTCCACCGTCGGAAAGCAACACCAATGTTGACCCGGGTCTTCGCTCTTTCATGGTCATAGCCCTTCTTTTTCACTTTTCACCCCTCTGAACTTTTTCTTTTGGGCTGTTTTTCAGCCATTGCTACTGCACATATTGTATCTCTCTCTTACGCTAACTGCGCACGCTCAGCATCCTACGACTCCCCCTCCCTCCTCTGTCTGATCTGCGCATGAGTATGATCGCCCCCTGGATGTGGGGGGCTGTACTCTGTTTTGCTAACTCGGCCCGAGCCACAGTATTTACCTGCTGAAGTTCAGAGCCAAGGCTGTGTATTGAATCCGGACTTAATTTCAACATGCTGTCAGTGGTGACATCTTGTGGATGGAGAGGAGAAATATGGAGATTTTGAAAAATCGTGCATTAGATTAGAAGATTAGAAGATCGCTGACTAAACCTTTAACCAAGCTCCGACCTACAACAAGAGCAGACTTAGATGGGAGCTACAAGCAAGACAACAGAAGAAAAGTGACTGCTTGTACAAAGATCTGCAAAGATCTGCAAAGATGCCAACAGCCTAAGTAGAAGTTTTATAAAATCTAGACCATATTTCTTCATTAAATGACGAATACAAAACACTAAAAGCACTTAAGTGGAAGTATATGTTAACCCCACTTTGAACATGTTTTGGCCAGAATTTGCTCTTTGAAGTAGCTTGTGTTTTATATTTTACACAACAGCAGTAGTGCCTGCTTGCTACCTTATCTGATTGGCTCTAAATGAAGGTGATAGATGGAATGATCATTCAGTCATCTGCTGGATACCCTTTGGAAAGGTTCTGGGTGCTGCAGTACAGATAGACAAATGAAATGTATTGAATGTTGTATCAGGTTAGTTTATCTCTTGTTTACATAATCACACTTTCACCAAAAAAATAACAATTCCTTCTTCTTCAAACACTACTGTATTCTCTGTTTTGCACTTGAGACACAAACTGCCAGCTATTTGTTCCAATCCTTGTTGCTGTGAATCTGTTTTTAAGTCAGCCTTGTGTGACAAAGTTGTCTAAAAGCAGACTTGACCCGCAGTAGAAGAGTACTATTCATTTGTTGTAAACAACCACAGAACAAACACTTTAATTCATTTAACTTTTTAAGTCTGGAACACCTAATTGTTAATAACATGTCAGATGCAACCATTACATTTTTATGCTGATGACACCATTGTGTACTGCTGTGCAGCATCTCTTGCACAAGCTGTTGAGCGTTTGCAAAATGCCTTTGTGGTCCTTCAAAATGCACTGCATGAACTGAAAATTGTGTTAAACGCTGATGAGACCAAGCTGATGTTTTTTAACCAGATCAAAGACCTGGTCACAAAATGTTTCTGTGCTCTCTGCTGTTGACGGAAAGCAGATTGAGGTTGTACACTGCTATTAATACTTGGATATACTGATTGATGACTCCCTTAAATTTTAAATCACATGTTCTGTGTCTTGTCAAAAAAGTTGAGACTAAAACTGGGTTTTTATTTTAGAAACAAGCTGTGTTTTTCTTTTAATGTAAAAAGTGGCTTGTTACTGCAACTTTTTTTACCTGTTTTAGGTTATAGTGATCTTTACATACATACATGACAGTATCTCCATATGGTTGATACTGCTGACCATGCATTCTTGAGGTTCATTACTAACTGTAGACCTCTGACTCACCACTTGTACAGTTTCATTTATAAGACAATTCTTGGTCTGCTTCGCATCTATTTATGTGTTTTATCATGCAAAGAAGTACTGCTGCTGCCCGTCTTGGCCAGGTCTCCCTTGAAAATGAGTTTTTTTTTTTTTTTTTAAATCTTCATAGGATGGACCCTAGTTAAATTAAGATTAAATGAAAAATAAAAAACATGCAGAATCAATCTCAGACTGAGAGCCAAGCTTACTCAGAGGCAGAGTTTGATTATCAGCTTTTTTCCCTGGAGAGAAATTCGGAGGAGCACTAAGCCACCGTTAAACATGAGCGGGAGTGAGACAGTGCGGCTGGGCTGCTGAGTTTGTTTAATGATAATCCTCTGCAGGTTTTTAGAGCAGCAAGACACTTCTCTACACACTGCAATGACAGAGTAGAGACCTCTGTTAACGCTTGTCTTGCTACTTTCTGACCTGTAGACAGAAACAGGGGTAGTCAATGGCATTGTGTTCTGCCTATTAGTGAGATGATTCTAGAGGAGTGTCTGCTTCATGGGCGATTGGAGCTTTGAGACACAGCAGTTAAATTGGGTGAGCAAGACTAGAAAGGCAGCATCAAAAGGTGTCTGTATCTCAGCAACAGCTTTGTGTACACAGCACATATCTTCTGAAAGTGACAAAGAGATTGAACCTGAATCAAACTGATGCTGCCATCAACAAAAGCCTTTTTTAGATGAAATATCCCACTGAACCATAAAATATACTTAATGTTAGACTCTTTTACAAAGGTGATATTAGTGGCATCATTCTTAAAGCTGCTATGAGGAGAATCTATTTCCGGCAACATAAAGACTCTGCTACCCATGAGCACGCCCGGCGACTGTCATAAAGAGGTGACCCGAGCCAAAGTGTACGTTTGTTGTGATGCTAATAAATGCAGCTCGGACCTTCCTCAGAACTCTGCATTGCTTTACAACTTCTTTTTTCAGTAACTTACAGGATGCAAAGCGACGAGGTAATGTATCTCTTTCTAGTTACGTAGCGGTAGTTTTTGATGTGTGACAACAAGCAATTTTTGGAAAACTTAGTATTGTGGTTTTGTAGCCGGCTATATATCGCTACTTACAGCCCGGTGCTCTAAGATGTGTCCAAATAATACAAATCTGCTCTATGTTTAATTGTCTCAAGCTGAGTATACAGGCCAGTCCAGCCCTGTCCAACCCGACCACAAAGCTAAGGCATAGCATTTATAGATAACCTATTTTGATGCTATAAAACTCATCTTAAAGTGTATATTTCGATCAGGCATATATCTAAAAGTGAGAGTTTTTTGTAATTACTTAGAAACTCCATCTATACTTTGACAGACCCGGTGGACCGTGAAATACATTTTTCTTGTCCATGTGGGAAATATCTTATAGAAAGTGTTTGGGAATGGGCAAAACCTTTCAAAAATATACACAGAGAGTGATTGGAAAATCACATTCATAGCAGATCAATCAGATGTTGTATAAGGCAAGCACTACAGCTGTGGTGTGAAATACAGAACTTAAACCATTTCGGAGAACAAACTTTTGCAAAAACATGGAAGTGAAGCGAAAATATCCTTTCTAAGAAGTTTGCAGTGCATTTATCCAGATGTTTTTATCAGGTTAAGGAGTCAAAAGTTAATCCATCGAAGGATTAAAGGATGTCCTTTTTCTATACTGGTGTTACATGTTACAGCCCCAGACTAAATAGGTATGCACACACAACATTACCAACTCAAGCAACCAATCAATCAATCAATTTTAATTTCTATTACCCCAAATCATAACAAATGTTTCACAAGACATTTTACCAAAGGGTAGGTCAATGTCATTCTCATCTTCAAACTTCTACTTCTTCTAGCAACTGTGAGCATGACTATCAGTGGCACTTAATGAAAAAGTTCCAACAAAGAAAGATTCCTAGGTGGCAAATTAAGGCTTTTAAGGCCATTTAGAAAAGACCATAAGTATTATGTCAAGTTTAAGTTACCCTGCAGTTTGCCTGTGTCTTTGCTTGTATGGTAAGCTAGAGAGGCATTACTTTCAAAATAAGCATTAGGAAAATAAGCTAATGAGGTGTAGAAACAATCAGTTTACATTGAAAAGCAACCTTAGAAATCTATAGGGGAAATAGAGATTGTTAGTTCATGACCTACATTTATTTAGAATAATAAAGAAACTAAACAGCTCAGAGAGTTGTTCACAAATCCTTTAAGAACATTCCTGCATCCACATCCTGATTTGGATCACCATTTAACTCTAATCACTTCTTACTTGTGCAATAACCAACTTCCTCTTTAAAAAGTCATCAATATTTGCTGAGACATTAAGTTATCAGCAACCATTTGAAAAACTGCCTGATCCCACAATATTAACAAGTCCTTAAAAAGAATCCTTGTTCTGCATCTGATTTCAGATCACCACTTAAATGCTATTGCTTCTTCATTGTGCCATAACAAACAGTCCCTCAAACATTATTCAAAATTTGTTCCTAACTTTCTAAATATTTTGATAACATACAAACATGGAAGTACAGACGCAGCTGATTCAATTTTCCCCTCCCAAATGCCAGCCAAGTCCCATCCAGTAACCAGCCAACTTCCAGCCATTGAGAGTCTAAACAAGGGTTATTTTTGTTCTGTTTTTGTTCTTAATAACAGTACATAAGGGCGTTTTCTGTGCTAAGCAACATGTTCATGTCTTTTGAAAAGTAAGTAGTAAGGTTACATATTTATCACTTCATTAATGGGATCTCATTACAATCATTAGGGTCTGAACTCAATCCTGCCACAGACCAGCCAGGAAAACTTAAGAGGCTCCATCTGTTATAAATGAACAGAAACTACTTTAGAAACTGTTTGATGTCAAAAGTAAAACTTAAGATGCAAGTAGAGTATTTAGACCGCTCAATCTAATTTAGTCTTTATTATCAAGATTGATTTAGTTGTGTTTATCTGTGTCTATTTCGTAGGCAAACTCAGTCCTCAGGCTCTGATTGCTCTTGCCTTGCTGATTCTCCAGGATTTTTTAATCTCCTCATTCTACCAAACGTTCTGGATGCAGAAATAGCTTGTATTGCTCTTGTGATAAATTCTCCCTTTTTCAGGTATGTTTATAGTCATAAGCACAGTAAACAAGGGGGAAATATATATCTTACATGTAAAAACTCAAATGACGGTATTTTCTCAAAGAAGTTTGAGCAAGTTAAAGGCTGATCACATAGAGACAGAATGATCAAGGCACAGATGCATCAGAAAATGCAAAAATACAACAAACAATGCAGGAAGCACTTGTGGAGAGGGTCTGCATTCACAATCATCCAGCCAAATAAAATTAGATGAAAATGGGCTTGTGCAAAAGAATTGCTCTCAGCTTTGTTCAAGCACACACAATTAGTTGTCATTTCCCATTTTACTGAACAACTCTTTTTTTTTCCTTTTACCAGTCTCTTGGTCTGAATGATTCCTCGTATTGCCATAAACCTACAGTTGGCTAACTGAGTACACCAGTAATCACCCCTACCTTTCTGTTTGCCTGTTTCTATTTGCTTTGTGTCTGCTTTGGATGAAACATGTACTGACTGATAAGGTGAAAAATGTTCAACTTAAATGGACTCTAAAAATTGTGGGGAATCTTTTCTGTACTTGGCAGAGAAAGATGCCTGGTTGATTCTCTGTTATAAGGATTTAGTGGCAACACTATTCTAGTGTCAAATCTCTGTATCTCTGTACCCCCTTAGATAAGCTTTTTTTGCACTGTTAGAAGAGAAGCCCTTGCTCAGTGAATCACTCCTGTGATAATTTATCCTCTCATTAAGGGCATGACAAGTGTATTGGCTTTTCACTACAGTGTGAACTGTTATCCCTATCTTTTGATCAGGTTGAGTTAAAAAAACAAAAAGATTTTTTTAATTTTATTTCTGAGTACATTCTATATAGAGCAAAGGGAAATTTCCTGATGCTCAAGATGTTTAGTCCACATCTGATTATGTAATATGAATAATATAACTAAAATGACCTGTTGCATAAGAGCACTTGAATTTGTGTGCTTTAGCATGTTTCAACATGTGTTCAATCCCCTGCTCTGTTAAAGACCTTAATTAAATTAATCAGCAGAGGCCATCAACAGATACAGTGGGTGGAATCATTCTTTCCTACATGATTAAATACTTCAACGAGCATGACGACAAAGTTGCAGTGTTGGAATATCTCATGGTCCTCCAGTTGAACAGTGCCAGTAGTTGGCCAATATCTCAGCTCCCTCAATAGACGCACAGCTGTAACATCTAACCACTGTTTTGTCAGTGGTTTGGACCCATTGGCTGTGACAAGCCTGGGGCAGAGCTCTGAGATGACCAATCACAGCAGAGTAGACTTTCAACTGCAATGGACTTTGGTAAACAGATTCAAGCTTATAGAGCCACAGACTTTAGACTAGGTTTGAGTGGTCCAGTGTGTAGTTGCTTTCCCTCGCTTTGCAGCTGACATCTTGTTCTTTCATCTGAAATACACCCCTGGGTGCAAAGTGGAGTGTAAGTAAATTTACTATTTAGCACTCTCTGTAAAAATGTCAAAGGTATCAGGTGATAAAAAGTAAAGAAATCTGCACATCACACCAAAATGCTCTGCGATGGGCATCTAATATGGCCCAAAGTGTAAGACCAACAAGACTTGGCTACCTAGGTCTGAGCACAGCAGGTTTTCCTTAAACCCTCCTTAACTGTACAAATGTTTCCATAAATATTCTGAGGAAATCACCAGGAATCCCGTATAAAACTTGATCTCTGTCACAGTGTGGTAAGAAACAGCGTTTTCCATAAAACGGTGTGCGTGGGTGACCAGGGAGACATTTTATGGTGTGAAAAGCATGCACATTATAGTTACTATGGGAACTGGGACTCTGTGGTTATTCCAGTGGAACAGTAATTAAGGAAAAGAAAGAAAAGGGAGCACACACAAGACGTGGGTAGCAGTATGGTTTGTATGCGTTCATGTGTTAGAACAATCATGGCACGAGGTCAGGCTGCAGGGTGAACCTGCTATTCTCCCTGTGGGGCTCATTAGGAGTCATGACAGATTGTTGAGTTTACACTCCACTGTTCATTTAGCGTATTCTCATGACTCATCTGATCATCTCTGCCCTGTCTTCACTCCAAAATGTCTACAAATGGGCTTAATCTTACCGCAGGGAGAGAGGAGAATGACGGGAGAGCTTATGCACATCATGAATCTGAGCTGAAGGAAACATCTGTCAAATGCAATTATGAGGAGAGTAAAATATTCCAACAGAGCAGGTATAAAAATATGGATTGAAATGTAGCTGTGCCAGCATCTCCAAGATGTGACAGACACTATAAATAAGATCATCTCAATTTGCTCCAGGGTCAAATTTTAACTCCCTTGATAATTACTGACAAAAATAACCTGGCTGACATCTGTTTGTGCTTCTAATTGTGTGATAATGCAAAGTCTACAGTGTATTAACAAGAGTCCCTTGTGGCAGATTATCAAACTGTCTGTCTTTGTCTGTAGGCTCCTATGAGAAGCGTCAGAGTTTGCATGATAAGGAGAAAATGAGGCCCAGCCATCTGGAACACAAGGCTGCATGCATGCTCCACTAACAGCCCTGGGTAAACACACAGTAGTGTGTATGTGAGCTGTAATGAGTCTGATTGTGCAGCCTGTGTAAGGTAACACGCTTTTTCCTCTTTGATACCAATGGCGTGGATTTAGTTTTTAGAATTGGCCTTTGGCCTTCGGCTCCTTGGGCTTGTGTAAAATATGTAATACAGCCAAACAAGACTTCACAAAGACCTCCTGAAGACTGTAGTGTGGCGCCCTCTCACAACCATGAAAAAACATGATAAAATTTCAGAGGTTCAGTCGGACTCTGAGATTTTCTGAAGCCTAGTTTTAATGTGAAGACTTAATTAAAACTATTAAACTTCCTTAAGACTGTAGACTGACCCCATCTCACATAGAACGTGACCTGGCACCTCGAGTAGGGTGTTCTCTGCTGTCCCGTCTTCCTCAACACCTACCATGCTGCTGCTTGTCTCCCTCGGGCTAAACACACTTGTTAACTGTCACGGGTGCCGTCTGGGTCTCCAGAACAGTGTTAAGTGAGGTACAGCCCACTCCCTCCCTTCCCTTTCTTTCCCTCATATATACATCCACTGCAAAATAGAAACACACTACTCTGATTGGCTGTTGTGGCACTTTTCACCTGAAAAGTTAAAATTTTCAACCTTGGCAACTAAGCAATGCAACCTGGTCGCATGTCCAAAGTGATCAAGTAGTGCACACAAGTCACCCAGGTTGCTTCCATTGCATTGCGTGAGGGCTGGCTCCACCTTATTGAGGCTGTACAATGACTTTAGTAGTCCCCAGGTCGAGTTAGTCCCGTGAGGTGTAAAGCAGCACAATTAATTTTTTTAGCATTTAGGAAGTTTAAAGGTGCTATGAGGAGAATTTATTACCGGTGACATTGAGACTCTGCTACCCATGAGCACGTGCGGCAACTGTCGTAATGCTGCGTTCCAGTAACCTAGGAACTGGGAGTGACATCATCTCCGACTTATCGGCATTCCAGTTGAAGTCGGAAAAAACATGCCAATCTACCAGGCTATTGTTAGCTGTTGTTAGCACACCCTGCGTTGTTGTTCACAAATATCTCATGAAGAATGTGATTATCACTATGGCAGCATTTTTGTAAATAGAAATCTAACAATACGATGTATACAGCTGATCCAGAGCGACACACCCGTCAGAAGTGCAAATAAATTGATTATTACAGGAGCTAAATAACTGTTCACCCTGGGGGCATCCATCTTTGATTGTGGGGGTGGCGAGGTTTCACCGAGTTCCCAGTCGGAAATTTCGACTTCGAGGGACGTTCCAGTTGCAGTTTCCTAATCGGAACTTGGGAATTCCTACTTCTGACTACAACTGAAACGCACCAAAAGACGTGACCCAAACTAAAGTGTGTGTTTGTTGTGATGCTAATAAATGCTAATAAATAACCTTCCTCAGAACTCTGCATTGCTTTACAACTTCTTTTTTCAACAACTTACAGGATGCAAAGGTAGACAGAGATACATTACGAGGTAATGTATCTCTGTCTAGTTATGTAGCGGTAGTTTTTGATGTGTGACAACAAGCAATTTTTGGAAAACTTAGTATTGCAGTTTTTTAGCTGGCTATATATCGCTACTTACAGCCCGATGCTCTTAGATGTGTCAGAATAATATACATTTTCTCTAGTTATAATTGTCTTGTTCCCGAAGTTGAGTATCCAGGCCAGTCCAGCCCTGTCCGACCCGACCGCGAAGCTAAGGAATAGCATTTATAGATAACCTATTTTGATGCTATAAAACTCATCTTAAAGTGTGTATTTCCATCAGGCATATATCTGAATGTGAGACTTTTTTGTAACTACTAAGAAACTCCTCACAGTCCCTTTAAATGAGGCAACATGTTGTGTTTTCTTTTCATTGAAACAGTTGCTTTTTAAATAAAAAGTTTTCCTGGGTACACATAATGTGATGTAAATTTCAGCACGCCTGCATTCTGGTTGTTAGGCTGCAGATATACAGATTAGTCAGCATAAAGTGAGCTTTCTCAATGATGAAATTAATACATTCAAAGGTGGATGGACAGTTGGCTACTTGAGGTTGTCAGGAAAAGTACATGGAGGTGTAACATCTGAAAAAAAGTTCTCTCTTCAATCCAGTATTTTCTCTGCATGTAGCATGTAAACAAATCAATTACTTACTAAGTTACATTGCCCAGAACTGCATAATACAGTCTGGCCATTCTCTTGAAATGCATGATTATGTCCCAAAGGTACACACTGTTAAAGTGGCAGCATCAGTGGTGTAAAAAGTTCTTGAAGCCCATACTTGAGTAAAAGTAAAGATACCTTATATAAAATATACTCAACTAAAAGTGAAAGTCACTCATTAAAAAATCACTTAAGTAAAAGTCTTAAAGTAGCTACTATTAAATATACTTAAGTATTAAAAGTAAAAGTACAAACAAAGATAACAGGTACAAATAGTTGTTGCTCTCCCAAGCTTTATTAAGTTTAACTCTTCCTCCCTCCCTCAGCTCCCTTCACCTCTTACTCCCTCTCTCCATTCCTCCCTCACGTAAAGTCCACAAACTTGCGGTTCATCTTTAGTTGATTTTCAAAATTGCATGAGTTCAGTCTTGCCCTTCGCGGACTGAATACAAGTCCTGCAATGCTAAACAGTCGTTCACAGGCTGCAGAGGCAGGCAGAGGTGTGTTCAGCTTCCTGCAAGAGCATGAACAGTCCGTACGGTCCTCTTCAAAATAAAATGTGAAAATAAGTATAATTTATATTCACATTTTATTATGTAGCGAGTAACTGAGTTGACAATTTAAATGTAACGAAGTAAAAGTATCATTTTTTAATTTTTAATGTAGTGAAGTAAAAGGAAAAGTTGCAAAAAACATATAAACTCAAGTAAAGTATAGATACTCCCAAAACATACTTAAGTACTGTAACTAAGTACTATTACTTCGTTCCTTTACACCACTGGGCAGCATGATACATGATACTGGCTCATTATACATTCCTGTGTATTCAGCATGTTTAACACTGACAAAGGCTGCTTGCAGTACACATTGAACATAGAAATGGAAATAATTAGATAATCTCAGCTCTTGTTCACCTGGTGATGATCTTGGTTGCACATGCAAAGATGATGGTGCATGTCTTAGCATTATATATGTTTTGCATGAAAAAAACTTTCTTTCCAAAAAATGGTTAAAGTGTGTCTCATACACTGGATTTTAAGTAACATGTTGCATAGCCTAAGACTCAGTGCCAAGCTTGCATCAAAAAATAGTCTGATCTATAAAACTATATGTGCACACGCCTGCAAACTGTTTTCCTTTTATAAATCACAATCCATCTAGAAGGCTGCACAGGTGGATTCACCCCAGATCCCACCCTCTACACACCCACATTTCAACATGAATAGTCCGAGCAAAGTACCTCATGAATGTTTTGGCATACAAATAAGCCTGCTGATCAATGGCATTTTCTGCTCAATCACGGCAGAGAAGATGCAGAAAAGAAATTTTGCAGAGTCAGAAATAGAGATGCTTGTGGATGATGTGGAGGCCTGAAAAGTTTAATGGACACAGTAGTGTAATCACAAATAAAAGACAATTAAATGAATGGTGTCACCACTGTGAACGGTGTGAGTGCCACAGAGCGATCTGTGGTAGAAGTGAAGAAGAAGTGGTTGAACGTGAAGTTGGAGGCCAGGAGGAGAGTGGCATGACACTGCAAAAGCATGTGGCCTGGAGCATGTTACAGGCCAAGGCAAGAGCACATCCGAGCCCACACAGCTGGACACATAAACAGCCTCCATCCTCGGGACAGGTACTGTGCTTGCCATAGAGTCAGAGAAGGAAGGAGGCTGAGATTTGGCAGAAACCACAGGGGAGGTTAGTAAATTACAGTTTGTAATGGACATCTGTTTATTAAATATATAAATTAAACATTTCAACAGAGACTTGTGAAAAGGCAGCTGAACTGATGTGTTGTGTCCTCAGTCACTATAGAATTGGAAGTGGTGGAGGAGGTTCCGGGCATGGCATGTCCTCGTAACATGGCTGAAGGCCTGGCTGTTCCCAGCATCAGTGTGTCCCAAGTGCATGGTGCACCTGGAATTGGCTGGATCCTGACCAACACTGTCCTGCAAGCACAAAGGGACACCATCAGTGTGATAAATGAAGTCTGAGCTGGACTCCAACAAATGTGCAGAGTGCCGAGTCACGTGTGATGCTATGTCCGACATTGGCAGCTCTATTAAAGATCTTGTTTAAAAATGAAACATACTTGCTGTCTTACTCCAAACGCCACTTTACACCTTCACAAAGCCTTGCTCCTTGTTGAAACTCCTCATGGGAGGTGGTTGTGAGTCGGAGTCCCCATGGTGTTGGGGAGAACAGAACTTGAGCAGAACTCTACAAGCCCTAATGATTTTACAAACCTTTGAAGGGTGATAGAGCACTCTGCTCCCGAGGCATCTTAAACACCCCTACCAATTTCTGAAGAGGCTGAAGGCTCGCAATGAAGCATGCACAAGAGTGGGCCACATAAAAGCGCACCTCCTCTGTGCTCTGTGGGTTTGGGAAGGGGGTACGAGCCAGCGCCTTAGGGGGTAGCCACTGTCACCTGCAAGGTATAACAAGAGTAATTCCAAGTCATGCTTTAATGGTTAGAATTTCTACAGTGGTGTTTATGTAGCCTATTTACGCAGGAAGTCTGTTCCTACACTGCTGTGCGTCAGGATGAATGAGCCATAGGTTGGCCCTGGCCACCGTGCTACTAAGTTTGTCGAAACCATGTTTAATTTTTGCATTAATTGTATGCACATGTTTTTGGATCACAAAGACAAACTGATTTTCGCTCGGAGCCCTTATAGCAATGAGAGTGCAGTCAATTGCACTGATTACATTCGGGATATTGGACAGTGCATCAAAGTGCCTTTTATTATTGGCCTGTTCACCCAGTGTAAAGAGCCCTGATGTATCAACTGGTCATGTTTATAATGCCATCCATAATGGTCAGCATTATTGTGCTAAGGAATGGCTGTGATATCCCAGACTGAGGGACACAATTTAACTGTATTATATCATACTCAAAATAGACTTTAGACAGAAACTCAGAGGAGTCAGCATCTGTATACGCACAGGGATGGTGCAGTTCTGCAGGTGGTTTTGTCAAAAACTGGGCCCAGTACATAGATCCAAGAGCACTGCTATGTGGCACCCAATTTGGCTTATTGGCCAGTCAACATCATGGGCTAGGAAATCGTTGTGGTCTCTAAAGAGTCCTCCATCCTGATCCTACCATCTGTGTGATCTTCCAGCAGTGCCAGCGCATCCCTTGCATTACCTACGAGTGTTACTGCACTACTTATGTGCTTACTCAGCAATAAGAGTGTTTATTACACACCTTGTTCCAATAAATAGTACTCAGTCAGTGCTGTCCATTGCTCTACATCATTTGAAGACTGAAGTATGATATATGACCATTGCATACAGTACTAGGCTCACTAAAGGAACACATCTATAACACTGCAGCCATGGGTATTTATGATTATGTGGGTCTGATATGTGTTGACATGAAATGTGAGATAAGTTTGGCTACAATTTGCCACATCACTATCTGTGCTGCCAGTCTTTCCAAAATATTTGTGCGCAAGGATAAGGTTGACATGCTGGTGTGCACATTCTGCCATCAAGGCTTTTTTTTTTTTTTTTTTTACAAATCACAACCTTTGTTTGGGAAGTGGTGTATGCCACTTTAAACCCCATTTAAGTTAGCAAGCTTAATAATGAGGCCCAAAGCTCTCTACTTCAAAAAGAAGTCATGGGTTAAGACTCTGTTGGACAAAATTATACAATGCATGCCTTGTCTGAATCAGTAGTAAAAAACAATATGATAAAAGGCCTCAGGACTGTGAGTTCCAGGAAAAAAACTGCCTTGTGCAGAAATACGCTCTTTTCTAATTTTACTCTGTAGAGAAGATATTGATTCTGACTTTCCAGCTCTTGCTGGAGTTAAGACAGATATCTATTATGAGAGAATCACAGTAGCATATAATAGCATTAGAAAAGCAAAAATAAATTTTATGTTGCCAGGAAATAGATTGGAATTAAGATATGATTTGGTAGAGTTCATGTTGCTCAGCTTAGATCAAATTGTAGTGTGACGAAAACAAATAAGGAGAGGAAGAATGTCTAACTTAAGGCCCTGAGGGTATTTCTGAACTGGACATCAGAGATGAACAGTAAAAAGACAACATTCTGTTAAAAATCATTCAAGAGAAAGTTTCTTCAACAGTCTGCACAGAGGTCACTGACACACTCTTTCCAGCATCCATCCCTGAAAAATGAAAAAGTAAACTTAGGGTTGCTGCTGGTTTGTGGTCATTAAAGGCTCAATCCTTTTGAAATGGTATTTGAGTTAAAAACAACTTGTAATTTAGACAAATGGAAAACTACAGTGTGTCACTGAGGTTCATGAAAAGAAGATGTGATTTTTTTTTTCCAAACTCAAATGAAACAGAGGGGTGACTGTGTTAGAGCGTTTGTCCATGCCATGGAGGTTTATTTTTATCCCACTTCACGTCGGGTGAACACGATAAATACAGATTTTCATTTGCTACTGCCTACATTTGAATCCCTACTTTTCTAGGTCAGAAGGCCACAAAAAAGGGCTTTTAGTTACTATAGTCATGCACTGTATTTAGTTAAAACTTGTATAGCCTATAAAGGAAAATACAAATTTTTAGATCTGATAAGCTTTGGTTCTCTTGCTTCTTTCTGCATAACTGTGGATACTGTAGTGATACTGAAGATCAGAATATAGAGCTTAGCTTCTTCAGATCTTAATGCTCATTTATGATTTTTCATTGAAAATTTTTGCCTAATGGTTCACATAATAATTAAGATATACTGCCCTCAGACTTCAGTGACCCACATGCACAGAAGACAAAGCAACATCATGAGCAGCACGCTGTATTTACTCATGTAAATATGGTGATACACACATCAGAAATGGTATATCCATGTGCAACTGAAGCTGACAAACATTACGACAAAGTGTTTAGGAGAAGTTGAATACTGAGGGGAAAAGGGAGGACATATTTTAACGATGGCCTTTTGTGGAGCAGTGGCTGCTACCTCTGTTCGTATGTGGATGGGGAGTCTGAGCCATGAGTGGTGGGATTGTGATGTGAGGGGCTTCACTGATACAGAGTTAATCTGTAATTGTTTTGATTATTGGTTACAATGAAACTTGCCTCCTATTTACTCAAATCAGATTTGTGATGCCTGTCTCAGTAAAATAACATAGAAGACAGATCCAATGCAATGACTGAGATCTCTTTCAAAAAACTTAAGATATGTATTTTGATGTAGGACCACTTATGAAAGTGGCATGGGTCTGATAAAAAAAAAAAAAAAAAACATTCTGACTGTAATAAGAAGATTAGATATGGGTCACATATGGGCAAAAAAGTCAGAAATCTTCCTACAGTGTGAATGTAGCTTGAGTCTAAAAATCTCGAGGTTAAGGCCTAATTCTGTATAAATCCATGCCACATTACAAAATCAAAGTGAAGTTTATCATCCACTGATATAAAAAAAATTGTACAAAAATCAATTAGAGAAAATATCATTCTTGTTAAGAAAACACTGATCATCAATTTAAACCCAACAAAAATAACAAACAATTTTGTTCATTAATTTTTTTTGTCCAACATGCCTATTTATAGCCTATCAAAAAGCATCCAAATAAGTGTGTTGGGTTCAAAAGCAAGAAGTGTAAAACATTTAATTAAATGGAAAGTTAAAACAGTTCTGAGCAAAATTTAAAATGGCCAAAAGAAGACCGAAAAAAAAAAAAATCTCCAGAGCAAAAATACTAAAATTGTCTGACTTAGTAGTTCTCATGTGCCCTCCCTTTTTATCCTTGATCCAAACAACAGGGACTTTAAATCTCACTAAACTTGAGTTTTATTTAGCAAAAACACCATTTTTTTTACTTCTCTTCTGTGCTGCGCTCACACTGCAAGTGACCCAGCTACCAAAATCGCGTTGCCCACTGACATATCGTCGTGCGTCCATAGTTTTGGTCATTGTTGTCGTTCGGCTGTCGCTCGATGGCGTCATGTCAGCTCAAGTTTCACCGCGATCATATCATATATCATATAGTAGGATGTAAAACGGACATTATTCCAGCTGTATCCTTTTCATTCACTTATCAACCACAAAACACTGCAGCTGATGCCCTGCGGCAGCATTATCTGTGAGTTTCCCGCTATCCGTCTAGGCGAAACTAATGTCCTCACTGACTAATGTTTCCCACACGGACATAAATTGTTCCTCTGTAGTCCGGATGAAAAACTGTCTCTCACGGGCACTGTCACACACGCACACACCGCTGGTTGGCTGTTGCCGCACAGCCACACACGACATTGTCTGAAAAGATCAACTTTTTTTTTTACTTTGACATCTTGCGACAAAGCTATATGTGGTAGTGCGAAAAGCAGCTGTCGCATCGTGGGAGGGTTGGCCCCGCCCCATCGCGGCTGTACATTCACTTTGAATGGAGAGTGATCGCCGAGGTAGTACAAGTAGCGTCGGATGTGAACGCACCTTTACATTCTGAGGTCACAAGTGCCTGCAGTCAGCTCTATCTACTCTGCTGGACCACAGTCCTTCACAGCTTTTGTGCAGCGGGATGCAGTTTTTTTTCCCTGTCTACCACAATGCAACACTACATTTATGGTGGTGTATGGAAGTAACTTCCTGAGAATAATTCTTATTGAAATGTCACTGAAAATTCTTCTCTGGGAGCTACTTTTTGGTGTGCAGATCTTTTGGTACTTTTTTCATGTGATTTTTTTTTGATCCAGCACCCACCTTTGGATTTCTACATTGTCTTTTTGTAGAGATGAACCGATCCAACATTATGAGCTCAGATACAGATCCTTCCGTGCAAAGTGTCTGTGTTAAGTGCAGCTCTGATGCAAATGTTCAGTTAATAACCTGTGTAAAAACATACCAGCTCAGCGACTCTGTTATCCATCTACTATCCATACCACTTCTTCCTTTTGAGGTTGCAAGAGGCTGGAGCCTGTCTCAGCTCACATTGAGTGAGAGGTGGGGTACACCCTGAACCTGTCACCTGTCAATCACAGGGCCATATAGAGAAACTGACAACCATTCACTCTCACACTCATACCTAAGAGCAATTTGGAGTCACCAATTGACCTAACAAGGTTGTTTTTGGTCTGTGGGAGGGAGCCAAGATGCCTTGAGAGAACCCATGCATGCACAGGGAAAACTTGCAAATTCCACACAGAAAGGCCCTGCCTGATCCAGGGATTGAACCAGTGATCTTCTTGCTGAGAGGAACTTGCAATACCTGCTACACCACCGTGCCGTCACACCTATTACTGCCACTTTGCATTATTTTCATATAATGTCAAATACAATTAAACCACTCTCCTGGTGGAAAAGAAACACTTTCTTCTCCTCACCAAATAGCAAGTTTAAGCTTTGTTTTGCAAATTAAGACCATTGTTTATTTAATGTACTGACCTGTACAAACACAAGACTGAAATGCTCTTACAGATCCCCATTTGAGAAGGCAAACCCAAGATGGAGTAAACATTGAGTTAGTACAATAGAGGTACTACTGTCCCTTTAGGTTATCGACTGTACTGCCAAACAGACCTCTCCAGATTTTTCTATAAACTATTGTGGCATACTGATCAGAATCGCACTGTTTTTTGTTAAATACTGCCCTAAAAATTGATTAACATTGGCAGTTGATAGTGATCTGTGTCAATTATAAGCTTTCATAGCTTGACAACATGCAGCAAAGCATGTCAGGAATAAAAAATCTCAGAGATTTGACAGTCCAAACAAGCAAACATAAATGTATGTGTATGATGTATTTAAACCCGCCCAGTAAACTCCATTCCTCCCTCACCAGCACACACACACATACATACGCACACATTGTGCCTCTGCATCCACTCTCTTCTGCCCCCTCGCTCTGCGATCTTCCTCTGATGTCTCCACATCTCGTCATTTTTTGTGCGGCCAGGGTTGGTCTCATTTCCTCTCCAGTCCTCTCTCATTTCCCCTGCAGCTGTCCAGCTCCAGCCTCACTGTGGCTGCTTTTAGGTTTCTATTTAAGTCCTCTGTCCTCATGCTGCTGGTAGCTGATTCAAACGTCCAGATTCACGTAAATGTCAAACACATTTCAAATGACATTTTCTTGGTTTACAATAAGATTCTTTTAACTTGCTCCATTTTGGAAGTGAATAATACAAGACAAGCTTATCATACCAGAGGACTTTTTGATTAATAAAACTGACTGAAGGGAATATAACAAGGTACCTTTCATATTTAAAGTTAATAAAATGTTAATTCTTTTTTGATGTTGATGTAGGCGGGGGGTGGCCCAGCAGGTTAGCGTGTGTGCCAGGGTCTCCCTATGTGGAGTATACATGTTCTCCCTGTGCTTGCATAGGTTTTCTCAGGTTAGCCCTTTTAGTTCTACAGATCAATACATGCTTGTTATCTTAAAGGATAAGTTCGGTTTCTACAGCTTTCACATTGTTAATAGAATGAAGTAGAACAATATACTCACCCAGAAGGCTTTCCTGATCCAAACAGTGCTTCAGGAGAAATTTAGATCCAAAATCGAGCGGCGGACATCCATATAATGGTAGCACACGGGGCATGTATAGCGCTGCTCCTAAAACTGCATTAATCGTCCAAAAGCTCATTAGTTTCACCAATATTTCATCATGGTCCGCTTGGGCTACTCCTCAAAGACAGTCCGGGGTCGCTCCACCCATGTTTCCGTGACTGTGCTGACCTCTGAACTGAAGACTGCTCTCTGCCAAGCTGTTCTTCTCTTTGCCTCCATGTCCTCCTTTTGATGAGCTCCTCATCTGTAAACTCTGACTGGACACCAATCATATTCAAAGTTCTCGTCCACAGCATCTTCATCCGATAGATATTCATCCATTTTGCACAAAACTGGAAGAAGTAAGTTGTTGAGTAGTCGGTGGTCACCCCTGAAACAATGAACCGTACTGCGCATGCGCGGCAGCCATAAAGAAAGTTTTCAGTTCAGAGGTCAGCACAGTCACAAAAACATGGGTGGAGTGACCCCGGACTGTCTTGGAGGAGTAGCCCGAGCGGACCATGATGAAATATTGGTGAAACTAATGAGTTTTTGGACGATTAATGCAGTTTTAGGAGCAGCGCTATACATGCCCCGTTTGCTACCATTATACGGATGTCCCCCGCTCGATTTTGGATCTAAATATCTCCTGAAGCACTGTTTGGATCAGGAAAGCCTTCTGGGTGAATATATTGCACTACTTCATTCTATGAACAATGTGAAAGCTGCAGGAACCGAACTTATCCTTTAAGAGGTGACACGATTGTCATCAGGTGTGAGGGCATAGTATGAATGTTTGTCTCTTTATGTGGCCCTGTGATCTGTTGCCTACTGGTTCTGTGTGGACCCTGTCAGCTGGGAAAGGCTCCAGAGCCTGAGACCCTAAAAGGGAAGCAGTATAGGTGATGAATGGAAGGATATAACTGCAGTCTTAATTTTAAGAATCACAATACTCATCCATCCATTATCTATACCACTAATCCATTTCGGGTCAGAGTGCTAGAGCCTATCCCAGCTGACATTGGGCGAGAGGCAGGGTACACCTTGAACGAGTAGCCACTTGATCGCAGTGCCACATAGAGAGACTGACAATCATTAACAATCATACTCATACCTAAGGGCAATTTGGAGTCACCAATTGACCAAATGAGCATGTTTTTGGTCTGTGGTGGAAGCCAGAGTGTCTGGAGATAACCCATTAATGCACAGGGTAAGCATGTAACCTCCAAACAGAAAGGCCCTGACCAACACAAAGAATGAACCAGCAACTTCTTTACTGTGAGGCATGTGCCCTACCTACTGGGCAACCATCACAATACTCAATATATTGTAAAATGTTTAGAATTGCAATAAAATCAAGGACTCAAGTTTATGATTATATGCTCTGTTAATTATGTAAAGTCCATCCACGAAACAAGTGTTTTTAAATTTACCTGATGGAGAACAGGTTTGACTGAAAAGAATCCCAAATATGGGAAAAGTTGTGGTCGAACAAAGATGTCACCTTTGACCTTTGAGAGGCCACTGGTGGCAAAATTTAGGTGGTGCAAATTTTAGTATTCTGTCCTAGATATTTATCACAAGCATACTTTAAAAAACTGCAACTGCTAATAATCAAAGTGCTAAGAAAATCATTTTTAAGTTTTTTTTTTTTTTTAATGGAAACATAATCTGTTGAAACAAACATTTCGTGTGTTGATGGGTGTTGGTTTGAAATATCCAGCTGTGGAGATTATGTGTAAATGTTGACCCATGGTTGTGAAGACATCCTCTGTACAGCATGAGAAAGTGATTACCTGCATGATAACAGGAGCTAATTACCTCCCAGACTGCTTTGCACGCTGTCATCAGTAATGTCAACACTGAGTGATGGTTTGATTACACACATCATTAAGAATTAATCACGTTTGCTAAGAGTCTTCAGCACATTTTCTGCTTCTGCTGCAGCGAGGCTGTGTGCTGATGTTGGAGCTGAGCTGGACTCCAGCTTGAGACAGTAATGATGTGTATGACGGTCCATCTGTTTGACATAAAACTAATTAATACCATGAGAGACAGAGCATATCTCTATGAAACAGGCCAGTTGTGTGTGTTCATGTCATACCGTCAAAGAGTACATAATGCTCCATTCTGTAAAAAGGCTTGTAATATTTCAACCTTTATGTTCTGCTAATTAGAGCAAAAAGACCCAGTGTGCATCAACATTTGTTTTTGCAGGACACTGCGGTTGATTTTCTGCTGGACTGGAAAGCTGTTTTCACTGCAGGACTCAGCAGATGTCAGCTGGACTTAAACCAAGACACCTCTGGCACAAATACACAAACCTGAGAGCAGATCTAATTTATGCTGGCTGGATCCTGATGCACACAGAATTTTCTCTAAAGCTGCAGTTCATTGCAGTGTGCTGCTGGAGCAGCAGGCAGAGACACGGTTTATTCAAGCAGTGGACAATATCCATAATTAAGGATACAGCTTTAAGAATTTCTGCATTTGGAAGTTATTTCAGAGAAAGTCATTCTGACCCTAATAACTTTTTTGCTCAGTTTTCACCAGGGTTGATTGTGGAAGTGGCTTCCTCTCTTAGTTTTGTTGTGTTTTGTTTTGTTTTTTTGCCATTTTTGTTCTTTTTGTTGAGAAATAAAGGAAGCTAGGGTCAAGTGTTAAAGATCCTACCAATTAAGACACTTACAATAAGGTCTTAAAAGTAGTTCAAAAAACAAAGTGTGCTGCATCATTAATTTGGATTCTAAATTCACTTTTGGATTTGTTTTAATATATCACTATTAGTGATGTTTCCAAACATACATTTACCAACTGCCATCATAGCATTTGAGGCAGTATTGATATTTGACATCCATATTAATACACATTGGTAATAGATATGGGAATATTGGTGTGTCAGTTTTTGAGCACTGGCCTTCTGCTTAAGTAAGTCAGACATTTTTTTGTTTGGTGCTTAGTAGTTGTTTTCCAAATCTAGAAAATCTGTTAATTTTCTTGTGTAATATTTCATACAGGAAAAATAGTGTATGTAAATATACTTAAGGACATCTGCTTATCCCAAGTTCAAACAATGCAGTCCAGATATATGTTGTAAAACAGATGTTAAGTCACCAGGAAGGTGAAATATATTCACTTTTCTTTCCATAACTACCAGTGGCGGTTTATCAATGGGGTTGCTGGGGTGCTGCCCCTCCAAAATTCAACAGAGGAAGTCTACTCAAACACAACATAATTTGCCATGAAATTATTTTGAAAAATAACGCATAAAATTATGTGTTTTTACCACACTGTAATAGTCTCTCAGCAGTATCTATCACCATTTGATAACAGGGGTTTTATTTTTTTTTACGTAGTAATAATGTTGTGAATACATAGCTTATGTATGGCGGGGCACCAGTCTAATGAGAGTCAATCTACGCCCACTTTAAGGGGGGCGTAGATTGAGGGGAATCTATTATCGGCAACATTAAGACTCTGCTACCCATGAGCACGCGCGGCGACTGTTGTAATGCTGCGTTCCAGTAACCTCGGAACTGGGAGTGACATCATCTCTGACTTATCAGCGTTCCAGTTGAAGTCGGGAAAAAACATCCTGATCTACCAGGCTATTGTTAGCTGTTGTTAGCATGCCCTGCGTTATTGTTCACAAATATCACATGAAGAATGTGATTATCACTATGGCAGCATTTTTATAAATATAAGTCTAACAATACTATGTATACAGCTGATCTAGAGTGACACACCCCAGTCAGAAGTGCAAATAAATTGATTACTACGGGAGCTAAATAACTGTTCACACTGGGGGCATCCATCTTGGATTATCAACTCGGGTGGTGAGGTTTCACCGAGTTCCCAGTAGGAAATTTCAACTTTGGGGGGCGTTCTAGTTGCAGTTTCCTACTTGGAACTCGGAAATTCCTACTTCTGACTACAACTGGAATGCATCAATAGACGTGACCCAAGCCAAAGCGTGTTTGTTGTGATAAGTGCAGCTCAGACCTTCCTCAGAACTCTGCATTGCTTTACGACTTCTTTTTTCAACAACTTACAGAATGCAAGTGACCAGGTAATGTATCTCTTTCTAATTATGTAGCGGTAGCTTTTGATGTGTGACAACAAGCAATTTTTGGAAAAATTACTATCGGAGTTTTGTAGCCGGCTATATATCGCTACTTAAAGCCAGGTGCTCTAAGACGTGTCCGAATAATATAAATTTGCTCTAGTTTTAATTGTCTTGTTCCTGAAGTTGAGTATCCAGGCCAGTCCAGCCCTGTCCAACCCGACCGCGTAACTAAGGAATAGCATTCATAGATAACCTATTTTGATGCTATAAAACTCATCTTAAAGTGTGTATTTCGATCAGGCATGTATCTAAAAGTGAGACTTTTTTGGAATTACTTAGAAACTCCTGACAGGCCCTTTAAGTGACAGCGAAGTAGCATTAACTACCAAACCTTTTCTGAAGCATTTCTGACAGTCTAAACAGAATTATTTGCAAAAATGAAACTTTCCAATCTCTCTATGTAAACAAATCCTTTAAAAATTCCCTGATCTAAGGCTGTATACAGGTCATAATCGCAGTTGAATCACTTCCTTTGCCATTTCCAACATTCCCTAAAAACATCATCAATATATACTAAGAACTATGTAATTTATCTTATTCATAGACAGACACATTTTTGAAATTAAGGTCATACTGTTGTTATTCAAATGGAGGAAAATTTCATTTGTTACTTATCAGGATAATGTCTTCCTCAAACTGATGTAGGAAGTATTTAAAGAGGCTGTGATACTTTCAGAAAACAGAATGCAATCTGACACAGTCTCATGTTGAGACAGAGAGGGCAACGGCTCTCTGGCATGCAGAGTGCTTTACATATTTCCCTCTGCATCACCTTCTGCCTGCAGGGAATGAAGTCTTAATGAGCTTTTGTTGTTTTCTGCTTCTCTATTAACTCATTCATTTATTTCATTTTTATCTCTGCTCTGGAGCATCCATCTTACACAAGGGGTGAACCTTCTTTTTTTTCTTAGAATATGTGGATGATGACAATGCCCTGCTTGACAGAAAGAAAGTCAAGGCAAAGATTTGAGCTCTATCACTCGAATCCTTTATAATAATAATTTTAGTTCTATGAATCAAATTAAACAAGTTTTAGTTCATACATGTCTTTAAGTACCTGCCAACTTTTTAACTAAAACTATTTGAGCACTAGAAGCAACGAGACAGCAGCCTCACTCATAAATGTGGATGTGATCAACAGGCAACATTTCCCCCTCACATATGATGAGTTGTCTGTGTGGCACGAAGACAGAGTGTGTAAACTGCAGTGAGGACAAGGGTGATACAAAAAAGAGGCATTTCACTCATTAAGGTCTTTAAACTCGAATTAAAGTCTAATTATCTGATCCTTCAGGAGAGGGATTAATGAAGCAGCACGGCTCCCATCTGCTGGCGACAGTGATAATTTTTGTGGGACTGCTTGTGTGTTAAGGAACGTATGCGTTTGTGAGATAGAGGTGAAACACAAAACCATGAAGAAAAGATGCAGAAATAACATGCCACCACTTTCCAGAAAGCTCCAGTAGAAGAATTACGCTTAAATAAAAATGATTGTAAGCCATTGTGCCATTCTACATTCTATAGTCTACCAGCTCTGTCTGACCTGCTTGAGGCCCACTTGGCTCGGGTTCCGCCTGACACCTCGCCCGATGGTCTAGTCATCAACTATAATAACGCCTTATCCTGCTCCCTGGACTCTCTGGCCCCCCTTAAATCCCGGTCCGTCTCGTTTGCTCGCCCTGCCCCTTGGTTTTCCTCAGACCTTCGAGCCATGAAAACTACTGGTCGTCGATTGGAGCGGCTCCACAAAAAATCTGGCCTTACTGTCCACCGTCTGGCTTTTGAGGAGCATGTGAGGTCCTACAAGGAGGAACTCTCCAGGACCAAAATCAAATATTACTCCACCCTCATCCACTCACAGCAAGACCACCCCAGAACACTTTTCTCCACCATTAATCGCCTGCTCCACCCCCGGCTGACTCCCCTACACCTGAGGACCCTGACTGCTGCTCTAAATTTCTGGAGTTCTTTCTCTGCTAAGGTGGACTCCATCCACCAGCAGTTACCTGCCCCCCTCCCCGATGTGCCTCACCCATGGGGCTACGCCCCCACAGACTCACCTCCTCTCCCTCCGCTGTGCTCTCTCTCAGCTTTTTCTCCGGTTGACACAGCACTAATTCACAAATTGGTCTCTAAAGCCAAATCCTCCACCTGCTCTCTTGACCCCATGCCAACGGCTTTGGTTAAAGCCTGCCTGCCTTCCCTCTGTTCCACCATCACTGACATTATCAACGCATCCATAGTTTCCGGTACAGTCCCCTCGAGTTTGAAAATGGCCTCCATCACCCCTATCCTGAAAAAGCCTGGTCTGGACCCTGATGACCTCAACAACTTTCGCCCGATCTCCAACCTTCCTTTCCTAAGTAAGATCCTGGAAAGAGCAGTGGCTGCCCAACTTCATCAGCACCTGTCCAACCATGAGCTCTACGAACCCCTTCAGTCAGCCTACAGAACTCACCACAGTACCGAGACCGCTCTGATCAAAATCACCAACGACCTCCTCATTGCTGCAGATTCCGGTAACATCAGTATTCTCATCCTTCTGGACCTGTCCGCTGCCTTTGACACCATTTCCCACACCATCCTCCTCAAACGCCTCTCTGACACCCTCGCATCTCTGGCTCCGCACTGGCTTGGTTTCAATCATATCTCTCGACAGAACCCAGTTTGTCACCTTCCATAGCTCCACATCCCCCCTGCCTCAGTCAACCATGGTGTCCTCAAGGCTTGACTGGTCCCACACTCTTCACCATCTATCTGCTCCCCTTGGCCAGATCATACGCCACCATGGACTCAATTTCCACTCCTACGCCGATGACACACAACTCTACCTCAGCACCTCTCCCTCCTCTCAGCTCCCCTCAGTCTCTGGTTAACTGCCTCCATGACATCAAAGTCTGGATGACCACCAACCTCCTCAAACTAAACAGCAGCAAGTCTGAGCTCATGGTTGTGGCCCCCAAGCCACTGCTTCGAAGGTTGGGGATCTCCTCATCAGTGTTGATGGTTGTTCCATCTACCCAGCCTCTGAGGTCCGCAAACCTGGGTGTCATTTTTGACCCTTCCTTTCATTTCAGCCGCATATTAAATCCGTCCACCAAATCTGCCTTCCATCATCTCAAAAACATATCCCGTCTCCGTTCCTCACTATCAGACTCTGTCACTGAAACCCTTATCCATGCTTTCGTTACATCCCGGCTGGACTATTGCAATGGAGTCCTGTCCGGGTTCCAAGCAAAACCCTGGACAGGCTCCAATATGTGCAAAACTCAGCTGCCAGGGTTCTTACTGACTAAACCCTGGCAGCACATCACCCCCACTCTCATTCACCTCCACTGGCTCCCGGTCAAGTTCCGTGATTCAGTACAAGCTCCTCCTACTCACCTACAAGTCCCTTCACGCACTTGCCCCCAGTACTTGGCTGATCTCCTCCACCAGCACACCCCATCCAGGAGTCTGCGGTCGCCTGACGCTGGTCTCCTCTCCATCCCTTGGACCAAACTGAAAACGCGTTCGGGGACAGGGCCTTTAGTGTGGCTGCCCCCACCCTCTGGAACTCTCTCCCGCAGAGAACCGAAACTCTCCCACTCTGGACTGTTTCAAATCACTTCTCAAAACTCACTTGTTCTCCCTGGCTTTCCCTGTTTAAGTGTTTCTTATTTGTTTGTCCTCTCTACTGTGGAAAGCGACCTTGGGTTCCTTGAAAGGCGCTATATAAATTTAAGTTATTATTATTATTATTATTATTATTATTCATCATTCCTGACGACTCTTCTGCACCACCAGCAACCCTCATTATTCAAAGATGTTCACTTGCCATGAAGTTTGATGGCACAAGGGCACAAAAAGTCTCAGTCCCTACGACCCGAGACTCCAGAAACAAGGGACACCAAACCCTTCAGCTGTGTTATCGACTAGAGTTTATCATGGGTAGCAGTGGCTTAGCAACCAATCAGCTTCCAAGAATGGTTCAATCTGGACTTGGACCAACCACCCTCTGGACCCTAACTCAAACCCTTATGGACTGGGCTATACTGCTACAACACCACACACTACAGGAACAAAAATATTCACTCTGTTATAACTTGTCCTCATGTGTGGGGTCCCTGATATTTTGAATATAGATAACACTGTAAAGAAGTAAGGCAGTGTCTACTATGTTGGATGTTTTTTTTTTTTTTTATACAAGAAAAAGAGATTAGGTGTCTGTATCAATAAATACTTGAGAGAGTCTGAGGGTTAGTTCATCTGAAAACTTTCTCTATACTTTTGTGAATGTGTCTGTAGAAATAGCATGAATGTTCCTAAGAAGCTGCAAACACTGAACCTGATTGTTATGCGTCAATAAACCTCCTCCACTCTCCTGCTGTCATCATCAGGCTCTTCAGGCCTCTCTGACAGACAAGCAGCCTCATATCCACGGTCACTTTTTAAAGGTTCAGACAGAGTGTTTAAGACTCTGAGCAGCAGAGTGGCCTTTAAATGAATCCATGTTCGGCTGAACACTTCTGATAACAAACAGCGAGGATGGCAGACCTGGCACACACTCTCTACATTAATCTGATTAATCAGAGAGAACAGAGGCATGTTGGAATAACTGCCTTCAGAGCACAGTTTTTATTTGCTCCATTAGCTAAAAGGACACGCAGTTCATGTTGGTGAAGTTAAATGCAACAAGGGCTCTTGGTGAAAAGCTAAGGGGTGAAGTTTGGTTCATAAAATGAATCAGTGCTTTAAAGGTTACCTCTGGGAAGATTAACTCTGACATTTAAAAGACATTTTTTTTCATTTCCTTTTCTTTTCTTTTTCTTTTAGTTTTTATTTTTGGAGGTTGGGGTGGTGGCATTCAGTGGGATAAAGATAAATTAAACTGTGCTGCTTTCTCTCAATTTAAGTAGACTTGCCTTGAGCTTATATAAATCCTTTGTTGTCCCTCCCAAAGTCTTTTTACAGTGAAGGTTACATATATTTATTTACACCAATTCACTCTCACATTTACTCACTAATGGTACTGATTTTCTATGACAGTCATTCATTAGTATTAACATATTCTCACCCTTCATACCTGTTTACATGTCAATGACATTGCATTGGGATCAGGTTGGCATTACTCATCTTGCCCGGGGACACATCAACATGTGTCAGCCACTGCTGGGCTTGAACCCCCAGCCTTTAGCTCGATGGAAAAACATATGACCAGACTAAGCCACCAATGCCTGCATGCTAATGTCTTTTTTGCCCTACTCCATATGGCATTAGTGTAAGTGTTGTTCCTGTTGTTGATGTTGTCTCATATTGTATTGTTAAGAGTACTGTGTGCAAGTCATTGTGCAAAAAATTACCAAATGATGTCACTGGAAAGCTTAGGCCATTTTTTATGCAAGAGCTCTTCTTCTATACTTTTCAACAGTCTTTGATACAATATAAGCAGACATTTTAGTATCCAAAATGATTTAACAGGAAGTAAAGTGCCATTTTAGTCTCTTGTTTGTCTCTTTTTTATCATTAGGTGTTGGTGAGTTTGTGCATGGTTGTCTGACTGTCTCTGTGGCTCTGAAATCAGCTGGTGACCAGTTCAGGCTCCCTGCCTCTCGCCCAATGTCAGCTGGGACAGGCTCCAGCCCCTGTGACCCCGAAAGTGATAAGCTGACTGGATAATTGATGGGTGGCTTTCCGAGTGTCCTACAGTATACAACGCCACATGGCACATCAATAATATGCTAAAATTTAATGATAAAGCTCTTTTTATAAAAGAAAACGTAGCACAAAGTTCTTTACAAACAGACGAAAAAATGAAAAGATGATAAACAGAAGTATGGCTCAAATCCATTCCGCAATCCATACACAGTAATGTACCAAGTACACACCACAAACACACCATGTTAAATGTTTAAAATGAGTTAACACTGGAGGTTAGGTTACAGTCTAAAATCACAAATATCATCAAATAGAAAGAAAAAAAGATTGAAATTAAATTCAATTAAATATGAACAAATAATAAATTGGTGCTGTAATGAGACTAAACTCTCAAGGTAGCAGCAATATGTTCAAACAGGGGAATAAAACACTGGAGAAGAACTGTAAGAAAAACAATAAAACAGGAGGATAAACTACTGAAAGATAATTCTGAAGTCAAAAAAGATACAACCTAAATTACTTGAAAGATTATGATGATTACATTGCATTCAGCTACAAGCCAGACAAAAGGGGTGGGCCTGAGTTTACTTTAAAAATCTTTAACATTAGATGCAGCCCTCAGGTCTTCAGGTAGGCTGTGCCATAGGCGGGGGTTGTAGTAAATCCATCCATCCATCCATCTATCTACTATCTTGTTGAAAACAAGCATTCCCTCATATATTCTCTAAAGTTTTTAGAGCCGGTGATATCTGTCATTTTCCTGGTTTTAACAGGGTGTTATAATGCTGCAACTCTAACAAACGAACCACCATGACAGACACGGATTGCTGATCATTGCCATGGAAACACCTGATGTTTTGTCAAAACAAGTCCATGCCATGCACTGGGACCTGCTACTTTAGTCTGAAATTCTGTTTATGTACCTAATCATGTTTATTTACATGCGATGGATCAACACTGTTCTTTGTCTGCCTTCTATTTTGTCATCAACTCCCCTTAAAACATGTAACTGTACCCTTTGACCCCTGCAACAGAGTGGCCAAACTAAACATTTCCAATTGAGTTAAGACCCCTCTGATGGCTTACATTGCTTGTATTCCCCCTTTTTTTAAATTGAGGACTCAGATCGAAATACTCACTTTAAGATGAGTTTTATAGCATCAAAATAGGTTATCTATAAATGCCATTCCTTAGCCTTCTGGTCGGGTCGGACAGGGCTGGACTGGCCTGGATACTCAACTTCGGGAACAAGACAATTAAAACTAGAGAAAATTTAAATTATGTTATCATTTATATTACACATCTTAGAGCACCTGGCTTTAAGTAGCAATATATGGCCGGCTACAACTACGATACTAAGTTTTCCAAAAATTGCTTGTTGTCACAAATCAAAAACTTCCGCTATGTAACTCGAAAGAGATACAGCACCTGGTCGCTTTGCATCCTGTAAGTTGTTGAAAAAATAAGTTGTAAAGCAATGCAGAGTTCTGAGGAAGGTCCGAGCTGCATCACAACAAACACACGCTTTGGATTGCATGTCTTTTGGTGCATTCCAGTTGTAGTCAGAAGTAGGAATTTCCGAGTTCCGAGTAGGAAACTGCAACTGGAACATCCCCCGAAGTCTGAATTTCCTACTGGGAACTCGGTGAAACCTCGCCACCCCCGAGTTGACAATCGAAGATGGATGCCCCCAGTGTGAACAGTCAACATTATGACAGTCGCTGCGCATGCTCTTGGGTAGCAGAGTCTTTATGTCGCAGGTAATAGATTCTCCTCATAGCACCTTTAAGTTCCTTTTTTTCTAACTGGCATCATTATATGTTTTTGGGATACACTTCATAAGGTAGACAAGCTCTTAAAAGGGGACTTTGTATTAACATTGTTGCAGCAGAAATATCTTCCAAGAGTGTTTCCTCTCCATTTTGTCAAATTCATCTTTGAGATGGGAACACACTCAAAAATGTTGGGTTAAAAACAACCCAATATGGGTTATTTTTTAACCCAACACTGGTTAAATATTGGACAGAACACATGCTGGGTTATTTTGACCCAACAAGTTGGGTTGGTTTCCTTTAACCAACAGTTGGGTTATTTGAACAACCCAGTTGGGTTGTTCAAATAACCCAACCACAGGTTCAACTTGACTACACTGTTGGCTTCTTTTTACTCAATCAGTTGGGTTGTTCAAATAACCCAACGTTACCCACAAGAAGCTATCGCTAACGTTAACTACAAATGACCAAGAGCTCACAATCACTGCTTCACACGCTCATGTAAATGATAAATGGACTTGAGCTTATATAGCGCTTTTTCTAGTCTTTGACTACTCAAAGCTGCTTTACACCGCAGGTCACACGTACCCATTCACACCCATTCACTTTCACATTCATTCACTGATGGTTCAGAGTTCCTATGTTAGTTATCCATCAGTACTCTAACACGTTCACGCCCTCTCATGACCATTTACACGCCACTGACGCAGCAGTGGGAGCAACTTGGGGTTCAGTGTCTTGCCCAAGGACACAACGCCATGTGTCTCCCAGAGCTGGGCTTGAACCTGCAACCTCCCAATCACTGACCAAGCGCACCATCCAACTGCGCCACCGACACCCATGTCACGTTGAATTCGGATAGCCAACATACACGGTTACTACAGTGAGCTTTATATACATTTTATTAATATAAATTGAACATTGTGGTGAAAGAATAGTGCACACGTAGCAAACCTTGCTTGTATAGAGCTGAGTCTCTCAGGGTGTCTCTCAGTATGCAACGCTGCTAGATGGCGGTACTGCACGTAGAAGCCCGCGAAGAGAATCGCGGGCTTCTTCTTCTCTTTCCCCAGAACTTCTCGCGGGATTTGGTCGGGCCATAACGAGACTTGCCCATCCAGCGTCCGGACTGCAAGCAGCTGAAGGAGGGGTCGAATGAGTGGGGGTAACCTGGGGGTAGCTGTTGGTCACCAACCCAACATGTTGGGTCGTCCGAAATAACCCAAAACATCATAATGAAAATTACAACCGAACAGCTAATAACTCAACTGCCAACTACAATAACCCAGCAATCTGGGTATTTAGATTACCCAATTTAATGAAAACAACCCAATTAAACTAACCAACAGTCTCAACCCAGCTGTTGGGTTGAAAAAATAACCCAACAATTTTTTGTGTGAAAGTTCATAAAAATGGCCTGTGGTGACAGTGGATCAATAATATATTTTTACAGTTTTTTGGGAAAGTCTCAACTTGTCTTTTCTTGCTTTCTTCGTATCATTTCTTATCCTGTCCAGTGTTTCATAGCATTTGAATGGCAACCTTGAACCTTTGAAGCAAAAACTGCCACCATGGTGTTGGAATAATACTAAATTACTTTGTGCACATGGTGCGTAGGACAGTTGTTTAACAGTATTTATTTTCTGTGATAAATTGATGAAAATCCATTTTGAAAAACTAGCTCAATAGAGACTTTGAGTGAGCACAGAATCTTCATTTACTAAGGCTGGATGTCTGAGTGGCTTCTACTCTCAGTGAGTGACTTCAGATTTATTTTTGTTTTTACAGACTAACACAGTAAAGATGTTATCATTCAGAAGTTTCTCTAATTAAATTTGTGAGGCTCTATCTGATCTAAGCACCAAGACAGACTTTCAAATAAAAACAAGCTAGTGTTTTCACCATGAAGTCTTCTTCTGTGTGTGGCTGATTGGACCCTCCTGTGTTGTCTTAAACAGAAATCCTCAGTTTAAAGAGACAGACAACTCTGAAGTTTCACTGTTGTTTCAAGGTAACTGTCAGGTCCTGGGTGGCATCGATAGCAACTTCACTTCAATTTGCTCACAGATGTTTGTGATGTTTAGTTGAGGTAAGTGAAAATAAAGCCTCTCATCTTTGATAAAAGCTGCAATCTGTCTCTAGCGGCAAGAACAATTCATTTATTTTTCTGAGCCAGATAGTCAACAGGCAGCAGTATTAGATCTTCAGTCACAGTCAAAGTATTGATGTTTGGAAAAAAGCTCAATAAAATACAACAAACAGAGTGACTAAGTGGGCTCAGCTTCAGTGTAAACCTTTGTAATTTGATAGATTTAACACAGGGGAGCTTGTGGGTCGATCAAGTGAGGAGAAACAGCAGGAGAGCTTTGACCTGCTTGTGAAACAACTCCAATAGGTTTAAAAAGGGTCAACAGGCCAAGCCATTGAAACTTTAGTCAAAGGACAGAATCACCCCAATAAGAACATTCAAACCTGTTCATCTGGATATTTCATCAACAGCTGTATCAATGTAAAAAGTGAAAAGACCTCCTTGGTAGTAAAACAAGTGTGAGGGGAACATGTATATTGAAAGTAAAACCAGAACATTTTATTCAAAGTTTTCTGTTCGAAGTAAGCAAATGGGATGGACAGTGTTTTCTTTTTGGTCATCAAATCTTTAATACAAATAAACTTTATAGCAGTTAAGTATGCACATCTCAACAATGGTAAATGTTTATAGTTGTACCAGAATAGAGGAAGCCTTTATATTAGTATTAATTGTCTGATAAAAAAGTATTTCCTTTGCTGAAAGCTACACCTTATATATACAAACCTTCATCTAAAAGCCATTTTTCAGAGTCAAGATGAAAAAAATTCCAATGTTTCATCCAACACTCTAGTAAATGCCAGCAAGACTTGACCTTAACCATTGCCCCTCTTAATTACTGCTGTGTTCATCTCTGTTGGCAAACTTTGGTGCCTTTGTTGGGTCTACCCAGAGATGGGCACTCGAGTTAAAGACTCGTACTCGAGTGGCACTCGAGTCGCATTTTTGGAGACTCCAGACTTGACTCGTACTCGACCCTGAAAGACTCGGGAATTGACTCGACTCGAGATCAAAGACTCGTGGGCAATCTTAATTTTATGGAGGGTTTTTTGAGTGTGCTGGGAGCGTTTGTCCCTCTCTTACCTCGCCTCGCTTTTCTCCCTCTCCGCGGTTGCTTCCAAACCTCGTAAATTTGTGTCGTTAAGGAAGCACCAGACGGGGAAGTCATGTGGGGAATCCGGAAGTTTCAAAATAAAATACGATTTACAGACTCTCGAATGTAAATTTCCTCAGTTGTTTGTCATTACGTCAAAACCGGAAGGTCAGCAGTCGGTCTGAGGGTCCCAGAGACAGCACGACACCATGGACGAAGAAAAGTGCACCGTAGAGGTACAGAAATATATAACACTGCATACATTACACAAAAAATATTTTCTGCATGGCTATAGGTGGACAGAAGTTGAATAAATCATGAAGCTGTGTGGTTGGGACCAGCAAAGGGTTAGAGAAGCGAAATGAGGTGTTGTTTATTTCTTTTCTCAGTCTATAACATGTTTTATGAGCGTGTGACATCGCTATTCTCGAGAGCCTGTGTCTCTTTGGGGATCAGCCCTCCCCCTATGCCACGGCTCTGCTCTGCGCCTTCAGTGGGTCTGTCAGGGCAAAACCGCTCTTGCAGCTTTCGGGGAATTTGAGGTTCTGTCCCACCCACATATCAGTCATCAGTCAGTCAGTCATCACCAGCCATCAAGGCAAGCACAAACGCTCCCCCGCCAGCTTTGCTACCCTTTATATTGACCTACTGCTACACAAACTTCCAACAGCACGGCTACCACCTCTCACTACTTTATTTTATTTTATTGTTAAATGCCATACAGTTTCTTTTTGGCTGCTCATGGCAAGTTTGTTTTGCATCTGACCATGGCATGCATGTGCAAAGCAGAAAATTTTTCAGGAAGATAAAAAACAGTCTGAATAGAAATTTGGATAAATTGTATATTTGCTAGAGCTACATCATACATATATATATATATATATATATATATATATATATATATATATATATATATATATATATATATATATATATATATATATATGTATATATATGTGTGTGTGTGTATATATATACATATATATATATATATGTATAAATGTGTGTGTGTGTGTGTGTATATATATATATATGTATATAATATATGTATATATACACATACATATATGTGTGTATATATGTATATATATATATACATATATACACACACACACACATATATATATATATATACACACACAAATATATATAGGCTATATATACATACATGTATATATGTGTGTGTAAAGACTCGTGACTCGACTCGGACTCTAGATCAAAGACTCGTGACTCGTCAAGTCTTGCCCCTCAAAGACTCGAGAATTGACTCGACTCCAGGTCAAAGACTCGTGACTCGACTCGGACTCTAAATCAGAGACTCGTGGACATCTCTGGGTCTACCTGCTCTATTTATTTATCATTGGATAAACGAAAAATAAATTTACATTGCTATTACAAACAGCATAACACCCTATGCTTCCCCTTCACTCTGAACACTGCAGACATCCCCACTTCCCATTTGCCTTGTGTGACAGCCCCTGTGTATGTGTCTAGTAGGGTGATCTAAAAACATCTGTTCTCTTTGGGCTGCCTGGATTGCCTGATTGGTGACATCTATTCAACTGTAGGGCACCTGGGCCCACTGCTCCACCTCAGCTGTATATTCTGACCTTCCCTCTCTCCTATCTCCTCTCTTTGCCTGATCCCCAAACAAAGTTTATTTAGTTGACCTTGTTAGTGCACTCTTCAGCATCAAAAAATAATACCACAGTTTAAGAGTATATGATGTAGAATTTTTTGTGAATGCATTATCTTTTCAGAAAAATAGTTTATCTGAAACTATCCGACCTACGTCACGTATTTCCTCATATTCCATGTATTTCTAGTTCCAAGAAAAGTTAATGCACTCAAAAAAGTAGAGGTAGCATCCTCTTAAACTGTGTTAATATTTATTTGACAGAAGTTCTTGTAGGAGGATAAAATAGCTTTTGTTTGCAGCTGGTTCTGCTTCACAAACTTCTACAAATTGTGTCTCACTGAGGGAGAGAACTTTCTACTGCATACAACCCCACTTCAAAAAACTGAACTATCCCTTTAAAAACAGTGACTATAGATGAATAAAAAGGAGGAACTATGCAGAGCAACAATTAAGGATAATTAGTTTATTGGTTAATTTGCTGTTAGTTACTCACTACATCAACATATACAAGCAAATTTCCACATACCAAAAATATTTCACCAAAAATATTTCAACACCATGCATCACACCACTTTCTTTTCTGCCTTAATTCATGCTGTTCATTGTTAGGAAGATGAGAAACTAGGAAGAAAGAGAGAAAACTAAAATTGAGGGGCTTATACTGTGTTTGACAGAATCCTTCATTTCTTGCTTTTGCATCACCATCCCCCCTGTCAAACTGTTAGTCTTGTTACAGTTTGTCTTGGTATTCTCCCAGCGTACTTTACAAACAACCAATTTTCCCATAAAACACAACTTATTGGCTCAATGTAAGTCTTATCCTGCCAGCATTATGACATTTTTAATCATGTGAGTACAGTAGTGGGACAGTAAAACCATGATAAAAGAGCATCTGACCACAGCCAGATTTTATGGTGCTGAGTGAGAGAGTATATACATGATTGAACTGGGACTTAAGTGATTGCTTTAACAGCTAACAGCAGGCTCATTTGTTCCTGTTACAGTCCCGGCTGTCATTACACTTGGGTTTAAACACTGACTGATTAAATGACATTGTTTACACACAGAGGACTTCAGGAGAAAGGGCCTCCTCTGTGTGATAGATGTAGATATGCATTACTGACAGTGTGCTACATTTACTAACAAGCATGTACTTCCACATGGTGTTTTGTGATGAACTGTACCTGCTGTGTCATAACTCCAGGTCAAACCAAGCTTCCCTCACTGATGTCCAGGTGGGATTTAATAGGAGTGTCCAGAAATATTTTATTAATCCCCAGGAGGAAATTCGGTAAGCTGGTCTATTTACTATTAAACATGTTCTTGGGCTGCATGGTGGAGAACTGGATCAGTGCTGTGCCACATAGCAGGGAAGGTGCTGGTTCAACTCCCCAGGTACCCAGGACCTTTCCAGTATATGCCCTCCCTGTGCTTGCATGTTTTTTTTCAGGTGCTCAGGTTTCCTCCTAGACACCAAAAATATGCTGATAGGTTGGTTGGTGACTCTAAAATGCCATTACCTGTAAGTGTGTGTATGAATGATTGTCTGTCTCCACATGTCAGACATATGATTGGCTGACAATCCATTCCCAAAGAATACCTTACTTTTCACCAGCTGTGATCGGCTCCAGTGCACCATGACCCCAAAAGTAACAGTATCAATGATGGATGGTAAGCTTATCATTTCTTTTTTTGCCAACAATGCCAGCCATTTCTTTCAGGGTCGCAGTGGGCTGGAACCTGTCTCAGCCAATAAGGAACAACCTGGAGTGGTCACCAGCCAATTGTGGGACAACATATCGAGACAGACAACCAGTCACACACTCACACGTAAGGGCATATCAAGGTAATCAGTTAACCTAATGAGCATATTTTAGGTCTGTGGAAGGACACCAGATTACCAGGAGAAAACCCAAAGAGGCACAATGGGAACATGAAAACTCCACACAGAAAGGCACAGGGAGTAGAGCCTGCAACTCTATGCTGTGTGACATGTGCACTACCTGCTGCACCATATTGCTGCCCAAGGCCATTCTTGTTAATGGCATATCTCTAGAACATTTTGAGGGATTTACATTGTATTAGTCTAACTTTGAAACAAAAAGCTGGAATGTAAAGTGTTGCAGTCATCCTTATATTCTGCCCAAAATGTCTCTTACTGAAATTTGAACAACACTGCTCTTTGCGTTATTTAACAAATTCAATCAATCAATCGAGATTTGTTTGTATAACACTTTTCTTGCAACATATGTGACTCAAAGTGCTTGCAGAAAAGAAAACAAGAGGAAAGAAGAGGGGGGAAAAAAAATCCAAATTGGGCACCTGTCAGGGAGCACAGTGTGGGATCGGAAAAAAAACACCTCAGCACATGAGCAACTTGTTACAACAAACACAGAGACAAGCACATGGGGTAAAAGGGAGGAGGGTGGGGCAGCCAGCAGGGGCGTTGATTTGAAGGGAGAACCTGCCACCAGCTCAGAGCCCACCAAGTCTCTATTGTCCAATAAAGTGACTGTATGGCCTTGAAAGAGAGAAGTTTCTGATCAAGAGCAAAATTCACAGGATGAGGGCATGGAGGAAGGGAAGGGGTGGGATTGAGCAATATTTAAACAACTACTTAAATAGCCATGTATTCAAATTTTGGAACAAAACATATACCTATATGGTTCTTCCAGATCACAAAACCACAAAAACCATTCAGCACCTTTTCTTTATTCACCACTCTTCGGTTGTCCTGCAACTGTAAGCCTAGTGGAGGCACACATATGTTTTAGATACCTTTTTTTTTCTTTGAGATTTACCTTTCTCTGCTGCCTATAATTATCTCTCCCTCGTGCTCTGACGTCATCTTCATTACTTGATCCAGAGTTTATTAGAATTTGAGTCTACAGAATTTCTACAGAAGAAAGTACTAACTTATTTTTGACCCATATTTGCTTATTTAGAGATCACATTTATTCTGTTAGACTGGAATTCTGTGTGAGTGGAGTTTCAATTATTATTGAGTGAAGACTTAAAATACCTTCAGTGTGGACCATATTTAAAGTCGCATTTGCACACTGTTGTTTAGCCTGACTTAGCTGAGGTATAGGAACACATCAAGCTAAGTCAGGCCACAAGGTAATAAGGCTATCGTCAGTTGGCAATGCTGATGTCTATTGGGCATTTTATTCTGCATGCTTAAATTTTTATTGGGACAGTTGTCTTTTGTCTTCTTAGCATGTTGTTTTAACACTGAGACTAGTTGCTGCTGTATGAAGTGCAATGGAATACACATCTGCTTTATATGGCATTTGACAAGTGAAATCTCAAGTCTTTTGTACAATGTTTAGCAGTGTGAAGCTACATTATGTCAAACTTCCCCTAAGCTGAATGTGCTACCCATATGTTATATCTCACACGTTTTTTCTCTCCATGTCAGAAACATTGACCTGCATTGTGCGGATGCAGCCACTACAGTTTTCCCCTTCCAGCCAATTGCCAGCTGAGTTCCAGCCAGTTACTAGTCAGCTTCCAACCAATCAGGATCTAAATGAGGTTTTGTTTTTTAATTTGTTTTTGCTCTCAATTTCTGTACTTGGTGGAATTTTCTGTTGCAATCAAACATTTCATTGATATATCCTGTAAAATATCAGTAGTAAGGAGTTGCATGTTTATCACATCATTGTGGGAATCTCATTAGATCAATAAGGGTGGGCAAGTCCTTGCACTTTCCTGTCATGGACCAGCCAAGACTTTGCTGTGGAAAAAAGGGAAAATTGAGAAGCTAAACCGGTACACGGTAAAATTACCCTAACAAATTTACTCTCACAAAAATGTTGATGATATCTCAATACTGGTGAGTGTCAGCCCATACACTGTGATGTGTCAATACCCCTTTGTTTACCATTTTCTTATGTGTTGACGGCACACTCTGCTCTTGACATTTTCACCTGCACCTGATTAAACACACCTTTGATTTACTTAGAAAACTTTAATTTCTTTGCAGATGTTGCCTTAAGATTCCAGTCTAAATCTTGAATCAGGAGCAGAAGGAAAAAAAGCTGGTGAACTCAGTTTTACCTTACTAATGACTCCTGTGATCAAAGAAAGAGACACTTGCTCTTAAATATTTAACACAGGGGGTATAAAGAGGGGGAATGTTCCTTTATGAGAGAAAACTTTTTCACCTGCCTGACCCTGCCTGACCCTTCTGATTCACGTGAGTCTGTGTGTGAATGTGTGCAGCAGTAAAATCTGGCTGTGATTAAGACTACCACTCCTGTGTGGGCTGTAACTGCCGGTGGGCCAGCAGGTTCAGCAGCATGTGCTGACAGAACTACGCTCGTGTGAGCCTTTGCTAAAGCTCACAACCCGTTTGATGATTTTGGACCACATTCTGCCCATATTGTATTTAGGGTTACACGTAAATGTTTGCACCATGAGAGAGCTGTACCTATTTAGGTGCTACTAAGTGAGATGCATATGTAATTTATTGATTTGGTTCAAACTGAAACACAACAGACAGTTTCAGATAATGAAGGGAGAAGAGAGAGATTAACCAACAATGAGAGATGAGAAAAAGTATTTTAAAAACAACATGAGCTTTCTGAAAATGTGCATTTATTTAAAAAAAAAAAAGTGATGACACCATATTGGATACAGCCTATCATTTTGAAGAACATTTTGTGACAGGCTGTAAAGGTTCAAACATGTGTAAAAAGATGTTGTTAAATTCATATACTATAAATCTTACATCCTATGTAGATACATATTTACAAAACCCAAAACCAGTGAAGTTAGCACATTGTGTAAATCGTAAATAAAAACAGAATGCAACGATTTGCAAATTTCTTTTACACATATATGAAATTGAATACACAGCAAAGACAAGATACTTAACATTTGGGTTTTGTATATAAAAAGTAAATCAACAAAGACCTCCGGATGTAGTTATATATGATATGAATAACACAAATAAAGGGATAAAAAGCTGAGTACTTTAAAGGTTCATGGATCTGCTTCTGAACTCGGATCACCACCAAATTGGCATCACATCTTCCATGTGCCATGACAAACATCACCTGAAAATATCATGACCAATGCTAAAAATGTAACTAGTGAATATGTGGAAAGCTGCCCTATCTTGTACTGCTAGGATATCACAAACAAGTCATGGGTCTGCATCAGGGTTTGGATGACCACCTAAACTGTATCACTTTTTCCTATGCAACGACTGCCACTACCTGAAAATGAAAACCTACTTTGTGTTATAAAGGAAAATGTGGAAATCTGACCTTTCTCATAATTTCTTCATCAACATCCTTTAAAATGTCTGCGTCAGCCTCCAGAATCCAATGACTAACATTTCCTGAAACTTTGGTCAGAATTCATTCATAACTTTTTGAGTTACACTCTGATCACAAACTAATGAACAAATAAACAAACACGAGCAAATGCACAACTTCCTTGGCAGAGGTGATTAAACACAATCAGTGAAAGTAAGACAAGGAACAAAGCAGCACAGTGTAAACTCAGAATGCTTACTGTGTTATATAACCCAAAGATGATAGTAAAAAATACAGTGAAATACACTTTTCGTTAAAGAAATTCACAAAAAGTAGTAGCTTGATTATAGCAAGTTTGATACAGATTTGAACAGCATTTTTCAATTCTTCACAGAGTGCTTTGACGGTAAACAAACAGATTAGATAGATAATAGATTAGGGCATGGAAATGTGGCATTAAACAGCATCAAAATAAAGCTTTGTCAGTTTTTGAGTCTGAGTGTAATTCAAGTGCCCATTTCTAATTTTGTACAGTTGATTGATTGCCACGTCTTGAAACAATTAAGTCCAGCCTGGTTTATTATCCTCTGGTGTGTAGCCAGTCTAACACAAACAGCTGAACTCAGAGCTGTTTCTCACTTTGTTCATTTTGTGCTCAGCTCTTTCTCTTTCTGATTTCTTTCAACACCATCTCACCCCTCATTCCCAGACCAGGTAATCGACCTCTCTCTGCTTTAGCTCCAGCGCACGGCCTTCGGCTCCTTTCTCTTTTCTTTCTTGCAACATTTATGGTTCCCTTTGCTCCGTATTAACTACAGAGAAGAACCTGCTCTCCCTCAGTCATAATGCAGTGAGACAGTCCCGGCCTTCTAATTTCCTGACATGAATGCTGATGACTGCTGTGTGCAGAGGCTCACCAGGCGGCAGAAAAAAAATACAACCTTGAAGCTGCAAAAAAAAGCACTTCATTTTGTGATCTCTACCTGAAATGTAAAAGTGTATGTGGCAGGTGATGTGACTTTGGCAGGGAATGAGGGCAAGGTTATACAGCCCAAAATTTCAAGTGGGCTGACTCATTTGGCTGAGGTAAAAACATAGACATTGAGGGCGTATTGCTGCTCAGAGACTTAGTTTTCTGTAAACTGGTAGGAACAGGTCTTTACTCTGCTTCATGCAAACACCATTGTTAAAAGATTGCTGTAACTAAACTACTGAGACATTAAAATAAGATTGTAAAAATAAAGGTTTGGGTCATTTAAAGCAGGCATAGCTTAATTTGTATCCTCTGTAGCAGACTTAATTCTAAAATGGCAGGACCTGACATGAGTAGCCCCTAATGAAAAAAGGACATCTGTTTCAAATACACAGTCGCAGCACTGCTTCATCTCAGTTTAATGAACTAGTGCAGACCAAAATGAGATCAAGGCAGTTTTAAGGAAAAACAAATGACTTCAATACAGAATCGCACCTGATCCAGTGACGTATCACCTGACAAACGTCAAAAGTAATGTTGGGCTCCTTTTAAGAGCTAAACAGAAGTTGCGGTCTGGTAGGAGAAGTACATCGCGGTTTTACCAAACTACTCTGATGAAAGGAAAACAAGTATCAGAGGTCTGCAAGTGAGATGTGACAGGCTGCAGACTCAACTCGTTACCCTTTGGTGATATTTGCATTTTCACTTGCTATAGGTATTTGAATGCTTAGCATAGTTTTAATATGTTTCATATTTGTCTAGTCATGTGATACACCCACAAATAGCTAAGAATATTCTTTGGGGATGTTTTGTTCATATATAAATGATGCAAAAGTTGAAATGCAGAAAGTTCTCTTCCTCTTGACGCTGCCACAAGAGACAAAAACAATTAAACATCAATAGTTGTGGGTAGCAGCACACCAGGTCTTTTGCAACATCTTTCTTTAATATTTAAATTTCTTGTTCTTCTTCTTCTTATTATTATTATTATGCATAATAACAATATATATATTACAATAATTATCATTATCATTAAGAATACCTTAATTTGTCTTTTTTCCTGATCATTGCTAACAAAAAATAATACATACATTATTGCCACCATTCAAGGTATGACTATGATCAACTCATTTGATCAGTCTGAAATTCTGGAAAAAGAGGTTCAGAAATGATGCTGTTCATTAGAAATGTGAAAGCTACTTCTAAGTTGTCTTGCCTTGTTGTAGTTCCTTCAAAGCTTGATAAAGTTTAAAGAGATACAGCAACATTTTTTTTTGTTTGTTTTCCAGTCTTGCCTCAGTCCTGAGTGCATGACGAGCAGATAGACACCATACTTGAATAGATGGTTAGAGCTCACCCACTGCTAATTAGCTTAGCTCAAACATTGGGAGTCATTGGGTAGCATTAGCCAGGCTCTGCCTACAGTCATCAGATAAACTCTTCAGCAGATCTAACTGATCTTGTGTGCTTGTTGTGACTCAGGTTTTCTATGTTGCGTTCTCAATTTTTCGGACAAATGCTAGCACTTTACATAATTTCTGAAATAAATATAATCAAAACTAAACCGCAGGGCACATATGCTAACCACCAGTGTTTGTAAGTAGGTCAACACAATGCAACTGAAAGAGCTATAACCCTGTAACCTGGTGAAATGTATTGAATGGTCCATCTGGTGTGACAGGTTTGTGTGTCATCCCTGCACCACTCTATATGCATAAAACACAACTTAAGATTTATGAAAACATTAAAGACTTTTGATTTTTCACAAGGTCAAGACAGAGGAAGAATACCTTGGCGGCAAACACTGGGTTGTAACCCCACTTCATACTTAATGCCTGTGATCACAGGATACAACCCCAGCCCCAGCAGGAGTCTAATTTTTACAATCTGGAAAATGTGTCCGCAAATTTGAAACTACAGGAAAAATTGTGAGGTGCAAAGACATATTTTTTCTCACTTATGCTGGCTTAATTATAACCCAGCATACCCTAAGAAAATGGCCTCTGTGACAACTTCTCTACACATCCTTCTTTTTTTTTTTTTAACAAATTCTGAAAGTATTTGGTATGTAATAACAAAATTGCCTTATTTCATTTGTCTTTTACTACTACCAGTACTGCTCAACTCTGAGTGAGACTGAGTGTTTCCAATCATACTTAGTGTGGGCTGTGATTCACAGGTAACAGATCAAACATTTAAAACTGTATGCATCATATTAAAGTAAAAAATAACAAATACATAAAATCAAAACACAGTATTATATTGTGTGTTACACGGTGTAGTTCATTTCATCCTGAGTGATGTTCATCATAGCTGTAATTAGCACCATCAAAAGCACACATTTGGCACTTAGTCAAGGCTCATTACAGCAAAGGAAACATCACATAAGTCAGGTAATTACCTCTGTTGTTGGGATGCACTGTGTTGGCTCAGCAGGCGTCCACTTGCTCTTATTAGTGCCACATTCCCACTTTGATATTTTAGTTATTACCAAAGTGATGACTCCTGATTCATACAAACTGTGGGCAGGAATAGAATAATGGGTTTGTTTACCTGTGGTGCTTTCCAGATGACTCTCGCCTTGGACTGATGAGGGAGGGGGTTGTTGAGAGGTGGAGACTTTTAGGGCCTACAGAGTGGTGCAGCAATGAGTCAAAAATGCAGAACTCAGTGAACATTTGGCTCTTCCTGGTTCTCAAGGCTGAAACTAAATGGGATCATTGACATCTTTTAAATCACATCTTAAAACATCTTATGCCTTGCTCTTACATGATGCTTTTTCTTGCTAATATAATCATTTATGAACTATGCTGGCCATTTATCCCATCTACACACTTATTTTAAAATTACTTATTAAACTATTTTTGAACTCTGCTGTTGTAACTCTCCTTATAAGTTTCTAATTGTTTTAGTCTTGTTTTTTTACCATCTTCTAATGTTTTAATATAATTCCATTTTATTATTTTTTATATCCTATTTTATTTTGTATATGTTTGTTTTTTCTTTTACCCATCCTCTATTCACCCTCTTCTTTTCCATCTTCCTGATGTGATTTCATCAGCTTTCAACTGTCATCAATTTATATCTATTAATATATCTTCTATTTGTTGTGCTTTCTCTTTATCATTATAAATAATACATAATTCCTTGTCAATAATCAAAGTACATTATTTAATAGACTTAACCTCAATTATTGATCACATTGATTTCTGTTAGTTGCTACTGCTAAAGTACCGTGAGCATGATCTTGTTGTGTCTGGTCTGCTGACTTGATGCACAGACCGGATTATTGCAGTTGAGATGCTGCAGCATTGAAAATGTGCTATTATAGTTAGCTAACTCTGTTTAACAATAGACACACTGCACTATGTTTTCTTTAAAATTTCCACGTGTAGTGATCCCACACTTGGGATACTTTCTGCTGTTTCTTTTGTAGAGTCTCTTCTTTCTGCCCCTGTATTGTACATCTGTATGTCTATGTATGTATGTAGGCGTACATGCTTTCTTTTTTTTATATGGGAATATATTTTGGGTTATATTGAAAAAAAAGTCAAAATGTGATTATTTTAGTGTCGTTGCTAACTTTGAATATTATCCAAAAGAATGTATTTGAAAAAAAAAAAATCCATGAACATCGCTGGGCTGAGGGACACCAGAAGCACAACTGCTCTCTATTGTATTTCCTGGGGTTTACTGTTGTTTGTTAAGTCTCTTTTTATGTAAACTGTGGGGTTTTTTGTTGCTTAGTTCCTGCTTCAGCTATGCTTTCTTCTTTATGTCCCTGTCTGTTTATCAAAGGACTTTGTAAACACATGTCTTTATAACATATTCTAAATGTTAAGTTTCAAGAATATCTCTTGAAGGTGTCATGAAATGTGTTTATAACAAACTAACAAACAGAAGGGAGGAGGTACAGGTAGACAAACAACCCAAAAACTCTGGTTTGATGGCCACTGTCATGGTGTGAGCTACAGGGGAGCCAGAGGGGGTCTCAGCCCTGCTTAATGAAACATGAGTTGGGGGGTCTCTAAAATATTAGCAGAATGTTGTTGATTTTTCCCATGGATTTCCTTTGTGTTTGGTTTTGTTGTATGGTCATAATCATGGATCATGTGTTAAATTAGACTATTTATAATGCATGATTTGTGCCAGAACTGATTGGCCAGTATATTACTTAGATAAAAATGCCGGCCTGCACTTCTTGCCCTCGCCAGGCATTGAAGCACATGAGCCCTATGCCTTAAACGTTACTTTAAATCAGACATCAGAAACAAAACAAAAAAACTGGAGCCGCTCAGTTGGCACGTTTTGTCATCATAAGAAAACACTGTCACAATCTCAGCTTCAGCCTCAGCCTCATCCGCAGCCTGTCACTCACCTGCTCCACTCTAATCAGTCCAGATTCACCTCACCTGTGTTGCCGCTCACACCTGCACCTCGTCTCTGGCAATCAAGCCAGCTACTAAAGCCCCAGCTCCGCACTCAGTCATTGTCAGACTGTCGTCGCACTCATGCTGAAAGGTCCAGACTTGTTTCCCGGATTGATCACCCGTTGCCGACCAGTTTTAGTCCCAGACTCTGCCTCATACGCCTGACCCTCGGCTTGACTCCAAGGTATCGACTAGCTTCTGTCCTGCATTCACCCGCCTGTCTGAATCCCCGGCTTTCGATCCTGCTTCCGTCTCCTGTTGCCGAACCCTGTCTGATCTACGTTGTGACCCACGTCTGGTATCTGATCCTGCTTCCGTCTCCTGTTGCCGAATCCTGTCTGATCTGTGTTGTGACCCACGTCTGGTATCTGATCCTGCTTCCGTCTCCTGTTGCCGAGCCTGTCTCATCTACGTTGTGCCATTCGCCTGGTGTCTGACTCCCCGCCTGTCCTCGACTACGAGAGCTCGCCTGAACCACATCACCGAGTGTTCCCGCGCCTCAATCGTCAGTGTGTGAGTCAAGCCTGCATCACCTTCTCCCCTTAAAAGAACTGAGTGAGCTTCTGCCTGTGCTTCCCCTGGGTGGCTTAGTCGGTAAGGCGTCCGACTACGGATCAAGTGGTCACGAGTTCGTCTCCCGCTCAAGCCACAGCCTGTTTCCTGTCTCGACTGTGTGGCTCTCTGTTTTGGTCACCTCCTTGTTTGCTGTCGCGGGTTGAAGCCCGCTCAAGGCAGCTACACCCGTTAGAAGACTGTGTGAGCCGTCACCTCCTTGTTTGCTGTCGCGGGTTGAAGCCCGCTCAAGGCGCAGCTTCATCCCTTTAAAAGACTGTGTGCGCCCGTTGTCTGGCGGCTCGGGTTGCGCTCAGGGCCACCTGTTGTCGCGGGTTGGCGCCCGCTCAAATCCTGTTTCCTGGTGTTGAATAAAGACTGTTCATTGCTTACTTCACCTACTTGCTTCTGGGTCCTCACTATCAGCGTTACAGTACAGTCTGACCAGAAGATGGACCCAGCGAGTAGTTCACCATCTGCAATGGACAGACTAGAGAGTGGAAGGAGTGTTGGCTCATCATGAGGACTGATCGCTACAGCCACCACTCACCTACAGGGGGCCGTAGATACACTCACTCCGGACTGTCACGGAATTGGCCTCCAGGTTTCAAGCTCCACCACCAGCTCCAGCTCCAGCTCCTGATCCTGTACCTGCTACTCTGCATCCTGCCCTGCCCGGCTCCAGAGCCACGAGTGGGCTCCCTGAGCGATTCGATGGGGGATCCAGAGGTCTGTGCAGCCTTCATTACCAACTGCACCCTGCTCTTCGCTCTCCAACCTCGCACCTTCTCCTCAGAAGCCGCCAAAGTGGCCTATACCATCAACCATCTGACGGGGCGGGCAAGACTCTGGGGAACGGCTGAGTGGGACCGTCAATCTCCTGCATGTTCCAGCTTTCTCACCTTCTCTGCTGAGCTTCGGAAGGTGTTCGGTCAAATCCTGACAGAGCTGGGAGTAGCGGCAGGTCTCCTGAGACTCCAACAAGGTCGTCGGTAGCAGACTACTCCATCGACTTCCGCACCCAGGCCAGTCGCAGTGGGTGGAACTCTTCGGCTCAGATCGATGCCTTTGTTCACGGGTTGGCTGATTACATCAAGGATGGTCTGGTCCCGCATGAACTCCCTTCGTCCCTGGATGGCATCATCGCCCTGGCCACAAGGATCGATCTTCGCATCAGGGCCAGGAGAGGAGCCAAGAATCTGGCATCAACTCAGCAGCCCATTCTCAATCCACAAGCCAAGACTCCACCTCGACCGTCCTCCTCAACAACGGCAGAGGACTCCGAACCGATGCAGTTGGGTCGCACTTCTCTAACCCCAGCTGAAAGAAGACGTCGGCTCTCCTCCCAGCTCTGCCTCTATTGTGGAGGACAAGGACACTTCGTTAAACGTTGTCCAGTAAAAGAGCGAGCTCACACGTAAGAGAGGAGATACGGGTGAGCTCTTCCCTCCAGCCTCCTCAAGTTCATCGTCCTTCCCTGCCTGCTCGTCTGCTCCTGCCTGGTGGACCTCAGACCCTGGCCACCCTCATTGACTCCGGCTCCGACTCCAGTCTCATCAGCAGAGGGTTGGCGAAACAACTTGGACTGAGTCTGCTTCCCTTGAATCATCCCATCCCAGCCAAAGCACTGGACGGCCACAAGATGGGGTCATAACCCACCAAACCATCCCAGTCACCATGCTCATCTCAGGCAACCACAAAGAAACCATCCAGTTTCACGTTCTTGACCACCCTGAGGTTCCTCTGGTGCTTGGTTTCCCCTGGCTCCGTCGTCACAATCCCCTCATAGACTGGCCCACCAGCTCCATCCGTGGTTGGGGAACCACGTGTCATCTCACCTGTCTGAAGGACGCCTCGTCCCCACAGCTTCCTGTCAGCCCCGAGGTCCAACCTGAACTCTCCCGGATACCCCCTGAATATCACGACTTCGGAGCCGTGTTTAGCAAGGCTAACGCCACCTCTCTGCCACCACATCGACCCTACGATTGTGCCATAGACCTTCTTCCGGGCACGACTCCACCTAAAGGAGGGCTGTATTCCCTCTCAGCACCCGAAAGAAAGTCCATGGAGGAATACATCGGCAATTCTCTGGCTGCTGGCATCATCCGTGCCTCTTCGTCCCCTGCTGGTGCAGGCTTCTTCTTCGTGGCAAAGAAGGATCACTCCCTAAGACCCTGTATCGACTATCGGGGTCTCAACGACATCACGGTGAAGAATCGCTACCCCCTGCCACTCATCTCCTCGGCCTTTGAGCTACTCCAAGGAGCCACTGTCTTCACCAAACTCGACCTCCGCAACGCCTACCATCTCGTCCGCATCCGGGAAGGGGACGAGTGGAAGACGGCCTTCAACACTCCCATTGGTCACTACGAGTATCTGGTGATGCCATTCGGACTGACAAATGCTCCAGCAGTTTTTCAGGCCCTGGTCAACGACATCCTCCGAGACATGCTAAACAAGTTTGTCTTCGCCTACCTGGATGACATCCTCATCTTCTCCAAGACCCTCAGTGACCACGCATCATGTCCAGTCCGGCCCTTCAGAGACTCCTGCAGAACTCACTCTTCGTGAAGGCGGAGAAGTGTGAGTTTCACGCTTCCACTGTGTCATTCCTGGGCTTCGCTGCCTCAAGGGCAACATCCAAATGGATCCAGCGAAAGTCTCAGCAGTCACCACCTGGCCTGTCCCTGAATCCCGTAAGCAGCTTCAACGTTTCCTGGGCTTTGCCAACTTTTATAGAAGATTCATCAGGAACTACAGCACTGTCGCTGCTCCCCTCACTGCCCTCACCAGCAGCAAGAAGACTTACCTCTGGTCCCCTGAAGCCACACCGCCTTCCGAGACGTTGAAGGACAAGTTCACCACTGCCCCTATCCTGCAAATGCCCGACCCAGACCTCCAGTTCCTGGTGGAGGTGGACGCCTCCGATATAGGGGTAGGAGGAATCCTATCCCAGCGCTCACCTACAGACCACAAGCTCCATCCCTGTGCCTTCTTCTCTCGCCGACTGAGTCCCGCGGAGAGAAACTACGACATTGGCAACCGTGAGCTCCTAGCCGTTAAACTAGCCCTGGAGGAGTGGAGACACTGGCTCGAGGGAACCAAGGACCCTTTCCTGGTGTGGACCGACCACAAGAACCTGGAATACATCAAGACGGCTAAGAGGCTCAACGCCCGCCAAGCCCGGTGGTCTCTCTTCTTCTCCAGGTTCAACTTCACCCTGTCTTACCGCCCTGGTTCCCGCAACACCAAGCCAGATGCTCTTTCCCGCCAGTACCTCCGAGATGACGACAGCTCAGAGAGACCTGTTCCCATTCTGGCTCCTCCGTGCATTGTCGCCACCCTCGTTTGGGAGATCGAGGAGAGAGTTAAAGCCGCCAACCAAGGTCAGCCTGGTCCCAGTTCCTGCCCTCCTCAATGTCTCTTCGTGCCTGATGCTCTTCGGTCGGAAGTCCTGCAGTGGGCCCACTCTTCCAACCTTTCCTGTCACCCTGGATCACTTCGCACCCGAGAGGTCCTCCTGCAACGTTTCTGGTGGCCCACGCCGAGGAAGACACCCGACTTCAAGTAAAGCCTGCCAAACCTGCAATCAACACAAGTCTGCTCATCAGGCCCCTGCCGGTCTCCTCCAGCCTCTACCCATCCCTCATCGCCTTGGTCACACATCTCCCTGGACTTCGTTACATTGGCTTACCTTCTTCCAATGGACACACCACCATCCTCACGGTAGTCGACAGGTTCTCCAAAATGGCACACTTCATCCCTCTGCTAAAACTCCTTCCGCCAAAGAAACCGCTCAACTGGTCTTGCAACACGCCTTCCGTCCATGGTCTGCCAGTGGATGTGGTGTCAGATCGAGGGCCCCAGTTCTCATCAGCCTTCTGGAGGGAGTTCTGCCACCTTTTGGGAGCCACTGCCAGCCTGTCGTCCGTTTCCATCCACAATCTAACGGACAGACGGAGCGGATGAACCAGGAGATGGAAACGGCTCTTCGCTGCTCAGTATCCCAGAACCCATCAACCTGGTCCCAACAGCTCCTATGGGTCGAGCACGCCCATAACTCCTGGTCACATCTTCCACCGCATGTCCCTGCTCCAGTGTGTGTACGGCTACCAGCCCCGTTGTTCCCGGCTCTGACAACGATGTCTCCTGTCCTTCCGCTCTGGCTTTGCTCGCCGATGCCGGAGAACCTGGGCCCGAGCCAGAGCTGCACTTCAGAGGGCTGTCCACCGCTTCTCCTCTTCAGCCAACCGCCGTCGGACTCCTGCTCCAACCTATCAGGTAGGTCAAAAAGTCTGGTTATCTACCAAAGACCTACCTGTTAGAGTTGAGAGCAGGAAGCTTGCACCTAAGTTTGTGGGTCCTTTCTCTATTCAGCGTATCATCAATCCGACGGCGGTGAGGTTGACGCTTCCCCGGTCCATGAGGGTCCATCCCACGTTCCATGTCTCTAGGATCAAACCAGTCCATGAGAGTCCTCTGTCCCCAGATGTTGCTCCTCCTCCTCCTCCGCGGATGATTGATGGGGGTCCCTGCCTTCACCATCCGACGCCTGCTCCGCTTCTGCCGGGTGAGGGAGAGGCCTGCAGTACCTCGTGGATTGGGAAGGTTACGGTCCAGAAGAGAGGCCCTGGGTACCCTCCCGAGATGTGCTGGACAGAGACCTTGTCAGGCAATTCCACGAGGACCACCCGGAGCAGCCGTCACTGAGGTGGCAGGGACGCCTGCCTCAGCAGCCCTCGCCACAACCCTGTCGACCCACCGACCGCTGAGGACTCTGAAGAGGAGGAGGAAGAGGAGCCCCCCGATCCACCTGACGTCCGTGATGACTCCGCCACGGAAGAGTATTAGGCACTCTTCCCACCCCCCCACCCCTGTTGATGTTGTGGACGTCGGGAGCCGTCCCTTGAGGGGGGGGTTCTGTCACAATCTCAGCTTCAGCCTCAGCCTCATCCGCAGCCTGTCACTCACCTGCTCCACTCTAATCAGTCCAGATTCACCTCACCTGTGTTGCCGCCACACCTGCACCTCGCTCTGGCAATCAAGCCAGCTACTAAAGCCCCAGCTCAAGACTCAGTCATTGTCAGACTGTCGCCGTGACTCATGCTGAAAGGTCCAGACTTGTTTCCCGGATTGATCACCCGCTGCCAACTAGTTTCGGCCCCAGACTCTGCCTCATACGCCTGACCTCGGCCTGACTCCAAGGTATCGACTAGCTTCTGTCCTGCATTCACCCGCCTGTCTGAATCTCGCTTTCGATCCTGCTTCCGCCTCCTGTTGCCGAATCCTGTCTGATCTACGCCAGACCCACGCCTGGTATCTGATCCTGCTTCCGCCTCCTGTTGCCGAATCCTGTCTGATCTGTTAGACCCACGCCTGGTATCTGATCCTGCTTCCGCCTCCTGTTGCCGAGCCTGTCTCATCTACGTTGTGCCATTCGCCTGGTGTCTGACTCCCGCCTGTCCTCGACCACGAGAGCTCGCCTGAACCACATCACCGAGTGTTAACGCCCAATCGTCAGTGTGTGAGTCAAGCCTGCATCACCTTCTCCCCTTAAAAGAACTGGAGTGAGCTTCTGCCTGTGCTTCCCTGGGTGGCTTAGTCGGTAAGGCGTCCGACCACGGATCAAGTGGTCACGGGTTGCCTCTCCGCTCAAGCCACAGCCTGTTTCCTGTCTCGAACACCCCGTTAGAAGACTGTGTGAGCCTGTTTTGGTCACCTCCTTGTTTGCTGTCGCGGGTTGAAGCCCCGCTCAAGACGCAGCTACACCCCGTTAGAAGACTGTGTGAGCCGTCACCTCCTTGTTTGCTGTCGCGGGTTGAAGCCCCGCTCAAGACGCAGCTACATCCCTTTAAAAGACTGTGTGCGCCGTTGTCTGAGCGGCTCCGGGTTAGCTCAGTTGGGAGAGCGCCCGCCTGCAAATCACCTGGTCGCGGGTTCGCGCCCCGCTCAGAATTGTTTCTGGTCCTAGTATTGAATAAAGACTGTTCATTGCTTACTTCACTTACTTGCTTCTGGGTCCTCACTATCAACGTCACAAACACCAAGAAAACCCACCCACAAATTTTGGATTTACAAAGAAATTGAGAATAAATGACTATGAGAAGCAGCAAGAGGCTAGTTCTTTGGCAGATGCTAGCTTGAGGACCAACACCACCACGGCACCTGCAGGGACATGCCGGTGAAAGCCAACCAACAGCCAGACCCAGGGTGATCATGATGCAGGACGAGCCGAAAGAAGCTGTGAAGGGAGTTAAAGACAACTAGCCTGCTGATGATGGCGACTCCACCTGCCTCTCCCTCCCGGCTGAATGGACCAGCCAGCAGTGGAGAGAATGGAAGTTCCGAAACACCTGGCTGTTTGTTAATGATGGAAACTTGGGGTGTACAACTTGCAGAGACACAGAAACTCTTCTGTTTTCTGAAAAGGTAACTGGCATGCACATATCAGTAGAGTGGATTAACAGAGATGTAAGCAGCTACACAAAAAGGGTTGTGTAAAACAAATCTATAAACATAGCGCTGCACACAAAAGATCTGTTGAAGTCACAGAAACCAAGCAATATGAGATTCTGCCAGAGTACTAGAGATAAATGTACAAATTAACAGAACAGATTAACATCTTTAATTATGTTGACCTATATAGTGGCAAAGGAAAGGCTGTCTTATACAAAGCTCTCTCCATTAATGGAACTACAGGAGCTGCAAAAGTAGACAATGTGTGTAAATCAGACGAGTCAAGTTCTGAAATTATAGGCCATATTGCACAGCACATGCTAATGAAGATAGTTTTAAACATAAAGGAGATAAATTAAAACTCAGCATAACCATAAATCAGAGCATGGTGCATGGACGCGCATACCTCCTTATATATGTGCGGTGTGATGTGAGTGGAAAAGAAGACCGATACAAGGCCCAGATTTGGAATCAGTTTACAACAGTTTGAAAAAGAGTTTGTGCCAAGCGGGATTAGATGATGACTTTTTGGTGAACAACCTCATCAGCATTGCACAGATGGTGCTGCAGTGCCCATTGGCAAGCATTGGACTGATGGGACTCTTAGACGTGACTTCTCAAACATTTACTCCATGCATTGCCTGGCCCAGCACCTTGAATTGGCTGTCCATGACTCTCTCCAAGAGGTTGCTGCATGTAACCACTTTGATTTTTTCATCTCTTCACCATATGCTCTCTGTCACCAGGCTGCGAAGAATTCGCTACTGCTTGAAGAACCAGCTGCACATCTCAATATACAACTATATGAGTTGGGCAGATATTCACCATCAGGTGGGTGGTGAGTAGTTACCTCCGCCAAGGTGGTTATGTTTTTAGGAGAGTTTGTTTGTCCGTCTGTCTGTCTGTGAACAAAATAACTCAAAAAGTAATTGATGGATTTGGATGAAATTTTCGGCACCATGACAAAAATGTGATTTTCATGAATAACTACTGAACTAAAATAGATGTGGTATGTTTTCATTGTCAAGGAATCTAAATATTTAGATGAAATAAAGGTACAACTACTATTTATGGTGAAAATCACAATATGAGTGGGAACTGTGCTGCTTGGCGGAGGTCTGCGCTCTCCGAGTGCTTTTCTAGTTTTAATACTGTAAAAGCAGTCTGTAATAACTACCCTGCATTAACTTGCCTCTTCAAGGCAGCAAGTGAGGATACATCTTGCAACAACACAGAGATGAATAAATTCCAGGGCTAAACAAACATCTCACACACTCCAGGTTTTCAATGGACCTGGCTTGCATGACAGACATACTCTGTGAACTGCTGGACCTCTCACTGAAACTTCAGAGGAGAAATGTCACTAGTCAATGTCACTCACCAGATTCAGCATACTATCGATATATTGATGGCCATGAAAGAGGGTGGAGGACCAACAGCAAAGGATGACGATCCAGGCCTGTGTGGTTGCTTCTTTTTTAAGGTAAGGGCTAATCAGTAGAAGCTGTATTATTAATTATTAGCACTGTGTTGAATATGATGTTGCTGAGGATTGGATCTTTTGAAGGCAGCCTGGCCAATTTTTAATTTATGATGGTCATGCTTGTGTGGTGTCATTGGTTGGTTTGTTAATGCGTGTTATTATTGCATTTCAGAGGTTACTTTGTGCATGTTAATGTGGATTTGATTATCTGCAGCCAGACTGGCATGTTTTGGTTTTGATTAAGATTTGATGCTTGTGTGGACGTTGGATGTTTCATGTGCTTATATAAGGCAAGCAGAAGTACAGGCTTGTAATAATGGATAGGTTTTGACTAAGTCCTCCTCGCTCTGAGGCATGCACCACTGTGTTATGTATAATGCTAGAATGTTAATTCAAGAGAACCGTGGAACTGTCTAAGCACTTACTCTTAAGAAAATATGAATAACACACTGGAAACAGGTTTTGTCTCAGCTCTCCAGCATCATCTTGCTGCCACACTTGCTTAAAACCATATTTACTTTCAGGATCACAGGAGGGAGGATCGCAGGACTTAAAATGCCACCTTTGCTGCAGGGGATTCATTTAAGCAGCAGATAACAAGAACAAGCACCTAGCCTTTGGTGCCAAAAGTCAAAAGCACTGCAGGGAAGCAAAAGACACATGAAAAGTAAGGGAGGGACATTAATGAACCATATTGCACAAGGAGAGGGGACAGGAGAGAAGAGGCCGATGAAGACGGTGGGGGAGACAGTGAAGGAATGGGACAGACAGGGAGAGGCTGTGAGAGATGCTTAACATTACAGCTTCTCATCTGCAGTTGTCCTTGCAGTGACCCATTGGAGCCACAATTGCTATATTTACCAGGCAGCTGCATGATGTTGGCAACAGCAGAAAACCAAATGGTTGGCATCAAAGCCAGAGGGGAGTCAAACAGAGTGACTAACAAGAGCTATAAAATCAACCAAAGTAAATCATTATGGGTGTTTTTTTTTATAAGCCAGCTGTCCAACAGTTTTGTTAAAACTATTGACCTCAAATATAACTTAAAAAGACAGCAGCGATGCCTTGTTTGACATGGTTTGAAACAGTGGTCTCTGATGACGACTAATGATGACAAACATCATGTATGTTGTGCATACTCACTTGAACACAGAACCAGATAGATTAATGGGCTTTTCTCTTAACCCCTATTAAGAAATAATTGTAAGAGCTCACAATGTTTTCTTATGCTGCTAAACAATGGCATTTAGAAACCTAGTGAGTGGGAAGTTCACTAGGTAACTATTAAACTGTTACACTTTCATAGTGCAGACAAAAATGATGTAAATACAACACTCATTCGATACTGACTGCGTGTGTTCCATCTACTGGTCATCAGTTTAAGTGGATCTAATAATTCTTTTGATTTCTGATATGTTGGTTCTTAACTCCTACTTGAATTCCTCAACATCAGGAAATTGAGTGCCTTGACTGTCCAGTTCCACACATTGTGCAGTGTCCAAATTTATACCACTACATGCACACAACTGTCTTTTATCTCTGTACACCCCTGTGTACAGCCGGTGCAGTGAAGCTACAAAGGTGGTAATGCATTGATCCAGTCATCCTTTCACAATACAACACAGCTCAGTCTCTTCAAATTAATCATGTTTGTTTTCCTATGGCCCAGTCTTGGTCCATGGCCAAGCGGTTGGGGATTTCCGGTTTAGATTTTCAGTCTTATGAGAAGTATGAGGCTTTGACTCTTTACAGTGAAATACTGCATAGGTCAAATTTCAAAAGCTCAGAGTTTTAGACATTTACAATGCATTAATAAAGATACTGGCCTGCATGCAATTCCAGTCATCGCCATTGAAGCATGGGGGCGCTATGTCTTGAACGCCCCTTGAAAACTTATATGTGACATAAGGCAAGCAGATTTACAGGCGTGTAATAGTGGAAGTGTTTTGACTAAAGGTCCATTTATGCACACAGCTAACTACAGATACTGATGGAGCATTCTGTCCATGCGCTGCATTCATTTTGTCCTAATTTTTCATGTTTCCATAGATATGGATACAGGCCAAACTGAAAAGTGCCACTGGAATGTGAATTATATTATAAATGGACCCTAAGTCCAAAGCTGCACACTGCCTGCGGGCCGTATATTTGCCTCTCTAATCATTATGAACTCATTTAAACTGGTTTTATTTGCAGAGAATACTTCATTCATGGATAATGACTGGCACTGAATAATGCAGTTTTTCCAACAAACTCTAAAATAGGCATCATAAAATAGTAAGTCAGATCTGCTTTGCTACACAGTGCTGGATCACACTTTCTATCAATGCTTTAAACAAAAGTGCAGACTTCAGGGGGCACATTCATGCAGGGATGAATGAATTCTCGAAAATAATATTCCGGTGAACCAACTCAAACCCCTTTGCTGAATCATTTCATAACATAAAAAGGCTAAAATAGTTTCATGTGGAATAAGAAGCTCTGAACAGCTTTGTCTGCAGATTTTGTGGATATCAACAGCTGAGATTTTGCATTTAACTGTGAATCCAAATTCAAATACATATTGAAAGAGCCATCTGGAAATGCCAAACAGATGGTCTTGTTTTCTCCTGTCTCCTGATCAGAATTTTTTGGATACCGCTTTTTCTTGTTTCTCCAATTAGACTAGAGCCCAGATAACTTCCCAGCAAACCTCGTAGAGTAGCAAGGCAGCAATAAAGCACTGAAGAAAACACTCAAACCAGCAGCCAAAAGTCATTTGTAGTCTTGAAAATCATAAATGTGTGAAACACAGTGCACTCTGTGACATTTCAGTACATACAATCCTCTATCATGAATGGAGATGGTACTAAAACAAAACGAACAATATGAAGATGTTAATTACAACATGTGTTTTGTGAATAAACCCTCATACCCCCATTTCTTTATCCTTCAATCACACAGATCTTATCCTCACTCTTACACCAATCCTGACCCTTACTCTGTCATTATTTCATTTTGCTACCCTTTTCCACACACCAACCATTTTTCTAATCCCTTTATTCTTCCATCACAAACCTCAGGGAGTCATTGGCTCGGTCTGTTTCATTCTTCTTCAGTCCTTATCTTCATCTCTTCATTCATCAGTCTCCTGACTATGAGTCGCATCCCATCATCTTCCCATCTGCCATTTCTCTGCTTGCTTTCAGCCTTGTCCTTGTCCCTATATCGATCAATCCATCCCTTGGCTCTCACTTACTCATTCATCACTTGACCTTTCCCTTATACCCCTTCCTCTATCTCTAAGCAATTTTCTTTATCCCCTTTTTATCCATCCCTTGACTGTTACTCCAACCCAGGTGTGGTGTTAGTAGGCAGCAAACTCCAGGGCTGTAAATGGAGGCAAATGTGGAAATGCCAAAAGGTGTCATACCCCAAGTGTCCATTTAGGGCTGGCTGCAGGAACTCAGCAGCTTAATGATTGTATGTGCAAAAAGGATTTTTGGTTTTGGAAGCACGTCTTCTCTGTCTGTGAGGAGGTTGAGCCCAAGCTAGGATGAGACAGCACATGCACTATAGCAGCGTCCATTAGAGGGAATCAACAGCATATTAAAGGCTCCGAGGACGTGGCACCGTCCAAATCATTTACAGTCTGTGGGTGTTATGGATGAGCCATAAGGGTCTGGGTCCACCATCTCGTGCAGTTTGCCCACCTCAAAAGACTGGGATCTAAAGATTACACAGATGTAAAGAGCCTGAGATTCTTGCAGATGAAGAGTGTAGAAGAACTCTGGGAACAATAAGCTGCAGCTGTCTCATTGCTGGTTTTCCACAGGATGATGAAGCTGATGGCTCTGATTCAGAGTCATGATGATGGAAATGCTTGTGTGCTTACAGCAGCTGCTAAATTTATAGCAGCATTCCAAAGACACCTGCCATCTGATGAAGATATACTTTTTGAAAAAAACAAACAGTCATTTAAGGCTTTTTATCCACTACCTCAGACATTTGAGTTGGTATCACAGGAAAGGGAACACAGGACAATTCTGTCCCAAATCACTTCTTATAATCTCTATAATTATTTTAAAAATCCTTAGTTGCATTTTTATATATTTTAAATGCTGTGGAGAAAAAACTTAGAAAATGTTGTGGGCCCATTTAAAATTCTTATTCTGGTGTTGCACCTGCTCTTATTCCCCGAATCCCAGATCTCACAACCCTCACCTTAAGCATTTGGTCCAGCAATCTAGAGGTTGAATTATCTTAATTAATTACTCAATCTGTTCTTGGATCATTGCTGATAACAAAGTCAGTGATGAAAAAAAAATCATGAAACTTAAATGTTTAAGAAATCCTGATGTTCTTCATTAAAGAACTTTACTGTCCCATTTCTTTAAGATGAAATTACATAAGCATGCGTAAAGATGTATTTTCAGCTCTGTGGAACGACAACATGGTGGTTTTACTTGGAAATGCCTACCACACTTCCAGCCTACAACATTGCTTGTAACCTGTTGTTTGAGAATTTCCTTCAAAACTAATACTGATCCAGTTTTTGTCCATGACAGTGGCTATGATGTATTACCTCTACTGAAAAACTGTTAGAAATGAATGCATTAGGGTCCCCAGCTGTACTTGTTGTCCTTGTAAGCAGTTTGGTAACAACCACTCTTCTAAAAACACAGAATAATGCTTCACAATTCAAAAGTGGAGCAATATCAGATGCATTTTATGTTTCAAAAGAAAATATTGAAATCATGATCATTACTTCAGGTTTGTCTAAAAATCCCATAATCTATGGGCCTCATGAACTGAAAGTGCTAAAATGCTAACACACTTATGTGTTTTTGGGCTCTTTGTGCAACTGTATTGGTGTGGTGTTGTTCGCAAGGTTTCAATCATAACTTCTAGTGGGAAATTACTTGGAGCTAGTCCTGCTGTTTGTCACGTGGCTCAGGACCTGCCTCAGTTCCTCCCCCCTCTTTGCCTGTTTTAGGAAAAGTAAGTTAATTTGGCATTTTCAATATGTAGATTGCATGAGTTTGCTTTGAAAGCTATTTTCAGTAACAAAATGGCTGATGTTCAATATTTTCTACCCTCCATGTGAACATTTTTTTTGACTGAACTGCTAACTTGCCAATAAAGTTCCTCCTTGGAGTTTTGCTGATTTACTCAATTTATCATGAAAGGCCATTGTTCAAGACCTGTGATTGTTAACATATATTTTCACTAAGGCTGAGTCATTCTGTGGTCCTCCATTGTTCAGTTGGCAGCTTGTTCAATGCCCTTGCACAACGCCAACCCAATTCTTTCAGACCTCCATTCAACCCTGTATTTCCAGCTTTGAGTGTGTCTTTGCCAGTTATTCTCTGTGTCCAATTCAAACCCTTTTTGACCATGATGCCAGCTCCATCCTGGAGGGCTTTGTGTTTGTTAGAGCCCAGCAGTTCACAGCATTACCTCCACCGGTATGAAAAACATAATTACATGAAAAACTGTTTAGGGGTCAGCTTTTGGCATTTAGAAGATGATGGAAAGACACAAACATCAAGGAGGAAGGACAGAGAAAGAGGTTCATTCTTCCTGCAAACTTTAGAAGTAACCAAAAGGTTGAATTGAAACAGCCTTAAATGAGCCCCTATTAAATTTTACATCGTGAATTACTTTTATCATGTCCACCACTTAAACACAGCAGTGCCAAGAAGCTTAAAAGACAGATTTTCTACCTGACTCTTCCTTTTATTTATTATTGATTTGTTTTAAAGAGCGAACAGTGCATATTAATGAACATTTTTTACACATGTAAATATGTCAGAGTATAGCCTTGGGCTAATTTCCATCTGCAGACCCCCTGGCAGGTTGATGGTAACATATACATACAAGACACTATGCAGACTAAATACAGTAGGACAAACCCAAGGACAGTACACGTAAAAAGAAACAGAAACATACATACTGCACATCCTTTCATCAAACAGAGTCCATCAAACATTTAGCAAATGCAACTTCTATTGCACCAACCCCTACTGCACTGAATGTTATTGCACAGGTTCCATCTTGCAGTTAACTTCTCCACTTATCAACTGGAACTCAAAAGTGGTTTGTTAAACATCAGAATTTTAAGGGGAGCAGTAAACAATGTGTGATCAATAATTATTTTTTCCATCTGACTTGTTTCAATTTTCTAAACATTTATAATCGTGTTAAAATAAGTGTCGGTAAGAGCCTAAAGTCACACCAATAACGTAATAACCCTTTAGGCACTGGCTAATTTCATTAAGTTACTGAAATGGCACACATTAAAGGTGAAACTATTGATTTCCTCTGTAACATATTATTCTTTGCTAAAGATTTAGTGAGTGAAAAATTCAGCAATAAGAATAAATAAAAAATAATCATCTAATATGCTTGATCTTGCCAAATAACAAAATTCACAGTGGATTATATGAAGAAAGAAATAAAAAATAATCAGTAATTTGTGCGTCCATCCTTTGCTTTCAAATTTGCAAAAATTATTTGAGTTACACTTTGTGCTAATGATCATCATTCTTCTATGTTGGTTAAAAAACACCCACTACCTGAAACCGAAACAGAGTGGTTGCTTAAACTCAGTCAGTAATGGAAAATCTTTGAAGCCAAGATGATGTGGAAAATACTTTTAAGTCAAGTGGTTATCATTGCAAGATGGAGCAGAACAACAAGACACAGAGCATTTATACTACATCAGCAAGGTCTCTCTCAAGCAAAGATGTCAAGGAAGACTGGATTTTTAAGATGTGCTATTCAAGCTCTGTTGACAAAGGAAATCAAACAATTTCATTTATTCTTCTTATATTGTAATCGATCCACTTTCTGTGTTTGTTTGCATTTGCTCCAGTAATCTGTGTGTTGTCCCATTTTTGAATCAGAAACCAAGAAACACAGATGGTGGATCAAAGAAGTGATTGAATCACAAAATGGGGCAAGATACTGTAAACTGGGATGAGGGTGCATTCATTCTGTCCCACACCTGGGACTCTCTCCTCTAAACCACAAGAAGTTGGCGGCATGGTCAGCCTCAAAGATTTGTTGGGTCCTAACAGATAACAAAATTGAGATGATGGTTCTGAGGAAGATTGCAAATTGGCAATCGAAACATGATGAGGACAGAAAAAAGAAAAAAAAAACACTCCCTATTCCCTATTCATTGTCTTATTTTTTATTATTTTTTAAAAAGTTAGAATAGGTAATCATTTAAAGAAGACCAAAGAAATGGGCAATGTTAAGGACCTCAGATCCACTGCAGTAGATCATAGATCCGTTATGCTTGTTACTTCTCTTCAAAATCTGAAGATGTGCAGCAGTGCCATCAGGCTGGTACATACAAGAGCCATCAGCCATCTACTACATGAGATGTCTGACCAGCTGTGTTCTTTGTAATTGAACTGCAGCCAAAACACATACATAAGACCAGAACGAAGGGCAAGTGATTCATCTCTGCACGACAGCATAGGAGGCAGGGTGCAGAAATATGGCTGTGATCTGGACTGATGAATCAAAATCTGAAATATATTCAGTGGAAAGAAGTGCAAGAAGTCCGAGAAATGAAGGTGGGGCTGACAGAGAACAATCTACCTGAAATATTTCTACAAAGACTGTGTGCAAGTGTTGCTAGAAGAATCTGTGCTGTTATCAGTTTGCTGCTTCGCTGTGCTTTTCGCAGACAGTAACAGAGATAGATGCTGTAGCCTGTCACCGCTCCACTCCTCCCTCTGTTTAAGGTATTCTGAGTGTGCATGTAGTTTCATGAATGTGATTGTAAAGTTGCACATATATTTGCAGTATATATGTTAGCAACGCATGATGGCCGCCATGTGTCATGAGCTGCAATCCATGTCACATGTAGGATAAAGGCAGAAGAGTGAGAACAGATTGAAAGCTTTAAAAAAACAACAGATAAATCAAGACCAATCATCAACAGCTTAATCATGTGTGAGATGGTTCAGACACAAACATGGCAATTCATCTGGCTGATCACAGATAAATTCTCTTTTATAAGTCAAGTTACAAGGACATAAATTCAGTGTAATAACTCCATTGGTGACCAGGTACATTGGGGACTTGGAGTTGACCCCATAGCTCACTTGGTTCGCAGATGTGTTTGTGTTAGCTTGGTATTCTTCGCAGTGCTTTCTCACATATATTCCAATGAAGTATCGTTTTTAAGTGCTTTGACTGCAGCATCCATCAGCACAGTCAGCCACAAGTCATTGGGTAACTCATTACACCCATACAGTGAGAGAGTTCCGGTGCTGCATACAGTGGTGTAAAAAGTCCTTGAAACCCATACTTGAGTAAAAGTAAAGATATCTTATATAAAATAAACTCAACTAAAAGTGAAAGTCACTTATTAAAAAATCACTTAAAGCTATGGTCTACGATTTGGAAGCTTTGTACATATTAATAACATAATTTATAAGGCTGTTATGGTCCTATGGTCCTATCTACACAGTATAAAGACCAAAAAGAATGAAAAAAATCCATTCAGTATATCCGCTGAAAAGCTGCATACTATCTGACCAATCAAACCTAAGAACCGGCGACTATTAATTGGTCCGTAAGTTGGTCCGTGAGTCCATCCAATCCCCTGTCTCTCTCACTACGCAGCGTCATGCGTAGTGCGTCATGGTCCCGTCTCCTCCCCTCTACCTCCGGTGAGCAGCTAGCAGCGTTAGCTACTGAACTATCATGGAGCCGGAAAAGCCTAGCGCCGAGACCGAAGCCGCCTCCCTCTCCCGCGGGGCCCAACGGAGCTCTGCCCGCGGGTTGAGGCCTGTTAGCGAGCTAACGGCTAACGAATAGCCTCAGCCGGCTGTCAGACCTTCAGCATCGACCGTTTCGCCCCTGGTTGATCAGGTAGTGGCTTTGTTTACTACAGTGGGAGATGTCTGCTGAATAACTCTGGTTAGTTTGTGCCTGCACGGGCTAATAACTTGTAGGGGAGCGGGTTAGCCTGTTAGCCGCTAATCGTTTGCACTGTAAGCTTAGCTGGGGAGGACAGGCTGAGAGAGATAAATCCTCCCCCACACTGGGCTTCGCTCTGGCGGCGCCAGACCCGCATTGCCGCCGGTCCAATTGAAATGGCTACTGCTGTGTGTTACAAGGGGGATGTCTGTCGTGTTTGATACTTTCAGTTGAGCTGAGCTGTTTTTGATTGAGTTTGCTGCTGATATATTGTGCTTGTCGCTCGTAGCTCAGTCCGAGCTGGGGGCGGGATCTTGGAACACGGGGGGGAGAGGTGAGGGAAGGGGGGGCAGGCTGCGGTTTCAAATCATATACCACAGCTTTAAGTAAAAGTCTTAAAGTAGCTACTATTAAATGTACTTAAGTATTAAAAGTAAAAGTACAAACAAAGAGAACAGGTACAAATAGTTGTTGCTCTCCCAAGCTTTATTAAGTTTAACTCTTCCTCCCTCCTTCAGCTCCCTTCACCTCTTACTCCCTCTCTCCATTCCTCCCTAACGTAAAGTCCACAAACTTGCGGTTCATCTATAGCAGAAGTTGATTTTCAAAATTACATGAGTTCAGTCGCTCCCTTCACGGGCTGAATACAAGTCCTGCAATGCCAAACAGTCGTTCACAGGCTGCAGAAGCAGGCAGAGGTGTGTTCAGCTTCGTGCAAGAGCACGAACAGTCCGTACGGTCCTCTTCAAAATAAAATGTGAAAATAAGTGTAATTTATATTCACATTTTATTATGTAGCGAGTAACTAAGTTGACAATTTAAATGTAACGAAGTAAAAGTATCATTTTTAAATTTTTAATGTAGTGAAGTAAAAGTAAAAGTTGCAAAAAACATATAAACTCAAGTAAAGTATAGATACTCCCAAAACATACTTAAGTACTGTAACTAAGTACTATTACTTCGTTCCTTTACACCACTGGCTGCATAGAAGAAAATATCATAGAAACATAATTCAGACAGTTTGTCAACAAATATTTGATGGTTATATTTGACTTTTGGTAGTTTTTTGTTACTTGCACTCTCAGGGTTTTCACCATGTTTTCATTATACTTCTGACACAACCGTTAGTTACTTGTTGCCTGATATCTTTTGTGCCCTTTCAGTGAACATAAAAGGTCAAACTGGAAGTATATCTCCAGTCAGAGGGTGAGTAAGGCTTGAGCTTCTCCAGGCTGATGTTCTTCATCTGCTGCAGCTTTAATGAGCCTGATTGGAGAGAAGCTGACAAATGATAGCGATACCTGAAAGGCATGATGATAGAATACTTAAACCACCTAAAAGGGTGCCATGATACAGGAGTTTTAAGGAGGAAACAGCTGGAGCCGACAGAGATGAATGCAGCTGTAACTAAGGGTAGCAAAGGGAAGTGGAGGTCAGCATTTGCTGGCATGAACAAGCGTGTCTGATCAAACTTTGGACATTTTTAGGCATGTGTACAATTTGTCAGTAAACCTGAGAAACATCAGTGTTGCCCACTTATTTCTGTGTGGCCTGGCGGAGCTCAACTCGGCTTGACAGGTCCCTCTAGTTGGGCAAAATGTCAGCATGTGAATGCTACTTTTATCTGGTAGATCTAACAGAGTAAAATAGCATTGAAGGTAGAAAGAGGTTGCTTTTGATGCTAAGTTGAGCCAAATGCTTTTCTTTAAAAATGGCTGACTCCACATCATAACTTAAAAAGCTGTACATGGACACCAACTGGAACAACATCCTCTCTAAATATCTTTCTGTATTGAATTTCAATCTTCCAAATGGAACATTTACAAATTTGTTCAAACAGACGTTCAGTTATATTATTTATTTCATGTAAATGTAGCCAATGGTGCATTACAGATACATTGTGAGGACTTTGTTTCTGAGTTCATCCAGCTTCATCAGAGCATGAGGCCTGGTGTTGTTTGTGGAAAAGCACCCTGTGACTCTTGACAGGTTACTGGATTGTTTTTGTGTGAAGCAGACCGCATCTCTGTGTGCTGTGATTGTTACTGAGTATAGAAGACTTATCACTTCTCTCTCTCCCTCTTTCTACTTCCTCTCCTTTTGCAGCTGAACACCATGTTGTGGAGAAACAATACAGTACAGATGGCAGTAAGCCTGCTGATAAGGAGAGTCAAATCACTGACATGAATTATGGTGATGAGGCGATGCCAGGGAGGATGGGCTTAGGAGCTTGAAGCAGCAGGTTGAAGCTGTTTATTTCCACTCTTGGAAGAACTTTGTCTGAGCTGTATTGTGGAAACCTCAATGATGGAAGTTTAGGAAGCATTAAAGTCTACTTGATACCATCGTAAATTACCCCCAACTTCTCCCTTTTTCACTTAGAAGCCCTGTAAAAGATAATTTCACCTATGTCACTGATTCTGAGACAACAATGACTTCAACTTTAAGATCCACTTGGGCTCCAGGATGAACAGCATGTCCTAAACTTAATGCTACTTTGTCTGCAGCAAAGGAGTGCCGGTAAATACAGGAGTCTACATAGACCACACAGAGCCAAAATGACAAACTTGAGATGGTTTTCTTTCCAGAAATGCTTTGGTTTTATACTGTATTTAGCCTCAGGCCAACCAGTAATATGTTACTAGAAAGTGGCCGAGTTCAAACCCCAAAAAATGACTTAAAAAGTCGTGACAAATACAGTGAGAAGTTTAATAAAGTGAACAACAAAGAAAAGATTTCAAAATATCTTGAAGAGCAGAGTCAACCAATGAATGCAGTTAAAATCACCAGGTTTTCTCAGGTGTCTACAATAAATTTCCACAGTATGTGTATGATAGGTAAATGTATGTAATGGAACAATTTACTTTTTACTTTGCTACTGAGTTGGGGTGATTGCACATAAGTGATGGTAAATTACGAGTGACTGTAGTGAGAAGTGAACGGAATCATACATTTTACAGTGAAATATTGTGAAGTACTGTGTTGTAATTTAACAGTATAACTCGGGATGGGAATTGATAAGATTTTATTAATACCAATGCTGGTAACGATCCTGCTAATCGATCTAATTCTTTACGATTCCCTTATCGATTCCAGCAAATTTTGCATGTGGGCAAATGGTCTGATTTTCAGTGTCAACAATGCCAAACATACATCACAGTATAGATAACTGCTTCTGCAAGTTGCTGGTGTTTCCACTCACTTAAGGTTGTGCAGTAGGTGTAATTAAAATTAAGCCACAATTCTGACACTTCTGAACCCTGTCAATTGAATGGAATTGATAAGGGAATTGATTAGCAAAAAGATTAATGATATTGATTCTTTGATGGAGCTGTTAACGATTCTCAACCGGAATTGGTTTTCGACTCCCATCCCTAAGTTAACATTGTGATTTTACAATATTTTAGTGCAACTGAACAATAAAAGTATAACCACATCACTGTAAAGGTGTAGTGAAGTGTTGTAAAATCACAGCATACCATAAAATAACTCTGGCTGCACAACAATTTACTGTGGTTTTACAACAATGTGATTTACAGTACTTTTGTGTTGCTTTAAAACACTACTTATTGAAATTTCCAGTTATGTCACTGTGAACAACTGTACTATACTGTGACACAGCAATTATTAGCCAGAAATTTACAGTGTAATTACAGTGATATTTATAACAACTTGATGGGAAACTGTTATGAACTGTCCTGTTTATTACTCTGTGCTGGCCCCTGCCACCAACAATTTTATAAGTGTTCCCTCACCTCTGAAACACAGTGAAAAGTGGTACTGGCAAATCTCCACCCGAAAAATGAGATGACACTTCAAGATGCTGCTCATTTTCTGACCAAAATTAGATAAGGTGTCTGGCTTGCTTCGAAGTCTCTGGAGCAGAAAGTAAATGGAAATATGTGCTTCCCTGATCTTATTACACATTTCTCATCATTTCACCATGTTGAGGTTTAAAGCTATGGTCTACGATTTGGAAGCTTTGTACATATTAATAACACCGTTTATAAGGCTGTTATGGTCCTATGGTCCTATCTACACAGTATAAAGACCAAAAAGAATGAAAATAATCCATTCAGTATATCCGCTGAAAAGCTGCACACTAGCTGACCAATCAAACCTAAGAACCTGAGACTATTAATTGGTCCGTGAGTTGGTCTGTGAGTCCATCCAATCCCCTGTCTCTCTCACTACGCATCGTCATGCGATGCGTAGTGCGTCATGGTCCCGTCTCCTCCCCTCTACCTCCGGTGAGCAGCTAGCAGCGTTAGCTACTGAACTATCATGGAGCCGGAGAGCTCTGCGCTTGAGGCTTGTTAGCCTGTTAGCGGGCTAACGGCTAACGGCTAACGAATAGCCTCAGCCAGCCGTCAGACCTTCAGCATCGACCGTTTCGCTGAGCTGTGGAGGACAGGCTGAGAAAGATAAATCCTCCCCCACACTGGGCTCCGCTCTGGCGGCGCCAGACCCGCATTGCCGCCGGTCCAATTGAAATGGCTACTGCTGTGTGTTACAGGGGGGATGTCTGTCGTGTTTGATACTTTCAGTTGAGCTGAGCTGTTTTTGATTGAGTTTGCTGCTGATATATTGTGCTAGTCGCTCGTAGCTCTGTCCGAGGGGGCTTGATAAGAGGCGAGGCGACACGAGCTGGGGGCGGGATCTTGGAACACGGGGGGGAGAGGTGAGGGAAGGGGGGGCAGGCTGCGGTTTCAAATCGTAGACCACAGCTTTAATGCAGAGAATTTGATAATTAATTAAATATAAATATTTATTATTATCAATATGAATATTTTAAAATAAAGTAATGGACCAAAATGTATCCTCTTTGAGTACTAGCCTAGAAAAATGTCATTAAATCAATGTCTTTAAATTAGAGAGCATTAAACACACCAATTTGCACAACAAACAATAGAGAATGCAGATGCTGATAGCAACAATGAATAGAATACAGGAACACCAATCCAACAAGCACTCAGCACAAAAACAACTTCCTAAAAATGTATTCTGCCCAGACTATGTATTGTAAATGTGAGTCACATTTAGGTTGAAGACAGATTAGTAAGGGCGACAGCAAGGAGTCCCTGATGGTGAGAGTGGGGTCAAAAGTGCTCGACCATCGCTGCTTTGTTCGGAAGTACTCAGGGACGAGCAGTCTTAGAATCAGTATTATCCACTCTTGGAGCCTATTGACTTGCTATGTGCCATTGAAAATAAGTCAAGAAATGAGGACAGGGATGGTAAGACTTATCGAGTCTGCTTTTCACCCGCACAACTCTTTGAATGAAGGTAGTGGATTCAGGTCTCACTCCACTTTCCACACGTACGTATGTGTAACCTGCTTAATAGCCTCCTGGGAGTTTGAGGCTTTGTATTGATTGTAAGTTCCTTTTTTCCTCTTTAGTACCACAGCTCAACCCTCATCAAATGCGTACAGGTCTAAGTCTATGCTACAAATCACTGGTCCCAACGAATTTCCCATATTTAGATAACATTTTTGGATACAAACATAATATAGAGACAGATAACTGGACTGTGTATGTATGTCCTCTAAGTAGCAAAGCTCCTGACTTGCTCCTGAGCTACCTGAAAAGACAAAAAATTCAATGTATGATTTCTTTACGAATGCTTGTTAAAAGTAAAGTAACCAACCACCATATAAAATACATACATATAAAAACAGCTGCTGTTGTAACCTGTAAACATGACTAACATTGAAACTACTTCAATTAGAAGAGGATCACTGCAGGACCAAGTACAAGGGGCATGCTGAGATTGAGCCTAAATCTAAACTTAAAAGGCTAGTTTGTGTTTTTAAAAGTGGGGTTGCTATTGAGCCATGGCACTAGTCAATATGATCACCAAAACAGGAACCTGTGTGTAGGTGAGAAAATCACCCTTAAAATAGTTGTTAATGAAAATCTTAGTCGATCAGCAGGTTCTAAATAATCACACCAGTCGGTGTTTCACATTTCTTTCTCACTCTGATGCTCAGTTTGATCTTAGGCAGATCCTCTTGATGATGTGGACATGCCTAGAAGCATGTTTCTATGTGATAGGCTGTTTAGCTGTTTGCATTAACAAGCACTTGAACAGGTTCACCCAATAACGTGAGCTTCCGTGAATGTCACATCACACCTTTAAACTGCCAGTATGCTGTCAACCTGCGCAGTTGTACACTTGTCCACTATATGGTAAAGCTCCTTCAGCTTAAAAAAACATCCCAGCACGCATGAACACACCAGCCTCCCTGCAAACTGAAGAGATTTGTTTCTTGCAAAAAAACAAACATTTACATTATTGCCCCTGTAACACAATCACTCTCAAATTTAAATTCCACTCCAACAAGAGAGGAAACATAGCAGTGTGGATGTCAGGACGGAGCCATTGTACTGCAGCCAAAAAAAGCAATTAGTTCAAAAAATGATTTCAAGCAAACTCTGTGTATTATTCTCCCCTCATGAGCATGCTTATCTGCCTCTGCTTTTTTAATAATGTATCTCATGTTAGCTCTATCTCCTTTTCCCTTTCTGTAATTATTCCCTTTATCTCTAACCTTTTCACATCCAGCTCATCCCATTTTTCATGCTTCTCACATTTCCGTTGCTTTATCTCAAACCCAATCCCTCTCTCTCACCTGTCCCCCTCCTCAGACCCATTCTCCCTCTTGTAGCCTCACAACTAATGGAGCATATTACAGGCATACTAAAAATAGCCCTCCTGTAAAGTCAATTCATTTTTTCCCCCTTTCCATCTTTCTTTCCTCCTAATGCCTCTGTTTTTTCTCTTTTCTGTACCTCCCCCAGGAGGGAAATGAGTAACGAGAAGACAGCTTGTCAGCTCATTTATCAGCCGGCAGCCTGCAATACCATAAGGCTAGGGGACGGAAGCTCTGGGACCGCGTTTTTAGGTGTGTGTCTGCCTGTCTGACAAGGTCCTGGCTGTATGGCCTCAGTGTCTGTGACAGCGAGAAAACAAATGGGTGATGTTTATGGGAACATGTAAGAAGGCACTGTAGCCATCACCTGCTGGTAGGGTTAGGGGTCTTTAATCTGGGGGCAAAGCCAGCAGCTGACGGAGAGCAAAGAGAATATATCACAGGAGGGGAATAGATGAGATGCAGCAGAGGAGAAAAGCCCCAGGCAGACGTATAGGTAAGGAAAGATAACATGGAATCTATCCTGTCCTCTGGGGAGAAAGATATACAATGGGATCCTGAATTGTGGGTGAAATGTTGAAGGGTGGTTTTTATTTATTGCAATTAAATAACTCTGTATAGTTCTAGCCATATTTTATATAATGTTGAATCAACATTAACATTGTACACTGGGGCTTATTGATTATCATGTCATTTTACAAACTCAAATCCCTATGAAGTTAGGACATTACGTAAAACATTTTTTTTTTTTGTGATTTATTTTTTATTTATTGGTCCAAGTATTGTATACAAAATACATTCTTATCAGATAAACACAACATCTTTTTCCAATAGTTTTTTAACTTTTTCTTTTTAAACATACACCCCCACCCCCCACCCCACCCCCCTCCCCCCACCATCACCACAATCAATTATCATGAAAGTCACCACCATTTACACAGACATAGATCCTTCATTAGAAAGTATATCTTTTAGATCAGATATCAAATTGGTCCAGTTCGAAATTGTGTTCTGTTTTGCACCATTGATCCTTGCTGAGGAGAGTTCCAGGTAAGAAATGTCCAAAAAGCTTCGAAGCCAGTGAGTACTTGAGATATCATGAGGAGGCTTCCACCGTTGTGTTATAATCTTCTTCACTGCTGTAAGTCCTGCTGGCCAGATGTTCCGATTTTTTTCCGTTAGATCGTAAAACATTTGTTCAATTAAATACGCAAGATATTTATAATCAAACTGCTAAACCTTTTTTTTCCTCAAACAATCCCTGATTCTGAACAAGACACATGCAAAAAGTTCCAAAAAGCTGGGACCAATGTGTTGCATCCCCTTTCCTTTAAACAAAACTAATAGGAATTTGGGAACAGAGGACACTGATTGTTCCAGTTTTGTAGGTGGAATTCTTTCTATTCTTGCTTGACATGTGACTTTAATTGTCAACCAGCCTGAGTCCTCTGTTTTTATATTTAAGGCTTCATAATTAAGTTGGGTCTTCTCTAAAAAAGATGTCACTTGGATGGCAGCACATGTTGCTCCAAAACTTCTATGTGCCTTTGAGCTTTAATGGAGCCTTTACAGATGTCCAGGTAACCCATGCCATGGGCACAAACACATCCCAACACCATCTCAGATGTTGGCTTTTGAACTTTGAAAACAATCTAGGGAGCCCTTTTCATCTTTAGAACAGAGAAAACAACATCCATGGTTAAAAAAAATAATTGCCATGTGGACTCTTCAGACAACAGCATACTTTTCTGCTTTGCATCAGTCCATCTCAGATACGCACAGGCCCAGAGAAGTCAGTGGCATTTCTGGGTATTGTTGATGTATGGCTATTACTTTGCATGGAATAGATTTGACCTGCACTTTCAGATGAAGAAACAAACTGTGTTAAGTGACAATGGTTCTCAGAAGTGTTCCTGAGCCCACATGGTAACATCGTTAAGAGAGTGTTGTCCGTTTTCAGTGCAGTGCTGCATGAGGGATCTAAGGTCATGAGCATTTGAAAATGGGATGTCACATCTCAGGAGGCCTTTAACACATTTATATTTAATGGAGACAAATATGGTTGGGATGCACTTGTGGTCTGGGCACCCATGAGTTCGTCACTACCATAAATTCTTATTTTCAGTAAGAATATCTAAGATTATACTTCTATAAAATGATCACCACAACCATTCAGACATGAGGACCCTCCTGAAAATGAGATGTAGCATCTCAAGAGGCTACCCTCTAATAAATCAGACGACAGGTCAATGGTACATGGACCTGTCCCTAACTTTAGTTCTTACTTTAGTTCACTTGTCTCCTCTTACCTCCCTTCCTTTGCCCTCACACCCATCACAGCATCGTGTGGATTTGCTGTTCATCGTGAGACTGGGATCCACATTCAAGATTTCCTGCTGCTTAACAGAAGGTTTTTTCTTGCCGCCATGATGGAGGGATCCATGATTGGCTATATGGATTCATGTTGGGTGTTGGATGTATATATTTGTATATATATGTATATGTGTATTTTATATGTATATATGTATCTATGCATATATGTGTGTCCATAAAATCAAGAGCTTTATGCTCTATTGTAAAGTGTCTTGAGATAACACTTGTTATGAATTGACGCTATACAAATAAAGATTGATTGATTGATTGATTTGGTTTTCAGCCTTGCTGCTTGTGTGTTGAGATTCCTCCAGATTCTCTGAATTTGTTGCAGTTGTTCACAAAGTGGCAAAGCTTGCCCTATCCTTACTCGAGCCTTTTGGGAATGATCCTTCTATAACAATCCTGAGACTCACCTGTTTCCAACTAACTTGTTACCCTGTAGAATGTTACAAAGGTGTGTTTAGTATTCCTCAGCTTTCTCTGCCTTTTGTTTCCCCTGTCACAGCTTGAGGCCTTGTGAATGTCTCTTTATTTCAACTTGGAAACAAGCCCATGGTTCCCTCTCATCCCACATTTGATGAGCCATGCTATGGACAACAACATGCACAACTGTGATCCTGCCCCCCTTCAAAGCTGATCCAGGATTTGATTATTTCAAAAAAAAAAAAAAAAAAAGGTCTGTGAACTACAAGGTAGGGAACAACTGCACTAAACCACTCCAGGGGTGGAATGAATCCAAGCCAAACCCACCTCTTCAGTGCGATTGCTGCTCAGATGTTTTATTACAAAAAAGAGTTTGATGTTCAAATACTTTGTCCCACCAAACTAAGCCAGTGAGAGAATGCCCAAAAATGTCAGTACAACTTCAGCAACCAATCCAGATATTAGAGCACAGTTAAACAGCCTTTAAAGGCTTAATCAAAAGTATTCATGCCATGCAAATAACTTTCTGCACTTTTTTTAGTTCATTTGCATTACCTACACTAGACAATTAACAGTGCATTCTTTAAAAATGCTGTGACCCTATGTGTTTCCCCCAGATATGCCAATAACTCAAGAAATCAGGCCAAGAAAGTTTACGCTAATCCTTCTTCATAAAGGCACAGCTGAACTTATTCTCAGCACTTGATGAATCATTCTAAATATGTCAAATAATGGGAACCACTTCAATCAAAACCACTCAGAGAGAAAAAATAAATAAAATATGGGAGGACTGAATAAAGGGAAAACCTCATGTGTTACTCTGCTACTTTCAATGCAAAAATTATTGTCTGGAAAAGCAAAGACGCCTGCAGAGGCGACGGCGGCAGCAGAGGCTAATGATGCTAATAGCCGAGTTACGGCTGACTCATTACAGTTGCCATCATGCTGTCTCTAATGGGGCTGTGAGTACTTAAACCCAGACATCTTCACATCTTCCCAAGTGAAACAATTAAATATACAAACACAAAAGAAATTTGAAGAATTTGTGGTGTATCAATGCTTCAGTTTAGTCTAGCACATTATCTTCATTCTAGGGTCAGAGCAGGTGAATGAGTCCCTTTTTTAACTTAACTGTACAAACCTTTGATGACTGTGACCACACTGCAAGAAAAAAACACTCCTAACAGCAGAGGAGGAACAACTATGCCAAATGACAGAGCAGCATGGTTAAACAAATCCATTCATGTAGGAAGTGCAATGACACACAATCACCCACTTTCTATTTTTACATCGCAATAAATTCAATTTAATTAGAGGAAGTAAGGATGGAGAACTCCTGAAAATAGCTTTTTGCTGAAGGTGGAAATTGGATTCCTTCCTCCTTTCCTCGTCTTGATGGTGAACATTAAAAAGCACTCACTCGCCACGTAAGTCTTGAGGAGGGTTGTCAGTAATGTGATGACTGCTTAGTCATTGTAGAAAATAGCATTATAGTCTGGTTAAAGAGATTTTTTTTTCCTTAGGAAGTAGGTAAAGAATATTTAACAGAAAGGGTCACAGAGAAAAGACAACTAATCCTGCAGTTTATCATTAATTTTGCAAAGATCATAGACTGACCAGATTTTATGTCCATCATCAGGTAGATCTATTTAAAAAAAAAAAGCTTCAACCTAACACTGTTTTTACATGTCGACATTGGACAAGGCCTATCATCATACGCTATGGAGAAAGATGTGACAGTAGTATGGGACCCCAAAAGGTTCAAAATTAAATAAATAAAAACAACATTTTGAAATAAATACCATTTTGATAAATAACAGACGGATATATAATATGGCCATTTTAATGTAAAAATAAGGCAATATTATTATGAAATGTTTTATTGTTCTTCAATACAGATTTATTACGTGAAATATTTCATTCTTTTTAGAATAAAGTCTTTTTATTTATTTTCAAAGCTTTTAAAAAATAAGTAAACATTTTTTCAAAGTCAATTTTATTTCATAATGTCCTTTTCCACAATGGCCTTTTTATTTCATTATGTCGTTTTTCAGCAGAATGAGTTGGTCTGTCAATCAAAGCACATACGGCAGAGCCAGTGAAGTGATTAGCTGATCCTTTACACAAACATTGCAGCCGCAGTATCGATTCAAACATGGAGACTTGTCACTTACGCCGAGAAGCACTGAAAAGCTGAAAACACGAGTGCATGAAACGTTTGAGACAGAAAGGCTGCAGGAGAGAAGTCAGTTTCAGCAGCATGTTTTTGGTGAGGAGGTGTCTGAAAGTTCACATACCAGCCCAGCATCAACGCTACCTCATGCAGAGTCATGAGGCGCCCCAGAGCAGTCTGTTGTTGTCGGTCATTATGACACACCACATGAGATGGAACAACAAATTTTTGTGGCGAGCAGGTCCTACAAAGCTGTGCCTGTTGGGTTTGGTCATAATCATGTGTAAATCATGTAGTCTGACCCCAGCATAGTAAACAACATATTTAAGATCGATACACTGAAAGGCTGTTGATTGAAAAAGCTGGTCAAAATGTTTTGATTAGACAGAAAAAATAGAGTAGTTTGCAAAACGAGACAGGCATAAAGTGGCATGTTGCGTAGCTTAAAAGGTATGCAATGTTGACTTAAAGGCTAAAAGGGATGACATCTCATTAAACCTCAATGCTGTGTTCACACCGCAAGCGACCCAGCTACCAAAATCACATCGCCCACTGACGTAGCGTCGCACGTCCATAATACCTCATTTTGGTCACCGTTGCCGTCTGCCGTTGCTCGGTGATGTCATGTCCGCTCGAGTTTCACCGTGATCATATCAAATATCATATAATAGGATGTATAAGCGGACATTATTCCAGCTGTATCCTTTTCCTTCACTTATCAACCACAAAACACTGCAGCTGATGCCCTGCAGCAGCATTATCTGTGAGTTTCCCGCGGTCTGTCTAGGTGGAACTAATGTCCTCACTGACTAATGTTCCCCACAGGGACATAAATTGTTCCTCTGTAGTCCAGATGAATAACTATCTGTCTAGGATACCGTCACACGTGCACACACCGCTGATTGATCAACTTTTTTTTACTTTCACATCGTGCGACAAGCTATGTGGTAGTGTGAAAAGCGGCTGTTGCATCGCGGGAGGGTTAGCCCCGCCCCATCCTGGCTGTACATTGACTTTGCATGGAGAGTGATCGCCGAGGTAGTACAAGTAGCATCCGGTGTGAACGCAGCATTAGGCATCAGAGTTTTTTCAAGAAAATATTCAATTTTGCTATCAATATTTGAAGAGGCTGTAGTTTGAAAGTGGTTAGAGATAAAGGCAAACTGTATGAGAGAAAAATCTTCAGTATGACACAAAATTTGGGAGGGAAGTAAATTCACTCATCTAATTTGCATATAATGATGTCACCAGGTGGCAGCCATATTGAAAAATATTTAATTTGATAGGTTGTAATTTGAAAGTGGTTAGAGATAAAGGCAGACTGGGATTGAGAAAAATATTCAGTATCACCTGAAGCTTTGGCTGGAACTAAATTCACTCATCTAATTTGTATATCATGACGTCACCAGGTAGCAGCCATATTGGAAAATATACACAAATGAAGTGACATGAGAGCTTCTCAGGGACTGTAACACCATACCAGTCATTAAATCTGGAGTTTGGTTTGGGTTTTTCCCTCTCTAAGAACTGGTGGGACTTATTGCTTCATCTAAAAGTAAACTGCTTGTCTCATTTGTGAAAAGGCTCCAGAGTTCACCATCCAAAAAATGATAAGAAATCAACTGGCTCAGAGTCTGTCAGATATCTGTCTCCACAATACCCAACAGGCTCATCAAAATGTCTGATCCACTTGCAGATTTTTCAATTCTAGCCTTCCCCAAACACTTTCTATGGGCTCAGACAGACTAGTGAAACATTTTGAATGGCTCAACTGGTATGTCAGTTTAAAGATTCATTACTTTGCTTAACATTAAGAGAAACATTGAACGGCCTTGGATAAAAAAACGTGTTCATCCTTTCCCCATTATTCTTTCTCTGTTATTTTATATAAAATGAGTGCTTCAGTGCCTCTCCTGTTGACTTTACTGTGAAACCACTCCTGTGAATCTGCCACTTCTGCAAACAGACATGACTGTAGCAGCAAATAAGCAACTGTCAGTCCTTCAGTTGCCTCTGATGGATTTGTTCAACTTGGCAAGAGTAATCAGAAAAGCAGTTGTGAAAGCAGAGAGGAAATCTGTGCCGTGTGTGTATGTCCTTGCCATCAGAGGAGAGGAGAGGAGAGAGCATCTGCAGTGCCCTAACAGCTCATCTCGGCAGACGGCAACTCCGTCCCGTGAAACGATGCATCAACATGGAGATGACACAACAAACATCACGTCCTGCACCAACGAACCACCAGAGCAACCCGCCTCCTCTCCTAGGATGCTGTGGCTGCCATATCACCGCAAATAAAATAATGCAGTGTGCAGACGTGATGGGAATTCGTGAGCTGAGAACATCACAGAGTTCTTATGGGATTGGTTTGACTTTTGATCCTGACTGAAGCATATAGATTGTTGAGATTTCCATGCTGTACACTGCAAATTCATTAAATGGAAATTCATATTCAGACTGGCTGTCTTGCCCCAAGGTCAGAAAATGCTAAAAAAAAAAAAAACACCCAAAATTGAGCATAATTTATTTAATAGGGGCTAAACACTGGCCAAAGATCATAAAGTGTGTAGCATATTTAATTAGTACATGTACTGGTTGATCACACAGAGGAAAATACAAAATCCTTATTCTCCAATACAGACAAATTAGGGTGTATGATTATTTAAGTCAGTCATCTGAATAAATGTTGGAGCTTCATTGGTCTAGCTGTAAACACTGGCGTCTGTGTATTGATTTCTTCAAACAGGAGTCAACAACCTCAACATCTTAAGTGAATCTTTGTAAAATTGATAGTAAATCTTTAACTCTCAATGTGTATTAGGTCTTAGGCCAACAACCAGAGGGACAATTCCGCACATCCATGGGATATATGAGTCTGTGATCAAACACAACAAAACAGGACTACAATTTTATTGAGCATAAACATTGTTCAGTTTCTTTTCGTTCAATCTCCCCCGTCTTCATCAACATACCACTGCATTCAGGTCTTCCATCGATCAAAGCAGTCCAGTAGGTCCTCTATGGACCGTTGTTTCAAAACCTCTGTTCTCTTCATTTCCTACGCAGACTCCAAAAATGTTCCTTTGAGCACAGATCTGATCAGAGGAAAAAAGGACAAAATGCTGGATAAGGTGGAAAGGGACAGTGATCATGAAACTGAATTGTTTTGGGGGCAGAAACTGCTTTACCAAGAGAGCAGTGTGAACTTTGTCAGTACAAAGAATGAAACCAATTTTCAACAGTTGTGGTCTCTTTCTACCATTTCCCACGGATTTTCTAGAACCTGTTTTCAATTGTTGAATCACCATTGACCCTTCTAAAACCCACTTCTCCAAAATAATACCCTTACTGTTAAAGAAAACAATTAACATGGCCATAACATAAGAGTTTTGGCCTGCTTTGTTGTGCTGTCTTCATCCTTGGTATTTTCCAATTCACCAAATGCCACTTTCTCTCAGGACTTCATTAAAAAATCCAAAAATTCTTGTATGTAATCACTACAAACTGTGGTTTCCTCAGATTAGTTCCAAAATGTCTCCACAACTTTGCTTGCATTTTATCTTTTGATCAGGAGTCAGAGGTTTTTAAACAAATTTGGAACATTTCCTCAGAGTTTCCTACAGAATGTCTTTGTCAATGAGACTATTCCTTCATTTTAGCACTGCGTGGTTGATCATTTTGAATGATTTGTTCAATTTTTTTTTAGAATGTTTTGTTGTGCATGGGTGTCCAGGAAATTCATTGTCTTGGATGTCCCCATACACCTCAGTTAATGTACCAAGAGACTGAAACGCTCTTTTCTTCAATTTCATCAAAATTTTCAGGTCAACACATTGCTCAACTTTAAGCTAATCTTTTTCAAAAGCCTTAGCAAAACCGTGCGCCTTTCAATCAGTATTTAGCTATGCACTTGAGAAGTCACTTATTTAAACCTTAGTTTAATGTGTGTGCAGATAGCAGAGGATCCCCTGCAGTGGTGAGTGAAAAGCTGGTGCTAAATATGTAACACTCTATGTAGCTTATTTGGAGTACGTGATTTTGTCTTCTTAAGCAGGGGTTAAAATATGCTGGAGCCATCTGGAGGTGAACTCTGCCACCTTGGAGTTGAGCTCTGCTACCTTAGTCAAATAAATAAACAATTACATTCAAACTGGCAGCAACACCGTTTACAAGAGATCTTTTTCACGTGTAGGCCTACAGCCTGCGTGGCTCTGTCATAACCACCGAGATGCTCAACAAATCAGAGCATAACATCATCCTTTTCTGGCCCCGCCTTTGTTAATATGTAGCATGTACGAGTCAGTCGCATGTGTGTGCTGCTGTAACCATGTGTCTGTACTGTAAGCCTGTGCCCTCACAAAGCACTTCTCCAGATTTTTTGAGAAACAGATTGTGCTTTGAATTCTTCTCAGAAAAGTTTTGTCACAGTGTGATTTGAGGATGATTCAGTTTGTTGCATTGTCACATCTTGTCTAGTTTGTCTTTTGAATAATTTGGAATAGATTTTCTCATGGGGTAACCTATGTAGATAGTTTAAATTTCTGTTTCCTCTGCCTTAAAGGTGTAGTCAGCGATATGGGAGAAATCGAATGGAGAGGTTGTTTATAAAGGAACTTAGACCCGCCTCTCTCTTCATACCTCACCCCTGGCTCCACCCCCGAAAGCTAATGGATGTGCATTGTCATGGAAACGGCCATAGAAACTGCGTAGCTGACCAACGTAGCTAAGGTAACCCCGACTCGTCAGACAACTCGACTGCCATTATTGATACCATCACAACAACAGTACATTCTCGCAGATTAGACAATAAGATGAATGCCCGACGGCTGTTACTGTTATGTGAAGCACCACAAAGCTAATGTTGCTTACCTATCCAGCAGACAGACGGAGACATCCGCGTCCGTTTTCAGGTCTTTCATTTGGCAGAGTTCCCTCCACCATCGAAAAGCAACACCAATGTTGACCCGGGTCTTCACTCTTTCATGGTCATAGCCCTTCTTTTTCACTTTCTGCTCCTCTGACCTTTTTCTTTTGGGCTGTTTTTCAGCCATTGCTACTGCACCTATTGTATCTCTCTCTTACGCTAACTGTGCACACTACGCAACCTACTACTCCCCCTCCCCCCTCTGTCTGACCTGCGCATGAGTATGACGGCCCCTTTGATGTGAGGGGGTGTACCCTGTTTTGGTAGCTCGGCCCGAGTAACAGTATTTACCTGCTGAAATTCAGAGCCAAGGCTGTGTATTGAAACCAGACTTTTTTTTCAACATGCTGTCAGTGGTGACATCTTGTGGATGAAGAGGAGAAATACGGTGAATTTGACAAACAGTGAATTATATTAGAAGATTAGAAGAGCGTTGACTGTCTTGTTTCACGTACCTTTGTGTCTATATAAGTTGTTTTTTTACTGTTTTTTTTTTCTGATGTGTGCTATGCGTTCATTTTACCTTTTAATCTGGCTTGTCTTTTACTGTTGAGAATAACGCTGATACATTCTTTTGCAATCATTTACATCATTTTTCCTGCTGCACTGCAACACTGTATTTTAGCCACCCCACCCCACCTGCCAAATTAACAACTGCTCATAAGTGTTGTCTGTTATTTAACAGTCACCTAATATACTTATTTTATTCCAGCCTTAGACTCTTAGGGTTAAAGTCATGACTTTTGTTTTGTACCAGGCTGTGCAAGTTGTTGATTTCACAATGTTTAGGTGGATTGAACAATGAAAAATATGGCCTAAATGTGGGTAAATATAAATAATATCTATATCTAAAGAAAATATCAATTGTGGTAATTGAGTTTTGCTGGAGCCGGCTGTTGGCTGATCAAACGTGTAGCTCTAACATTGTCTCCCATCTAGAGCAGTCATCATATTACCTTGTAGCAAATGAGATCCATGATTTTATCTTTTGTTTTGTCTTTGGTTGGAAGAACTGTAAAAAAAAAACTTTATGCCAAAGGATACTTTACAACTTCAGCAGGGCTTTTTGCTCCCTTGATTTGAGCTGAAATAGTCTTAACAACTTCCCAACAACAAAAACACAAAGATCCAAAGAACACCTGGTATGAGTTTGAATCTGTTTTCTCCAAATGACAAACTAAATTGTGATGCAGCTTCAGAGCTTTTCTCTGAGCTTTAATCACATTACAAACAGAGTGCATTATCCTCAGCAGGTCGAGGAGGAAGAGGAGGCACTCAGTCCGGGCCCTCTGACCAACAAATCACCAGCTCAACGAGCATCATCTCAATTTCCTCTCGCAGTCAGATGGAGTTAAACCTGATTAGAAAAGATTGGCCTGATTGCTGAGGGGCTGCTGATGGAGAAAATGCCCACAGAGCTCCTCTCCACACTGTCAGCACCACTTTCTAATTAACTTGTAACAACCTGTGTATGTGTGTGTGTGTGTGTGTGTGTGTGTGTGTCAATGTATGTCCAAGAAACCAGCATGGTGAGCATTTGGATCCTGATTATTAAGTCTAGACTTTGCTGATGGATTTTGTTCTCAGTCTTAGATAGACATAGTACTGTCTGTTTGTGTTAGCCTGCATGGCCATGGCCTTATGTTGTGTGTCTGACCACATTTGTGTTTTGCGTCTGTCATAGGGGACTTAGTTGGCCCTGCAGCCCTATGCCATGTCAACCCTCCCCTGTCCCTTGCTGGCTTGCACTATTCCAACCACAACACAGCCTAAGCCATAGACTATACAAAATTCCAAACAAAGCTGGAGTATGGTTACTGTGCAGCACCACTGACTCCGACCCATCACAGCCGCCATGTCCAGACTGTCCCAAATAGAGGTGTGTGTGTGATTTGCCTTTTATTTTCCTACCCACCAAAGTCTGATCTGTTGATAAAGATAATCAGACTTAAGCATACCATGCACAAGTCTGATTATGAGACACCATGAGACACAAGAGAGGGATGAGGAGGGGGCATCTGTGGAAATGAAGACTGGGAAAATATGGGCATCTGCATATTTTTTAGTAGGAGAAGAGGGAGAGGCCAGGATCATACTTTCATTTTTGTCCCTAGGAAAACTAACTAAATAAATAAATAAAAAGGTATGAAGATTATGGTAAAACAAAACACCAAATTCAGCTTTATATATTGTTTAACTCTCAACCTGTCTTGAGCGGGATACACACTGCACAATCCTAAGCTCAGCAAAGGCCTGACATTTGCTCAGCTCACACTAGGCTCCAGCAGAACTCATTGACCACAATTAATATATTCTTCAATAGATATTATTAATATTTACCCACATTTAAGCCATCATATTCATTCTTCAATCATTCTTGACATTGTGAAAAATGATAAAAGTCATATAAGCAATTAACCACGTGCACAGCCTGGTACAAGTATGGTATACAAGGTACAACGCCATAAACTGAATTCATAAAAATTTAACTTCTTCAACATATATGACCTTAAATCCTGCACACTCTTTATTGGGACATGATGAGTTTTTTCAGCTAAATTTTACGTATAGTGTAAGATGAAAGTTCGACATATTATATACATACTTTTTTGCAAAAAAGGTTACATATTACACATAATTTCTGCAGGACCAAGCAAGTTTTTCTTGAGAAACAATTCCTCAAGTGTGCAGTAAATTCCCCATCAATGATAGTAGGTATAATAACAGCAAAACTCTAAGTTAGTCAGGAAAACAATTTTAACAAAAGTAAAGTCAGAACAAATGAGCAGTCTTGAGTGATTTATTTACATTTTGTTCATCTGCTTTATTTTAAGACTTTTTGAAGTGGAGTCACTTTGACTGCAGGACAAGGGGGTGAGAAAATCAAACAGGCTGTTCAGACATGACATTGATAGTGCTGGCCATCAGGCCTGCTTTCATTTGTTGTTAAAGTCAGCATGCCAAATATTTCCTGTTTATGAGATAAGCAGGTTTGTTTTCATGTCGTAGTTTCTTTAAGGACAGAGTCTCTGAAAGACACCAGACCCTAAAATCACCACGCTGTCTACCTTGTCTGTCCATATGCGGTGTGATTTTAATGTCCTATGTTTTCTTATCCATCACAGCACCCATTGCAAGAGGTGTAAAAATCATATACAGTGAGTCTGATCTGGACATACTGTATTAAACTACAACTGCAGAGATTTCTCAACCACAGCATACTTTGACTTTCTCTGGGTACAGATAATTGGCAGTTGCTCTGCTTCCACATATCGCCACCCCTGCAGACCATGTTTTTGCAGATAGCAGAGGATCCCCTGCTAAAGTCCTGTGAGTATATATGAACCTCCAGGATTACCATAAACACCGTTGAATTTTTGAAGGTATAGTGAAGGTTAATACTTACGACTAGACAATAGGTTGTCTTGCTAATGTTATCTATGCTTTGAATTTCACTTTTATGAAAATTTCTAGATTAGGTGGGAATGGAAGCTTAGCAATGGTAATAATGCTCGCAACCTCCCTGTGTGGATGTAACCTCACTTTGTTACGCATTTGCTTTTTATATCAATGTATCATCAATCACCATACCTCTAACTCTTGGTCAAAGAACTTAATCTAATCTGATCTAATCTAATGAAAGATAAAAGTTAAACCACTAGGCCCATTTGGTTCTATAATGTGTGTTGTTGTGGATGTGCAGTTTCTTAGTGAGCAATAACCAAGCCAGGCACATCTACTGTTAAATAAACATGTTTACTTACTTTGAAACTGCCATGGCAAGTGGTCTATATCTGCTTAAAAGGCTGATGAATGTAAAAAAAAATCTTTGGATATGTTCTTAGATTGATATGAGTATGTTAGCAATGCTGTTAATAGGCTGCTTTCTAGCTGTGTATAACAATAACCCATTTTGACTTACCGGTATTTTTGGATTTATATTTATCCCAATAAAAACTCAATATATAATACAATATATAAAATAGCACGAGTCACACATTTAAGATAAAATAATGACATAAGAAATCCTAGGGATTTTTTTTATTGTGGTCAAAAATGTACAACAATGATTAGTTTGGATGATTCTATCACTGCTCTATTATTTTTGCTATTCTATTTTTCAAATAAATTCAACAGTTAAAGGAATTTTAGTTTTTAAACAAAACCGACTCCCTGGCATCACCAGATGGTCTATAAATGAAAGACACTGACAAAAATTTGTCTGTGATACACACAGGCAGACAACAGCAGCATTACTAGCACCGATTTCTAACATACATTCACAGCCGAATATAACTAAATTTCCAAATGGCAAAAAATGAAAGACAGATAACATTATCAAGAAAAAGAGTAAAACAGAAAACAGTGATAATCTTAACTTTACCTTTAGAATTTAAATAACGTTTTTTGGATTCTGTAGCAGTGCAAAGAATCTCTGTGGAAGAAATCCCACGGATACCCTGCAACCGGTAAGCCGGAAGTTGAGTGTCGTCAGTGTGAACTCCCCTTCGGCTGATACTTTTCTATTTTTGCACATCATTTGTGCTCAATCAAGCTTACAGCAATAATAGCTGCATATTCAACAGACTCCAACAGAGATTCTAGCTCTCTGGTATTTAGATCCCATTTTTCTTTTATTATTTTCTTCAAGTGATCAACAGTTAGCAGTTTCATGACATTTTAAGGCTTCACACAAGCTGATTTGCCTCTAAAATTTTTAGTATTCTGAAACTTAGATGCAATAGAAAAAAGCCTATATTCTGCTTTTTTAAGCCCAATTTGCTCTTCAGTTTGTTTATCATGTCTCCTCTGCATGATAGCACACTAAGGACCCCTCCCTCTCCCCTTGTGTATCCCACTGTTTACTGTTTAAAATGTTTCAGCTCCCAGAATAGACCTACCAGTGTGACTTCATATTGTCATCAGTTTAAGCTCCTTGGCAAAGCCAGCCCAGTGCAGAGACTAAAATGGATGCAGAGTTGATGTAAAAAATGGCACACAGCAGTGCTAATATGGCCAATTATTACAGAGTTGGTCCATTTTATTTGATTGTTGTTGTTTGATGTGGAGTCACTGCAGACAAAATTTCCCCTGGTGGAACAATAAAAGCTCTGAACTGAACTGAACTGATTTACAAACAGAGCAGACTTGGTCAATGTAGGGAAGGGAGGCTTTAAGGTGTGGGAGCTGTACCAGAGCATCTCAGACTGAGGTGGGGTGCTATGCATATGAAAAGAAGACTTTTTTTTAGCATTAGTGACTGTAAACATACCTTTAAGTCATGAAAAATGAAACCTGATATGAGTCTAAATATGGGCCCTTAACAGGAATGTGTCTTGTCTTTTGTCTTTCTATGTCTTTAAAATACATGTTGAGAAATCTGAACTAGCTCTCTGATCTTGTCCTCATTTTAAAGGTCTTGGTCACTGAGTATCCTTAAGGTGCTTATCATTTTAACCTCCCCATTCTGCCAAATGACTCTCACCGTGAGGGAACAGGAGACTCTAAAACTGTCACTAAGAGGAAATATCAACTTTTTTTTAGCCTGAGGAGGCCAGGCAGCCTTGGAGCTCCCCCCATTGATCCACAGAGTTTGTTTGTCTTTTATGGGAACACTTATCTGGGAGGATACAGGCCTTATCACTGCAGCTCACAATACCCTGATCGGATTTAGGAGCCATTGGTGGCATCTTGATACCTTAAGATAAATGATCGGCTTTGGAGTAAAACCGTTAGAGGTCTGAGAGCCTGAGAGAGGTCCACAAAAAGGGGCAGGAGTACACTCATGGAGGGTTTTCTGGACTAAAAATCTTCTTATTCTCCATAAAGAGGAATATACAAAACACATTTTTAACATGTAGTTCAGTCTTAGGACTGAAAGAAAGCCTCTGATCTTTTAAAGTTTGAGCCTTAAAATTCATTAATCCTGAATCAACCGACTCCATCCCTCTTAGCTTTTATCCCCTAAATCTGACTCAATAAAAGTAATTATGTTCAAAAAGCCTCAAGCCTCCTCCTACAAATGCAGCCCTCCAGCACCACAGACAGTCTATCTCTGCTCCTCTGATCCCCTTGATCTGAATGTCAAATCCATAATAAGGTTTGCTGTCCATCACCCCCTGTCATCTGTACTCAAAGTTGGGCAGATAGCAGCCAGGTAGGTCTTATCTCTCTGAACCACAGCTGGACTGGGTAGAGAGGCAGTTCCCTCACTTTTTTTTCCACAGGCAATGCCGACCCATCAATACACACATCAGAGGAGCTGTCACCAACCAGAACGTCAAATCTCACTGATGAAGCTCAGATCTACGCATGAAGACAATACCATTTAAATCATTTAAAACTGTGCCATAAGACTGTCAGTTGCGGTGGCATATATGATCACTAGTTTTTGGGGGGTGCCCCAGAGGGACACAAGACATAAACTGTTTTTTACTGTGCAGTTGTACAGCTTTTTAGTACCATCTATTTTTACCTTGTGGAGTTTTTAATCCCACTATCCACCAATGAAGATCAAACCTTAAATCACGGTGACAGTTGTGAAGTAAAGACTCACAGCCCATGAACTGTGCAATAATAAACATACACAACTTGTAGCTTATCTAGCTCAATTTCCTTTATTAATTAGATAGAAATCAAGGCCAGTCAAGTGCAAAACACAACAACAAAATCCAAAGTGACATCATGAAAGCCTATGCAACACAACAAAAGTGGAACCAAAAGCAAGAAACCAAAATCAAAAATCAAAAAGACCACACCAAACACGCAAAAACAAAAGCTCAAAACCTCAAGAACTAAAGCCAACTAACTACATTAGCCACTTATCTTTGTAATGTGAGTACAGGTTTTAAATAAAAATATGATACTCTTGAAGAAAGTGTACCATAGATGAGTGGTCCTCTATCAAGCAGATGATACCTGGTGACAGATTTGACAAAGCAGATAAAAAGGACTAGACCTCAGTAATCAGCTGCCTGATCCTACCCTGCAAATGTTGAGTTGGAAGTACTTACTGTCCAGAAAAATGCCATGGTGGAGAATGACACTGTAACTTTTGAATAAAATGACGGACAGTTTATTCATCCAATCAGGAATGACTCTGTTTGCCCTTCAGGTTGCTACAACTTCCGGTTTGTGCTTTTGGTTTGACCATGAAACAGTGTGGGGCTTAACAAACAGTAAATAAATCAATGTGACCTCAGTGCTTACTAAAGACAAAAAACAAAGTTAGTGGCTTGACACAAATCTGGGCCAGTGTTGCATGAAAAGAATTAAAGGATAAGTTTGGTTTCTGCAGCTTTCACATTGTTTATAGAATGAAGTAGAACAATATACTCACCCAGAAGGCTTTCCTGATCCAAACAGTGCTTCGGGAGATATTTAGATCCAAAATCGAGCGGCGGACATCCGTATAATGGTAGCACATATATGGGCATACAGCTTTTGTTTTAAGACTTTTAAAGGAGCTCTCTGACATTGACTTGTAGATTTTGGAACTAAAACATCTTAATGCCTCTTTCTTTGCTGAACCAGGAATCCAAGAGAAGAGTTAATGTTATGTGCTTTTTTTATATTCTTCTAGCATTTCTGTAGAAGTTCCCCTTCTGTGACCCTCTTTGAGAGTGATCCTGGCTACATCCAGCTGGTATTTTACTCCAGAGACTCTAGCCATAATCACTGTTGATGTGTAGTTGGCAAACATAGAAACACTTGGGTTTGCATTTATGTGCAGTCTTCATCAATCTGTCATGTTTCACAGATGTAATGAATATGAATCGGTGCTCAAGAATGAATAAGTGTTCAGCCTTTATACTGGCAGAGAGCCCTCAGGAGGATGTCACCTGCAATGAGCCTTTTTATAGCTGTGCTCCCTCCTGCATACCAAGCAGGGCCGAACGGCTGTTAAAGTTTGATGGATGTCTGTTTATAGTGTGGGAGGTCATAACCTTTTGAAGAGGTGATTATCACTGTATAAATTACAAGAGATAAACCAAGCTTATTTGCAAGACCGGAGATATTAAACGTTTAATCTCAAAGCCTGAAACAGAATGTTAACATAAGACTCTACATACAGAACAATGCTGTGTGTGCCTTTGACTCCTTGCAAATCCCTTCTCAAGTAGAGTTTGCAGATTCACTTGTTTGTGATGTTGTGATATTTTTATCAACCTTTTTGTGGTTTAGAAATAAGTTGTCAGAGGTTAAAAAAGTGTCTCTCATATTTTCCGTCTGGTCTCTCCACTATGTGCTGCGTTGTGAACTATTTTGCACACAGGAGATTCACTAAGCTAATGATTAAAAATGCTGCACACTAACATGATGCCCCCCTAAGATGGTATTTTCTACCATCACTGGGTGATTTTTGTGCCCTTCTTTTTTCCACTTAATGCTGTGGCTTCTTGATGCTGCAGAGGCTTTGTCTTGAGTGTCAGTCCAATCTGTAAAGCTGAGTTTCAGCTCCACACACTGACCTTGACAAAAAAAATCTATAAACTCTGTGCTTCATCCAAAGAGCCTTGGCAAAGCCTATGTTTATAGTCTCATCTTTAGAATTTTGCTTTGGCATCATAGACACAGCAGTTCTGAGAATCACACACTGCTCTCTCTCCCTTGCCAGAGAGAGCATGTGCAGGTTTTCGCAAAGATACGGAGGGCAACAGCATGACTGGTCCTCAGAGTCATTTCAGTGATTTTTTGACTGATAGCCTGAGACCCGCTGAAAACTGGATTACGATCCATTTCAGGCCAGGATCCAAAATGGCTGGTCTAAACAGTAAGAGTTTTTTTAGACTCAATGACATGTTAGGAATCTTGTTAGAAATACACAAAGCAGAAAAAGACATGACCAGACTGTGATGGACTTTCCAGACTGTGAAAAAAGAAAACTTAGGATAACATGTCAAGTTCAGTAAAAGGGCAGGTACCATCATCACAGATCTCTGTTTTAATTTAAATCAACCCCAGCTAAAGAGCACAACCTAACTTGTGTGCCTGTCATGCAAGAATATCTGCTCCTAACCTGCTGCATGGTGTTGCATAAGCTTCTTTGCATTAGTGCAAAGCTTCCTTGTTTAGGACTTTGTGAGCATGGGAATGATCACCACCTTCTCCAGGTTGTTCAAAGCCTGAAAAATGCTGTGTCATATAGTCACCCTCCACTAGCTGGGGCTGTAACTTATTTATGCCATCCAAATTACAAGTTAAGGTGTCTAAGTTTTTTTTATTCAGTGAATGCAATGCACCTCTGTAGTTTTGCAGTGTGACCTCAAGAAAAAAAACCTCATGCTAAAGCCCCAGTCACACATTCCCGTTTCTCATGGCCATTGTGCACGATTGTCATAAGCCTGATAAAGCGTGCTTTGGTCATGGTGCATGCGCTACTTGGTCTGGATCAGCGTTGTATAGTCGTGGATGAACGGAGGGGAACGTAGAAGCTCCACGACAGTTTTGAACTGTTCAAAACTGTCGTGGAGAATCGCCGCTCTCGGTATAGCGGGATGGAAACCTAATGCAGTCCTAAGGCGAGCGGTATTAGCGTGGCATGTATGGAGCTCAGTCCAGCTGATCGTGGCCCAATCGTGGCTCAATCCTGAAAGCTTTATGAGGACGACTGACACGAATGTATCCGTATGAGCCCCGACTGTGTCCCGTTAAAGACAGCGCAAGCGATGGGGCTCAGTCGGGGCTTACGTGACGCGAACTGAGCTCGAGCGGGGCTGACGTCCTGCCAGCGGGATGGAGTCCTCGTCATATTGCTGTATTAACCTAACTGGAGCGGGACAAACGCCCCCTGAAGCGCTGTAGCTGCGCCACTGACGGTGTATTTACGGTGTCTCCAGGGGTGAGACAGTAATTTAATCCCGTATCATAGCGATCACACCAGCCTCCTCAATCGTGTACAGTCGTGCACAGTCGCTATGAGAAACGGGAATGTGTGACTTAGGCATAAGCATGCAACAGCTCAGAATTATATCATCTGATTTGGAACAGAGCAAATTAGCTTAAGGTAGGAAAGCACACTTACTCTTATCTGAAGCGGCATGTATTTGGGTTGTAAGTGAAGTAGAAATGAATGAGCAGGTGGGTAGTTCAGACACAGAAGGGATGATTAAAACAAGAAACAAATCAAGACAGGAGTGAAAGTATGGTGACATCTTTCATCAATCCATAATGACATCAGCCACATATTTGCGAGAGGTGTCACTTTATCAATGTGTTCTAAACGCTCTTAGCCAGTACAAACATCACTGTTGTTGCTGTCCGCAGATAAAGGTGGGTAAGAGTCATTACAGTGATCCGTGAATAAGAAAGCTTCATTTACACTTGAGCTGAAGAGTGTTAATAGCTTCTCTGGCTGAAAGGTCTAAACTTCTGTTCTTCTAAACTTTGTTCTAGTCCATCCAAGGGAACATGTTAGGCCTGAGGATACAACAGCACGGTTTAAATCACTGCAGCCTGATGCCAAATGACTGTACAAGCAGTCATAACAAACATGGTGAGTGCCTGCAGCTCAGTTAAGCTCCACTGAACATGTGAAATGGGTTTCATTGCTTGGATTTAGAGTTGTAGGGATTTGTGCACAGTTGCACAGAGACATACAAAAAACACTAACACAAACTCTATTTTACTAAAGGCATCATAAGCTCCCAATGTCAATATTAGTGAAAAAGTTAATTCAAGGCTCTCTGGACTGCCTATCCTGCCTTTATTTGGGACAGGTGTCATGGCAAGACAAGCCTGTTATTAAATGATATGATCTGACTCTAACCTGACATGCCTGGTAGACAGGTCACTATGCAAGGATTCAACTCATTCCAAAATTTTTTGGAAGCTGACTCAACAATTACTGGGCAGGCAGTGCTGCAGAAAAGTAAAGTTCATAACACAAGCCATTCTTGTATCATGCTGGCAGCAAAAACCTGTCCATAGAAGAGTGAAAGTGTCTTTTTCATTTTAGTGGTCTAGTCTTGGTGACATTTTGATTAGAGTTCTACTAAAGCAGGCCACATCACTGCTTATCACTTTGTCCATTTGCATGTGAAGTCACTCTCTGTTGTGCCTCAGTTGGACTTTAAAAATGATGCTGTCCACCATGTAACCTAATGGGCATGCTGTGTAGCGGACAATTCTTACAAGACTTAGTATGCCAGTTTTATAATCTGTATCTGTACTGATGAGTCATTTTATGAAGCTTAAAGTATCATTTTCAACAGGAGTACTTAGTGGGCTAATGCTAATGCTTGGAAACATCAAGTAAACATATCATTTAAAACAAGGATGTGTTTTAATTAAATAAATAACCAATGTTAGCCAAATACTTCTTGGTTTTTCTTCAGAGTTCTAAAAAATAATGAACGTTGTTTATTAAAACAAAGAGCATCCGCATGACAAGTGCTACAGGCTGTAGATTTACACACTGCTGCTGGTATCCTCTTATCAAGAAACAACCTAAAGCATCCTGGTGTTTCACTCAGTTTAACAGCATGAGCCTAAAATATATGCATACATAATATATACACCTGCATCAACAGGTAACTTGGATGTTCTTGTGTCATCCAGTTCAGACTGTCCTTTCTGCCATGTATCAAACAATCTTACCAAGTAGTATCAGTAGACATTTTCACTGTTGGTACTCCGTATTCATACAAGTATTCTAAAGTATCCAAAACAAACAGCAGTCATAATCCCTAAAAAGATAACCAAATTTTCTTGCTGAACAGTGGTTATTCTTCTCTATTGAGCCTCCGTGGAAACAGCCCATCCACACACTGTCTGACTTCTTTGCAGTGGCTATTTTATTTTGGTCTTATGGAACCACATCACAGACAGCAAGATTCGGTATTGAAAAACAAACTTGGCATTGAAGAAAAACTTGCATTGACACAGAAACAAGTATTGGCATCATAAAATATTGAATTGAAAAATAAAATATCTTGAAGATTCGAAATCAAGGCGACTGGACTGTGTTCAGTTTTGGGATACTGAACAGAGTCCAGTTGCCTCAGTTTCGAATCTTCAAGATAACCATGACCTGGATGAATGAGAATCTACACAGACTAAAAATAAAATACAGACATCAAAAAAGTATTGTTTTGGGATATTTTTGTTTTATGATGTGTTTTCAATGCCAATTTTTTTCTTTTTTTACATTCCCTCTTTTTTAGAGTCACAGATTGTCAGTTTGAGCTTTATGGTTTTCAGTTACAGTTTTTTTTTTTTAGTTTCAACTTACTGGCAGTGTTTTGACGTGAAGCGGAGGGGTGGGTGTTTGGGGTGGAGCTTGGAGTGCTTGCAGGTCTTGAGGAGAGAGGAGAGCGACCTTTGTGGACTTGGCTATGATCGACACTGATACCAATGAATTATTTCTGATGGTATTTTTTTTACAAAGAACCTTATGGTGTTAAAATCACTTTATGCTTCATGTGCTAATTTAGCAAAAGTGCTGACGTTTGCTAAGCTAGGTAATGTAAAAGTACTTTGAGTCGTTTACTACAGAAACATAAACACTGACAGGATGGATTCTTCATCACTTCAAACATTATTTCACGGGGCACCCCTCGAAATACACTTTAGGGGAACACATACATTCAACTCCAACTTGTAAACTGGGGCACCTGAAGTACCCTATAATACTTGTTTCAATGTCAATACAAGTTTTTCTTCAATGCCAAGTTTCTTTTTCAATACCAAATCTTACTGTCAGGGATGATAGCTCCCATTTGTCTACACTTGTTTTTCTGTTTGTGAAGTGGCCAAACAGTTATGTCTGCTTCAATGACACTTTTGTCACACATTAATAATACTCTTTGTGGCTTTAGTGGCTCAAAAATGCATCTCCACAAAATTACTGGCTAAAATGCAAAATAATCTACTAGCCGTCCACAGAACTGTAATGTCATGCTGGTCAGCAAATGGTCTCAGTCTGTCTATATCTGGTCTACATCAAGCAGGCATTGATAACAGGCTTGCACAATCAGACGTTTCTGGCAACTACACTGTTAACAAAACAGCTAGCTTAAGAATGTCATTATCTGTATGTGCTGAGTCTAAAGGCGTTTGCACACCAGATGCTAATTTGGAATGGACAGTTAGGAGAAAGTTATTACTTTTGAGCCTTTGAACCAAACAAGGCAGACCTACACACCAGCACTGCACCATAATCAAGTGAAACTGCACCCTTGTTTCCGACAAAGCTTCTGAAATTTTGCATCTGATTATGTCACATCTGACCAATAAAAGCTTGCGTTGGCACAGACTTCACAGTCTAAATATATTAAGCATGGCACACCAGTTTGTTGTGTTTGTTTCAGAGAACCTCTTATTAGACCAAAATCAGGTAAATGACAAATATGATGGGTTTAAGGATTGTATAAGATGTCAGCTGCACAATGACATGGTAAGCTGTAAACTTTTGATTCTACTGTTGTGAAAACTGTGTCCTAAAGTGGCTAGGGTACATTTTCAGCACCTGAACTGAACAGTGAAATAGTTATTCTTGATTTTACAGAATCATATCCTTTTAGTTTTGGTTTTAAAGAACTGTCCACAAAGTCAAAGTCACTTGAGACTGTTTAACTTCTGCAACACCATTTTTACACAACACATACAAAAACACACATAGCTCAGAATCTTAACAGACAGGTGCATCGAAATTACCTCTGAAATACTGACAGTGTCTTGCCATTTATTCACATTGCCCTTGGAGAGTAAATGCTTTAACACAGATGGTCTGTCTCCGTAAGATCTGCTACTTGCCCTTGAGAAATATTGTCTAGATGTCATTTGTTTCAGCAAATGCACTCAAGCAACTCCATCTTGAATCGTCTGGTTAAAATATGTCATGAATATTTTCACTATCATTTTGATCCTTTAAATACTGGTTATTCATTTCAACCAACAGTTACCACAGGGCACATGTTGAAAGTCTACACCCTGCCTGTTGTTTTAATTTTAAAAACTCATCAATTTCAAGAATGAAACCTCCCAAACTGTGTTCTCTCCAGCTGTTTATTATCCTCAGTTAATGACCCATTGTAATGTTAGCTTGCACCCTGCTACGATTGTCCCTTGGGAAGTCTGTGTTACAAGTAGTGTTTTTTATAAAACACTGGTGCAGCATCACAATGAGGTTGTTGCTGGATTCTACTCTGGCCCATTTCCATGCAGCTACTTCTGGGTCATTAAAAATGGATCCTCTCCCCAGAGAGGCAAATCTGAGAGACAACCGCTGTAACGTGGGAGAGAGAAACTGCAGAATGGAAGGGAGCAAAACTACAACAAAGAGCAACTATTGCCTGGCAACCAAACGTTTATTAATAGGCTACTCATGCAAACCTTGAACTTTGCTTCTTGGACTGTGTTGAGTCCCACTCAAGTACAGTTTCTACAGAGAATTTAAGAAGAGACAGCTTACTTTTTTATTTTGCAGGTAAGATGAATCATTGGTCTCAGGCACAGGATTAAATCTGTAGCATCTATTTTTTGACAGGTGGTCTTAGTGCTAGTTGCCCAAATTTCTATCCAACTATCCTTTCATCCTTTATCCATACTGCTCATCTCTTTCGGGATTGCAGGGGTGCTGTTCCCAGTCACATGATGATGGATGATGTATGTCATGAATTACTTGCCAAGATGTCAAAACTACATAAAGTACCTTTGAAAATTAAATTACAACATGCACTTTGGGACATATTTAGATACATCCATCTGCTTATCCCTTCCAGGGTGAGGAGGGATCCCTGTCCTATCCCAGCTGACACTGAGAAAGAAGCAGCCGACCTCAGGGCCTCACATATACTGCATTCACACTAAGATTAGTGGGTCAACATATTTTTTATTTATTTTTTTGTTAATGTGGGTTAACCCACTAACAGTTGATAAGACTTCACTTTGAAAATATACAAACTCTGCACTGATGACACAAAGGCTGGTTGAATTTGTTGCTACGACAGAAAAGAGTCACATAAGTTACAGACGGAGGGATGGGTGCAACATTATGCTCTGAGCACGTGATGCCAACATCATCCATTAATTAGTGGGTTGACGCAGGTGTGATGTTCCATGGTGAGCTGATAAAAACCTTTGTTGCTTGCAGGGTCAGTTGACCCGGGTTGAAATGCCAATTAAAACCTTTCAAAGTGCAACAGGAGTAATCTCTCACCGAAAAAACAGGGATATTATTGTTTAGCAATATCAGTGAGCTGTAGAAAAACATAGACATTTCAAATCAACAAAATATCCTTTGCAAAAGAAATACAATTTTAATAAATAAATAATAATAATAATGTCAGCTTTATTTATATAGCACATTTTAATAGCCAGCAGCCTACCAAAGTGCTTTACAGTAGAAAAGCCAGACACTGTAAAACAGTAAGACAATAACACCAATAACAGTAACATAGAACAATAAAAGCAATAAGAACAACAAACAATACAGTATAAATATGTTTACTAACTAGTAAAACCAATAGAATCCCAGTAAAAGCGGCTATACTCAGCCAAAGGCCTAGGTGAACAAGTAGGTCTTTCGCTGTGTCTAAAAGTAGAGAGGCTATCAGCAGTCCGCACATTTAAAGGTAATACGTTCCACAGAGTGGGAGCAGCAACTGAGAAGGCTTGATCACTTTTAGTTTTTAAACAGGATCGAGGAATGTCCAGGACCATCTGACTTTCTGACCAAAGTGCTCAGGAGGGCTGATGAACCTTAATAAGCTCAGACAGGTAATCTGGGGCCAGCCAAATTGGCTGTTCATCAACCGATCAAAGTTTAAGACTACAGCCAACTACAGCAAGCTAAAATCCAAAATCTGCGCAAAAATATTAAACATGTTAAAAACATAAAAACTAAATAAAAAGTGATATATGTGAAATATTCAAATTAGATGATAGTGATAAAAATACAAATAGATACTAAAATATAATCCAAGATTTAAAAAATAAAATCGAAAACTTAAGTTGTCCAATGAAATAAGTTAAATCAGTATTGATTATACAACCTACATGCTAGTTATGCTTAATTCCACTTATTTGCACAAGATTCAAATGTATATCAATATTCTCTGATGTATTTAATTTAAGAATCTCTTAATCTGACATCTTGACAGCAAAAACACATTACTTTCTATGTTCAGACAGTAAGCATTAAAGGTAGAGTGGAGTATTTGTCACTTTCAATATTCATACTACTGCTACATATAAATATATGTAGCAGTAGTAGTTTAAACTGTGTGTATATCCCCAGCAGTATACCGAATGAACAGAGACACTGGATCCCCACTACCTCAACACGTTTGACCTCTTTTCAGACCGTGACATGGTTGGATTTAAGGCCTAACATTGCAGGGCATGTTCCTGTCGCACATGGCTCTAACATCACTCACCTCAGTGCTCAGCATGACCTCAATTCTTCACACGGCGCTGCAATGGAAGAGACCCAGACATTCTTTACAAGCTGCAGCTTCACTTGGACTGACTCTGCCTTTTGTGTACCTAGTTCTGGAAGATTTGATCACTTTGTTCATGATGATTTGGTTTAAATGAAGCATCATATTATGAGGTTAGTGAATGCCTCAGTGGGGTACATAAAAAAAGGCCACGAACACATTTCTGATTACCAAAAAACTGCTGATTTATCTGTTTGGTTTGTAATCCTTAGCCAGGGCCAGAGGCATAGGCCCTCATTTATCAATCTGGCAGAGAAATGTGCACATATTATGCTGCAGTAATCATCTCAAACCCGCTCCCAAATTTGATTCTTGAAATCTGCATATTTGGCAAACCCCAGCATTTCAAAAAATATTGTGGTGATATATACAATGTGTGAAAACGATTGTGATTTAAATAAAACACCCCTAAAACACGCCCATTTTGACATAGGGGGGCACAATGTGGTAACAAGAGAGGGAACCACTTTTGATTTAGATGCTGATACTGCCACAAGAGAGGAAAGAAAAGAACAAAACATTCTTGTTTGGCAGAATGAAGTTGGAAATATGGGAGAGAGACACCATGTTTCCAAACAGACACAGGAAATGTGTTCAACTCTGAGAACAAGTCATTCTGAATAATAAGCCAGACATTCTGCATTTAAAATGAACGTATTTAATTAACTACTTTAGTTGTTCAATCATATTAGCTTTTCAACAGACCCAGTTTGTAGGATCAATACTTTAACAGAAACCAGAACCTCACAGTGAAAAGCATGGCTTTATTTTGATTTGATGTTTATCTTGATGGGACATAGCACTTTACAAATCACCAGTACACAATATTTAACAGAACTATGGCAAAGTTAGCATAACTGCTAATTTGCATCCATGGTCCCTTGGCAGGTTACACACATGAACACCAAAGATGATAAAACTGCAGCAAAGTCTCCATTAGTATTGTTTAAAGAGTAAAATTTAAAATGCAAGAGTTGAAGTGCCATTTATAAGAAGCAGGATGTGACACAAATTACAAAATCAGAATTACCATCCAGTCACTTCAGTCACAGGTACACAAGCAAAGTATAATTCAAGCAATCATACAAATGTGTCAGCATCAATGCACATATCAAATATCAGGGGTTTATGGTTCATAAACTTCAATAAATGACTGCAGTGTTGTTCAACAACTTTTCTTAAAGGGAAACTCCGTTTTTTTGACACCTGGACCTTATTTTTAGGTTTGTGCATGCTCATATACTCACTCAGACAAACATCGTGCAGCTCGGAGTCCTTCAGAAGTTATTTAGATCCAACCGATGTAACCGCACTTAGCGGGGGCCACGGCAAGGGAGCTTCAGCGCGGGACATAATCTCTGCAAAATCGCTCGTCTCTACCACAGCCCGGTTTGTCATTGCAGGGAAATCCTCCAGAGTAGTCAAACATATATTCCTGGATAGATCCATACGCCTGTCAGCCGGTTTCAAGTCCCACTCTGAGCAGTAAACACACTCCTCTTCTGTTGCTATAGGCGAACACTGTCCACAAGCGCACCACCAGTTAGCATTGAGTCGTGGACGTGCTCCTGTTTGTTGTTCTCAAGCCAGCTGTTCGTCTCTCTCCCTCCACATTCTTCTTTCATGGAGCTCCTCGTCCGTGTACTCAGACTCAAACCGGTCATCGTAGTCTGACTCTTCGGCATCAGATAAATATTCTGCCATGTTGCTCAGCAATGCCGGCTAAAAGTAGCTGTACCTTTGTGTCGGCGGCTATGACGTCATCAAAAGTTTGTTTACCAGGTCAGCTGACCCACCTGAAGACGGTAGACGAGCTGACTTTATGATAACACTGGCGACGGACGAAAAAATATAGCCGAAATGAGCGATTTTGCAGAGATTATGTCCCGCGCTGAAGCTCCTTATAGGGCAAAATCGCTCATTTCGCGCTGAAGCTCCCTTGCCGTGGCCCCCGCTAAGTGCGGTTACATCGGTTGGATCTAAATAACTTCTGAAGGACTCCGAGCTGCACGATGTTTGTCTGAGTGAGTATATGAGCATGCACAAACCTAAAAATAAGGTCCAGGTGTCAAAAAAACGGAGTTTCCCTTTAAGAGCTATGAAACATCACTTTAGATGATAGATTGCAGTTTTTGTTTCTTATCTATCAATTTATGTGCCTAACTGGTCCCTCAGTGCAGGCTTAATTAATTAAACTCTTTGATCAAAAACAATTTGCACTGCTGAGCCCAGCAGCAACTCAGTAACTTTAATTGCCTCTAATTGCCTTTTCTGTCACATTAAACAGCTTTAAGTTTTTCTGCTTTAATATTCTACAATACTTGCTGCAGAGATTTTCTTGATCAGAAATTAATGTTTACTACAAGTTGTCTCTAATTTTTAGAGAACAATTAAGAAAACATATTCATTTAAATATGATTTGAGAACTCAGTGAAGACTTTGTGCTAATCAACTTTATTGAATTATGTATTTTGCAGTGTAAGACTATACTGACTGTTAATTTGTGGACTTGTCACTTAATTTCTGAAGATCTGAAGAAATTACCACAGTAAAACCAAGATTTTTTATTTCAGGACTACACCATATTAAACCAATATCCCAGGAAAACTACAAAAAATGACTCCACAGCACTATAAAGTGTTCAAAGGTACGACAAACAGAAACAATCAAAGCCACCAAAACATTACAAATACAAAAAAACTATTTTTTGTGCGAGAACAATTTTGTGTCTCTGCATACGGTGTGCCCGACTTTTCAGTCACTTCCATGGGAGTCTGCTCAAATTGGTGCCATATTTGATGAAAGCCACAACATGGGATAATCAATAAACTTTGCTTCTTTTGATACAACTCCAATTCGCAGACCTATCCCACAGAGAGCTCCACCGAGCTGCTAGTAATGAGCTGAAAATAAAAGTTTCACTCTTTCAGTTCTTCCTGTGTGAGAAAAGCCAGTGGAAGTATGGTACCTGGGATCTGCCAACGTTTCTGTCCTGTGGGGATACAAAAATACACCAGCATGGGGCCTGCTCTCTGGTTGGTTTGTAAAAACTTGAATGAATTCTGCATGAAATGACTGATGTGCTTTTTGCTTTCTAATGTTATTTAAATCAGTGTTTGGTTTTTAAAGTCCCATTTGGGATAAGATAAGATAATAAGCATCCTAAAAATGTATGTGCAGCTCTACTGCTTCCAGTTCAACTTACTTAGGCAGCAACCATTTGCCGCTCAAGTTCCATAAGGAATAATCTGTCCATCTCTGATGATTAATCATCCGTACAAATCTCCAGAGAACTAACGGCAGAACAACAAACTAAACTTAGTTTTAGAAATGTCCAAATAGTTTACCAACCTTGCAGTGCAGATGGATCAGCCTGGTTCAATATCTGTAAACAGCAGTGTTGGGAATAACGGCGTTACTAACGCCATTATGTTTTCCCAGGAACGGATAATCTAATGAATTACTTTTTCATGCATTACAATGCCGTTACCGTTACTGACAGTGAAATGTAGTGCGTTACTTTGCACCGATGTCAAGCAGCTGTTATCGGACCTGCCTCACCCCCATGCGGAAGCGCCATGCAGCGGTCTTGCTCTGACAGACAAACCCCACTGAAAGCAGGATCAAATCACCTCCTTTCTCACCAATCTTCAACTGCAGGTTGACAAACAAACATCCACAAATAGCCCAATCAGGCATTATTTAACCAACTGGATCTGTAAGGCCAGTGATGTTGTGGGGGTGCAGCTGGACTCTCTGACTGAGGTGATGGAGAGGAGGATGCTGTCCAGGCTGCAGGACATCATGGACAATACCTTCCACCCCCCTCTCCACAGCACATGCTGGATAGTCACAGGAGCACATTCAGTGCCAGACTCATCCCCCCGCGATGTAGCTCACAGAGCGCCACAGGAAATCGCTCCCGCCTGTGGCCATCAAACCTTATAACTCCTCCCCCAATTTCACATAGCTCATATTGCATCAGGTAAGACAGCAACTGACATTGCTTACATGGGCTCTGCATGTTGCAAACCTGCTTAATTTATCTTCATGCTCTTTTGTTTATTTTAGCTGCTTTGATTTTATCTTTATTTTATTTATTTGATTTAATTCTAATTTTACTTTAATTTCATGAAATTAATGCAACTGTCAATCGTGATGTCTTCAACTGTTATTTCTGACTGCTTTACTGTGTAAAGGGCAACTGAAACAACCGAATTTCCCCTTGGGGATTAATAAAGTATTTCTCATTTTGATTCTGATTCTGATTCTGATCCCCAGAGAGCCACAGGCTCTCAAGAGAATAGTGATGTCACATGCTCATAAAGCATGTTGTAGACTGAGAAAAGGAATAAACATCACCTCACTTCGCTTCTCTGAAGTCCCTTTGTTGGTCCCAACCACACTGCTTTGTGATTTATACAGCATCTAATATTCAGTTTATTTTGATTTATTTGTATAAAGCTGTATGTTTAACTATCTTTGTAATTGTGAAATAGCAATATATCATTTTTTAAAGAAAAAAAACACGTATTTTTACTAGGGCTGTCACTTTAGTGCATTAATTAGATTAATTACAACGCAAATTAATGCATCATAAAAATTAATTGCAAGATTAATCATAGCACATGAACATTTTGATATTGCCACTGCATGCGCACTTGTGTTGGAGAGCTGATGATGTCAGAGCTGCTGCAGCAGGTAACAAAGGTCTCAGGACACAGAAACAGGAATGGCATATTCAAGACTTAGTCTTATTTTATTTTTGAATTATTTATCTTTATTCGTACTACATTCTTTAATAATGCATCAGGCCTAATTGGTTTGCTGGATGTCCTCGACCTTTTTCTTATTTTGAATTTGATGTATGAAACACACTTAAACTGTAATTTGAGTTACCTGATTGAGCTCGATTCTTTACCAATAAAAATATGGATTTACAAATCTTCACTTCTTAGTATATTCATTTGATTAGTCATGCACTACAATTTTATAATATCTTAGAATTCAAATTCGTTATTTGGGCACTTTAAGCAGATATGAGAATAAAATGCAATTCATTAGATTAATTAATTATAAATCCCGTAGTTGATTCGATTATTTCTTTAAATCGTCCAACAGCACTAATTTTTACACAAACGAAAGACATTTACCCAAACATTTGTCTGATCCCAAAAATGTGGAATATGTTTAATTTTTAAATATTATTATATTGTATAAATATTATATCGATCTTTCCTCCAGCCAAACTCCATTTACTAATTGCAGAGGAGTCAGGAATCATTGTGATTCTGCTTTTAAACAACATTCCAAAAAATCCTTTTATGCTCAAAACATTCCAAAGCATCCTTTGATGCTCAAAAACGTTCCAAAGCTTTCTTTGATGTTCAAAAACGTTACAAAACTCCTTTGATGTTCAACAACATTCCAAAGCCTTCTTTGATGCTCAAAAACATTCCAAAGTCTGCTTTGATGTTCAAAAAGGTTCCAAAACCCTCCTTTGATGTTCACAAACATTCCACACCCTCCTTTGTTGTTCAAAAACATTCCAAAGACTCCTTTGATGTTCAAAAATGTTCCAAAGTTTCCTTTGATAATCAAAAACGTTCCAAAACCTCCTTTGATGCTCAAAAACTTTCCAAAGCTTCCATCGATGTTTAGAAATGTTCCAAAGTTTCCTTTGATGTTCAAAAACATTCCAAAATATCCTTTGATGTTAAAAAATGTTCCAAACCCTCCTTTGATGTTTACAAACGTTCCAAAGCCTCCTTTGATGTTAAAAAACGTTCCCAAAGTTTCCTTTGATGTTTAAAAACATTCCAAAGCCTACTTTGATGTTAAAAAGCATTCCAAAACCTTCTTATCCGTTCAAAAACTTTCCAAAGACTTCTTTGATATTAAAAACATTCCAAAGCCTCCTTTGATGTTCAAAAACATTCCAAAACCTCCTTTGATGTTCAAAAACATTCCAAACTCCTTTGATTTTCAACAACATTCCAAGGCCTCCTCTGATGTTCCAAAACATTCCAAAGTCTCCTTTGATGTTCAAAAAACGTTCCAAAGCATCCTTTGATGTTCAAGAACGTTGCAAAGTTTCCTTTGATGTTCAAAAACGTTCCAAAGCCTCTTTTCATATTAAAAGCATTCAGAACCCTCCTTTGATGTTCGAAAACATTCCAAAGCCTCCTTTGATGTTCAAATACGTTACAAAGTTTCATTTGATGTTCAAAAATGTTCCAAAGTTCCAAAGCCTGTTTTTGAACAACGTTCCAAAGCCCTCTTTGATGTTCAAAAACATTCCAAAGCCTCATTTGATGTTCAAAAACATTCTAAAGTTTAATTTGATGTTCAAAAACGTTCCAAAGCCTCCGTTGATGTTCAAAAACATTCCAAACCCTCCGTTGATGTTCAAAAACATTCTAAAGGCTCCTTTGATGTTCAAAAATTTTCCAAAGCCTCCTTTGATGTTCAAAAACATTCGAAAGGCTACTTTGATGTTCAAAAACGTTCCAAAGATTCCTTTGATGTTCAAAAACGTTCCAAAGCCTCCTATGATGGTCAACAAACATTCTAAAGCCTCCGTTGATGTTCAAAAACTTTGCAAAGTTTCAATTGATGTTCAAAAATATTAAAAGCCTCCTTTGATGTTCAAAAACATTCGAAAGGCTACTTTGATGTTCAAAAATGTTCTAAAGTTTCCTTTGATGTTTAAAAACGTTCCAAAACCACCTTTGATGTTCAAAAATGTTCCGAAGCCTCCATTGATGTTCAAAAACATTCTAAAGGCTGATTTGATGTTCCAAAATGTTCCAAAGCCTCCTTTGATGTTCAAAAACATTCAAAAGTTTCCTTTGATGTATAAAAACATTCCAAAGCCTCGTTTGATGTTCAAAAACTTTCTTATGTTTAATTTGATGTTTAAAAACATTCCAAAGCCTCCTTCGATGTTCAAAAACATTCTAAAGTTTCCTTTGATGTATAAAAATGTTCCAAAGCCTCATTTGATGTTCAAAAACATTCTAAAGTTTAATTTGATGTTCAAAAACGTTCCAAAGCCTCCGTTGATGTTCAAAAACTTTGCAAAGTTTCAATTGATGTTCAAAAATATTAAAAGCCTCCTTTGATGTTCAGAAACATTCTAAAGTTTCCTATGATGTTTAAAAACATTCCAAAGAATCCTTTGATGTTCAAAAAACATTCCAAAGGCCCCTTTGATGTTCAAAAATGTTCTAAAGTTTCCTTTGATGTTTAAAAAGTTCCAAAACCTCCTTTGATGTTCAAAAATGTTCCGAAGCCTCCATTGATGTTCAAAAACATTCTAAAGGCTGATTTGATGTTCTAAAATGTTCCAAAGCCTCCTTTGATGTTCAAAAACATTCTAAAGTTTCCTTTGATGTATAAAAACGTTCCAAAGCCACGTTTGATGTTCAAAAACTTTCTAATGTTTAATTTGATGTTTAAAAACATTCCAAAGCCTCCTTCGATGTTCGAAAACATTCCAAAGTTTCCTTTGATGTTCAAAAAACATTCCAAAGGCCCCTTTGATGTTCAAAAAACATTCCAAAGCCACCTTTGATGTTCAAAAACGTTCCAAAGCCTCCTTTGATGTTCAAAAACATTCTAAAGTTTCTTTTGATGTTTAAAGATGTTCCAAAGCCTCCTTTGATGTTCAAAAACACTCTAAAGGCTGATTTGATGTTCAAAAAAGTTCCAAAGTTACCTTGGATGTTTAAAAACATTCTAAAGTTTCTTTGATGTTTAAAAACGTTCCAAAGCCTCCTTTGATGTTCAAAAAACATTCCAAACGTTCCTTTGATGTTCAAAAACGTTCTTAAGCCTCCTTTGTTGTTCAAAAACATTCCAAAGCCTCCTTTGATGTTCGAAAACGTTGCAAAGCCTCCGTTGTTGTTCAAAAACGTTCCAAAGCCTCTGTTGATGCTGAAAAAGTTCCAAAGCCTTCTTTGATGTTCAAAAACATTTAAAAGCCTGATTTGATGTTTAAAAACATTCCAAAGAATCCTTTGATGTTCAAAAAACATTCCAAAGGCCCCTTTGATGTTCAAAAATGTTCTAAAGTTTCCTTTGATGTTTAAAAACGTTCCAAAACCTCCTTTGATGTTCAAAAATGTTCCGAAGCCTCCATTGATGTTCAAAAACATTCTAAAGGCTGATTTGATGTTCCAAAATGTTCCAAAGCCTCCTTTGATGTTCAAAAACATTCTAAAGTTTCCTTTGATGTATAAAAACGTTCCAAAGCCTCGTTTGATGTTCAAAAACTTTCTAATGTTTAATTTGATGTTTAAAAACATTCCAAAGCCTCCTTCGATGTTCAAAAACATTCCAAAGTTTCCTTTGATGTTCAAAAACATTCCAAAGCCTCTGTTGATGTTCAAAAACGTTCCAAAGCCTCTGTTGATGTTCAAAAACGTTCCAAAGCCTCCTTTGATGTTCAAAAACATTCTAAAGTTTCCTTTGATGTTTAAAGATGTTCCAAAGCCTCCTTTGATGTTCAAAAACACTCTAAAGGCTGATTTGATGTTCAAAAAAGTTGCAAAGCCTATTTTGATGTTTAAAAACATTCTCAAGTTTCTTTGATGTTTAAAAACGTTCCAAAGCCTCCTTTGATGTTCAAAAACGTTCTTAAGCCTCCTTTGTTGTTCAAAAACATTCCAAAGCCTCCTTTGATGTTCGAAAACGTTGCAAAGCCTCCGTTGTTGTTCAAAAACGTTCCAAAGCCTCTGTTGATGCTGAAAAAGTTCCAAAGCCTTCTTTGATGTTCAAAAACATTTAAAAGCCTGATTTGATGTTTAAAAACATTCCAAAGAATCCTTTGATGTTCAAAAAACATTCCAAAGGCCCCTTTGATGTTCAAAAATGTTCTAAAGTTTCCTTTGATGTTTAAAAACGTTCCAAAACCTCCTTTGATGTTCAAAAATGTTCCGAAGCCTCCATTGATGTTCAAAAACATTCTAAAGGCTGATTTGATGTTCCAAAATGTTCCAAAGCCTCCTTTGATGTTCAAAAACATTCTAAAGTTTCCTTTGATGTATAAAAACGTTCCAAAGCCTCGTTTGATGTTCAAAAACTTTCTAATGTTTAATTTGATGTTTAAAAACATTCCAAAGCCTCCTTCGATGTTCAAAAACATTCCAAAGTTTCCTTTGATGTTCAAAAACATTCCAAAGCCTCTGTTGATGTTCAAAAACGTTCCAAAGCCTCTGTTGATGTTCAAAAACGTTCCAAAGCCTCCTTTGATGTTCAAAAACATTCTAAAGTTTCCTTTGATGTTTAAAGATGTTCCAAAGCCTCCTTTGATGTACAAAAACACTCTAAAGGCTGATTTGATGTTCAAAAAAGTTGCAAAGCCTATTTTGATGTTTAAAAACATTCTCAAGTTTCTTTGATGTTTAAAAACGTTCCAAAGCCTCCTTTGATGTTCAAAAAACATTCCAAACGTTCCTTTGATGTTCAAAAACATTCTTAAGCCTCCTTTGTTGTTCAAAAACATTCCAAAGCCTCCTTTGATGTTCAAAAATGTTCCAAACCCTCCGTTGATGTTCGAAAACGTTCCAAAGCCTTCTTTGATGTTCAAAAACATTTTAAAGGCTGATTTGATGTTCAAAAAAGTTCCAAAGCCTCCTTTGATGTTCAAAAACATTCTAAAGTTTCCTTTGATGTTTAAAAACGTTCCAAAGCCTCTGTTGATGTTCAAAAACTTTCTAATGTTTAATTTGATGTTTAAAAACATTCCAAAGCCTCCTTCGATGTTCAAAAACATTCTAAAGTTTCCTTTGATGTATAAAAATGTTCCAAAGCCTCATTTGATGTTCAAAAACATTCTAAAGTTTAATTTGATGTTCAAAAACGTTCCAAAGCCTCCGTTGATGTTCAAAAACATTCCAAACCCTCCGTTGATGTTCAAAAACATTCGAAAGGCTCCTTTGATGCTCAGAAACATTCTAAAGTTTCCTATGATGTTTAAAAACATTCCAAAGAATCCTTTGATGTTCAAAAAACATTCCAAAGGCCCCTTTGATGTTCAAAAATGTTCTAAAGTTTCCTTTGATGTTTAAAAACGTTCCAAAACCTCCTTTGATGTTCAAAAATGTTCCGAAGCCTCCATTGATGTTCAAAAACATTCTAAAGGCTGATTTGATGTTCTAAAATGTTCCAAAACCTCCTTTGATGTTCAAAAACATTCTAAAGTTTCCTTTGATGTATAAAAACGTTCCAAAGCCTCGTTTGATGTTCAAAAACTTTCTAATGTTTAATTTGATGTTTAAAAACATTCCAAAGCCTCCTTCGATGTTCAAAAACATTCCAAAGTTTCCTTTGATGTTAAAAAACATTCCAAAGCCTCTGTTGATGTTCAAAAACGTTCCAAAGCCTCTGTTGATGTTCAAAAACGTTCCAAAGCCTCCTTTGATGTTCAAAAACATTCTAAAGTTTCCTTTGATGTTTAAAGATGTTCCAAAGCCTCCTTTGATGTTCAAAAACACTCTAAAGGCTGATTTGATGTTCAAAAAAGTTGCAAAGCCTATTTTGATGTTTAAAAACATTCTAAAGTTTCCTATGATGTTTAAAAACATTCCAAAGAATCCTTTGATGTTCAAAAAACATTCCAAAGGCCCCTTTGATGTTCAAAAATGTTCTAAAGTTTCCTTTGATGTTTAAAAACGTTCCAAAACCTCCTTTGATGTTCAAAAACGTTCCAAAGCCTCCTTTGATGTTCAAAAACATTCTAAAGCCTGCTTTGATATTCAAAAACGTTCCAAAGCCTCCTTTGATGTTCAAAAACGTTCTTAAGCCTCCTTTGATGTTCAAAATCATTCCAATGGCCCTTTGATGTTCAAAAACATTCCAAAGTTACCTTGGATGTTCAAAAACGTTCGAAAACCTCCGTTGATGTTCAAAAACATTCCAAAGCCTCCTTTGATGTTCAAAAACATTCCAAAGCCTCCTTTGATGTTCAAAAACATTCCAAAGCCTCCTTTGATGTTCAAAAACATTCCAAAGGCCCCTTTGATGTTCAAAAACGTTCTAAATCCCCCTTTGATGTTTAAAAACGTTCCAAAGCCTGCTTGATGTTCAAAAACATTCCAAACCCTCCGTTGATGTTCGAAAACGTTCCAAAGCCTCCGTTGATGTTTAAAAACGTTCCAAAGCCGCCTTTGATGTTCAAAAACCTTCTTAAGCCTCCTTTGATGTTCAAAAAGATTCCAAAGTTACCTTGGATGTTCAGAAACGTTCCAAAGCCTCCGTTGATGTTCAAAAACATTCCAAAGCCTCCTTGGATGTTCAAAAACGTTCTAAAACCTCCGTTGATGTTCAAAAACATTCCAAAGCCTCCTTTGATGTTCAAAAACATTCCAAAGCCTCCTTTGATTTTCAAAAAACATTCCAAAGCCTCCTTTGATGTTCAAAAAACATTCCAAAGGCCCCTTTGATGTTCAAAAACGTTCCAAAGCCTCCGTTGATGTTTAAAAACGTTCCAAAGCCTGCTTGGTGTTCAAAAACATTCCAAACCCTCCGTTGATGTTCGAAAACGTTCCAAAGCCTCCGTTGATGTTTACAAACGTTCCAAAGCCGCCTTTGATGTTCAAAAACCTTCTTAAGCCTCCTTTGATGTTAAAAAAGATTCCAAAGTTACCTTGGATGTTCAAAAACGTTCCAAACCCTCCGTTGATGTTCAAAAACATTCCAAAGCCTCCTTTGATGTTCAAAAACGTTCCAAAGCCTATGTTGATGTTTAAAAATGTTCCAAAGCCTTTGTTGATGTTCAAAAACATTCCAAGGCCTCCTTTGATGTTCAAAAACGTTCCAAAGCCTCTGTTGATGTTCAAAAAGATTCCAAAGTTACCTTGGATGTTCAAAAGCGTTTAAAACCCTCCGTTGATGTTCAAAAACATTCCAAAGGCGCCTTTGATGTTCAAAAACATTCCAAAGCCTCCTTTGATGTTCAAAAAAACATTCCAAAGGCCCTTTTGATGTTGAAAAACGTTCTAAAGGCCCCTTTGATGGTTAAAAACGTTTCAAAGCCTCCTTTGATGTTCAGAAACATTCCAAACCCTCCGTTGATGTTCAAAAACGTTCCAAAGCTTCCGTTGATGTTTAAAAACGGTCCAAAGCCTCCTTTGATGTTCAAAAACATTCTAAAGGCTCCTTTGATGTTCAAAAACATTCCAAAGCCTCCGTTGATGTTCAAAAACGTTCTAAAGTCTCCTTTGATGTTCAAAGACATTCCAAAGTCTCCTTTGATGTTCAAAAACATTCTAAAGGCTGATTTGATGTTCAAAAACGTTCAAAGCCTCCGTTGATGTTTAAAAACGTTCCAAAGCCGCCTTTGATGTTCAAAAACCTTCTTAAGCCTCCTTTGATGTTCAAAAACGTTCCAAAGCCTCTGTTGATGTTCAAAAAGATTCCAAAGTTACCTTGGATGTTCAAAAGCGTTCAAAACCCTGCGTTGATGTTCAAAAACATTCCAAAGGCGCCTTTGATGTTCAAAAACATTCCAAAGCCTCCTATGATGTTCAAAAAAACGTTCCAAAGGCCATTTTGATGTTGAAAAACGTTCTAAAGGCCCTTTGATGGTTAAAAACGTTTCAAAGCCTCCTTTGATGTTCAGAAACATTCCAAACCCTCCGTTGATGTTCAAAAACGTTCCAAAGCCTCCGTTGATTTTTAAATACGGTCCAAAGCCTCCTTTGATGTTCAAAAACATTCTAAAGGCTCCTTTGATGTTCAAAAACATTCCAAAGCCTCTGTTGATGTTCAAAAACATTCTAAAGTTTCCTTTGATGTTCAAAGACATTCCAAAGCCTCCTTTGATGTTCAAAAACATTCTAAAGGCTGATTTGATGTTCAAAAACGTTCCAAAGCCTCCGTTGATGTTTAAAAACGTTCCAAAGCCGCCTTTGATGTTCAAAAACCTTCTTAAGCCTCCTTTGATGTTCAAAAAGATTCCAAAGTTACCTTGGATGTTCAAAAACGTTCCAAACCCTCCGTTGATGTTCAAAAACATTCCAAAGCCTCCTTTGATGTTCAAAAACGTTCCAAAGCCTATGTTGATGTTTAAAAATGTTCCAAAGCCTTCTTTGATGTTCAAAAACATTCCAAGGCCTCCTTTGATGTTCAAAAACGTTCCAAAGCCTCTGTTGATGTTCAAAAAGATTCCAAAGTTACCTTGGATGTTCAAAAGCGTTCAAAACCCTGCGTTGATGTTCAAAAACATTCCAAAGGCGCCTTTGATGTTCAAAACATTCCAAAGCCTCCTTTGATGTTCAAAAAAACATTCCAAAGGCCCTTTTGATGTTGAAAAACGTTCTAAAGGCCCCTTTGATGGTTAAAAACGTTTCAAAGCCTCCTTTGATGTTCAGAAACATTCCAAACCCTCCGTTGATGTTCAAAAACGTTCCAAAGCCTCCGTTGATTTTTAAAAACGGTCCAAAGCCTCCTTTGATGTTCAAAAACATTCTAAAGGCTCCTTTGATGTTCAAAAACATTCCAAAGCCTCCGTTGATGTTCAAAAACGTTCTAAAGTCTCCTTTGATGTTCAAAGACATTCCAAAGCCTCCTTTGATGTTCAAAAACATTCTAAAGGCTGATTTGATGTTCAAAAGCGTTCCAAAGCCTCCGTTGATGTTTAAAAACGTTCCAAAGCCGCCTTTGATGTTCAAAAACCTTCTTAAGCCTCCTTTGATGTTCAAAAACGTTCCAAAGCCTCTGTTGATGTTCAAAAAGATTCCAAAGTTACCTTGGATGTTCAAAAGCGTTCAAAACCCTGCGTTGATGTTCAAAAACATTCCAAAGGCGCCTTTGATGTTCAAAAACATTCCAAAGCCTCCTATGATGTTCAAAAAAACGTTCCAAAGGCCATTTTGATGTTGAAAAACGTTCTAAAGGCCCCTTTGATGGTTAAAAAACGTTTCAAAGCCTCCTTTGATGTTCAGAAACATTCCAAACCCTCCGTTGATGTTCAAAAACGTTCCAAAGCCTCCGTTGATTTTTAAATACGGTCCAAAGCCTCCTTTGATGTTCAAAAACATTCTAAAGGCTCCTTTGATGTTCAAAAACATTCCAAAGCCTCCGTTGATGTTCAAAAACATTCTAAAGTCTCCTTTGATGTTCAAAGACATTCCAAAGCCTCCTTTGATGTTCAAAAACATTCTAAAGGCTGATTTGATGTTCAAAAACGTTCCAAAGCCTCCGTTGATGTTTAAAAACGTTCCAAAGCCGCCTTTGATGTTCAAAAACCTTCTTAAGCCTCCTTTGATGTTCAAAAAGATTCCAAAGTTACCTTGTATGTTCAAAAACGTTCCAAACCCTCCGTTGATGTTTAAAAACGTTCCAAAGCCTCCGTTGTTGTTCAAAAACGTTCCAAAGCCTATGTTGATGTTTAAAAATGTTCCAAAGCCTTCTTTGATGTTCAAAAATGTTCCAAACCCTCCGTTGATGTTCGAAAACGTTCCAAAGCCTTCTTTGATGTTCAAAAAGATTCCAAAGTTACCTTGGATGTTCAAAAGCGTTCAAAACCCTTCGTTGATGTTCAAAAATGTTCCAAAGGCGCCTTTGATGTTCAAAAACATTCCAAAGCCTCCTTTGATGTTCAAAAAAACATTCCAAAGGCCCTTTTGATGTTGAAAAACGTTCTAAAGGCCCCTTTGATGGTTAAAAACGTTTCAAAGCCTCCTTTGATGTTCAGAAACATTCCAAACCCTCCGTTGATGTTCAAAAACGTTCCAAAGCCTCCGTTGATTTTTAAAAACGGTCCAAAGCCTCCTTTGATGTTCAAAAACATTCTAAAGGCTCCTTTGATGTTCAAAAACATTCCAAAGCCTCCGCTGATGTTCAAAAACATTCTAAAGTCTCCTTTGATGTTCAAAGACATTCCAAAGCCTCCTTTGATGTTCAAAAACATTCTAAAGGCTGATTTGATGTTCAAAAACGTTCCAAAGCCTCCGTTGATGTTTAAAAACGTTCCAAAGCCGCCTTTGATGCTCAAAAACCTTCTTAAGCCTCCTTTGATGTTCAAAAAGATTCCAAAGTTACCTTGGATGTTCAAAAACGTTCCAAACCCTCCGTTGATGTTCAAAAACATTCCAAAGCCTCCTTTGATGTTCAAAAATGTTCCAAAGCCTATGTTGATGTTTAAAAATGTTCCAAAGCCTTCTTTGATGTTCAAAAACATTCCAAGGCCTCCTTTGATGTTCAAAAACGTTCCAAAGCCTCTGTTGATGTTCAAAAAGATTCCAAAGTTACCTTGGATGTTCAAAAGCGTCCAAAACCCTGCGTTGATGTTCAAAAACATTCCAAAGGCTCCTTTGATGTTCAAAAACATTCCAAAGCCTCCTTTGATGTTAAAAAAACATTCCAAAGGCCCTTTTGATGTTGAAAAACGTTCTAAAGGCCCCTTTGATGGTTAAAAACGTTTCAAAGCCTCCTTTCATGTTCAGAAACATTCCAAACCCTCCGTTGATGTTCAAAAATGTTTCAAAGCCTCCGTTGATATTTAAAAACGGTCCAAAGCCTCCTTTGATGTTCAAAAACATTCTAAAGGCTCCTTTGATGTTCAAAAACATTCCAAAGCCTCCGTTGATGTTCAAAAACGTTCTAAAGCCTCCTTTGATGTTCAAAGACATTCCAAAGCCTCCTTTGATGTTCAAAAACATTCTAAAGGCTGATTTGATGTTCAAAAACATTCCAAAGCCACCTTTGATGTTCAAAAACGTTCCAAAGCCTCCTTTGATGTTCAAAAACATTCTTAAGTTTCCTTTGATGTTTGAAGATGTTCCAAAGCCTCCTTTGATGTTCAAAAACACCCTAAAGGATGATTTGATGTTCAAAAAAGTTCCAAAGCCTACTTTGATGTTTAAAAACATTCCAAAGTTCCTTTGATGTTTAAAAAACATTCCAAAGCCTCTTTTGATGTTCAAAAACATTCTAAAGTTTCCTTTGATGTTTAAAAACGTTCCAAAGCCTCCGTTGTTGTTCAAAAACGTTCCAAAGCCTATGTTGATGTTTAAAAATGTTCCAAAGCCTTCTTTGATGTTCAAAAACATTCCAAGGCCTCCTTTGATGTACAAAAACGTTCCAAAGCCTGTGTTGATGTTCAAAAACATTCTAAAGTTTCCTTTGATGTTTGAAGATGTTCCAAAGCCTCCTTTGATGTTCAAAAACACCCTAAAGGATGATTTGATGTTCAAAAAAGTTCCAAAGCCTACTTTGATGTTTAAAGACATTCCAAAGTTCCTTTGATGTTTAAAAACGTTCCAAAGCCTCCTTTGATGTTCAAAAAACATTCCAAACGTTCCTTTGATGTTCAAAAATGTTCTTAGGCCTCCTTTGATGTTCAAAAACGTTCCAAAGCCTATGTTGATGTTTAAAAATGTTCCAAAGCCTTCTTTGATGTTCAAAAACACTCCAAGGCCTCCTTTGATGTTCAAAAACGTTCCAAAGCCTCTGTTGATGTTCAAAAAGATTCCAAAGTTACCTTGGATGTTCAAAAGCGTTCAAAACCCTCCGTTGATGTTTAAAAAACATTCCAAAGGCGCCTTTGATGTTCAAAAACATTCCAAAGCCTCCTTTGATGTTCAAAAAAACATTCTAAAGGCCCTTTTGATGTTCAAAAATGTTCTTAAGCCTCCTTTGATGTTCAAAAATGTTCTTAAGCCTCCTTTGATGTTCAAAAACGTTCCAAAGCCTATGTTGATGTTTAAAAATGTTCCAAAGCCTTCTTTGATGTTCAAAAACATTCCAAGGCCTCCTTTGATGTTCAAAAATGTTCCAAAGCCTCTGTTGATGTTCAAAAAGATTCCAAAGTTACCTTGGATGTTAAAAAGCGTTCAAAACCCTCTGTTGATGTTCAAAAACATTCCAAAGGCGCCTTTGATGTTCAAAAAACATTCCAAACGTTCCTTTGATGTTCAAAAATGTTCTTAAGCCTCCTTTGATGTTCAAAAACGTTCCAAAGCCTATGTTGATGTTTAAAAATGTTACAAAGCCTTCTTTGATGTTCAAAAACATTCCAAGGCCTCCTTTGATGTTCAAAAACGTTCCAAAGCCTCTGTTGATGTTCAAAAACGTTCCAAAGCCTCCTTTGATGTTCAAAAACATTCTAAAGTTTCCTTTGATGTTTGAAGATGTTCCAAAGCCTCCTTTGATGTTCAAAAACACCCTAAAGGATGATTTGATGTTCAAAAAAGTTCCAAAGCCTACTTTGATGTTTAAAAACATTCCAAAGTTCCTTTGATCTTTAAAAACGTTCCAAAGCCTCCTTTGATGTTCAAAAACGTTCCAAAGCCTATGTTGATGTTTAAAAATGTTCCAAAGCCTTCTTTGATGTTCAAAAACATTCCAAGGCCTCCTTTGATGTTCAAAAACGTTCCAAAGCCTCTGTTGATGTTCAAAAAGATTCCAAAGTTACCTTGGATGTTCAAAAGCGTTCAAAACCCTCCGTTGATGTTCAAAAACATTCCAAAGGCGCCTTTGATGTTCAAAAACATTCCAAAGCCTCCTTTGATGTTCAAAAAAACATTCCAAAGGCCCTTTTGATGTTGAAAAACGTTCTAAAGGCCTTTTTGATGGTTAAAAACGTTTCAAAGCCTCCTTTGATGTTTAGAAACATTCCAAACCCTCCGTTGATGTTCAAAAACGTTCCAAAGCTTCCGTTGATGTTTGAAAACGGTCCAAAGCCTCCTTTGATGTTCAAAAACATTCTAAAGGCTCCTTTGATGTTCAAAAACATTCCAAAAGCCTCCGTTGATGTTCAAAAACGTTCCAAAGCCTCCTTTGATGTTCAAAGACATTCCAAAGCCTCCTTTGATGTTCAAAAACATTCTAAAGGCTGATTTGATGTTCAAAAACATTCCAAAGCCACCTTTGATGTTCAAAAACGTTCCAAAGCCTCCTTTGATGTTCAAAAACACCCTAAAGGATGATTTGATGTTCAAAAAAGTTCCAAAGCCTCCTTTGATGTTCAAAAACATTCTAAAGGCTGATTTGATGTTCAAAAACGTTCCAAAGCCACCTTTGATGTTCAAAAACATTCCAAAGCCTCCTTTGATGTTCAAAAACATTCTAAAGTTTCCTTTGATGTTTAAAAACGTTCCAAAGCCTCCTTTGATGTTCAAAAAACATTGAAAACGTTCCTTTGATGTTTAAAAACATTTCAAAGCCTTATTTGATGTTCAAAAACATTCCAAAGCCTCCTTTGAAGTTCGAAAACGTTCCAAAGCCTCTGTTGATGTTTAAAAACGTTCCAAAGCCTTCTTTGATGTTCAAAAACATTCCAAAGCCTATGTTGATGTTTAAAAATGTTCCAAAGCCTATGTTGATGTTTAAAAATGTTCCAAAGCCTTCTTTGATATTCAAAAAAGTTCTTAAGCCTCCTTTGATGTATGTTCAAAAAACATTCCAAAGTATCCTTTGATGTTCAAAAACATTCTCAAGGCTGATTTGATGTTCAAAAACATTCCAAAGCCTCCTTTGATGTTCAAAAACATTCTAAAGCCTCCTTTGATGTTGAAAAACATTCTAAAGACTGATTTGATGTTCAAAAACGTTCCAAAGCCTCCTTTGATGTTCAAAAACATTCTAAAGTTTCCTTTGATGTTTAAAAATGTTCCAAAGCCTCCTTTGATGTTCAAAAACATTCCAAAGCCTCCTTTGATGTTCAAACACATTTTAAAGCTTCCTTTGATGTTTAAAAAACATTCCAAAGCCTCTTTTGATGTTCAAAAACATTCTAAAGTTTCCTTTGATGTTTAAAAACATTCTAAAGGATGATTTGATGTTCAAAAACATTCCAAAGCCTCCCTTGATGTTCAAAAACATTCTAAAGGATGATTTGATGTTGAAAAACACTCCAAAGCCTCCTTTGATGTTCAAAAACATTCTAAAGTTTCCTTTGATGTTCAAAAACATTCTAAAGTCTGATTTAATGTTTAAAAACGTTCCAAAGCCTCTGTTGATGTTCAACAACATTCTAAAGGCCCTTTGATTTTCAAAAAGACTCCAAAGGCCCCTTTGATGTTCAAAGACGTTCTAAAGTTTCCTTTGATGTTTAAAAACGTTGTTCAGCCTCCTTTGATGTTCAAAAACGTTCCAAAGCCTTCTTTGATGTTCAAAAACATTCTAAAGGCTGATTTGATGTTTAAAAACGTTCCAAAGCCTCCTTTGATGTTCAAAAAAGGTTCCAAAGCCTTTTTTGATGTTCAAAAACATTCTAAAGGCTCCTTTGATGTTCAAAAATGTTCCAAAGCCTCTTTTGATGTATAAAAACGTTCCAAAGCCTCCTTTGATGTTCAAAAACATTCTAAAGTCTGATTTAATGTTTAAAAACGTTCCAAAGCCTCTGTTGATGTTCAACAACATTCTAAAGGCCCTTTGATTTTCAAAAAGATTCCAAAGGCCCCTTTGATGTTCAAAAACGTTCTAAAGTTTCCTTTGATGTTTAAAAACGTTCTTAAGCCTCCTTTGATGTTCAAAAACATTCTAAAGGCTCCTTTGATGTTCAAAAACGTTCCAAAGCCTCTGTTGATGTATAAAAACGTTCCAAAGCCTCCTTTGATGTTCAAAAACATTCTAAAGTCTGATTTAATGTTTTAAAACGTTCCAAAGCCTCTCTTGATGTTCAACAACATTCTAAAGGCCCTTTGATTTTCAAAAGAACTCCAAAGGCCCCTTTGATGTTCAAAGACTTTCTAAAGTTTCCTTTGATGTTTAAAAACGTTCTTAAGCCTCCTTTGATGTTCAAAAACGTTCCAAAGCCTTCTTTGATGTTCAAAAACATTCCAAAGCCTCCTTTGATGTTCAAAAACATTCCAAAGCCTCCTTTGATGTTCAAAAACATTCTAAAGTCTGATTTGATGTTTAAAAACGTTCCAAAGCCTCTCTTGATATTCAAAAACATTCTAAAGCCTCCTTTGATATTGGAAAATGTTCCAAAGCCTCTGTTGTTGTTTAAAAACGTTCCAAAGCCTCCTTTGATGTTCAACCACATTTTAAAGCTTCCTTTGATGTTTAAAAAAAAAATTCCAAAGCCTCTTTTGATGTTCAAAAACATTCTAAAGTTTCCTTTGATGTTCAAAAACATTCTAAAGGATGATTTGATGTTCAAAAACATGCTAAAGTTTCCTTTGATGTTCAAAAACATTCTAAAGGATGATTTGATGTTCAAAAACATTCCAAAGCCTCCTTTGATGTTCAAAAACATTCTAAAGTTGCCTTTGATGTTCAAAAACATTCTAAAGTCTGATTTAATGTTTTAAAACGTTCCAAAGCCTCTGTTGATGTTCAACAACATTCTAAAGGCCCTTTGATTTTCAAAAAGACTCCAAAGGCCCCTTTGATGTTCAAAGACGTTCTAAACTTTCCTTTGATGTTTAAAAACGTTGTTAAGCCTCCTTTGATGTTCAAAAACGTTCCAAAGCCTTCTTTGATGTTCAAAAACATTCTAAAGGCTGATTTGATGTTCAAAAATGTTCCAAAGCCTCTGTTGATGTATAAAAACGTTCCAAAGCCTCCTGTGATGTTCAAAATCATTCTAAAGTCTGATTTAATGTTTAAAAACGTTCCAAAGCCTCTGTTGATGTTCAACAACATTCTAAAGGCCCTTTGATGTTCAAAAACATTCCAAACCCTCCGTTGATGTTCAAATACGTTCCAAAGCTTGCTTTGATGTTCAAAAACATTCTAAAGGCTGATTTGATGTTCAAAAAAGTTCTTAAGCCTCCTTTGATGTTCAAAAAACATTCCAAAGTTTCCTTTGATGTTCAAAAACATTCCAAAGCCTACTTTGATGTTCAAAAACATTCCAAAGCCTCCTTTGATGTTCAAAAACATTCTAAAGCCTCCTTTGATGTTGAAAAACATTCTAAAGACTGATTTGATGTTCAAAAACGTTCCAAAGCCTCCTTTGATGTTCAAAAACATTCTAAAGTTTCCTTTGATGTTCAAAAACATTCTAAAGGATGATTTGATGTTCAAAAACATTCTAAAGTTTCCTTTGATGTTCAAAAACATTCTAAAGGATGATTTGATGTTCAAAAACATTCCAAAGCCTCCTTTGATGTTCAAAAACATTCTAAAGTTTCCTTTGATGTTCAAAAACATTCTAAAGTCTGATTTAATGTTTTAAAACGTTCCAAAGCCTCTGTTGATGTTCAACAACATTCTAAAGGCCCTTTGATTTTCAAAAAGACTCCAAAGGCCCCTTTGATGTTCAAAGACGTTCTAAAGTTTCCTTTGATGTTTAAAAACGTTGTTAAGCCTCCTTTGATGTTCAAAAACGTTCCAAAGCCTTCTTTGATGTTCAAAAACATTCTAAAGGCTGATTTGATGTTTAAAAACGTTCCAAAGCCTCCTTTGATGTTCAAAAAACGTTCCAAAGCCTTTTTTGATGTTCAAAAACATTCTAAATGCTCCTTTGATGTTCAAAAATGTTCCAAAGCCTCTGTTGATGTATAAGAACATTCCAAAGCCTCCTTTGATGTTCAAAAACATTCTAAAGTCTGATTTAATGTTTAAAAACGTTCCAAAGCCTCTGTTGATGTTCAACAACATTCTAAAGGCCCTTTGATTTTCAAAAAGATTCCAAAGGCCCCTTTGATGTTCAAAAACGTTCTAAAGCTTCCTTTGATGTTTAAAAACGTTCTTAAGCCTCCTTTGATGTTCAAAAACATTCTAAAGGCTCCTTTGATGTTCAAAAACGTTCCAAAGCCGGTGATGTATAAAAACGTTCCAAAGCCTCCTTTGATGTTCAAAAACATTCTAAAGTCTGATTTAATGTTTTAAAACGTTCCAAAGCCTCTGTTGATGTTCAACAACATTCTAAAGGCCCTTTGATTTTCAAAAAGATTCCAAAGGCCCCTTTGATGTTCAAAAACATTCTAAAGTTTCCTTTGATGTTTGAAAACCTTCTTAAGCCTCCTTTGATGTTCGAAAGCATTCTAAAGGCTCCTTTGATGTTCAAAAACGTTCCAAAGCCTCTGTTGATGTATAAAAACGTTCCAAAGCCTCCTTTGATGTTCAAAAACATTCTAAATTCTGATTTGATGTTTAAAAACGTTCCAAAGCCTCTGTTGATATTCAAAAACATTCTAAAGCCTCCTTTGATATTGGAAAATGTTCCAAAGCCTCTGTTGTTGTTTAAAAACGTTCCAAAGCCTCCTTTGATGTTCAAAAACATTCCAAACCCTCCGTTGATGTTCAAAAACGTTCCAAAGCCTCTGTTGATGTTTAAAAAATTTCCCAAGTTTCCGTTGATGTTTAAAAACGTTCCAAAGCCTCCTTTGATGTTCAAAAAACATTCCAAAGCCTCCTTTGATGTTTAAAAAACCTTCCAAAGCCTCCTTTGATGTTCAAAAGGGTCCCAAAGTTTCCTTTGATGTTCAAAAACATTCCAAAGCCTACTTTGATGTTCAAAAACATTCCAAAGCCTCCTTTGATGTTCAAAAACATTCTAAAGGCTGATTTGATCTTTAAAATCATTCCAAAGCCTCCTTTGATGTTCAAAAAACATTCCAAAGGCCCCTTTGATGTTAAAAAACGTTCTTAAGTCTACTTTGATGTTCAAAAGCGTTCCAAAGATTCCCTTGATGTTTAAAAACTTTCCAAAGCCTCCTTTGATGTTCAAAACATTCCAAAGCCTCCTTTGATGTTCAAAAACATTCTAAAGTCTGATTTGATGTTTAAAAAATGTTCCAAAGCCTCTGCTGATGTTCAAAAACATTCTAAAGCCTCCTTTGATATTCAAAAACGTTCCAAAGCCTCCTTTGATGTTCAAAAAGATTCCAAAGTTACCTTGGATGTTAAAAAACGTTCCAAACCCTCAATTGATGTTCAAAAACATTCCAAAGCCTCCTTTGATTTTCAAAAACATTCCAAAGCCTCCTTTGATGTTAAAAACATTCCAAAGGCCCCTTTGATGTTCAAAAACGTTCTAAAGGCCCCTTTGATGTTTAAAAACATTCTAAAGGCTCCTTCGATGTTCAAAAACGTTCCAAAGCCTCGGTTGATGTTTAAAGACGTTCAAAAGCCTCCTTTGAAATTCCTTTGATGTTCAAAAAAACATTCTAAAGGCTCCTTTGATGTTGAAAAATGTTCCAAAGCCTCTGTTGATGTATAAAAACGTTCCAAAGCCTTCTTTGATGTTCCAAAGCGTTCCAAAGATTCGTTTGATGTTCAAAAACATTCCAAAGCCTCCTTTGATGTTCAAAAACATTCCAAAGCCTCCTTTGATGTTCAAAAACATTCTAAAGGCTGATTTGATGTTTAAAAACGTTCCAAAGCCTCTGTTGATATTCAAAAACATTCCAAAGCCTCCTTTGATGTTTAAAAAACCTTCCAAAGCCTCATTTGATGTTCAAAAGGGTCCCAAAGTTTCCTTTGATGTTCAAAAACATTCCAAAGCCTACTTTGATGTTCAAAAACATTCCAAAGCCTCCTTTGATGTTCAAAAACATTCTAAAGGCTGATTTGATCTCTAAAATCGTTCCAAAGCCTCCTTTGATGTTCAAAAAACATTCCAAAGGCCCCTTTGATGTTCAAAAACGTTCTTAAGCCTACTTTGATGTTCAAAAGCGTTCCAAAGATTCCCTTGATGTTTAAAAACATTCCAAAGCCTCCTTTGATGTTCAAAACATTCCAAAGCCTCCATTGATGTTCAAAAACATTCTACAGTCTGATTTGATGTTTAAAAAATGTTCCTAATCCTCTGCTGATGTTCAAAAACATTCTAAAGCCTCCTTTGATATTCAAAAGCGTTCCAAAGCCTCCTTTGATGTTCAAAAAAAACATTCTAGAATCCTTTGATGTTCAAAAACGTTCTTAAGACTCCTTCGATGTTCAAAATCATTCCAAAGAACCTTTGATGTTCAAAAACATTTCAAAGCCTCCTTTGATGTTCAAAAAACATTCCAAAGGCCCCTTTGATGTTCAACAACGTTCTTAAGGATCCTTTGATGTTCAAAAACGTTCTTAAGCCTACTTTGATGTTCAAAAGCGTTCCAAAGATTCCCTTGATGTTTAAAAACATTCCAAAGCCTCCTTTGATGTTCGAAACATTCCAAAGCCTCCATTGATGTTCAAAAACATTCTACAGTCTGATTTGATGTTTAAAAAATGTTACAAATCCTCTGCTGATGTTCAAAAACATTCTAAAGCCTCCTTTGATGTTCAAAAAGATTCCAAAGTTACCTTGGATGTTAAAAAACGTTCCAAACCCTCAATTGATGTTCAAAAACATTCCAAAGCCTCCTTTGATGTTCAAAAACATTCCAAAGCCTCCTTTGATGTTCAAAAAACATTCCAAAGGCCCCTTTGATGTTCAAAAACGTTCTAAAGGCCCCTTTGATGTTTAAAAACATTCTAAAGGCTCCTTCGATGTTCAAAAACGTTCCAAAGCCTCTGTTGATATTCAAAAACATTCTAAAGCCTCCTTTGATATTGGAAAATGTTCCAAAGCCTCTGTTGTTGTTTAAAAACGTTCCAAAGCCTCCTTTGATGTTCAAAAACATTCCAAACCCTCCGTTGATGTTCAAAAACGTTCCAAAGCCTCTGTTGATGTTTAAAAAATTTCTCAAGTTTCCGTTGATGTTTAAAAACATTCCAAAGCCTCCTTTGATGTTCAAAAACATTTCAAAGCCTCCTTTGATGTTCAAAAAACATTCCAAAGGCCCCTTTGATGTTCAACAACGTTCTTAAGGATCCTTTGATGTTTAAAAACGTTCCAAAGCCTCCTTTGATGTTCAAAAACATTCCAATCCCTCCGTTGATGTTCAAAAACGTTCAAAAGCCTCCGTTGATGTTTAAAAACGTTCAAAAGCCTCCTTTGATGTTCAAAAAACGTTCAATAGCCTCGTTTGACGTTCAAAAACATTCTAAAGGCTCCTTTGATGTTGAAAAACGTTCCAAAGCCTCTGTTGATGTATAAAAACGTTCCAAAGCCTCCTTTCATCTTGCAAAGCGTTCCAAAGATTCGTTTGATGTTCAAAAACATTCCAAAGCCTCCTTTGATGTTCAAAAACATTCTAATGACTGATTTGATGTTTTAAAACGTTCCAAAGCCTCTGTTAATGTTCAAAAACATTCTAAAGCCTCCTTTGATATTGGAAAATGTTCCAAAGCCTCCTTTGATGTTCAAAAAAAAACATTCTAGAATCCTTTGATGTTCAAAAACGCTCTTAAGCCTCCGTTGATGTTCAAAAACATTCCAAAGCCTCCTTTGATGTTCAAAAACATTTCAAAGCCTCCTTTGATGTTCAAAAAACATTCCAAAGGCCCCTTTGATGTTCAACAACGTTCTTAAGGATCCTTTGATGTTTAAAAACGTTCCAAAGCCTCCTTTGATGTTCAAAAACATTCTAAAGTCTGATTTGATGTTTAAAAACGTTCCAAAGCCTCTGTTGATATTCAAAAACATTCTAAAGCCTCCTTTGATATTGGAAAATGTTCCAAAGCCTCTGTTGTTGTTTAAAAACGTTCCAAAGCCTCCTTTGATGTTCAAAAACATTCCAAACCCTCCGTTGATGTTCAAAAACGTTCCAAAGCCTCTGTTGATGTTTAAAAAATTTCTCAAGTTTCCGTTGATGTTTAAAAACGTTCCAAAGCCTCCTTTGATGTTCAAAAGGGTCCCAAAGTTTCCTTTGATGTTCAAAAACATTCCAAAGCCTACTTTGATGTTCAAAAACATTCCAAAGCCTCCTTTGATGTTCAAAAACATTCTAAAGGCTGATTTGATGTTTAAAAACGTTCCAAAGCCTCCTTTGATGTTCAAAAAACATTCCAAAGGCCCCTTTGATGTTCAAAAACGTTCTTAAGCCTACTTTGATGTTCAAAAGCGTTCCAAAGATTCCCTTGATGTTTAAAAACATTCCAAAGCCTCCTTTGATGTTCAAAACATTCCAAAGCCTCCATTGATGTTCAAAAACATTCTACAGTCTGATTTGATGTTTAAAAAATGTTCCTAATCCTCTGCTGATGTTCAAAAACATTCTAAAGCCTCCTTTGATATTCAAAAGCGTTCCAAAGCCTCCTTTGATGTTCAAAAAAAACATTCTAGAATCCTTTGATGTTCAAAAACGCTCTTAAGCCTCCGTTGATGTTCAAAAACATTCCAAAGCCTCCTTTGATGTTCAAAAACATTTCAAAGCCTCCTTTGATGTTCAAAAAACATTCCAAAGGCCCCTTTGATGTTCAACAACGTTCTTAAGGATCCTTTGATGTTCAAAAACGTTCTTAAGCCTACTTTGATGTTCAAAAGCGTTCCAAAGATTCCCTTGATGTTTAAAAACATTCCAAAGCCTCCTTTGATGTTCAAAACATTCCAAAGCCTCCATTGATGTTCAAAAACATTCTACAGTCTGATTTGATGTTTAAAAAATGTTACAAATCCTCTGCTGATGTTCAAAAACATTCTAAAGCCTCCTTTGATGTTCAAAAAGATTCCAAAGTTACCTTGGATGTTAAAAAACGTTCCAAACCCTCAATTGATGTTCAAAAACATTCCAAAGCCTCCTTTGATGTTCAAAAACATTCCAAAGCCTCCTTTGATGTTCAAAAAACATTCCAAAGGCCCCTTTGATGTTCAAAAACGTTCTAAAGGCCCCTTTGATGTTTAAAAACATTCTAAAGGCTCCTTCGATGTTCAAAAACGTTCCAAAGCCTCTGTTGATATTCAAAAACATTCTAAAGCCTCCTTTGATATTGGAAAATGTTCCAAAGCCTCTGTTGTTGTTTAAAAACGTTCCAAAGCCTCCTTTGATGTTCAAAAACATTCCAAACCCTCCGTTGATGTTCAAAAACGTTCCAAAGCCTCTGTTGATGTTTAAAAAATTTCTCAAGTTTCCGTTGATGTTTAAAAACGTTCCAAAGCCTCCTTTGATGTTCAAAAACATTCCAAAGCCTCCTTTGATGTTCAAAAACATTTCAAAGCCTCCTTTGATGTTCAAAAACATTCCAAAGGCCCCTTTGATGTTCAAAAACATTCCAAAGCCTCCTTTGATGTTAAAAAATGTTCCAAAGCCTCCTTTGATGTTCAAAAACATTCCAAACCCTCCGTTGATGTTCAAAAACGTTCAAAAGCCTCCGTTGATGTTTAAAAACGTTCAAAAGCCTCCTTTGATGTTCAAAAAACGTTCAATAGCCTCGTTTGACGTTCAAAAACATTCTAAAGGCTCCTTTGATGTTGAAAAACGTTCCAAAGCCTCTGTTGATGTATAAAAACGTTCCAAAGCCTCCTTTCATCTTGCAAAGCGTTCCAAAGTTTCCTTTGATGTTCAAAAACATTCCAAAGCCTCCTTTGATGTTCAAAAACATTCTAAAGTCTGATTTGATGTTTTAAAACGTTCCAAAGCCTCTATTGATATTAAAAAACATTCTAAAGCCTCCTTTGATATTCAAAAACGTTCCAAAGCCTCCTTTGATGTTAAAAAAAAAACATTCTAGAATCCTTTGATGTTCAAAAACGTTCTTAAGACTCCTTTGATGTTCAAAATCATTCCAAAGGCCCTTTGATGTTCAAAAACGTTCCAAAGCCTCCTTTGATGTTCAAAAGACATTCCAAAGGCCCCTTTGATGTTCAAAAACGTTCTTAAGGCTGATTTGATGTTTAAAAACGTTCCAAAGCCTCCTTTGATGTTCAAAAACATTCTAAAGTATGATTTGATGTTTAAAAACGTTCCAAAGCCTCTATTGATATTAAAAAACATTCTAAAGCCTCCTTTGATATTGGAAAACGTTCCAAAGCCTCTGTTGTTGTTTAAAAACGTTCCAAAGCCTCCTTTGATGTTCAAAACATTCCAAACCCTCCGTTGATGTTCAAAAAACATTCCAAAGCCTCTGTTGATGTTTAAAAATTTCTCAAGTTTCCGTTGATGTTTAAAAACGTTCCAAAGCCTCCTTTGATGTTCAAAAGGGTCCCAAAGTTTCCTTTGATGTTCAAAAACATTCCAAAGCCTACTTTGATGTTCAAAAACATTCCAAAGCCTCTTTTGATGTTCAAAAACATTCTAAAGGCTGATTTGATCTCTAAAATCTTTCCAAAGCCTCCTTTGATGTTCAAAAAACATTCCAAAGGCCCCTTTGATGTTCAAAAACGTTCTTAAGCCTACTTTGATGTTCAAAAGCGTTCCAAAGATTCCCTTGATGTTTAATAACATTCCAAAGCCTCCTTTGATGTTCAAAACATTCCAAAGCCTCCATTAATGTTAAAAAACATTCTACAGTCTGATTTGATGTTTAAAAAATGTTCCAAAGCCTCTGCTGATGTTCAAAAACATTCTAAAGCCTCCTTTGATGTTCAAAAAGATTCCAAAGTTACCTTGGATGTTAAAAAACGTTCCAAACCCTCAATTGATGTTCAAAAACATTCCAAAGCCTCCTTTGATGTTCAAAAACATTCCAAAGCCTCCTTTGATGTTAAAAACATTCCAAAGGCCCCTTTGATGTTCAAAAACGTTCTAAAGGCCCCTTTGATGTTTAAAAACATTCTAAAGGCTCCTTCGATGTTCAAAAACGTTCCAAAGCCTCCGTTGATGTTTAAAAACGTTCAAAAGCCTCCTTTGATGTTCAAAAAACGTTCAATAGCCTCGTTTGACGTTCAAAAACATTCTAAAGGCTCCTTTGATGTTGAAAAACGTTCCAAAGCCTCCTTTGATGTATAAAAACGTTCCAAAGCCTCCTTTGATGTTCCAAAGCGTTCCAAAGATTCGTTTGATGTTCAAAAACATTCCAAAGCCTCCTTTGATGTTCAAAAACATTCCAAAGCCTCCGTTGATGTTCAAAAACATTCTAATGTCTGATTTGATGTTTTAAAACGTTCCAAAGCCTCTGTTAATGTTTAAAAACATTCTAAAGCCTCCTTTGATATTCAAAAACGTTCCAAAGCCTCCTTTGATGTTCAAAAAAAACATTCTAGAATCCTTTGATGTTCAAAAACGCCCTTAAGCCTCCGTTGATGTTCAAAAATATTCCAAAGCCTCCTTTGATGTTCAAAAACATTTCAAAGCCTCCTTTGATGTTCAAAAAACATTCCAAAGGCCCCTTTGATGTTCAACAACGTTCTTAAGGATCCTTTGATGTTTATAAACGTTCCAAAGCCTCCTTTGATGTTCAAAAACATTCCAATCCCTCTGTTGATGTTCAAAAACGTTCAAAAGCCTCCGTTGATGTTTAAAAACGTTCAAAAGCCTCCTTTGATGTTCAAAAACGTTCTTAAGCCTACTTTGATGTTCAAAAGCGTTCCAAAGATTCCCTTGATGTTTAAAAACATTCCAAAGCCTCCTTTGATGTTCAAAACATTCCAAAGCCTCCTTTGATGTTCAAAAAGATTCCAAAGTTACCTTGGATGTTAAAAAACGTTCCAAACCCTCCATTGATGTTCAAAAACATTCCAAAGCCTCCTTTGATGTTCAAAAACATTCCAAAGCCTCCTTTGATGTTCAAAAAACATTCCAAAGGCCCCTTTGATGTTCAAAAACGTTCTAAAGGCCCCTTTGATGTTTAAAAACATTCTAAAGGCTCCTTCGATGTTCAAAAACGTTCCAAAGCCTCCGTTGATGTTTAAAAACGTTCAAAAGCCTCCTTTGATGTTCAAAAAACGTTCAATAGCCTCGTTTGACGTTCAAAAACATTCTAAAGGCTCCTTTGATGTTGAAAAACGTTCCAAAGCCTCCTTTGATGTATAAAAACGTTCCAAAGCCTCCTTTGATGTTCCAAAGCGTTCCAAAGATTCCTTTGATGTTCAAAAACATTCCAAAGCCTCCTTTGATGTTCAAAAACATTCCAAAGCCTCCTTTGATGTTCAAAAACATTCTAATGTCTGATTTGATGTTTTAAAACGTTCCAAAGCCTCTGTTAATGTTCAAAAACATTCTAAAGCCTCCTTTGATATTCAAAAACATTCCAAAGCCTCCTTTGATGTTCAAAAAAAACATTCTAGAATCCTTTGATGTTCAAAAACGCTGTTAAGCCTCAGTTGATGTTCAAAAACATTCCAAAGCCTCCTTTGATGTTCAAAAACATTTCAAAGCCTCCTTTGATGTTCAAAAAACATTCCAAAGGCCCCTTTGATGTTCAACAACGTTCTTAAGGATCCTTTGATGTTTAAAAACGTTCCAAAGCCTCCTTTGATGTTCAAAAACATTCCAAACCCTCCGTTGATGTTCAAAAACGTTCAAAAGCCTCCGTTGATGTTTAAAAACGTTCCAAAGCCTCCTTTGATGTTCAAAAACATTCTAAAGGCTCCTTTGATGTTCAAAAACGTTCCAAAGCCTCCATTGATGTTTAAAAACGTTCCAAAGCCTCCTTTGATGTTCAAAAAACATCCCAAAGGTTCCTTTGATGTTCAAAAACATTCTTAAGCCTCCTTTGATGTTCAAAAGCGTTCCAAAGGCTCCTTTGATGTATTTAAAAACATTCTAAATCCTACTTTGATGTTCAAAAACAATCTAAAGCCTCCTTTGATGTTCAAAAACGTTCCAAAGCCTCTGTTGATGTTTAAAAAATTTCTCAAGTTTCCGTTGATGTTTAAAAACGTTCCAAAGCCTCCTTTGATGTTCAAAAACAATCTTAAGCCTCCTTTGATGTTCAACATCATTCCAAAGGCCCCTTGATGTTCAAAAACGTTCTTAAGGACCCTTTGATGTTTAAAAACGTTCCAAAGCCTCCTTTGATGTTCAAAAACATTCCAAACCCTCCGTTGATGTTCAAAAACGTTCCAAAGCCTCCGTTGATGTTTAAAAACGTTCCAAAGCCTCCTTTGATGTTTAAAAAACACCCAAAAGGTTCCTTTGATGTTCAAAAACATTCTTAAGCCTCCTTTGATGTTCAAAAGCGTTCCAAAGGCTCCTTTGATGTATTTAAAAAACATTCCAAATCCTCCTTTGATGTTCAAAAACAATCTAAAGCCTCCTTTGATGTTCAAAAAACATTCCAAAGCCTCCGTTCATATTGGAAAACGTTCCAAAGCCTCTGTTGTTGTTTTAAACGTTCCAAATCCTCCTTTGATGTTCAAAAACATTCCAAACCCTCTGTTGATGTTCAAAAACGTTCCAAAGCCTCTGTTGATGTTTAAAAAATTTCTCAAGTTTCCATTGATGTTTAAAAACGTTTCAAAGCCTCCTTTGATGTTCAAAAACATTCTAAAGGCTGATTTGATGTTCAAAAATGTTCTTAATTCTCCTTTGATGTTCAAAAACATTCCAAAGCCTCCTTTGATGTTCAAAAAACATTCCAAAGCCTCCTTTGATGTTCAAAAACATTCCAAAGCCCCTTTTGATGTTCAAAAGACATTCCAAAGGCCCCTTTGATGTTCAAAAACATTCTAAAGGCTGATTTGATGTTTAAAAACGTTCCAAAGCCTCCTTTGATGTTCAAAAAACATTCCAAAGGCCCCTTTGATGTTCAAAAACGTTCCAAAGCCTCCTTTGATGTTCAAAAACATTCTAAAGTTTCCTTTGATGTTCAAAAACATTTCAAAGCCTCCTTTGATGTTAAAAAACATTCTAAAGCCTCCTTTGATGTTCAAAAACATTCTAAAGGCTGTTTTGATGTTCAAAGACGTTCTTAAGCCTCCTTTGATGTTCAAAAAGATTCTAAAGTATCTTTGATGTTTAAAAACGTTCCAAAGCCTCCTTTGATGTTCATAAAACATTCCAAAGGTTCATTTGGTGTTCAAAAATGTTCGTAAGCCTCCTTTGATGTTCAAAAACATTCCAAAGCCTTCGTTCATGTTCAAAAACATTCCAAATCCTCTGTTGATGTTTAAAAACGTTCAAAAGCCTTCTTTGATGTTCAAAAACATTCAAAACCCTCCATTGATATTCAAAAACGTTCCAAAGCCTCTGTTGATGTTCAAAAACATTCCAAAGATTTCTTTGATGTTCAAAAACGGGCTTAAGTCTCCTTTAATGTTCCAAAACCTTGCAAAGGTCCTTTGATGTTAAAAAAGATTCCAAACTTACCTTGGATGTTCAAAAACGTTCCAAACCCTCCTTTGATGTTCAAAAACATTCCAAACCCTCCGTTGATGGTCAAAAACATTCCATAGCTTCCTTTCATGTTCAAAAACATTCTAAAGGCTCCTTTGATGTTGAAAAACGTTCCAAAGCCTCCTTTGATGTTCAAAAACATTCTAAAGGCCCTTTGATGTTCAAAAAGATTCCAAAGTTACGTTGGATGTTAAAAAACATTCCAAAGCCTCCTTTGATGTTCAAAAAACATTTCAAAGGCCCCTTTGATGTTTAAAGACGTTCTAAAGTTTCCTTTGAAGTTCAAAAACATTCCAAAGGCCCCTTTGATGTTCAAAAACATTCTAAAGGCTCTTTTGATGTTCAACAACGTCCCAAAGCCTCCTTTGATGTTCAAAAACATTCTAAGGTTTCCTTTGATGTTCAAAAACATTCCATAGCCTCCTTTGATGTTCAAAAAACATTCCGAAGGCCTCCTTTGTTGTTCAAAAACATTCCAAAGGCCCTTTGATGTTCAAAAAGAGTTCAAAGTTACCTTGCTTGTTTAAAAACGTTCCAAAGCCTCCTTTGATGTTCAATAACATTCTAAAGGCTCCTTTGATGTTCAAAAATGTTCCAAAGCCTCCTTTGATGGTCAACAAACATTCTAAAGCCTCCGTTAATGTTCAAAAACATTCCAAAGGCCCTTTGATGTTCAAAAACATTCCAAAGTTACCTTGGATGTTCAAAAACGTTCCAAAGCCTCCTTTGATGTTCAAAAACGTTCCAAAGCCTCCGTTGATGTTTAAAAATGTTTCAAAGCCTTCTTTGATGTTCAACAATATTCTAAAGGCTGATTTGATGTTCAAATACATTCTAAAGTTTCCTTTGATGTTTAAAAACGTTCCAAACCTTCCTTATATGTTCAAAAACATTCCAAACCCTGCGTTGATGTTCAAAAACGTTCCAAATTTGCCTTTGATGTTCAAAAATGTTCCAAAGCTACCATGGATGTTCAAAAACGTTCCAAACCCTCCGTTGATGTTCAAAAATGTTCCAAAGCCTCCTTTGATTTTCAAAAACATTCCAAAGCCTCCTTTGATGTTCAAAAACAAACCAAAGCCTCCTTTGATGTTCAGAAAATGTTCCAAAGCATCCGTTGATTTTCAAGAACGTTGCAAAGTTTCCTTTGATTTTCAAAAACGTTCCAAAGCCTTCTTTGATATTGAAAGCATTCCAAACCCTCCTTTGATGTTCAAAAACATTCCAAAGCCTCCTTTGATGTTCAAAATACATTCCAAATTTTCCTTTGATGTTCAAAAATGTTCCAAAGCCTCCTTGGATGTTCAAAAACATTCCAAAGCCTCCTTTGATGTTCAAAAGCATTCCAAAGCCTCCTTTGATGTTCAAAAACATTCCAAAGTCCATTTGATGTTTAAAAAGGTTCCAAAGTTACCTTGGATGTTCAAAAAGGTTCCAAAGTTACGTTGGATGTTCAAAAACGTTCCAAACCCTCCTTTGATCTTCAAAAACATTCCACAGCCTCTATTGATATTTAAAGACTTTCTCAAGTCTACTTTGATGTTCAAAATCATTCCAAAGCATCCTTTGATGTTCAAAAATATCCCAAAGTTTCCTTTGATGTTGAAAACATTCCAAATGCTCCTTTGATGTTAAATAACTTAACCTACTGCTAATGATGAACTCATAAATCTACGTCAAATTGTATGAAGACACAAACTTAAATGTCTTTTATACTGTCATGTATTCGTGTGAAATCTCAATGCACTTACAGACCGGTATTAAAGAAATGGATCTTTAAATACAGTCAGCCTCTATTCTAAATACATATTAAAGCTAGCACATTTTATTACAGCTATTGTCACATTTCACCAAAATATGAGACAAAGCACAAGAGCAAACTTACAGGTGATGCTTTCACAAGCCTCTACAGAGGGATGGCTGCAGATGAGACACATGTCTACTCCACACTGAACATGAGGATAATATGGCTGCTTCCATATAACAACTGCCTGTGTAAACATGTAACTTCCTGTTTTAACAAACAACTACTAGGAGGTGCTAATATACTGTTCATAGTTCTTAACTGCTAAAGGCACTACAAAAATAGTGTTCTCTTGTTTTCAATAATGAACCTCATATAAAACTAATTTAAATTCAAGCACCCACTTTCTTGTGGTTGTTGCAACTAGGGGCCTTCCTGCTTTACCCTTGCTTGTGTTGTGAACAGTTCAGGCCCATGTGACCAAATAGACGTGCTTTTAAACCAAGTTGTGCAGGGAGTGGATTTTGTTCGGAGATTAATCTGTTTCCCTTTGAATATTGGCTTGTCGAATAATCTCACCTAGCAAATGAGGTTTTACTTTGGAGTTGTTTCAAGAGGATCAGCTGTGTGATCCAGCAGTGGCAAGAACAGTTTTTTTGGGTGCATCTACTGCTACACAGAGATGTTGTATAAAGGTTCCTTCCCTGGCTATCAGATTATGGTCACTGAAGTTACATCAATTTTTTAACAAGAGGAGTTATCATGTGGCCCATTTTTCTTTTATCTCACTCAAGAATTGCTAAAGGACAACTAATTACAAATATCCTCCCTCTGCTGTGAGCTAAGCATTGTGCTCATTTAATTAAATGAAAAATGGTGCTTTAAGGGGTATAAGCTGCACTCTTCCTAGGGTTGGTAAGTCCCTGAAGTTTTAGCTAAATACTTTGGATGACACTTGGATGATGATTGTGTTTGGACTTGTGGGCATAAAAAATAGGATTTAGTGCTTTAATAATTTAACTTAAGAGGTGTTAGTCTGTGAGTTGTGTCACCAGCGGACAGTAAAGTCAGACTTAAGTTTGTTTTTGTTTTTTTGTCAAACAGTCATCAAACTCTCATAAATACACTTGGTAAGGTAACACTGCCTTCAGTATTGCTGCCTGGAGATTGCACAAACAGCTCAAAAGCAAACTGTTAAAGTGAACAAATTTAATGGATCAGTATTCAAACACATGCTCTTCGTGGAAACACATTTCATGAAACTGCAAACTCATGCAATCTCTTTGGTAATACTTTAGTCAAGGGTCCACAACTTAACATACATTTCATGCCTGACAGATGCATAAATTCATGCATATATTCATTATGACAAGAGATTTTAAGAAATGGTTTTGTACACTGAAGGGCTTCAAGGTTCACATCATTTATTGCAACAGGTAACAGTATTGAGCTAATATTTTTCATCAGCCGGAAGTGACGAGTGCAAGATACCTGATCATTTACAGGTGAGTCACATGAACCAATGTAGAGGCAAGAATAAATATTCAGCAACTATTCAGGCTGTCAGACAGAAAAAAAGTCAATTATTTTTAAACACCAATATTGATATTAATAACAATAACAGCAGTATTACAATTAATGTTATTATGTCTGTATGTATTCTAAATGGGCGGCACGGTGGCGCAGCAGGTAGTACACATTCCTCACAGCAAGAAGGTTTCCGGTTCGATCCCTGGGTTGGACAGGGGCCTTTCTGTGTGAAGTTTGCATGTTCTTCCCGTGCATGCATGGGTTCTCTCCGAGAACTCCAGCTTCCTTCCACAGACCAAAAACAAACAAACAAAAAAAAACATGCTCATTAGGTTAATCGGTGACTCTAAATCGCCCTTAGGTATGAGTATGAGTGTGAATGGTTATCTGTCTCTCCATTTGCCCTGTGATTGACTGACGACCGGTTCAGAGTGTACCCCGCCCTTTCGCCCAATGACAGCTGGGATAGTCTCCAGCCCCCCCGACCCCGAAAGGGATATACTGGTATAGAAAATGAATGAATGAATGTATTCATATGAAACACCAGGAACAAACATGTACCAACCATACCTCATGTTACTTCATACATTCACAATAGTGAAGAGTTCCAGTTTTAAAGAGTTTAAGTTTATAATGTTTAACAGTGCTAAATATGGATAACACCTTTGCTTTCTCCATAAAAAGGTGGGGTCATAATGTTGATGTAATTATGATAACAATATTTGAAATATAAAAAAAAAATGTCAGTTGCCATAACTTGAAAGCTGCATACTCAGTCATGAAGAAACCAAGAAATTCATATGGTAGACTTGTCTAATGGTGACTGAGAGATGCTATTCAACACATTTATTAAGGTATAAAGTCAGTAATTTGGATATGAAAACACTATATATATATATATATATATATATATATATATATATATATATATATATATATAGATATATATAGATATATAGATATATATATATAGATATAGATATAGATATAGATATAGATATATAGATATAGATATATACAAAATATTCTGTGATGATATCAAATAAATGTAATAGAAGATGACAAAAGATGACAGAGGTATGACCATAGAGACAAAATACAAGAACAAAATTTCTTAATCTTTTTTACAAACAACCAATGAATGACAAGATTTCTCTGATCATTTCATCAGTTTTGACCATTATAAAACAAACAGTATGAATATACAAAGACATTTGCACCGACATAATTAACATTTTACACCATCAACACTTTTACTCCAGTTTTTTCTTTCTCCATATAGTCATTTATTGCCAGTCTTCATAGCACATTCTTTTGAGATGTTACATTCAAACTGTGACCTTTGGCTGCTTGAGATTGGACACGACCATTGAGAAAAGAGAGTAGAAGGTACTGAGAACATTCCATCAGTCAAGAGATGAGAGCAGCTGTAGCTCGGTCTGGAAGGATTTGGTTTGATGACCACAGGGTGGCCAGTTCAAGTCCTGACTGAACCATGCTTGGAAGTTGGTTTGTTTGATAGCTAGGGAGGTGCCCTCTGACTTCCTGGGCACTGCTTGCTTCTTTCATTTAAATAATTTGGAATTTCCCCCTCTGGGACTAATAAAGGCATATCATATCTTGTCTTATCTTAACTATTAACCAAAAGCAGATTTTGTAGCTCATACTGTGCATAAAACCAATCACAGGACTTTCTATTATACCTCAGACCAGTGACAGGCCAAGGTGGAGTTTTCAAAATGTCTGTCCATGCATCAATTCATTTATCTATGCAGGCCATTCTTGTACTTGCAATATCTCAAAACAGCTTTAATTTTTTTTTTCAATTAATCTCTGCACTTCAATCCACCAGGCTGCAGACCAGCGCTGGGCAACGGAACATTTGGTACCAGGTTTTTCAATAAATGAGACCCAAGGGTTTTTAATTTCTAAAGGATGACTGGATTCTTACAAATCCACTTGCTCCTGCTCCTCAAACTTTTTACTCAAGCCCCAGTCACACATTCCTGTTTGTTATGGCGATTGTGCACGATTGTACACAATTGGCAAGGCTGGTTAAATCGGCATGATATGGGAAGAAATGTCTGTCTCTCCCCCGGACACACCCCGTAAATATACCATCAGCAATGCTTCTACAGCGCTTTGGGGGCATTTGTCCCACTTCAATTAGGTTAATACAACAATACGACGAGGACTCCATTAATTTCTACCCTGCTGCACCAACGTCAGCCCTGTTGGAGCCCAGTTGTTGGCATTAAATAAGCCCCGTTGCTTGGGTCACCTTGAGCGGGACACAGTCGGAGCACAAACTACATCCTTGTGAATCGTCCTCAGAGTGTTTCCAGGATTAAGCCATCAGATTGAGCACTGTACATACCGCACTACCATTCACCTTAGAACTGAATTAGGCTTCTACCCCACTATGCTGAGAGAGGCAACTCTCCACAACAGTTTATGAACAGTTCAAGACAGTCAGGACCCTTCCCCATTCCCCGGCATTCATCCACAGCTATACAACGCTAAAGCAGATCAAATAGCGCATGCACCATAACCAAAGTATGTTTCACCAGGATTATGACAATCGTGCACAATCACCATGACAAAAAGTAATGTGTGACTTGGACTTTAACAAACAAAACTAACAAATACTATCTTAAGACACTTTACAAAAGGCTAAGTTATATATCTATATATATCTATATATATCTATATATATATATATATATATATATCTATATATATATATATATATATCCATATATATTTTTTTATTTATATATATATATATGTATTTATCCTTTTTTTTTTTTTTTTTTAATCAAGACTTCACATAAAACCACCAAAGCCTTGTTTCCATAGAACGGTTTGATTCGGTTCAGTACATTTTGCCATGGTTTGGAGTGGTAATCCCTTATCTTGTTTGCATTGTTACAGCCAGGGTGGGGATGTGGGCAGGGAAAAGACGGTCATGGCAACTTTATAAATGTATGACATCACAAAAGCACAACACAGTGAATTGGTCTGAAGTAGATTGGAATTGTAAACAAAGAGCAATAATTGGGGACCTATGGCACTCTAAGACTCTTTGGAGTGCTATAATGCTGACATTCTTCACAGCAACAGTAATGAACAAATTACCCTACATCTGGAGCTTTTTTTAATGTGGCAAGGCGTGGTTTTATATCAGCTGCTGTCACATGGAGGATGGTGATTTTGTGACAAATCAACAGAATGAGGCACTTTTAGCCCCACCTTTAAGGGTCTGTTGCACACTTGGCATCCTTCAGAAGGGGATTTTTTTTTCACACAACTACAACAAAATATTCCATCACTTCTCAGTGTATCACTGCATGTGCCACAATATGGCAGCTTACAACCAGACAGTAGATATAAATCAGCGCTATTTTACACTCTGTGATTCTCAGAGCTGGTCAGAAAGTTCATAACAACAGGAAAGAGGCAGTTCTGAAAGTGCTGCACAGACAATGACATGTTTGTGCATGCATACACAAACACACATTTAAACACAGTCACTTTCAGGCAGCACCAAGCAATTAATCCTATCTCTGGCATGTGGACTATTAACAATGATCTGAGCACCGGTCTGGTAACAGAAGTGATTTTTGGCCTCGCTCAGCCATGTGTGGATGAAACATGAAGATACACATCACAGGAAGGGAAAATGTGGTAACTGAAAAGATTTCAGAACATATCAGATTCTGATCCTCTCATGGGGAGTCTAAAAAGAAGCAAAGACTTTGTGAGATGCAGAGTCATCTGCTGCCATTGTGAGAAATGATACTGCACATTATGGGAGAATAATTAGACTGAGATCAAAGAACATGGAAACAGTAATCTGCCTGACTGTGTGATCATTTGTCTCTGAGGTGGATATTGATCCTCATGCTCCAATAGACTCCCAATTTGCCGAGTCGTTGGGTGTTTTTTAATGAGCCGGTAAGTAGTGAAATGTAGTTTAGGGCAGCGGCTTGTAACTGCTCTGGCCCCAGGAGCCACAACTACTTTAAAGAATTGAGTTTGGACCTTAGAAGGAACATAACTTTTAACTGAACAAAGAAGTAGGAAATGACAAATGCGTTTCAAGAGTTTATCATTACAGGAGCATCATGGTATGAAATGCAGGTTTACATTAGTTTGTAAGTCATTTTGCCATGATTATATTTTGGTTTTCTTCTGGTTGTCTTGACAACTTGGGATGGGCAACTCGAGGCCCTCTGGCCACATGCACTCACCCTACTAACTCAATGCAGCTCACAAGTGAATCTCAAACATCACAAAAAGAATCAGTATGATGAAAATGTGCAAATCTAACAGGACAACACTGAAAATTACATCAGTTTAGAGTGAATAGTCATGGTTGGCCGCAGTTGTTTTGCTAAACTAACCTTTTCTGAATTGTAAAAAGGTCTGACGAGTCGGGGTTACCTTGGCTACGTTGGTCAGCTATGCAATTTCTATGGCCGTTTCCATGACGATGCACGTCCATCAGCTTTCGGGGGTGGAGCCAGGGGTGTGGTATGAAGGGAGAGGCGGGTCTAACTTTGTTTATCAACAACCTCTCCACTCGTTTTCTCCCACATCGCTGACTACACCTTTAAGCAAGACAGAAGTGATTTGATTTTGGTGGTGCTATAAATCTAGATCTAGTAACATTTTAAAAGTGCAGTGTGTAGAAATTGGCATTTTAGAGACATCTAGTGTTCAGATTTTGGAATGAGCCCGTCCGTTATTAACACATCACATTACAAGGCGACGAGAGCCGGTGAAGACCAAAAGGATCGTGAACAGGGCATCATTTACAACAGTTACCAGGTGAGGGTTTTTCATTCATATTTGTAATTATTACTTTTATAGATTATTAGTCAGTTAAGATGATGATTATAGGTTTTGTAAACTTTTGTAGACTCATATACAAAACTCCCATTTTACTCTTTTTGTCCCCTACACCCATCAGTAGACAACATGGCTGATCGTTATGTCAGCTTCCACAAAAGGGAGATAAATAAAAAGGGAGTAAATAAATTTAAAAATCTTTTTCTAACTTAATTAAAAGAAAACAAAGGTTTTATGGGGACGGTTGTACACCTACCTCAACAGACTTTACATACAAATAGAAACATTATATCCTATATTTACCATTTCTGTTTGATGAAATGCTGCCTACTTTTTCACACTACACCTTGAAAAATTTGCTAACATTGCACAGTGAAGCAGGGTTTTGTTTTTGTTTTTTGTTTTGCATATTGGGAGTTTGAAATTATCCCTGCTATTTATTTGAATAAAGTCAACAAAAATCATCCCTCTATCCATTATCTATAATGAAGCGAAGCCTGCGAGCTAGTTCAGGCAGACAACTCGAGCTGCGCTGCTATTCACATGTCACATTTCAAATTTCGCATGTCATACGTCACACTCCTTACATCAATCCTCCAATCACACTCTCCACCTCTCAATTTGGCGGTGTATTTAAACTGGGAGTTTACCCATCTCTCCCTCTGCACAGCAAATTTGCTGCGTGTTCTTTCACCTGCTCTCTCATGCGATCGTCATCATACCTTTTGTTCCGGTGATCCTGATGTCTCTCGTCGTCTTCGATTCAGTAAGTGAGTCTCGGCTGTCATGGGAGGACGCTGAGCTTAATCCCGAAACCCAGATTCAGTCCCTGAAGTCAGCTTTGTGAATGAATCCCGCTTCGTCCTCGCCAGATCTCCCGCACATCCGCAAACAACCCGCGTCTGGCCAGTGCACCGCATCCTGGAAGAATTCAACGCCCGTAACTTCACCACGCCGGCCGGCCTCTGCCATGAGGAGATTTTCGATTATTCGATGATCCAGCAGTACTCCAGATTCCTCCCGGGGGGAAGGTAAAGCGCCAGGTAAAGCACACTGCCAATGTCCCTCCTCCTGAACTGGAGCCTGGCGCTGCCTCCCAAGCAAAGCAGCCAGATTCCGGCTTCTCCACAGATGCGTCCTCCCTGTCTGCACTGAACAGCGCTGAACACCATGGAAAACAACGCCGCGCCATATGAACATCCCGGGTCCACTTCCGCGTCCTTCGCTTCGCTGGTTGCAGTCCTTCCCGGTTGCCGTATGCCGCAAGGATCCTGGGATCTGCAGTCCCGTTCATGCTGTGGGTTCTTGGTTTCTGCCTCCTGCTGCTGCTATTCCTGATTCTCTAAGGAATCAAATCTTTTCAGGTAATCTCATTCCCGCAATCTTTAACATCTGACACAATGATTGAATTATAAGTCTTCTTCAGGGTTGTTATATCATCAGCTCGTGTCAATCATATTTTATTTCTCTCTTTTCATTCATCTGAGAGGTATGGAGAATCATCATCGACTGGATTAGAGTTATTTAAAGTAATTTCTTATTATCAAACTTTGCTCTTATCTCGATAGACCATTATATTAATCTGTTGAAGATTCTGTTGTGTAGTTTGAATTTGCATACAAAGATATGAGGTGTGGAGACGTTTCAGTAATTCTAAATCAGAATCAGAAATCAGAATCAAGAATACTTTATTAATCCCCAGGGGAAATTCGGTTGTTTTAGTTGCTGTTCAACACAGCTTAACAGTTGGAAATATAAGATGAAGAAATTAGAATAGAGGAGCATCAATTTAACTAATTGAAATAAATTAATAAATTAATAAATTAATTAAAAGGCAGAATTAAAATAAAATAACATAGAATAAATTCAACCAAATGAAAATAAAAGGATTGTAACATGCAACATCAACTTCCTTGTGAAAGAAAATAAGTTAAAATGAGACTGTGAATGAGATTAAGGTATAATCAGTATTAACAATTCATAATATTTATACCACAGACGTACAGGTAAAGCTAAGGATAGTGATCCAAGACTGTTCAAGTTCCTTACTTTGGCAGAATTTATGTGGCTTTCTGTGTTTTAGAGTGACTATTTGTGAAGTATATCCGCAACACAGAGAGGAATTTGTCACCTGCTTAGCCACAATTTCAGATCTTTCTTAGAGTGGTTCTCTTTAAGGGTACCACAGTCTTTTCTGCCAAAGCTGCCATGTATATCAAATCAATCAGAGGCTAAATTAGTCTTTAGTTGACCTAATCCTTATTAGCTTACATTCTGCCAGGCATAAAACCATATCCTGCTCCATCTGCAGTTCCTTCACCCAAATGACCTCCCTCTGTCCAAGAACTGCGCTGCAAGAACTGTCAGCTCCTAAACCTCAAACAAATCCATTGCCCAGCTCTAAAAGTAATAAGTATAAGGAAGCTCCATCCTGCAAAATCGGGGAAATAAACATTAAGCATCATTCAATTCTAGTGAACGTGCCAGCACTTTCCAAAGCTCTTTCTAATCACCTCAGGAGATGCTTTGTGAGTTCTCTCATCACTGGTCTAGTCCAAGGTTCCTAACAGGCCTGGCTGGCTCAAAAATAAATTAATAAATAATAATTAAAAAAAAAAAATAAGTGAATAAATTAATTTAATTAATATAGATAATAAATATATCAATTAAAATGATAATAAATAAATAAATAAATAAATAAATAAATAATTAAAACACATTAATGCATATTTAATTCGTTCACAGGACCGTATCATGCTCTCTGCCCCAAATCACGAACTGAAATTGGGAAAGGGCTTTGCGTACTCTGCACTATCAGACTGGAATGTTATGCAGAATGACTTAAAGCTCAAGGAGCTGGTGTTCTTAAATGTTTTTAAATCCAAAATGAAAGACATGGAGGTAGATTCTATCCAATGCCGACATTTTGGCTAAGCTGTGATACAGCTCATAGATGTCTCTGTTTTTAATCCATAATGATGTGCTTGTAAATTGTTTTTGTCTCTTTTGTATCTGTCAGCAACTTGTGTTTTTGCTGCTGCCTGTCTTGGCCAGGTCTCCCTTGGAAAAGAGGTTTTAATCTCAATGGGACCAATCTGGTTAAATGAAGGTTATATATAAATAAATAAATAGATGATGATGATGATGATGATGATGATGATGATGATGATGATGATGATAATAAATAACCAATGTCTGAATAATAAATAAATAAATACATAAATACAAAATAAATAATAATGATAATGATAATAATGATGATGATAATGATAATGATAATATAATAATACTAATAATTTTCAGAGGCTTGATGCTGGACAACATGTGAAAACTCCCTTTGCTCTGCTCCATCAGCCACAGTGTAAAATAAATACATAAATTCTTAAAAAATAAACAAATAAATAAATAAATAAATAAATAAAATAATAATAATAAATAAAATAAAATAAATAATAAAATAAATAAATGAATACAACTAAATTAATTGATTAAAATACTACTACTATTACTACTACTACTAATAATAATAATAATAATGATGATAAAAATAAATAAGAATAATTAAGTAATCTTAAAGACAGAGCAGTTTTGATGAAGGCTGTTGTTCAGATCTGCAGTTTGGTCTTGCTCTGCGATGAATGAAATTTGAAATGAAATTTCTTTCTTTACTTTGACTATGTTGAGTCTTCAGATTCTCTCCAGTTATATACTGACGCTGCTCCATATGCTGGTTTTGGGGGGTTCCTATAACAATGAATGGTTTGTAGATGTCTGGCCAACCGAAATGCAGACCTTCAAGGATCCTAAATCTACTGCCCTTTATGAGCTTTACCCAGTAATGTTGCTTGCTCTCAACCAGGTCTCTATTTTAATCCACAGCATGGTCTCAGCTTTTCTGAATTGAAAATAGAAAGCACATGTATGCCTTATACTTGAAGCACTCAAATCTGTCAGATCTCAACAAGGCACTCAAATCAAATCGCAAAAACTAAAACTGTTTTTTTTGGGGGGGGCCTTTCTCTATGATGAATATCTGCATCATAGTCCCCCCCTATCAACCATCATCCCCTGGTTCATCAATGGTCACAAATCTATGACCAGATCCTGGTTCTCTTCAATCTGCAAGTTTCTGTTGAGCCATGGCCTGCCTCCCAGACTCTATTCCCCTCAAACCCCTGAAGATTGGTGTAACCATGACCACATTGCTTCATCTGCCTACCGCAACACTGGAATCCCTGGCGCCCTGGTCCTTTTCTGCACATCAACGCTAAGGAGACTTCACAAGAAAATCATTCTGTCTGCTCAAAGCTCATGAGTTCCTGCATTTGATATTTAAAGATTGTATCCATTGCTGCATAACTCTGTACTGCATATCAGGTAGTGTGCTGGGGTTAAGTATGTACCAATTCATTATGCTAACATCTGAATTCACTAGGTAGTATATTCCTCTCAGCGGGCGCTGGGGGGAATGGCGACACGGCCAATGGTGCCTGGGCACACACATAGTAGTCACTAGATAGTGTATTCCTCTAACAGCAGGCGCTGGGGGGAATAGCCACACATAGCAGTTCTCATCAGCAGCGCCAGGCTCCAATCAGTTAAGTTTTGAGGGTGTTGCTATGTTTTGCTCATCACTCCTCCATGCCTTCATGTAAACCTTTCTGCAAGGAGTGATGAGACTGGAGCCTGGACGCCAAACCTATAACATGTATTTGCAGCAACAATAAAACAATTTAACATGAGTTGACTGACTGAATTTCTCATCCCCTCTGGTGATGTGGGGGGGCTAGAGCCCATCACAGATGACATTGGGTGAGAGGAGGTGTACACCCTGGACCAGTCCCCAGATTGTCATAGGGTCATATTTCTGCTCATATGCACACCCACAGGCAATTTGGAGTCCCAATTTAACTGAATGAGCGTGTTCCTGGCCCATGCGTGGAAGTTGCAGTGCCTGGAAAGAACCCACACAAGCACAAGAGGAATAAGCAGTGTCCGCACGACTGACAGACATGGGGTTCCAACCACACACAAACTAGCTGCTGCACCACCGTGCCGCCCCTCAACAAAAATCATGACACATAAAATGTATTAATTTTACAGAACCTTCTCTATACCCGGTGTGTGGACGTTTTTGTTGCATTAGCTTCATTGTATGAGTGCTCTTCTTTTTTGGGGTTTCATTACACACATTGGCAAATGAAGCATTTGCGCTCTGAGGAGCACTTCAAAAACTGCTCTTGGTCCAGTTATAAACTCAACATGGATTCTTCAACAAATGTGCTGATATAAAACTGCAGAGTATGTGGGCTGCTGTGGATTCTAAGTGAACAATGTGGATTAAAGGCCATCTAATGCTGCTCCGAAAACCAGGAACACATTGTACCAACAGACCTGACTGCGGACCCGGTTTCAGGTGGTTTAGTCCTTGTTACTCCAAGCTGTTTTTTGCCATTTTTAGCCTAACTACAAAATAGCAGGACATATCCCTTTAAATATGGTTCTCACAAGCCCTTGTTAATATTTTAGATTAAACTTATAATCTGCAAAGAAATTTAATGTTATATATATTTCCATAGTTACACTTGCTTCCATCTGGTTGTATGCCACTCTTGGAGGCTGTCTCTTATGCGATAAAGGGCCACATCTGTCACTCAACAGGAACTTTCACATCCTTTTAGGGTCAAAATGGAGGTCAAATAACAACACTGTCAGGTATTTTATAACAACAATGTGACAATAATTTAAAAATAGCTGATGTATCCCACTGGATCAAATTACTGGATCTGGAGCCCTCCATATATTGACTGGAGATACATCATTCAGTTCCAGTGATATCAGTAAACAACATAAGTGAGTCTGCTGGTCACCGGTGGGGCACTGGTGTTAGGGAAGGTTAAGAAATTGTCATCAATTCATTCTCAAGGTATACGCACCTTCATTTTTAGACCAAACACATGTTGTATAATAGGGCTCTAAGGGACTGTAAATACAAAGAAGAAGAAAATTCAGTCCTGTTTGACTGAGGTGTCTAATGACATAGATAAGACATTTTCAATTTACAGGTGGGTTGAAGTGCCTCTCAGAACTGATTCAGTACATTATTCGTTCAAAAAATGATAACGTCCAATTTAAAGTTCTATTCTATTAGCCTAAGTTGAAACTCTGACTATTTGATGCATGTCAATATACTCCAAAAATACAAAACAATGAAGATTACTGGAATAACAATGATAAGAATACACCAAAGGGCTGGCCATTTTGAGCATGCCAGCCTGGCAAAGTTCAACCAAGCTGCTGCCAGGCCTTTGGACTTTTTCTTTGGTCCCCACCCACCTAAGTCTTTATGCACGTTTGTTCCACATGTAATATCTACATGGTAGCAGATGGACTATGCAGCAAAAAGAGCTTTTGTGCACTTTTCTCCCCTGATGCGTGCTTGCTGCCTGCCTAGTGTCTGCCCACCCTTTCTGATGAATAATGTAACAAGTGGTGAGTGGTGTGGGTGGTGGAGAGGGATGGCCGCTCCTCAAAATAGACTCCAGAGCAAAAAGCAGAAGACTTAAACAGAAGCACACACTCAGTTATGAAACATTTCTGAGAGCAAAGAGCCTGGCAGCCGGCAGTCATTTGAAATAGAACTGCAGATCTGAGGCACTACACGGGACCACCCCGGACTAGAAATGGTCATGTCAAACTATTTATGGAATAATAGAGCTGCGGCACAAGCAACACTTTAGGGATGTCTGCTAGGGGGGGGGTCAGCTTTAGAGTAGTGTGAATATGTCACAGCTGGGGGGGAGAGGATGCAAAGGGCAAAAATGTCCATAAATATGGTATGGCTAGGAAAATTCTTTAGCACTTTAGATACATTTCTTTATTTTCAGATTGGACAAACCACTTAAGACCAAAATTTTGCTTTTAGTTAGTTTTTGTTGATTTAAAGGAACACTACACCCAAACAACGATTTGGCCTCATTTTCTACTCACCCTCATGCTGAACAACACTGTGGAGTAGTTTTGGAACATCTAGGATGCAGCCAGAGATCTGGGGGGATCCTCGCTGTCCACTGACATTGATATCATGACTTAAATAGGAGCCCGAACGAACAGTGTCCTTAAAAGTCCACAAAAAGTCGGCAATATTCCTCCATACTGTTCGTGCGCTGTAATCCAAGTGTCCTGAGCGGGTAACGTCCACCATTTACTCGAAACGACATCATTTAGCACATGTTTATAGCCTAAACAGTACTACTTCGCATTTCTGTGATACACTTACGGGTGCCTACGGGAGCTGCGGCTGACCAAACCAAACGAATGCGCACTCTGCAATAACTAGGAGCGTAGAACAAGAAATCCCACATTCTGCTGTGAGCGACGGAGCCGTGGACAGACACAAGAGGGGTCAGCAGAATGTGGGATTTCTTGTGTTCTTGTTTCTTCTTCTACGCTCTAGGTGTGAGTGGGTTTAACGCAGCCGAGTGTTGTCTTCACCAATCAAATGAACACCTCTCCTTGCCTTTAAATGCGCTGCAGACAAGGTGCAGCGACTGATTGGTCTGACTGATCCCTGCCACCGTACAGTGTGCCGGAAAGACCCGGTAGCGGAGACGGTCAGAGCAGCTGTCACCGTTACAGCAAATAGAGAGCAGAGGGGCTATTGGGGCGCACATGGGAGGCCACAATGCACGTCACCATGTGGGCCAGCTCCCGGGACAGATGTCATCTGTTCCTTTGTTATTAATAGGAGTGCAAAATTAAGTGACAGACAGTTAAACACAGAGGCAGGCTAATCCATTCATACTTGTGATCCACCTGCATTCCTGGTCTGTCATCCCCAAATAGCAGAGCCTTTGGTGATATACCGTTTACTCTCCAGGAATCTCCTCCTCATCCTCCTTGCAATAATGTACTACATCTTTTTAGATTACGTTAAAAATAAAGACTAAAACAGAGAAATATGGGCAATCACAGGTAAATCCTTAAGACACCAAGTGACATACATTTATTTTCTCTTTTTTCTCCCTCTTTTTTTCTCCCTCTTTTCTTTGAATTTCATGAAATGAGAGAAGCCAGATTTATACTCTGTATCAGATGATGAGGCTGTTTTTTGTTGACTCGTAAGATGTGCATCAAACTTCCAGCTGCCGTCAGGTTAAATTTCTATTATGACTAATGGCTTTAATCCGACATCGGATGCGACGGGACAATAAATATATATACAAATTTATAGTTGCAGGAAAAAGGATGTGAACCCCTTGGGATTAGCTGGATTTCTGTGATATATTTATGATACATAACTGAGCCTCCTCCATGTTTCGCAATATGTCCTTTTCTATGTATACTTCATTTTTGCGTCTGTGAACATTGAGCTGATGTGACTTACCAAAAAGCTCCAGTTTTTTCTCACAGAAACTTTGTGGCTCGTAAATATGCATTTTGGCAAATTCATCTCCCCAGTCTCCCATTTTTTATGATTTGCTTTCGACAGTGATGTCCTCCATTAAGTCCACTTTGGTTCAAACAGTGATGTGTGTTGAAATCTAAGAAAGTACCTTTACCTTAGAGCTCACTTCTTATCTCTTTGGAAGTTGCTCAGGGCTGATTGGTTACCATTCTTATTCTCTGTCTCTTCAATTTGTTCACGATTTTCCTCTTGTGGCCTCATCCAGGAAGGTTGGCTACAGTCCGGTGGACCTTAAACTTCTGAATAATATGTGCAACTTTCATCACAGGAACATCAAGCTGCTTGGAGATGGTCTTATAGCCTTTACCTTTAACATGCTTGTCTATAATTTTTTTCTAATCTCCTGAGACACCTCTCTCCTCAGCTTTCTGTGGTCCATGGTCAGTATGGTACACACCACGATACCAAACAGCACAGTCACTACTTTTTACCCTTTAAAAAGAATGACTGATCGCAAGCTTGAAAAACACTTGTGACACTAATTACAAGACAAACCTTAGTTTACCTGTTCCTATGGTCAATTATTTTCAATCTTTTCTTGGGGTACCATCATTATGGTTCAGACTAGATTCTTTAGTTTATTTTTTTAAATGAATCTGTTAAACCACAATTCCAAAGCAATGTCTGATTTTCATTAGTTAAATTTCAGCAAATTTTTATTTATTATTTCTACTATCACTTTCAAGTTATTTCAAGGAGCATTGTGGACTTTCCTTTCTTTAATGGAAGAGTACTAACAATTTTGCTTACCTCTGCACAAGTTTAAAATACACATTTACAGAAATCCAAATCCAACATGAATCTAACATGAACACAGCACTTGGCCAACCTACAGTGCAGTGTATCTGTGGGAGGCTTACAGTAACAGTGGCAAGAAAAAACATGTTCAGCAGTTTGAGATTTAGGTGTGGATCCAGTCTCATTTTGAACAGTGGTTGGGCTGGGCAAAGGAATGGAGTTGGGCAGAGACAAAGGGGCTTAAGTAAGAGTTTAAGGTAGCGACAGATCCATAGGCCAGATCATAAATCTGTCCTTGTCACATTTAGCTCTGCTGAACATACATTTTTGACAGGTTAGCCCCTTACGATGTGGCATCTAGCTTTTCAAGAGGGTCCTGTCATGTCTCTGTGTCTATAACATTTGTTATTACGGAGGTAGAGTCATGGACTACTATGGAATAAGAGGTTGTTCTAATATTGTCACTAATAACTATGATATCAATCAAATCTGTAAATTAAATTGGCCAAAACTGATCTTAAAAAAGTGAAAATTTATGTTAAATAATGCCATTTTTATTGATAGTTGGGGCGGAAAGGGGGCAGAGTTTTTGACTAAGTTATAAAGTATGAATTTACGGTAGCGGCAAAGAGTTCTGAACTTTGTCAAATACTTGATTTGCCAAGCCTGAATAAATGCATCATAATGTTTTTGTATCTCGAATGCGTCACAGAACTCAACCTGCATATGATTTATAGCTCATGTAGCTCAACTAATTAATTTTTATCCTATTGGTTTCAGCACAAATTTCAGCAAAGGCTTCAACACTGGATCAGTGCTTTTGACTTACAAAAGTATAATCAAAGTCTGGGGGATTCTGCCACAGTTTCTTCAAGTGTGCGACACAGCAGCAGTGAGTAACTGATTTGTTGACATCCCAGAGCAGAGTCACCAAAGGTGATTGTGACCTTTCCTGCAGGCATTTTGATCAGCACATTCTCTACTTTAAACAGCTATCAACAGACAATCTTTGTTTGTATTGATCAGGGCACCTTTGCCAAAATACCTCCAATTTTTTTCCTTTGAAGTAGGGCACGATCACCATGGTAGCAGACGAATCAAGCTGTTCGAGATAACCTTTTTTCAAGCAACATTTTCAAGTCCTCTTTGGTACCCAGGACATTGCCGGACGAAACAGAATACATAATGCTCACAGAAGCTTCTGGTTCTACCCAGCTTATTCTACCAGTTAAACATGCCCAGACTTTCAAAGAGGCATCCTAATTAGTCCCTTGTACCACCTCAAGTTGCTCCTTTGGATATGAAGAAGAAGCAGCAGCTAAACTCAAAATTCTCCTAAGAAGCTTAAGCTCTGAGCCCTGTCCCTACAGCTCGCTGCAAACTAGACAACTTTATGCCAGGCTTGCCCCTCTTAGGACAGGGTTAGGTACAGTTAAATTCTCGAAGATTATGGTTCCAGTTCTGGTTCTGCTTCTCAATGCCAGTTCTGAATTACTATTTCAAGGATATAATGTTTTGTGAATAAAAATCCATGATTTTACTTTCTCTTCAGCCAAGATGTTCACAATAGCTTTGTCTTTATTTTCTTATTGTATGCAAAACAAAACTTATGCTAGACAGTTAGCTTAGGAATTTGGGCATTTAGTGTACCACAGTATAATTAAATGTTGGACCATGCTTTATGAAGAAAATAGATGCAGGAATATAGCATCTTCCTATTGCAATATATTCACGTATTATCCATTCCATTTATTTCTTTCAGGGTTGCCTGAAGCTGGAGCCTTTCCCAGCAGACAAACATCAGCTATAATCAAACTTAAAGATAATGTGTAGTCATCAATCAACGTAGTGACTTCCTTGCATAGCGTTGCATGGAAGCGAAATAGGTAGTGGTGTTTCCTCATTGCAAGAATGCTGCTGGACTGATTCCCCACTTGGATGGGAATTTACAAGCAGAGTTTGCAGGATCTTCTTGCACAGGCACTTTTGTTTCCTCACATGGACCAAAAAAAATGGCAAGTAGGGTAATGTTGTTTGCTTCTATGTGTTGGATGGGGACCAGTCCAGGACCCTCACTTAATTACAGCAGCGATAGGCTCCACCCCCCTCATGACCCTGAGAGAGATGAAAAGTTTAACGGATAGACTCTCTTGCAGTGAGGCTAAAGCTATGGACTGAACCAATCAATCCAGACATCCCTTTTCTCTGCAACACTCCCCAGGTCACTCTAGGGATCTCAAGGTGTTCCCAGGCAAAACAGAACATGTCATTCCTTCAGTGGGTTCAGAGTCTGTCTCGGAGTCCCCTCCCAGTTGGAGCCTTCACAGGAGGCAACCGGCAGGCATTCTTACCAGATGCCCAAACTACCAAACTACCTCAACTCAACAACAGCAGTTGTGCCTTAAGATCCCTTTAGATGTCTGTGTCTTACTTTATCTCTTAAAGTGCTTTCTCACTGAACGCAACTTGGCAAAGGAGACTGCGTCATCCACCCAATGGACAGTCGCTCGACTGTCCATTAAAACCTAATTTTATCACTATGACATTGCTCAGTGATGTCAAGCTTGAGTTTCACCGTGATCATATCCTTTCAGAAATCATATATTTGTATGCATCAGCTGATAATATTCCAACCCTATCCTTTCACTCATCCACCAACTGTAAAACATGCAGCTGATGCAGATGAGGAAGGACAGGATGACAAAGATCTGCCAATTCTGTTAAATAAAGCTGAACTACTGTACTCGCTAATGTTCCAACGTAAACATGTATTGTCACTCTGTGATGTGTAACAAAAACCAATGTTGTAGATGTCAAAAAACACCCTCACAATGCTGACTGGTGTCACCTGAAAAGTTCAATTTTTCAACTTTAGCAACCGATTAACACAACCTGGTCACATGTCTAGAGGGATCAGGTAGTGCAACCAAGTCCCCCAGATCTTGTCAGTGGCAGGGCTGGCCCCACCCTATCGTGGCTGTACATCAACTTTAAATGGAGAGTGGCTGCCCAGGTTGCCCAAGTCACCAGAGTTGCAAACATGGGTGTGAACCCAAGCCATCTGACTCAGTCTCTGCAAAACAGCAGATGCTACACCAATCATGTCAGTCCATTTTAACCTCATCTGTGAACAAGACCCAGTGGCACTTTAACTTCTTTCCTTGAGGCAAAGATGCACTCTCCACCCGGAGAGGACAAACCACAGACTTCTCTATGTGCCAAAAACTTGTTTCAGATATATATGCATACAAGAATTACACATTTTGGATTGCCTTTCATTACTAGCTCTAGAATGTGTGTGTTCATGTTTGCTTGTGTTGAAACTGTCCTGGTTCACCCTGGAGCGAGCAGAGCAGGTGAAGCAGAGGGCAATAACAGGCGTGCAAACAGCAGCCAGCTCGGATAATGTGCCTCCAGCCACTGAGCCAGGAGTGGACACTTCCTTGCACTCCCGCCCCCTTTCTCACTCCCTCCCGAGTGCAAGTGTTTGTTGTGTGAAGATGTGTGTGTGTGCAATCAAAGCACACAGTGTCCTCACTTTCATAAGCAGTTCAACAACAAGGCCAAGGTTGTTTGTTGCCTGGGGCCTCGTGCTTCAAGGAGCCTCAGAACATGGTCATTAGTCATCAGGTCATTGGTCATTATAGTCATTAGGTGGCATTAGCTAGGGGGTATGGGTCTAAAATTGCTTAATATTATTCAAACTTTTATTTTAAATGTTCTGCAAAGTCTGAATTCTACATAAATGGGTCCCTTTTGAAAACACTGGATTTTTGCTCATCTCATCCACTTGACCATTCAGTGACTTAGTTGAGCAAGAAGATATTTGGGCATTTTTAAGTAATGTAAGAGAATGTTATTTCCAAAACAGATTTGATTTAGTTTCTTTTAATTTTATTGCAAAGTGCACTTTATGACATTATTATGGGCAGATCAGAAAATAATGTAAACATTTTGGTTCACAATATTGCTGGCAAAATCCTGCGTGATCTAAAGGTTGCACGAACAGGTTGACAGCATTTGGAGAAGTGGTTGAAACAGCTTTCAAAACATTCTAAATGCTCACTGATATAACAGAGTTATCCAAAAAATTTGATGATACTTCTGTTAGGTTGTTATGCTGTATCTACGTCTCTATGTCTCTATGTCTCTATCTATCTATCTATCTATCTATCTATCTATCTATCTATCTATCTATCTATCTATCTATCTATCTCTCTCTCTCTCTCTCTCTCTCTCTCTCTCTCTCTCTCTATCAATCTATCTATCCATCTATCTAAATACAGTATGTGTGTGTGTGTGTGTGTGTGTGTGTGTGTGTGTGTGTGTGTGTGTGTGTGTGTGTGTGTGTGTGTGTGTGTGTGTGTGTGTGTGTGTCTTTTTCTACCAACATTCCAGTCAAAAGTCAGAATTCATTGTAAGCATGACATTTAAACATAACGATTATTAATAACAAATGTTATTATTATTATGAATACAATAATGACAATAATAATAACAACAATACTACTACTACTACTAAAAAAAAAAATAATAATAATAATAATAATAATAATAATAATAATAATAATAATAATAATAATAATAATAATAATAATAATAATGATAATAATTTAATGTTTCTGAAACTTTTGGCACACAAGATATTTCACTTTCTACTTAATATGTGAATACTAAAAGCAAAATTATTGTGTATTGTCAAAAATACAGAAAATGTAAAGCTGTTCTCATCCATTACTACTTCAAGAAATATCATTTAAGGAAATTTTTACTCCAGCAAATTGCAAATAATGAGCAATATCCTGACATTACACTCAACACACAAATGTATCACTATTCAGGGCAAAATGTTGTTGTATGATTTATTGTAGACAAACAAAAGCACTTTGAAATGTCTTTTTCAATGAATAATGTCCTAAAGAACTGTGAACATTCTTAATATATATATATATATATATATATATATATATATATATATATATATATATATATATATATATATATATATATATATATTTATATATATATATATATATATATATATATATATATATATATATATATATATATATATATATATATATATATATATATATATATATATATATTTATATATATATATATATGTGTGTGTGTGTGTGTGTGTGTACATTAGCACTTAATGGCCTTGAACTAAGAACCTTCAAGATTCTTAGTCCTCTGTGAGTCATCTAAACCCTTTGTATCCTCTTGGACATTTTTTCCCATATTCACAGAGTCAGGACCAAACACAGATGAGGCAGCTTTTAGTTCAGAACCCACTGTTGGAACAAACTAGCAGAGAAACTGATACTTCCTGTTTGTGAACCTTTAAAACAAGTCTTCATACATTTAGTCATTACAGCCCTCTCATTAGTTCAGCTTTTTTATTCTTATTCTTTTTTGTCCTCTCCATTCTTTAAACATGTTTTTGATCTCATATTTTTCCTTGTTGGCTATTGTCTTACTATTTGTTGTTTTAAGTCTAAGCTTCCTAAAGTCTCTCTTTGAATGGCTTCATGTCTGAATAGTGCTATAAATAAATAAATAAATAAATATGAATAAAGGTGCCCTGCTTCGACTCCTGAAAAAGCCTGAAAAACAGCTTAGAGTCGAAAGGAGAGGGGCATCGTTTTGCTCTGCCCTGGAGCCTCAGAATTTCTCAAACCGCCCCTGCTCGTTTTCCCACGGAGTATGTTCTCCAACTTTGTGTATGCAGGCTCCGTTCAGCACTTTTTTGAGGATGGAGAGAGATCCTGAGCTCTGATTCCAGAGGAGTTGTACAGAAATAAAGCTGCCGGCCGGGGGGGACGTGAATGGTGTCATGTGTTAACAAGAAATTGGTGTGCACGTTTTGAGCCTCATCAGATTTCTGTGCATGCACTCAGCGGAGAGCCTTTCCACTCGCTGTGCAGGCAGCGGGCGCGCTGCTATTTTTAGAAACAATGTTGCGGTAGAGGAATCAATCAAACTGGGGCTAAAACAGTGTATTTATGACAATATGCTGCAACCCTCAGAGATTCCTATCTGAGCTCACCGGGACATGCGACAGGATGCTGCTGGTGTTTCCACCGTATCGCAGCTGATGACAAACGATGCCTCTTGCTCTGGTGCTCTTCAGGAAAGCTCCCCGGCGGACTGCAAACTTTTGCACCATGGATACTCTCTCTGGCACCAGTGGCTGCAGGAGCTTGTGTAGTTTCTTCCCTTCTCACGGAATTTCCAAAGAACATTACAGTCTGGGATGTGAATGAGAATTATTTGATGGTGAAGAAGAAGTAGGGTAGTTTTCTGGAGGGAGGTGATTTCTCTTCCTCTTTTACTTCTATCAGGAGAGAGCATATTTCTGCTGGCTCTTATGGGAATTAAGCACTCATCCCGCTGCATGCTCCTCAGGAGAAAAATGGCGGAATCCGAGAGCGGTGAGGTAAGACACCTTTGGTTTCCCTTCATTAATTGGGCAATGATAATTTTGTCTGATCAATCCGAGTGTCCTCAGTGAGTCCTGCAGCGCGTCCTGCCTACCTGTGGTAGAAGTTGCAAGCCGGACCTGCAGCAGGGCTGTCCAGCTGAAGGAGGCTGGGATATGAGTGAGAAGCTCCATCTGTGAGAGGATATTTACCAGCAGATACAAAAACAGACATTTTGTGCAGAGCAGGCGCAAGCCGAGTGGTGCCCTGTTTAACTGGTAGAGTTTTTAACGTATGTAGGAATGTTTTGCAGGAACTGAACCTGCGTGATAGTATTCAGACTTCACTCGCAGATGGGATGACACAGAAGGACCTATACTCTCATTCTGACACCACAGACAGTTCCCCAGCTGTTCACAAATAGTGGTCCATGTGAAGTATCCTCGAAAAATCTGAATGATTTGACTCTCAAATGAGGCAGGCTGGATGATGAATATGCTGCAGGCAGAGCTGCTGCGTCCCGCTGAGCTGTCCAAGGTGCTGCAGCACCGTGCAGATAAACTGGGACCTGATGTGTGGAGCAGCAGGAGAGCTGAAGGATGGATGTGCCAGCAGCTCACACTGCTCTCTTAATGGGTGATCTCCTGAGAGCAGGGAATCAGCTTCAGTTCACATTTGCAGACCACAGCACTAAAATTTGTGAACACAGTGCATGATCCACACTGTCATGTATGCAGTGATACCCAATAAAAGTGCAACAACTGGCATATTTAATAAGAGACGAGTAACTAACTGCACATTGACCTTCAGTTGATGGGTAGATGGTAAGTCCTTATTTTTTTATTTATGCATTATCAATAGAGTAGTTACTCAATCTGATGCTCCATTTACAACAGTTAACACACAATGTGGGTGCCAGTGGGTCATAGATGAATCTGTTAAAACTGGTCATCTGTAAACCAAATCAGGTTAATATTCTCTGAACCTTGGTTAAAACATCTAACCCTAAAGCACTCCCACGGCTGCCTTAGAGGTGTGTGTATATAGGACAAGCTGGTATGACATGTATCTCACACTGCAGCTGTTAAGATCAGATTGCATGAGTGATGTGATATATGGGTTAAATGCTGTTAGCAGGGTTTTCAAATGACAAGAGAAGCACAATGCTAGCCCATTTACCATTTTACCAGAATTGGGTATGGATGTTAAGAGGTAGGAACAGATTATATAACACTTAAACTGTTAATTCATTAACAAAGGCGTACAAATTGTCAGCAGTTAAAGTTCAGTTAGTGTGCGTTCCTTCCTGCAATCATACAAACATTCATCCTGGGTATGGAGGGTGGCAAAAAAAATAATCACAACGAATTTTTCTTCCTCACATTTAAGTATTTTGTAATGTTGTGGGGGCTATATTGGAAGCTGGGGATGGAGGATGATTTGGCACCTTGGACTGCATGTTGATGATCACTGCACAATTGTATGGGGATATTTGGCAAAATGATGTTATATTGATTCATTGCACTGTGTATCAAGTGAACATCTAATGAGGCTTTTGGTTCAGAAGAAATGAAATCATATTTTTTAAGTGAACATGATCATGCTGTTGAAACAGTTCAGATGGGTGGCGTTCATTGTGCTGAAGGGTCAGATTTGAGCAATCATGGCTGCACAGGAGAGACAGCAACAAAAGGAAAGCAACAAAGGGATTTGACTCTGTTATGTGGATGTATTTTTACTTTGAAAGGGACAATAAAAAACCGATGACAGTTATGCTAATACTAAGCTAACAGTACCGATTAAACCAGCCAACAGTTGACACACTGAGCTTGACAAAGCCTCCTCCCAGTTCTGAATGATCTGAGGTAATATTTAAATCATTAACTTTATGTACAAAGACTGAAGGCCCCACTGAATTCATGAAAACAGGGGCTTTTATTACATGCTGGTTGGCATATCTTGAATATTTCTTCAACAACAGCAGCACTAAAGCTCTTCAGAACAGTGAAGCTAGAAGCTGAACAGAGGCTGAACACAGGAAAACGGGTTGCTACTGGCTGAGACATCAGTTTGTGAGCTTTACACCTTTTTTAAAATAAAACTGCTCCAAAATAATGTGGAGGTTCACCAGTACTTAACTGCCCTTTCATCCTCTGTTAACTAGCAGTAAGTAACTCATTCACTCCAAAGATAACTCGCCCTTTTTGCCTAATTCCTTTCTTGGAAACAGTTTATAACCTTGCACAGCAACACCAGCCTGGTCTGTAAAGGTACGGCCCAGTGTCTGTTGAGGAAAAAGAGGCAGAGGCCAGGGGCATGACGGCAAGGAAAAGAATTTGCATGCATGTTAAAAATGGTGGCCCATGAAAATACAAGCATGGGTAGCAAATAGCAATTCTGAAACAGTTATTTGATAAAAGTACTCCTGCACGTAACGACAAGTTTCAACAACAGATTAGTTTATCAACAGGCTTACGTTGGTTAACTCCTCAGCAGCATTACCTGCATACTGTGTTATTTGGTTAGCCCACATGGGCATTGAAGAGGGCAGGACCTCTCAAAAAGAATATGGAGAGCTGAGTGGAGACTGTCAGTCAAACACTTTCCATGGGCTCTGGATGAGTGAGATATAACCTGCACATACTGTATGTGCAACAAGTTCTCTGATGTGTCAGGCCAGTCAGTGAGGGCCTCAACTGTTTTTTGCCACTCTTTCTTTTCCATGTGTAGCTTTCAGGTACTTTCATATTTATTTCGTGGTTAAACCAGCAGTACACTGCTCTCTCTCCTCTCAGTCCACTGGCATTTGTCACTGTATTTTTATACATAAGTAGCAGCTGGCTTTTCATTTGTATTCTGTTATCATCTGTCACATAGTCACTTTGTCAGTTTTTGCGTATCTTATTGTTAATCACAACTTTACATTCCAATCAGATCCCACTTAAGCTCCCTTTAAGCTCTATTCTCTCGAGAACAGAAAGGTCTTGCTGTTTTATGAGCCCTCTTGTTCACATCTGTATTCACAGTTTGACTGCACACTGAAGGAGCTCTGCTGATTCACCTGCTTTAAAGATTTACACATCCTGTGGAGTTGCAGACAGGCTCCATGTTGCTTCATTAAATATTGTTCATCACAAAAAGCTCCCTCAAAGTGACTTTATTTGCCAAAGAAGGCCTGATGATTTTTATCACTGCACTCACATCTGAGGGCAGCAGGCATCTGATGCATGATAATGAGACGACTCTGTTCACTGGAAGGATGGATGTCTGACATCCGCTGCTCTTTCAGAACATTTGTGTTCTCTTAAGTGCTGAAATGGCAGAGGACCAAAGTGATGCTCTTTACGGAGTGTAGGAGAACTTTCCATGATGAGATAAATGAGTATTGTCTTTACTGTAGGCCGTGAAAGGTATAAGTCATGCTTATACCCTATAAGCTTTCAAATAATGAGAGTGCACTTAAAGATTAAAAACCATGTGATTCACTGTTATATTCAAGATTGTACATTCAAGACAACTGCTCTTTCCAGTGAACTCTTTGATTCTCTGCTAGCTACTGATTGAAGTGCCCATGTTTTCACTCAGGCAGCAAAGTACATTCACTTGATATTTGGTGATATTTAACAACAACTGAAACATGTCTTGTATTTACTGAGATGTGTGGAGAACACTGTATGTGCATGTCCATGTGTGCTTGAATGGCACACAAGACACAAGAGAATTTATACATGTTCAAAATTCAATATTCTTCATTGGTAAAATGACACTGGAAAGTTATGAATTAAAATCTGAACATGACAAAAGTGTGCGCCAAAGTTACTAAAAACACTTCCTAATCCCTCCTCTGAAGAATTAAGTTTTCTTTGATTTGTTCTGAAATGCCTAGAACAGACTTTTTAAAACAACTTTGACACACACTTTAATGATCATTTTCTGTTGGGTGAAACCTCTTTATAATACATTAAAACACTACCAGAGCAAAACAACCTCCTAAAATCTACAGTCTATCCAAGAAAACTATTGTTAAGGCTCACACTTCAAACCAATTGACTATCATATAATATATCATACATGTCAATAAAATCAGGATAAATGGATGCACAACTAGAAGTATCTGAAAAAGAACTCCAAACTGACCTTTAAGAGAAATCGTGATTGGTTGAAAAAAGGCATTTCGATCAACGCAACCCTGTTTCTCCACAGCAAAAAGGTGATTATTAATGCTGCTCAATGTTTTGCAAAACTATTGTGTGCCAGCTTCTTTGCTGTTAAAAATGTATTTAAAATAAACAAAAAATTTACAGAAATCAGAACAGCTTTGGAAGAGTAGTTGCTACTTCGGTCGTAGATAATGGGGATCCCAAAAAAAAAGTAGATAAATAAACAAAGAACTTGAACAAAGAAGGAGGATAAGCAGTTTTCTGTTTCTGCCGTGTCTGTGTGAAACAAGTTTAGCAGATGTTGTGATTTGATCTTTACCTCACAGTGAAGCTGGATCTGCCTTTTTCAGCATTTTTAATATGATAAAGCACAAAGCCAAAACTAATAAGCTGATTTGCCAATCAGAGCGTTTTGAGGAAAAGGGACAGAGGTGGACTGCAAGGGCCGTCAGTGTGGAAATTAGCATTGATGCTGCTTACGTAGCACTTTTATCAGAACTGGATTGAAATTCTTCAATTATTAAAGAAGAGAGAATAATTCTAAAAACATTTCTTGATATACAGATATTTTCTTCTTTACTGATGGTTATGAAAGGGACTCACCAAATGGACTATATATATCCTGTAGGCTATATATAGGCCCATTGTTGTTTTATGAGCCAAAAATGCACAACTGGCTTGGACTAATAATAACAATGTTTGTCCTGAGGCACTTTGGAAGAACACATAACCCAAATAAAAATAAATATGCATTCAGGCTGCATTAAGTAACACTTGCATATCTACCGGAGCAATGTCTGAACATGTTGGTGGACGTAGACAAAAACTTGTAAAGAGGGCTGAAATCTGGCAGTACTCGCAATGCAAAAGTTAGCCGCATGTTACTTTTCGTGATGCTCCACCAGCTTTTCTGTATTGATTTTTGGCCAAATCCAAGTCACAATTTACTTCCTTTTGGTTTACTTGTCTCATTTGGTCCTTGTTTGGTTATGCCCAGTCACACATTCCCATTTCTCATGGCGATTGTGCACGATTGTCATAATCCTAATAAAACGTGCTTTGGTCATGGTGCATGCACTTCTTGGTCTGGATCCCCGTTGTATAGTCGTGGATGAACGGCGGGGAACGTTAAAGCGCCCCAACAGTTTTGAACTGTTAAAAACTGTCGTAGAGAATCGCCGCTCTCAGTATAGCGGGATGGAAGCCTAATGCAGTCCTAAAGAGAACGGTATTAGCGTGGCATGTACGGAGCTCAGTCGGGCTGATCGTGGCTCAATCCTGACAGCTTTATGGGGTGGACTGACAAGGATGTATCCGTTTGTACCCTGACTGTGTCCCGTTCAAGACGGCGCAAGTAACGAGGCTCAGTTGGGGCTTACGTGACGCGAACTGAGCTCCAGCGGGGCTGACGTCGTGTCAGCGGGAAGGATATTCATGCAATCCTCGTCATATTGCTGTATTCACCTAACTGAAGCGGAACGAACGCTGTCGAAGTGCTGTAGCAGCGCTGAAGAAGCGCTACTGATGGTGTATTTACGGGGTGTGTCCAGGGGTGAGACAGTCATTTTATCCCGTATCATAGCGATCACAGCAGCCTCTTCAATCGTGTACAGTCGTGCACAATTGCCATGAGAAACGGGAATGTGTGACTTAGGCCTTAGCAATGCTTTCACACCCTCAGGGAAGTGAACTCTTGTCTGCCTGGCGGTATACCAAGAACCCTGATTTTTGGTAGACTGGAGTTTTGTCTTTTGGTCCGACCAAAAGGTTTGCACTATAAAACTATTAAACTTGGAAAGGTTATTTAAAACTTATTGTGGATATTTTATAAGCTTTTATATTAAATTGATTTTATCCTGGAGAAATATTCTAATATATTTTGTTTGGACATTTATTATTAATGTGTGAGGCCGTAAAATCTTGTTTTATCGGGGGAAAGTCAGATCTCAATGCACAACAAATTTTTCTCTTCAAGCACTAAACCAAAAGTTTTTATTTTTGGAGCTGACTTTAGAGCACAAACAGGTCATCTTCATCAGTCAAACAGGTGAGATGTGACCATGTGTCCTTTCTTCCGTGCAAGTGTCTTTCTCAAATAACTTCATCACCTCTGTTTGGAGGTGAAGATCCACTCAGAAATAGATCCTCAAATTTGATAATATGTGTGACGGGTCAAACTCAAGGACATGTGCCATCTTGTGTTTCCCTGAGAGTGTCAGGCAGACTCAGTGCAGCTTCTCTGCTCTCTTAGCAAACTCTGAAACCATTCAATAACCACAGCCTGAAGCAATTCTCTTTCCTGCTTGAAAATCCAAATAGAACTTAAAATAATCCTTAATCACTTTTGTTGCTTGACCTGTTTTGTACTTACTGACTGTTTCAGAGATGTTGTGTTTTTGTTTTCTATCTCAGAGCCAAAGAAGAAACAAGCCCCAAGTATGAGAGTGTTGTCAAAAGGATGTTTATGAGCATTCCCATAGGACTTTAAACAACATGATCAATGAAACTTAACATTTTAAGAAAAGCTTATCTTCAGACAGCTACATAAAACCCTCTGATGATCCACTTAGCTTTTAGATTGCTGTGAAGGTAATAACGAAGAAGTATACATATTTGCCACTTCATTTGTGTCAACTACTGAGTCGTACCTTTTTGCCTACAAAGTTGCATTAATTATTTGTGAAATAGATTCAACAAGGAGCTTAAAACATTCTCAGAGATTTTGGTATTACTTGTTAGCATCATGCAGTTACTGAAGATTTGCCAACTGCACATCAATGTGCATTAGTCCATAATCATTGACACTTAAAATTAAGTGAGACTGCACAGACATATATTGATTGGTTTGTTTGAGCTAGTTTACTGTCTTTGACCTAATAGTCTTGCATAACATAAGACTAGTATGATTACTGGAGAGATTAATTACACAATGATGCATTGAAGAGTGCACACTCTGTTTTTGCTGGTACTTTAATTCCAACATCTATCAGCAAAGCTGGCCAAAAGTCAGAAATCAACATGGTGACTCATTTGGCTATAACACCAAGACAGTTGTGATGGTGCACAGAGGAAAATATAGCAGATATGGAGTGCAGATGATGCTGATGATAACGACTGATAACTGGTGCTTAGTTTTTACTTTTACTCTCAGAATAACTTCCATATTTACCGTTTTCTTCAAACACAGGCCGTTACACACAGCCTGAGGTGGAATCCAGCTGTAAGATGCATCACATACAGGCAAGATTATAATGCAAAAGAACATGCAGAGTTATCACTCAAAAATGGAAAAACATTTCAGCATTAAACTTCATCCTAATCAGAGACATCGGAGTGGCAGATTATCTTCAGTCACAGAAGAAAACTAGAAAAGCAATTGGAGAGCGCAGACCTCCGCCAGCGCCACAGTCCTCACCCATATTGTGATTTTCACCATAAATATTAGTCCTGCCTTTATTTTGTTGAAATATTTAGATTCCTTGACCATGAAGATATACCATTAGCAATTGTTTTCATTATGATATCTATTTTAGTTCCGTAGTTATTCATCAAAATCATCAAAATTTTCATCATCGCGGATCCAGACACTGATCCGGATCAACACCAAAATTGAATCAGTTCTTCGTTTTCCCATGCTGAACATTTCCTGAAAATTTCATCAAAATCCATCCATTACATTTTGAGTTATTTTGTTCACAGCAGACGGACGGACGGACAAACAAACTCTCCCGAAGTTTGTTTGATAACAACGACTGCTGTTATCCTTGGCGGAGGTAAAAATCCATCCATCCATTTTCTATACCAGTGATCTGTTTGAGGGGTTGCCTGTCCCAGTTGACTCTGTGCGAGGCCATAGCCAGTCAATTGCAAGGCCACATAAAGAGACAGACAGCTGTTCCCAAACTCTTCCAAACCTGAGGGAATTGGGAGTCACCATTTAAACTGATGAGCATGTTTTGATCAGTGGAAGGAAGCCAGAGAGCCTGAAGAGAGCCCATGATGCACAGGGAGAATTAAAATTCCATGCAGAAAGGCCCCGACTAATATAGGGTTCAAACCAACAGCCTCCTTTTCGTGCAGCACATGCACTAACTGACAGATCATTGTGCTACTCCAAAAGATATCAGAGCTTTGAATGTAAATCTCAGCTGCAACTTTGACTTTTTATAAGCAGCTGAACTTGAAGCTTTAAAGACAGTGAGTCATTAATATTCGCTGCCTTTGTAGATTAGCACAATGGTGGAGAGGCTGAAATGTCAACATAAGCATACCAAAAGCCAAAACACCTCCACGTGTGCCCTCATGAGTCAACAAAGTGTTGAACTGACTGCTCCTTCACAGGGCCAAGCAGGAGGCATGGCTAAAAACATCTCCACAATGCATCATCTGCGGACACCCGCGTTCAGCCCAGCCAAGGTCAGCTTTACTGTGGTTGCACCATGTTGTGCTAAGCTATTTTGCCACTTTTTCTGTCCCAGTCTGTAGCATTTAAGCCCAGCAAGACAGGAAAGGAGTCAAATAAATGTGATAGCAGAAAGACAGGAGAAAAAGGAGGAAATGAACTCCTTTCAAAGAGGTAAAAATCGATGCTTGTGACAGGAATACGGCTTTGTTTCCACTCAGTGTATGTGCCTTGCAGACCAACAGGGGCACTTTTAGTTACAACAGAACAACTGACCTAATCTATTAGCAGGGTTATTCACCCCATTGACGTCTTTACCTTCTAGCATACTAATGAGAAGAATAAATCACAGAGTTCAGTTTAGTCAACATTTTATTTAAAAATGGCCTTGAAGTAACAATGTGATGCTTTTCTTCCTTTACACTTTCAAAGTCAATTCAACAGTACAATCACATTCAACAAAGGAAATGTCATTCACCTCAATTCCAAAGAGTGAGGCCAAGAAAGGGTATTAAAGCAATGATGGATGATGCAGAGAAGAGAAAAGAAAGATGTAAATTAAGAAGACTGACTAGTTTGAATACAGAAGACTTTACACTGGCCACCTGGGCAGTATTATGATCTGTCCCAAAGCGAATGAGAAACATTTTAACAGCAGAGTGTTCATCCCATAAAAAAGATGCATGCTAAGAATACACTAATCTTGTAAAACAAAAAAAAAGAGTGTGATTGACTTGATTTGACTTGAAGCTTCACTCTGATCCGATCATTTGGTCGGAGAATGACCAGGCTTCCAGTGTGGTTTATTGTATAAAGCAAGGAAGTTGCAAGCCTCTGACTGACACATGATGAGTGCAACCAATACTTTTTCCCCAAATCACTGTCTATGTGTGTTCAGTTCAGACATCTTCATTTATTCCACAAGGAGCAAGTCATTTGTAGCTTCCCAAGTCAGTCAACAACATAAATAATCAATCCTATATAATAATATTTAAACATGGGACAGAAGAAAATGTGAACATTATAAGTAACCTATGTAGACAAATTGCAGCGCAAGATAAAACAAGATAAGATTAAAGATAAAAGCAAGTGAGGTAAATCAACACAATGTAAAGACTGCAAAAACAGTATCAATAAATAAACAAGACAGGAAGTAAATAATGTTCTCTAAATAAAAGTCATTTAAAACAGGTGTGGTCCGTGTTTAGGAGCTTAATGGCAGAAGGAGTTAAGGACTCTTGGGGCACATTATAACATCTGCTTGAAGGCATACGAGAAAATTAATTGGACAGAACATGAGCTGGTTGGCTGATGTTTCATTTTGCATTTGTGGCTACTTATTTTCCTCCCAGATTGTTGCCGCAGTTTCCTCTGGTGAGCTCCAGTAATTTTGAAGAATACTTTAATAATGCTGTTTATGCTGCTCTTGTCTTTCATAGACAGCCCATTATACCAGCAGGTAAGGGAAAATGTTTAAAGGCTGATGTAAAAACCCTAATGTAAAAATGATCCCATGGATGGTTCATCAAGTAAAGTTTTAATCATCAGTGAGTCACTTGGTATTAAGCAGCGCTTTGGTTTTGATCATTTTAAGGATACAACATTTAAAAGTACATTGAGAAACCTTGGTATGAAATTCCCTGCATTCATGATCTGGACTTCAGGTCAACTGATCTAGACTTTGCTGACAGTTGTGCTGTAACTCTTGTCGAGCATGCAGATGTCCTGAACCACTGAGGATGCACATCTCAGTTAAAACACAGATCCAGTCATTTGGCGATGCCTTGGATAACCTTGTGGTGTAGATGGATGGACCTGACTTAATCTCTGTAATCAGGCTGATCAATCAGTGTCCTTTAAAGCAGGAAAAGGTAGGAGCTAGATGCAATATGACAGCAAGGGGTGACTGCTCATTCAAAGATTAGCATAGATGCTAACAGCTTCAGTTTAATCAGATCTGGACAGCATTCCTTTATGAAGCAAAAAACAAATAATAGCACTACAAATTTCTTCAACAACAGGATATTTTCTCTCCACTTCTGGCATCTTTTGCAGAGAGTTTGTTTAATGAAGAGGTCCTCGTTTTCTCCTTTATACTACAGCAGTAGCACCTGGCTACCATATTAATCTTTTTGCCAGTAATGCGTGACTGAGGGAACAAATGTTCAATCACCTGTCTGATATGCTCTCCAACAGTTCCACCAATACCCAAACACTTTCTGTTGGCTTTGCAAGGATGATCTAGTGAAATAGAACAGCCCAACTGGTGTCTTAGGTTACATCTTGGATAACTGTGGGTGGTTAAACCATGGACCTGTAAGACCCGTAAGCCTATGTCATTGTCTCTACTACAGTCCCACCCGTTGTCTCTGCCGGCTGATAACTGATGACAAGGGAGGCAGAGTTCACAGGAGGAGGGGGTGGGGTGCAGGTGGGGTCTGGGGTTGGGGGGTTAAGCTTCTATCTACATAAACATCTTGTAGAGTGAGGAGATAACAGTCTCCAAGGCCAGTACAGAGAAGCCAATGAAGATAACAAATTGTTTGGGGTCAGGTCGACTGAATTTTTTCATCTGTCTTTAGTCTCTCTGGTTCTCTGATGGTGTTTTCCAAATATACACATTTTTGTGGCCTATTCAGCTGAGGCAAGCTGTCAATTTCTCCATGGTGGTATCCAACTTACGAATGAGTTCAAGAATTCCATCCTGCTTGTGGTTAAGCTTACATGTTGCTTTGGGCCTGAGTGTTGACAGCTCTGCACCTTCCTTCAGTCATGACAGGCAACGGCAAACAGCAGGTTGCCTGTTATCATGAATCCAATAATGTAGACATCTTCCTCATCTTCAATGCACAGAATAGGGAGACACACTTCTCCCAAGAGTCCAACGTGTATCGGGCTGCAAACGTTCAGTCGGGGCAGGTGGGTTGTCCTTTACCTGTTCTTCTTATCAAGGAAAATTTGATTGATGACGTTGAGAGACCAGCTGATCAATTCCATGATTTTAGGTTTTTGGCCAGAAATACAGAGAGAGGGTTACAAAAGTTCAGACAGAGACAAGAGGATCAAGTAGGGAAGATAAGGGCAGGAAGGGAGAAAAAGTGTCCGCCTTCGTTGAGAGCAGAAGTTAATGTTTTGAGCACCAAAGATTGTTTGTTCATGGCTTTTTTCGGGAACACTACCAAAATCGTATCATTTTTAAGTTGGTTCAATATCAAACCTCTCCTGAAAATTTCTGTAAAACCTGTTCAGTAGGTTTTGTTTAATCTTGCGAACAGACGAACAAACACTGAAAAAACATAACCTCCTTGGCAGAGGCAGGTATGAGCCCATAGAGCTCATAGTGTTCGTGAAGGGCAGAACTGTTCAACAACATGTTCTAAAAGTGAGTGTACAATCATAGCATTAAAGACTTTTAAAAAAGGGGCTGATCAGATGATGAAGTAGGCGGGCTCTGCTAAAGAGGCCCAAAATTCAAACATTAGCCTTTCACCAAAACCTGTTGGGAGAGGAGCAAAGTAATCTTGTCCATCAATAGATACCTAAAGTATTTTTCTTTGGTCTTCATTAAATGGAGAAATGTCTGTTCTGATAAATCTGCCACTTACGCAGAGCGCATCATCTCTACTCACTAAAAGAGCAGTAATTGCAGGCTTTCTGACAAACTCTTGCCTCTTTCTTCTTAAAGAATGTCGATTGAGCAGTGCCTCTGCAAACCGAGCTCAGCTGTTCCACTTGAAACTTTGCAAGATGGATCTGCTAGATTTAATGAAGTTGAATAAGGTGGAATCAGATGCTTTGCAAGGTTACAGAGAGAATTAAAACCTTCACATGGGTTCATATTTTCAGGTACACACTAAGATTGGAAACAAACTATTTGAAAACAGAGGCATCGCTGTCAGCTATAGATGTTTTTGTGCACCTTGTCCATAATTCATCATTTATTTTTAGAAGCAAGAAAACTGGAAAGAGAATAAACACCAGAATGGCTCACTGGCTCAGAAATTAGATGCTGAGAATCTGCCTTTCCTTCTTTCCATCTCCCTCTCTATCCAACATACACACACCTACAGACACGAGGACGTGAACACACTGAGGCTAGACCTCCCCAGCTGGCGTCCGAGGTGATAATCAGGGCATTACTGCTGTACCTTCTGTGCGGTATGGAGCTTTCTGGCCCTCTCTGCCTTCTGATGACAGACAGCCTGACTTCATGTCGGTGCGGAGAGCATCCCATAAACCCAGTGGGCTCTGTGGACTCACTGTGAACTCAGCAGACTGTTTTGTGGAGCAAAGACTGACAGACAAGCTCAGAGGCCTGAGATCAGATGAAATGTTAAGTGGAGTGGTTGTTTAATCTTGGTCGATCACTGTCCATGAATTTAAACCATACCCTGTAGTCTTGTCAATGTCAACTCACTGTTACATCCTTGTGTGTTGGCTCTTTCAAGGGGTCCTCAAAGATGTGTTATTCTTTATCTTCTTCCTTTTAGCACCAACAGACACAACCACAACCCATCCGCATAATCCAATCCCAGTCGGCACAGCCCACCTCGTTGCCCAAACCCGTGCCTTCCATCCAGCACGCCCCGCGGCCGCCTCTGCCTCCGCATACCCCACATGCTGCCAGCCTCCCAAGCTGTCCTGGACGAGGGAAGATGGCTAAGTTTCTCAACCCAGAGGAGATGACGTCACGGGACTACTACTTTGACTCCTATGCCCACTTTGGCATACATGAGGTACACATACTTGACATATCATTCATTACTTGTCATATCACCAACCTTAAAAATAAAAAATAATTAATTATTCATTATTAGATCTTTTTGTTTTGGAAAAAAGGAAAAATGGACAGATCCAGCTGCTTCAATTTCCCCCTCCCAGCCAGGTGCTTGCCAGCTTCCAGCCACAAGAAGTCCCCCACCTCTCGGGGTGTGCCTAAATTCAACATAATACATGTCTATTTATGCATTTGCAAGGTGTCTTAAATGACTCTTCCCCTCAGCGTCTTCCTTTTCCCTGGTTATTTACGAAAAGCAAACTTAATGCCATAAATTACACAATATGGCCTTCAGTTTACAATTTATGAATATCAGGATAGACAGTTCCCATCACAAACCTGCCATGGACAAGCCAAGACCCTATCAGGGAAAATGGCGAAGTTTTAAGTGGCTTCATCTGTATTGCATTTTTTGAAGTGGCAACCATTTAATTAGAAAACAAGATATTTCACCAATAAAAAAGAGAATAGCAATAAATCAAGACTTAAAAATCGATCAAAAAGTATTTTGACCGAATAAATTAGTTAGATATAAGTAATGAATAGGTAAAAAAAAAAAATCAACAAACAAATTAAAAAAGGGTTGGGTTGGGCAGCTATTACGTTAATAAGAAATTGAAATGTAAACTGTAATGCTCCAAAAGTGCAAACCTCTGCCAAGGCATTTCTGACACTGCAAGAAAACGTCATTTTCTGAAAATGTTAGCACATCATTTATCATCACCAAACTCTAGCTGTGCCTCCCCTTTTCCATGACCAACATTCCCTGAAATTTATTGCGAATTTGTTGGGAACGTTTTGAGTTTGAATAAATTCCTAGATCTACATAGTATTTGAATCACCATTAAATTCTAATCAATTGGTCATTGTACCTTGACCAGTATTCTCCGACAGTATCATAAAAATCTGTTTGGGAATGTTTGAGTTATCTTGTTCAGACACAGACAGACAAACTGACAAAAGCCAGCAAACTCGTAACCTCCTTGGTAGAAGTAACAAATGAGATTTTCTAAAAAGTAATCAGAAGTCTTTTTTTCTGTGTTGCTAATCTTTCCCTGTTGGAGAAAGGCATAACATAATTTTAGTTGCAAAGATATGAATTGGATTCCTTGAGGTTTCCAGAGGAGCAAAATGTAGCATCTTGCCAGGGGGAAAGTAAATGCTAATATTCATATTGTGAAGAATCAATGTGATATTGTTCAGGTGGGTGATAAACAGGTGTATCTTCATGTGGGTTCCGAATTTGCGAAGTCTTGGACAGAAATCTAAAGTAGCCTATGGATCAAGTTCACGAGGAGGGGTAACATTTGTTCCATTGATGTTGGATATTTAGATGTTTTCCAGCTACTTGAGATTTGCTGAAATGGATTTCACGGACTGCCTAACACAAGGAGCTACTGGATATTCATTCTGAATTTTAAATTCATCTGCCAAAGTGACTCTCAGGAGGTTGTCTCCGGAGGTGTCAGGGTGCAGAATATTTTATTAAGGCAAGGGAACGCCTTCTATAGTGTGGGCATACGTTATTAAAGCGTTACCTCACTATAATAAAGTGAGGGAACGGGATAAATAAGGCGTTCCCTGCTATCGTTTTCAGACCAACAGTTCAGGTTTTTTTTTTCCAATTCAGATTAAACAACACTTTGGATCATTTCACTTTCACATCGCAGTGTTTTGAAGCAGTTATGGGAAGGAAGTTAGCAGGCTAAGCTATTTACGAAATAAGGGAATGCTAGCTTGTATGGAAATATCTCTCCCAAATGACAGAAGTATTAAAACTATTCAACTATTTCTGATGCAGTTTCAGGGTAAGGAAGTTTTCTTTGTGGTCAGTTATTTTGAGGACAATAATAAATGCAAATTTAGAAGAGCTGCAATGTCTAATTTGGAAGTAAAAAAACACTATCAGAAATGCCTTGAGCTTTTATTTGATAGATCTTTTTGTTAAGTCCTTTATTGGGTCCATTTTTCGTCTAACTCTTGAAACTAACTTTGAGTTCGATAAACCACTTTATGTTTGAAAAAAATACTTCAATTATACTGGATTCACTCGGCTTTAACAAACCATTTTGAAACAAAAACATAAATTCTAACCCACAATTAAGCATTAACAAATTCTGACTTTATGATAGTATTAATCTGTAAACATTTCCATCAAAGTTCACCTTCTTCCTCAAAACAGACCAAACGTTAAAAGAACATATTTAAGCCTGTAAAACAGATCATGTCTGACCTACAAGCTGCTCCCTTTTATGTATTTTGTGAATGTAGGTCAGGTGTTTTCTGACATCTCTGGATATTCTTCACACTCTAACAGGAACAGAGATTCAGACAGGAGATGTAGACAGACTGAGCCCTGCAGGCTCACGGGGCTTATTCAGATGCAACGACTCTGGATTTGGATGTTGAACTGCATGTCTAAGAGGTAATAGAGACGGATTAAAGTGCAGGGTGTGATTTTTCAGGTATCACAGCAAATCCAGGCCTCCATTCCCCAGTCTGAGATTTTAATTTTAAGAAAAGGTGTCATCCTCCTTAGTTTTAAGCTGTCAACATTTTCCTGATTTGTTTTTCATGCTAACCAGGAGATGCTGAAGGATGAAGTGAGGACGCTCACCTACAGGAACTCTATGTACCACAACAAGCACATCTTTAAGGACAAAATAGTGCTCGACGTGGGGAGTGGGACCGGGATCCTGTCCATGTTTGCAGCCAAAGCAGGAGCAAAACACGTCTATGGGGTAAGATATGATCTTATTAAATGTAATCTCAATTATGTAATTAAAAGTGGACAGCGCTACTCAATATCAACCATAGTTCTTCTTTAATACTGAAACTGACATGTTGCACACTTGATTAAAGTCAAGACATTGACGGATTGGATTTTATAAAAAAACAAAACGCTTGTCAGGTAATCATTGCAAATTCAGTGATTCCTAATTGGATGGATCTACTAAAGGTTGCAGGGTTGCAATGTATTATAAATGTAATGGTAAAGTATTGAAATGTGGAAACATATTTATTTGTTGAAAGTTTTTTATAGAAAGACAGTATTAGGCAAGAGAATGTTGCTGCTCACCACACAATTTTTAGCCAGAGCAAATATGCAATGCCTGTCCCCTTTGGGCCTTTAACCACATGAACAACAACTATAAATACAGTAAAAACAACAACTAACAAACTCATCAAACCTCCACCAAGGTACAGTAACTTAATATTTTCTGTTATTTACCTCTACCAAGGAGGGGTTTTTTGCCAGTGTTTGTTTGTCTGTTTGTTCGCAAGATTACGCAAAAACTACTGAACAGATTTTACTGAAATTTTCAGGAGAGGTTGGTAACAGACCAACTTAAAAAAGCTACCATCATAATATGATTCATGATCCTGAAAACCCACACACTCAGATTCGTTATGAGTTAGACAGCTATTGAACAAAAATGATCGTTCACTAATGGCAGTTTTGGGTCACCATCAAAATCTAATCATTTTTAAGTTGGACCAACAACATCTCCTGAAAATTTCAGCAAAATCATTCCAGTAGTTTTTGTCGTCTTGCGACAAACAACACAAAAACACAGGCAAAAACAGTACCTCCTTGATGCAGGTAAGTTGAGACAGAGCAATGCAAAACAAATGCATATACCAATACAAAAACAGGTCAAACAGAAAGCATATGTACAGTCATGACTGCAAAACTGTCTAACACGGTTTCCGTCTGGATCTGGTCTAAGATCTGAAGGTAGGGGTTTCCTCATACTTTTCCCCTGGATGGATGAATCAGTTTTTCCCAGTGAAGATTTATGAGAGGGTACATTACAGTCTCCATTAGCTGCTAGACATGTTGCAGAACCTGAAACTGTTGGAACCAAAGTCTGTCTCTGATTACCGAAAGTAATGTTATAAATTGTGTGAATTTATTGCAATGTTTTCTGTTTCAAGAGTCTTGATAAAGTCAAAGTTTACTCGTCTTGTTTTTGCATTTTTTGTATCACATGTATCGGTGAATGGCCTCCAGCTTGCATAGCCCTTTGTAGTTCAGATCTTTGAGGTCTGCAGAGCAATTTCTTGTCTGCATCCATAAGGCCAGGCTTAATACACAAGGTGATCCATCCTTCTCTGATGTGGACTCCAAATTATGAAGATCTTCCTCCTGAAATCAGAATGTCTGTTACTAAACCTGAATTTAAATCTGGTCTACAAACCCATTTTTTTCACTGGCTATTATTTCAGATTTGTGTGGTCTTAAATGTTCTTAATTGCGCTTGATTTTGATTTGTTTTCTATGCATTATGTCTTTTGTTTGTATTTTGTAGTTATTTTTACTGTGCTATTTTATCTTATTTTATTTCTGAGTGTAGTAACTGTTCAACGCTTGAGTAAACTTCATGGTTTTTAAAAATATGATTCACAAATAATGCAGATTAAACTGGATTGTCAGACTTGAGGCACTTTTACAGTACAGGTCATGCTAACCCACTCACATCCAGTCAAACCACATGTATACACAGGTTGTGGAAGTAGAAAAGAATCATCATTATTATTATTTGTTGATCCCAATTCAATGATTGAAAGAGAATCTTGGGGTTGAGTGTTGAGTGATCAAGTTTACCACTATTCCACTTCTGCTAAGTTATCAATACACATTTAATACTGCTTTTATTCATATATGATTGTTTACAATGGCCTTTAGAGGGCAATTACATCCATCACATCACCAATCTTAAAATGAGCTCAAAAGACCCCATCATATGCTTTGTATTAGATACATGTTATGTAAAATTCCTCTTTCAGGGGTCTGTCAACTAAACAAACAATCCAACCTTAGCTACCCACAGTCTGCCCCACCCACCTTTATGATAACTGCAGTCTAAGGATTCTGTTCCAAAACTGAGCTCAGGTGTATGTACTAAACAGAAAACCACATTTCATTCTGTGGAATAATTTTGCATAGTGAACAACAAAAGATTAAAAAAAAAAATACTTTTTGTATGTGGTGTGAGCTACCTGAAAAGCATTCTGGGATTGCTCTTAGTGTGAATCTGGAAGTCCACTCTATCTTGTCCTTTATTACCTCCACCAAGGAGGTTATGTTTTCGGGAGAGTCTGTTTGTCTGTCTGTGAACAAAATAACTTAAAAAGTTATGGATGGATTTTGATGAAACTTTCAGGAAATGTTCAGCATGGGAAAAGGAAGAAGTGATTACATTCCAATTGCTAATGGTATGTTTTCATGGTCAAGGAATCTAAATATTTACATGAAATAAAGGAAGGACTAATATTTATGGTAAAAATAACAACATGGGAGAGGTCTGTGGTGCTGGCGGAGGTCTGCACTCTCCGAGTGCTTTTGTAGTTATTAACTTGGCATCGTTAGCTGCTGTTGATGACAGTTGGTAAAGCAGTTGAAAGGGGTGCTCCTTGCCTCTGGAACCTCGGGGAGAAGGATTTGTGCTCTTATTTCCTTAGACTTATATTGCACGTAAACTGCACATTGAATCTGTAAGTCCTTTCTATCTTGTCCTTGTTTTGTAAAACAAGACTGGAAAAGCACTCGGAGAGCACAGACCTCCACCAAGCAGCACAGTTCCCAGACGGTGATCTGGATCAACACCAAAAATTGAATCACTTCTTCCTTTTCCCATGCTGAACATTTTCTGAAAATTTCCTCAAAATCCATCCATTACTTTTTGAGTTATTTTGTTCACAGACAGACAGACAGACAGACAGACAGACAAACTCTCCCGAAAACATAACCTCCTTGGCGGAGGTAATAAATTCAGTCAGACTAAAGGTGCGTTCACACCGCAAGCGACCCAGCTACCAAAGTCGCGTCGCCCACAGATGTAGCGTCGCGCGTCCATAAATACCTGTTTGGTTGCCGTTGGCGTCGGCCGTCGGTCGGTGACGTCACGTCCGCTCGAGTTTTACCACGATCATATCATATATCACATAATAGGATGTATAAGCGGACATTATTCCAGCTGTATCCTTTTCACTCACTTATCAGACCCGAAACTCTGCAGCTGATGATGCAGCAGAATTATCTGTGAGTTTACCGCGGTCCGTCTGCAAATGTCCTCACTGAGATTGGTTCCACCTAGAAGGAAGTCATCCGCCCTGTAGTCCGGATGAATAACTGCACCGTCACACGTACACACACCGCTGATTGGCTGATGCCACACAGCCACACACGACATTGCCTGAATAGATCAACTTTTTTTCAACTTTGACATCGTGCGACGAGTGAAGTGGTCGTCTTGTCGCAGGCTGTCGCATCGCGGGAGGGTTAGCCCCGCCCCATCGCGGCTGTACATTGACTTTGAATGGAGAGTGATCGCCGAGGTAGTACAGGTAGCGTCCGGAGTGAACACACCTTTACAGAGCCACGGCTTCAGTGTTTGGTTGACAAGCAGGTGGTAAACATGTATGTCCAGTCGGACTGGCTGACAGGTTGAGCAGAGATGTATGTTGTTTCTAGCTGTTGCAAACAGAATTACTAGTCAGTACATGTTTGGAAATGGAAATAATCCTCCTTAAAGACAGGATTATTAGGAACACATTGTTGAATTTTGGCTGTCGACAATTTCTGCTTTAATGAAATGATTATTTACTTGGCATCGTTAGCTGCTGTTGATGACAGTTGGTAAAGCAGCTGAAAGGGGTGCTCCTTGCCTCTGGAGCCTCAGGGAGAAGGATTTGTGCTCTTATTTCCTTAGACTTCATTGCACGTAAACTGCACATTGAACATTGCTGGTGGTGCAGGTCAGTCATCAGAAATGATGAATGCTGATAGGCCGACCCAGCATGTGCTTCCAAACCTGATCACTATATTTTTTCCAAGCTTGCTGACATTTGTGTTCAAATGTTACTTTTTTTCATATCTCTGTTCATTTTTCTTCCTCTTTCTGCTGCTCATTTTTCTATCCATTGCTTTGTGAAAATTTCTGAAATATGGTTTTGTTTGAAGTTTTTACCCCCTCAGTGGGCTCCTGCTGTACAGTCCTGAGGGTTTAATCTTCATCAGTATGAGACGAAGACTACAGTGATTTAGCCAACCTTGGACTTAGTTTGAGCCCTGCAGCAAGGCCTGCATCTTTATCATCCCCAAAATGTATAAAACAGTATTATGAATGATAGGTTGGAGAGGAGAAGGGGCTGGGCTCAGGGCCAACAACAACACTGCTCGATCATACGAACCTCATTACTTTACAAAGAAAAATGATGACCTCTTTCTGGATCTGCAGTGATCCCATAAAACACTCTGGTGCTGAATTCCATATCTATCCAGTATATCACAGTCGTTTAATCATGGAGACACATCTTATATCCCCCACACTGTGCAAAGTTGAAGTCTAACCACATATATTTGTCTGATTTCTCATTGAAAATATATGTCATCACTCCTAATATCAGTCACATTACGACACAGGTCCATGCAAATACTTACTTTGAGATATGGGAAGATTAAACTGAGGCCTGTGTTGCTTTGTAAGTAACACAGAGCAAATGTAACAAGAAAAAATGTGTTTCCCTACTGTGCAGGATGGGAGACAGTTTGTATTTAACTGTGATTTTTCTGTTGCTGTACTATGTGTGAATTTTTTCAACCAGTCTTAAGTTTGAGTTTGATCATGTACCAAGACCTTGAGGCTTTTAATTGAACTGTAAAATCTGTCAGGAGAGACTTGCTCAACCCATGTGCACAGCTTTCCACAGAGAAACACTGTAGCTAGCAGTGTTGAGAGTAATGCATTCCAAAAGCAATGTGATTACTGTAATACATTCCTTTTTAGTGTAATGTAGACATGTAAGGCATTAAAAAACAGTAGTATTTTACTCAGTACAAATATCAGTAATGCAGGTTATAATGCATTTTTTATTAAACCCAAATTGAAGAGGTGGTTTTTTTAATGTTTAAATACTAATTCGCCAAATACTCTATGAGATCAGCAGAGGAGAAAAGTTTCCGCTAGGCCTAAAGTTACAGTATCTCTTTCACAATTTACCAGATTTTTACCTTTTGTATGTTTTTGCTATGATCGTTTCTTGTATTGTGCCGTGAGCATTAATGTGACTATTATATTCTACTGTTTTAGCTTTAAGCCAAACTCAGACAGCCACCACATCACCTTCAACTGAAAGTGTAATGAGCTTTTTGAGCGTAATGAGCTACATTTAGAATGCTAAATCCATATTTCCTATTATTTTGTCGAGAGCAACTTAAAAGCAATGTGATAATCGTGTGAGGCCTTACATTTCAATTACAGTCATATTATAATGTAACTTATTACTTTGAAATGACAGTAACAAGTAATAAATAATGCATTAAATTTTTGATGTAACTTTCCCAACACTGGTAACCGGCAGTTGGGCCAAGATAGCCATCTAGGGGTCTCTACAATATACTAAAAAAGTTAATTTGATGAATCCTGTGGTATTTATGTTTGATGGATAAAGCCTTAGCAGTGATCGCAAGTGCAAACTGATGCTTTACATTCTTACTGGTCAGGATGGGAAAGAGGTCTTGTGCTTGAAGGGTGCTTTTCTAGTCTATCTCACCACCATTAAAGTTTCTTTTACACCATAGGTCACACCAAACCATTCACCCCCATCCACTCCAACATTCACTCACTGATGTCTTTATCCAAGTTATCCATCAGTGTTAGCTAACACATCCACAACCTCTCATATCCATTTACATGCCACTGATGCACAGTTTGAATGCTAATAGTGAGCTGATAGCCGAAAGAAACAGTGGAAACATAAGATCAGGCTGCCATGAAGAAATGTTATCATTAGGTGACAATATCAGAACACCACTTATTGTCCTAAAGATATGTTCTCTTGCAACATTTACATTCTGAAAGATTTCCATTGGGTTGAAATCCCATTGTTGGTGTTCCAATAGCTGAATCCGTTTTTATTTATTTATTTTTTTCTTAATTAACCTTCATTTTAGGATAAAGAATGAAAAATATCTCCCTGATCAAGTTGTTCTTGCAAAAACCCAATAGACACATTTAAACCATTTAAATGACAAAACAAAGGTTGGATTTTTGCTAACTTGAGTACCTTAGCAACAGTTGCTATCAGAAGAAGCCTCTGATTGGTGGGTCATCAAACCAACCAGAGGGCTGAGAAAGAGTCAGTTGTTTGGAAAAAATTAAATTGAAGTTAAACCTAGTGCATGCACCTTTTGCCTCCAAACTTTAATTAGTCCATCCTTAGATCAAGGAAGACATGTGGTCAAAGGTTTAAAAGTTAAATCTCTTCATGACTTTCCAAGAAACTGCATTCACTTAATCTTTCCGTGTATATGGACCTGTGGACATATGCCAGAGATGCAATGCACAGAGACGGCAAAACAAACATTGGTATAAGATCTGATATTCACACTCACTGCATCCCTTTTTCACTTTTTACAACGTAATTACACTTCATTTAAGTGAAATGTTTTGATCTTGGATAACTTAAATTTAAAAGACTCCTGCCTTGGCTTATTTATGTGACTGGCAGGCCACAGCGCAGTCACCGGGGGAAAGTGATACCTGGGTGAATTTAGAAACTTGTTCCTGCTGAGTCTCCAGAGAGAAAGCTGTAGGACGCCCACAGCAGAGGCTGCAGTGACAGTGAGTCGCACTGACACTAGTGAGAGGTGCAAGAGTCACCGTGCGAGGGTGTTGTGACTGTAAATACGCCTCAAGGCATCAGCAATCCCACTGACACTGATGGACACTTGGCTAATGCTGCCTCCTCTCTCTGAGATCCAATATAAGACAAGGAATCATCACTAATTAGAGGGTGCCATTGGAAAGCTTATTATGGCACACGAACAGCACAGCAACTCACACTCACATAGGCCTGCAACAGCACACGTAGTCATATACCTGGTGCAACATTAGTCATTAAGTGGGGGCATCAGTGCTGTGAGTGGTTGACAGACATGTAGACAGAAGGCTGTGGGCGCCACCAGCAGCCTCCAACAATGCTCTGTACTAACAAGCAGCAGAGGGAGGGATGCTTGAGGGAGAAAATGCTACTGTCCGATCTGTGCATCATGGTGGCACATGCTCCAGGTAGAGTTGTTACAATACCAGGATTTTTAACTTACAGTTTATACAATTAATCAACAAAAAGTGAAATCTTCTAAAATGTACTCAACATATGAAGATATCCTCAACACAAATGATGTACCTGATTGTTTACTGAATTGTAATAGGCCTATTGATACAGTTGAATGCATAGTTCATAAATTACACCACCAGGGGGATCCAAATCAGGAAAAATAACAAAACTTGAAGTCTAGAGACAAGGGCAGAACAACAACAACAACAACATAATATTGCATTGTTTGTTTGCTAGCTTGAGGAATGGTATTGTACTGAACAATTAAAAAAAATAAATGGGATCGTGCATTTGATTACATACTCATGCACCCCAACCTGGAGGGATGGGCATATGGAGTTAACCAGCAGAGCTTTGGTGACAGAACACGCAGCCAATGGCAGAGAATTACTATGGTAGGTCATCACAAGTAAGCAAAATGGATAAACTTCAACCTTGTAGTGCAGATAGTTCAGTCTGATTTAGTATCTGTAATCAAGCAGATCCATCTTGCCAAGCTCCAAGTAGCCCAATCACAGTCAAAAAGTTAAAGATGTTTGCTGGTACAGAGATTAGCGTAGATGCTAATAGCTTCAGTAGCAGCTCTTGACTGGATATAAGGCTGTCACTTTTCCAAAAAAATCAAAGTCTAACGGTTTTCGGACATGCACCCAAATAATCAAAGATATTGGAGTATTCCACCCGCTCCCGCTCCCAACCACCCCACCTGGTGACCAAAACTACTCCCACACAGCACTCTTCAGATGATTTGGAGCTGTTAATGTCCGCTCGGAGTGGAAACTCTTTGTTTACTGAGGTCAAGAGAGCAATGGATGTGTCTGAGGGACAAGTTGCGCTCACAGCATCCTCTGGTGGACAGAATGGTCCACTGCTCCAGGCACCCTGATGTGCCGCCACACTCAATATTTTACATTTGAATATTTATATACAATTCGGTTACGGATATTTAACCCCATGTTTGATCAGTTATTCGAATATCGAATATAAAGTGACAGCCATAATATCTTTATCAATGAAAGACAAGTAACAACACCACAAACTTTTCAGTAGGAAGGATATTTTAGCTATCCTTACTCCCGACATGTAGTTAAGAGTTTGTTTTACCAAGTGGTTAATATTCTTTAGTACAGTAGCGACCACCTACCACATTATCTGACTAGCTAATAATGAATGTTGATTTGAGGGAATGATCATCCATTCCTATGCATGTTTGTTTTTTTTCTTGTTTGTTTGCTTGTTTCTGTTGATGTATGTACTGCGGCTGCAAAACAAATTGCCCCTCGGGGACAATAAAGATTTTCTAATCTAATCTAATCTAATCTAATCTAATCTAATCTAATCTAATCTAATCTAATTCATGTGGTGGATATGCTATTCTGCCCTCCCCAAACACTTTTAATAAGCTCTTTCCTGGATGGACTAGTGAAATATATCAATGGTCCATCTAGTGTTAGGTTATCTGTCCACAATACTTGAAGACCCTGGTCCTACATTTTTGTCATTGCATGCTTGACCCCAGTGCAGCACTCACCCCACAATCTTTTCTCAGCGTTTGCCCAGAAGCTTAGAAAAAAATTGATATTTGCTGTCATAGTAACAACATAGAGAAAGATCCAGTGTCAGACTTTTGAAATGTTTTCAAATATTAAAAGTTGCAAGCATACTCATGCACATTACCCTCACTGTTCAAATGGGCTGCCAAAGTTCTTGTGCAAACACCCTGAAGAGTTTAATCAATGTAGATGTTTCTGTGCAATTGAAAAAAGATATTTGAAAATAATTTGACACTATCTTGTTGGAGGTGGGAGTACAAGGTGAGCTTTCCTAATTTGCCCGCCTCACAGTGGGTGTCTTGCTGGTAGCATGTCTAATTGCTTTCTTCCTCCAAAATTAAAGTCCCACAGACCTAATCTTTCACATGTGCAGTGAGGCACTTTGATTTTTCTCCTGTCATAGAGCTCCCAATCACAGCTCTACCTTTTTTTACGATCCAGAGCACCCAGAGTTCATTCAAGGGTCCTCTTCCCTGATTATGACCAGATGGATCTCCTGCTGCACCAGTGTGATGTACTGGGCAGGTGAAAATCTATTACCTCAAACCCCTAATGCAGTAAGAGGTTAGTATTGACAAATACCTCTTGCTGAATTATGTTCTAATGCTGTTTGGGAGCTGCTTACAAGAAGTGTCTGGAGTTAATTGTGATGAATGAAGGCTCTTTGTTAGGCTACAACTGTGTTATTCTTAAAACAACAATAAATCAGCTGTTAGTTTTGCACTGGCAGGCACAACAGAAGGAACAAAATACCTCAAGGCAAGAGCTTAAGGCCCTGTTGACTCAGAGATGAAACGGTGTTCATTTTTTAAATGTTCTCTGCAAAGATGGCATTGTTCAAGAAATGTGTCTGTCCACACTAAACATATACCAGTTGTGTGAGTGGCCGTGTAACACTGCTGCAGACATACACCAAAACCAGAGGAGAAGACATGGAGCATACGCATGCATCATGAAACATGCAAAACAAACACTGGCATATGTTGATCACCAAGTCTACTGGTTGCTCACACTAGTCGTACAGGAATACAAGATTTTGCAGTAAAAAGTAAAACAAGCTCAGCAGCTTCAATGCAACCATGTATTCTGCAATTATTGTAGTCTGGGTTGGCCCATGCAGTATAAGGAAGTGGAGGGGATATAAGAGCAACATGTCAGAAATTGTGCATATATGTTGTACACATGGCAACTCAAAGGCAGTGTTTTGTGATTTATTCACTCTGGGACCCGTTTTAAAAAATGCATCAGCCCTCCCATCTTTGTGTGGCCCCTAAGACCCAGAAGAGGGGATGATGCTAGTGTCCTATTTGGAAAAGTGACACTGAGCACACTGCATCCTAAATATGGACACATTTGAGAAGAGCAATAAAATTATGTTTTAGACATATTATTGTTAATGACAGTTGGTAAAGCAGCTGATTGACTGTCAGACTTTAATTGTATACTAATATTCAAACTAAAATTTTTCAAAAAATGATTAAAATATACAGCAAAGAAATAACAAAAAAGTGCATGAAAGGTAAATGAAAACAAAGCCAGCTAGAATGAAAAGTACATCATGAATAAAACAAAACAAATGTATATGAATACAAGCAAATAGTGTGCCAATAAAGCACTTTATTTTTTTTAATTTAACCTTTATTTAACCAGGAAGGTCCCATTAAGATTAAGAACCTCTTTTTCGAGGGACACCTGGCCAAAAGGCAGCAAAGTTACACAGTAAAATTACAGCAATTTACAATCAACAATTAATATTACAAAAAAACAGTTACAGTTACACTAAAAGAATTTAGACTAAATATTCTAAATGATCCTCATAAAATACAAAGCTGGAGGTATATAATAAAAGATCATTGAGAATAATAATAACACAAGCACAGCTTGGACTCCAAACACAGAGTCTGCTTTTATAAATACTGATACTCTTTTCACTCACAGGTGTACATGCTAACCCACGAATTTGGGACATACTAAGTAAAATCTGCCTCACTGTGGGTATTTGTTTGGGCTTTTTGCATGACAAAAAAAACACCACCTGAAGATCTGAGGGCATATAACACTCTCAGCAGCAAAGAGCAACTCAGAAGTTTAAAAAAGCTGAAAGAAGACAATGAAGAGGTTTATAAACCAAAAGAAACATAAAGTCTTCTCCTAAAGATATTGTTTGCCAAAAGCAGATGCTTTTAAATCAGTGTGACGTGGGCTCTCTATTCTTTGTCAACATCCTTGCTGCTGTGAAATATTATTTTTAGGAAGACCAGAAAGAGGAGCTTTACAATAATCAATTTTGTGAGTATGAACAGGCTGAATAAGAATCTCTCATTGGTTTAATTGAACAACTGCCAAACTCTAATATGTTCTTTAAATACTCCACTAATGTTTTGGTAGTTTTCCTTGCACAAGGCTCATTCCTCAGGCTTTTTTTGTTTTTGTTTTTTTTTTGCTGTTGAACATCAACAGATCCGCCTAGTACTTATTGAATAGAAATAATCTGAAAAACTGCACCTGGACCAAATTTCTATGATGTGCACAGCACCTGGTGGAGGCTTGGAGAAGCATTTTTACATTATCAGACATTACACCTACATAGATAATAATATCCCACTAGTGTTGGATGATTGTTGTGTCATGGAACTGAAATAAATAATTTTGAGAATGTCAAAGGTCCATGTCTCGTGCTGTTTAAGTGGCATCATGTTATGTGCCGTGACAAGGAGATATATTGTTTCGGTACAATTGCCAAACTTGTACAGATGTTCTTAAAGTGAATGTATATACCTTATAGATATGTTATATAGTGTCTGTAAATGGCTGTGGCATGGTTCAATAGTGTTGGTTATAACTGTACAATTTTTCCTTTTGAAGCAAATTCAAGGCCTACCTTTTAATCTTGCTTTTAGCTGATTATATTCATCATTATTATTATTCAATAGTACTTATGTATTCATTTTAACCCTCATAACATGATTTATTTCTTAATTTCAGCTCAGATTGATTTTTTAGACTTTTATTCTCTGTTCATTGATTTTCCTTTGATCTTACTTCAGTAAATTTTATCTCACTTTACCATATTATTGTTCAAAAGTTTATTTTATTTCCTGTTTTTTTTTCCTCCAGTATGTTTATCTATTTAATCTAATTTCTTATCAGGGATTTTAATTCAAGATGGCCTTTCCTCAGGCTCCTTAAAATTTTTGTGAAAATTATTTTAAGGTTTGTTCAAATCTCAAAAGGGCAGGAACCTGGGGTGCTGGTTTGGTGAAGTGGTAATCAACCAGTAGAGTGTCTTCTCCTACTCTCTCACACCCTTTCTCAAGCCTATCCACTGTCATTCCCTCTGCTATCAAGGAAGGCACAAAATGCCCTAAAAGAAAATCTTCTCTGAACCTATCACTAAAGTCTAATCATGAAAGAAAAGTTGAAATTCAGAAAGATTCAGTCCTCGTAAATTTATATGAACAGTTAGAAGATATGTGCATCATCAGCAGTAATCAAAGGATTTGACTGAAGTGGGAGATTGTGGCAACAGCTAGTTTTAAGAATGTACTGATTTGTCAATGCACTTGATTGCAAAATGTCTTAAACAGAGCTGCGGAAAGGGAGGGTTGCATTACTCATCAAATTATTCTTGAAAGAATCCCACAGTTTGACTTTGGTCAGAGTTTCCAGGTCAATAAGTTATCAATTAAAAAAATATTAAAGCTAATGTCATCAACTGAATGAGGACTACTTACAAAATGATCATAAAATAGGAATGTTGATCTCCCCTACTTTATATTGCAGCTCTTACTTTTTAATTTAAGGTTTTAATATAATGTTTTTTTCATATTGAATAATGTTAATTATATGATAATGAATATGAATTTAATGACTGCACTGTTGTTAACTGTAGTGACACCAAACTCCCCCCTGATGATGATACATCTCTTTCACTGGTCACTTGGGAAACTGCATGTTATTGCCTAAAAGGAAAATGTCACTTTCTTCCCAAAAAAATAGTGAAGACTACACATTTGAAGCCTGACCTGGGAAATGGCTGTTTGTTTAAAGGTGCTGGAAGTTGCATGGGCCTTATGGTAAACAGCTGTGGTTTGAATGGGACAGTTTTTAGCCCAAAAAGGGCAACAAGTGATTATTTTTTTACACAGAATACTGCAGGCTTATAGTGAAACATGCGTATTAGAAAGAAACAAAAACAAAATATTTATTGTCTCTAAGTAGGACCCATTGGGCCTGAGTGTAAAAGGAACTGCTAGTGGAAAATGTGAACCAGATTCATTTCGACAGGCAAAAAAATGTGGCTAAGGATAAAGCTGTGTGGTCAGGATAATTTATAAGAATTTAAAATGTCAGGGCAGTAATGAAAGTAGAAGTTGAAGGTACCATTGGGGCTTGACGGTCGGTTGCAGTTGAGCAGAGACTAATTATTACAATAATTACTGAAAATAAGAGACTCTGGCGGCGTTTCAAGGGCTGGCACAGAGGCTGAACACCCTGTGATTTATATCCTTTTATGTTCTTTATCATCCACTGTTTTCTGCCGCTCTCTATGCTAATCTCATCTCAGTGTCAGACCATAATCCCTCCCTCGGTGGTTCCTAGCAGCTGCAGGTTCCAGGTCACAAATATACTGTATGTGATGAAACACCTACTTACCACTATCACCCTGAAAATAAATCTCTTTAAACTTGTAGCTGGTTTGCTGTTGTATCTGCTTTTTACGCTCTTGTACCTCTGCAGCTGTCCAAGTTTGAATACTTTAAGCCTTTGTGAACAGTAAAATATTCAATGATACAGTTTATAAAATATTCATTGAGCTTTGCAAACCAGGTGCAAGCCTGAGGAGTTTTATTCAGGGCTGAATTAAAGACAAGGAAATGTTTCACAAGAATGACCTTGTGTCTTTCCAAAGGGCATCTTACAAAATGATCTCCATTGTGTGTAACAAACATTCACCTCAGCAGGAACCAGAGAACAATACAAATTCATTCATACTAAACCGACTGCAAAGGAGCCACAGAGATAAGATTATGAGGACATAAGAAATGTTAGGCTTTTGTTGCTCAAAAAAGCATGTTGAAACATTTGCATCTTAAGAAGAAAAAAAGATCACGAAAAAAGGATAATCGGCAAAACTTTAGAATTGTTTTAATATTGTTAAAAATCAGAGATTCATTATGAGTTATTATATGATGAATTCTAAACAATAAAAACATCAAAAAAACTTAAAATAACCAAAATGTCAGATAGTTCAGTATAGTTGGTTAAGTCACCATTTATTCTATCATTTGTTTTCTACAATATTTGGAGCTTATCTGTGTCTTTAAACAGAGTAACTTGGTACAAGTAGTCCATTAAATACCTACATGTCATTTTTTTTGTTGATTTATTTTAGAGATACTTGGTTTTAGAAACTGTGGGAAACAGAATTAGTTTGGGATGGGGCCCAACATTTCTGGCAGTGTACCTTCATGCAGGTAAACCAGTACACAGGAAAATCAATAAATGGATAGAATCTTAACAACAAAGCAGCTCCCACTGAGAACAGTCCTTGATTTATATGTGTTGTTTTATAAAAAGTGCAGCTAAAAGTTCATTATTACACTGAGCTAAAACTCTTCAACAATTAGTGCTTTGGAACAGAGTTGAATCTCTTGATTTATTGTACCTTTTTTTTCTTTAAAGGAGACATATCATGCTTGTTTCTCCTTTTCACTATGCCAGACTTGGATGCCTGTAAAACATTTCTGCCCTCAGTACAAGTCATTTAGTTCCTTCATTGCCCCACAATAGCGTTCTCAAAATCCTCATTTTAGGCCATTATGAAGCTCTCATTGAAACACTCGGATCTCAGGATGACCTACAGTTACCTTGCAACGTCACAGCCCTTTGTGCTCTGATTGGTCAGTTCTATCGGGGGTAGAGCCAGCCTGTCCTTCTTCTTCTACTGTATTTTCCAGCAGGCTCAAAGCAGCGGCCGCGTATTGAGTCCTCCTACAGGCCAGAGCTGGTAATGAGTGAATGTGAGCTAGGGATCTATATACTGCTGCTGGTGGATGTGTTCCTCGGTGACGGTTTTGTGGCTAATGGACAACACAGAGGAGGGAGTGTTTTATCAGATTACTCCAGTAAAAAGAAAGATACCTTGTGTTGTCACGATGTTTGAAATCTCGCGGACATCTCGCAATGACCTATTTTCAGAGGCATCAAATCTCGTTCTAGGATATCAGAAAAAATACAATATCTCATTTTTTGAAAATTAAGGGGGTGTAAGGTCTTGTTTTCAAATTTATTCTATTATATGTAAGTATTAAATCATGCATCAGTATGATATGTCTCCTTTAAGTGTGCAAAAGGCCTTCTGCATAAAATTACTTCAATATGGTTCTGGCAAAAACACTTAGAACTTTTTTTTCCCAAAATTTAAATGAAAAATATACTTAAAGCTGGATCGATTAAAACTCTTCATACTTTCATGTAAAGTAAATGTTCACCAGCAGTAAAGCCCAGCAAAATTGCCCTAAAAATTCAGCCCTAGAATGAATTTTACAAAAGGGTGAGCCGTACTTTTTGAACAGATTTTACTGCCCTTTCATATAAAATCACAACATACAGTCTGTGAGTGGCTGACTACAAGTTCAGGGTTACGCCATGTCTCATCCAATATCAGTCTCAACCCCAAAAGTGACAGGTGATATATATTGATATATTGACCATTTGCACCTAATGTCATTCTGTATGGATGTCAGAAACAATGCCATCCAGCATGTAACTCAACAGATGTATTTGCTCAATAAATATAAATATCCCTGTGGTGACTTTTAACCTACATGCTGATCGATAAGCCTGTAGTTCAGTCTACTATTCTAACAAGGGTTTAAATGTCAGTTTTATATATTTTTGAGTCATCTTATGAAGCTTAGACTATTATATTCCACAGAAGCACTTTGTAGGCTAATGCTAGCAGCTGTTAAGTAAACTTCTCATGAAAAAATGGCTGTGTCTTTATCCAATAAACAAGTAGCATAAGGCAAATGCTTTGAAGACGAACTTTCATTCAACTCTCCTGGTTTGTCTTTTGAGTTTGAAAGAAGTTAATTTACATGTATAAATGTTCATTTCAGCAAGGAGAATCTGCATTATAACTGCCATAACTTACAGATTTACACACATTAGCCGCTGGTAGCTTCTGATACCAACACAATCTGAAGTGTTTTTACCAAGTCACCCTGGTATTTTGCCAAATTGACAACATTAGCCCAAAGGATGCATCAGGTTACCTGCATTAACAGGTAACCTGGATGTTCTCAAGTCCTACAGTTACCATTGAGGTTATTTATCACTCGCTCATTCTCCATCAACACATGTTTTTGCTGTGAGTACATAATAATCAGTCATAATCCCTGGGCAAAGTCAACAAATTATTGCTGTGTTTCTTAAGGTGAGCAAACATCTGAAAGACTCAATTACATTTTTGTTCTGTATAACTCACTGTTACCTCAGTGGCTCAGAAATGCATCTCCCTCCATCCATAGAATGACAGAAATGTTATGTCAGTTAGGTCAATAAGTCTTGATCCTCTTTTTGTGTTTCAAGAGTACAATTGCAGCTGTATTAAGTAAATTACTATCAGATTCTTGCCGTACACTAATGCAGAGGTCACAATTTTTTCTATTGGTTACAATGATCAGAATATCAGACTAGGCGACAATGAAGATATAAATTCATACAGTTACTTCCCCGACAAGCATGACAGACTACATGACTGAGACCAACTGCATAATAGGGATGGGACGATACACTTAAACTCACGATACGCTGCACCTCGATAAGCCCGGGTCATGATACAATAAGTCACGATACAATATCAAAAAAGTAAAAAAGAAAACATATTACTGTGTAATTACAACTTGTTTGTTTTTGTTTGAGTTGCACACAGGAAAACACAAGGCCTAACAGACCAAACACAAAAAAAACACTCTCTCTAATCCTAGAGAGGTTAAAGAGAGTGTATACTAATGAGCAGTAGGCTCGTTTTCGCCGTCTTCATCTTTTTTAATGAGAAATCCAAAATACTGCCAGACAGATGACTTGTATCCAGGCGACTTCATTCGACTCCATCATTCGGCTTTTTGGAGGCAAGGTAGTTGGTGCTAATGTTTGCTGTCATCACTTCTGGTCACATGCGCTATTACTGGACATGACGTCTCTATTTCGCAAACCATTTTTTTCAAACTCGATGCGTTTCGTCACGTACTGAATCGCGATATATTGCCAAAAGGTATTTTATCCCATCCCTACTGCATAACACAACTGAGGGGATGACAGTGGAGAGAGCAGGGGCAATGCCGAAAACCACAAACAAACTATACTTTGTATTTACAGACCTTATGTGGCATGATATGTTTGTTTACTGATAAATCTAAGAAGTACCTCACCTTGTTGAATTTACTGTTTCTCTTCAACATTTCTCTGTTCACAGTCTTTGGCTGCTCCTCTTCAACACATCATAAAGCAGATGCTCTCATTCAGAGTTTTGCAAACTCGTATTGTCTCGAAGCTTCAAAGAGCCTTAGTTTGTTTACATCCATGACTGTTGCAAATGCAGAGCTCCCAGTGCTGTCATTGGTCATTGACTCCGTCATGGAGGAATATACAGGAGGCAGCACAAAAATCAGTCCTGCTAGACTCTTTGTCACATAGTCATGAGGCATCCCAGACCGGTCTGTTGTTGTTGGTCATTATGACACTACATGTCGGGACAACCGTTATCCATAGCTGACAGGTCCCGAAACCCTACAAATGTTGAATGGGTCATAATTATACATAAATCACTGAGTCTGTCCCCAGTGTTAGAAGGAACAGGAAGAGGACAATGACAGTTAAAGTTGGACAAGTCCACAGATCTGTCCATTTATTTAATAATCAGATTACAAAGTTACTCAGCTGAGGTCTCTCATCCATCCTCCCGCAGGAGGTGTAGCATCAGAAAGAGTCACAGGCGGTAGTTACAGAGTTCTTTTTTGGAACCGGGGAGGAGACAGCTCTGACTCCCTGGTGACTGCATACTCATAACAGCAGTTAGCATTCAAGGCAGACACCCAGCTCAGATCGAGCCGACCTAGATAAAAGCCTACAGGTAGCAAAACACATCTCAAAATATGTGCATTTATTAGTCTATCACTTGTGAAAGTAAGCTTGTTTTTATTAGCAAAGCATGTGCGTGTGTCTCACCCTGGAACCATTCTGTTCACCTGAAATCACTGATAACACACCCATATGTGACCCTGCCTTCAAGAAGATATATATGCAGATGTTTTAACTTTAGCAATACGATTAGCATAGTGCAGAAGTCAAAAGTGATACCTAGGGATCAATCCTATGTAGGGGACACATCGTCCCTTTGAGTCTCAATGGTGTTGATCCAAGGGGTTTGCAATGTTGAAGAGAGACCTGCTCCAAGCAGTTGCACGTTACAACTCCTCTTATCAGTCTTTGGTCTGAGGGGCATCAGTGGCGCAGTTGGATAGTGCGCTTGGTCAGTGATCGGGAGGTTGCAGGTTCAAGCCCAGCTCCGGGCGACACATGGCAATGTGTCCTTGGGCAAGACACTAAACCCCAAGTTGCTCCCACTGCTGCGTCAGTGGTGTGTAAATGGGCATGAAAGGGCGTGAATGTGTTAGGAATACTGATGGATAACTAACATAGAAACTCTGAACCATCAGTGAGTGAATGTGAGAGCGAATGGGTGTGAATGGGTAGGTGTGACCTGCGGTGTAAAGCAGCTTTGAGTAGTCCAAGACTAGAAAAGCGCTATATAAGCTCAAGTCCATTTACCATTTACCATTTGAGCTGAGCTTTAGAATAATCAATCACAAAAATCTCCTCCAAGTATCACAGCTTGGTGTCAGTCAGGTACTTATTGTTTTTCTCTTTTCTGGCAGATCGAATGTTCCAGCATATCAGAGTACTCGGAGAGGATCATCAAGTCCAACCACCTGGACAGCGGTAAGAGTTGCAGCTGTTCATCCTCATTACATTCGTAAGGTTGGGAGGCAAAAATGCTGACATTCGTCTTTACAAATTTGTCCGACCGGATCATACTGGACTGAATTACTCAAAGTCAGACTTGTACACCCAGACACTGCTGTTAGCGTTCAGTTAACTCATACTGCTGCTGTCCCAACCTGGTTAGGTGTTATGAACATGCGTGACACTTCCCTAATCTGGTTTTGGTCTTAAATATGAAGACAGTAAGGAGGGTAAACAAGACAAAAGCTGTAACATACAGCATGCTCGAGACAGAACTAAACATTTTTAACATTGAAAGACAGTTGATGTTCAGAATGTTCAATGCTGTAAAGTTTATAATATTCACACCCAACGTTAAACCATCTCCCTGCATGTGCTGACATGTTTTTGACTGTTGGGTATGTGAGGTGATAGGACGATGTCTTTCTGAAATATTGTTATTTAATATTCAATATAAATTGTTATTCTCAAAGAACATACCAACTTCAAGAACAAACAAATAGGCACTTGGAACCTGTTGCAAAAATCAGTTTATTGAAGAGAAGTCCTTCCCCTGACAAAGAAAAGTAAATTACTATTTCGGGTTTTGGCATGGCTACAAAGGAGGCCTGTCAGATTTTCACGTTTGCCCTGCGGTGTCTCCTGGTTCTACAGAGCCCCGCCCCAAACATTTGTCTCCATACAGATGCTGATTTGACATGAAAACTTCATGTTATTGTTGTTCCTGCTGCTGTGCTGACCCTGTATCCCCTCTGACTCAAAACTACCACTTTCACCTTTTAAGGACATCCACAGCCAATCACCAAATAGATGCAGGGGACACGTAACATCCATCATGCATGTGCATATCCACCATTAGCAGCTGGTATATCTCCAGCCCATGACAAGGACAGCAGCCCACTTTAATACAGTGATAACTGTGTACTCTGAATGAAGATGTGTTTCAGTAGAAAAGTCTTGCGAGTGAGGACGCTTTAGTTTTACATCTGTGTTTATTAGTCTGCACTGGACTGCTTCATTGGTATTCTTTGCACAGTCCTGCTTCCTCCTCATTCAACTTAAAAGTCTGAGCTTTTTTATTCTGTAACTTTGGAAACAAATTGACTGAGTGTGCATCTAAAAACGATTGCTCTATAAACCACCCTGTCAGCCACACAGTACCATCTGGGTATCTATGAATATCAAGTATGTAAAGGTGATTTAAAAGGGAGTTAACACTGTGGTCACTTTGAGTCTGACAAACCAAACAAGCGAGGAGCAATCACTAGAGAGTGTTTAGGTTCACATGTCCCTCCGACAGTCACGTACATCAGCAGTCAGTCAGTCTGACAGTCAGTGCCAATGCTGAGTAACAAAGCTGAGGTCAGCTCGTCTTAGGCTCTCAGGCGTATATACTGTATATACCCACTGTCCATATGTCCACACAACCATTCTTCATTCATACTTCTATGTCAACATAATGACTACAGGTGCAAAATGACATTAATGACTTTCTTTCTTTCTGAAACTAAAATAACTAAAATAAATGTGATGTCGGACTTATTGATCTTTTCTGAGTATATTTTTTGGCAGATTTTGGACTTTACCTGTATGCAAATACTGATACTCTTAGATTGCACCATTAACCTTGTGTTGGAGAATTTGTCCTTCATTTGACCTGAAAACATGTTTTGTTTCAGTGATCACCATATTTAAAGGAAAGGTGGAGGAGGTGGAGCTTCCCGTGGAGAAAGTGGATATCATCATATCAGAGTGGATGGGTTACTGCCTCTTCTATGAGTCCATGCTGAACACTGTCATCTTTGCCAGGGACAAGTGGCTGGTATGATGTGTGTTTGTGTCTTACTTAAGTTGAGCTGTAAAGGTAAAAAAATATATATATGTATAAATACAGTCTGTATGTGCTTTTTGTCAAGAAAAAACAATAAGACATACATATATTACACATATTTTTAAAACTTTTTTAGACTGAAAATGAAAATGTTCTTGAAAAAAACATTTTAAACAGTAATAAGGAAATGTACATTGAATTCACCTTTACAAACTATAGCTGCCTCATTGGAATTTTCTGAGGACAATTTTTTTCAAACCGTGATCTGATGTCTTATTAAAAAATGATAAGGTGCTCTACAATTTTTTAAGAAAAATTCCAGTAAAGACAATACATTTGACATTTCATGAATGCCAAAAATAACTTTGTTTTAACATTAAAAATATGATTTTGGTTACATAGCTGCTACATATTGGTGCATTAACCTTTACAGAAAATAAAAATGATTTGGTAATAACCAGTGCTGTTAAATTGAGTAGTTGTGACATAAACTTTTAATTTGGTGGTGGTCTCATAAAGTTATTAAGCACTGTACATGAAAATGAATTTTTAGTTTTAATAACATCTATTTTCAACTATTACAGTAATACTTATTATTATTTTTTACTATTTTGTTTAATACTTTGCTCTGTGTTTTTTTATTACCAATGCTTATTGACATCAATTGTAAAAGTTACTTATAATTTGTTACTACTTTAATGCAAGTGTTTAAAGCTGTATGTCATCGCATCAGCTAAACATAGAGATCTCGGTTTTCTTATTTGTTTTAATTATTTTATTTATCAATGAAAAAGTTTTTTTTCATAATTTTCTTTCTGCCAAAAGAGAAAGAAATGAACTCAGTTGACGTTTTTAGAGTAAAACACTCTTTTATTACTCTGGCTTTTTATTTAAAGCAATGATTAAGTTTTCTTGAAAAATTTGGCACTAATAAGTCATCTGATTTCAATCTATTTAATCTACTGACATTAAAAGGTAGGAGCCAAAAGCAAAACAGTTCCCTCTGCTGGTCAAAAGAAATCCCGTCATTTTGTCTTGATAGGCAAATTTACATAATTTTTCATCATCATATATTTTTGCATCATTTGTGACAATGCATCTGGAACAGGGGACAGGACTCACGGAGAAAGGATGTAAGATGTGAGTTTTTAGAGTCTGATTAAAAAATTATTTTATTCAGGATAATTCATGTAGAGTTAAAACTAAATAATCGACTCTGTCAACAAGAATCTTTGGATGTTTCATGGATTACAGACTTCTGAAAGACTGTTAGGGGAGAGGATTTAAGAGGGTGCATTTTTTAAGGAACTTTGAGGGGGTTAGATTAATTCTCTTTGTGTGAGTTTAAGCCAGCATTCAGATACTTTTTCAAAATGGTGCCATGCAGTGAAAAACATTGACCAGAATTTTTTTTTTTTTTTTTATGTAGGCTACATGGGGATCATGCTTAGGGGAAAATGAACTTGAAATATTGGTATTTTGGGAGTATGTTGCAAAGATAAGGATATTAAACAGTAACATTTACTAGTATACAGGATATGTTTGTTGGACATACACTTCATAGTAGATTAAAAATATAATACTGCATGATGATTTCTTTTATTTTACTCTACATAAATGATGAACATTAACAATCTCTATTAATTTTACTTGATGTGTTTTACATATTATTTCAACTGAGTAGTGGACCTCAGGTCTTTGCAGACTTTGCATTGTGATTGGTCAAAATGATTGTTAATGGTCCCCAAAGGGAATGTATTATGAAATAATATATTAAACATATATTAGTTTTCTTTCAATTATGAACTGTACACTGTAATTTTAGCATCCAGTATGTTTTTTCAACATTAAGTATTTTATGCATTGATTGTTTTTTTTTTTTGTTTTTTTTTTAATTGGTACTTGCAAATTGAAGTGTTGGATGAAGATACTGAAATAAATCCCCTAAGTGGGCAACATATCCCTGGTAATGCAGAATTTGAATTGATAACTTGACATTATTTTTTGAAAAAGGGAAAAAAATGTTTCTCTTCTGCCTTAAAACGTAGAACATCTGAATAAATCACTTGTTGCTTCATATTAATACAAACATGAAAGGGTTAGATGAGTGCAGACTTCTTCTTCCTCCTACCACGTCTTCTAAGCAGTCTTCTTAACTCTAGCAGTAGTCTTCAGAATTTCTGCTTTGTAATGTCAGTTTATTTTCCTAAATGCCACGAAACAGACAATATCTCCTTCTTGAAAACAGATATAACTTTTTGATTTAATAATCATAGTTTCTCATAAAAGCTGCATGTAGATAGACCTTTCTTAAGTTTTAATTTATCTTCTGTTATGTCTGTATTGTAAGAGCTCCACTACTCCAGACCGCTCAGAGAGGAAACACGAACATCTCTGTAATTTAATATTGTTCTTGGCTGAGAAATGAAATGTCACCAGCATTGTATTGTAGACCTTTCATAATGTGTTCAGGATTGATTGCTGAGTTATTTCTTTGCTTCATTTTGAAAACAGAAACCTGGAGGATTAATGTTTCCTGATCGAGCCTCTCTGTACGTTGTGGCTATAGAGGACAGGCAGTACAAGGACTTCAAAATACACTGTAAGTTAGCTGTAAGTTTATTGTGTTGGTGTTTGTAGGGGGTGGATGTGTGCATGACTTGAACCTAATGTGCTGTACTCTTTGTAATCTCTGCTGCTCACCTCGTTTGATTTTCAGTGTTGAGATGATTAAGGGTTGGTTTGTTTTTTTTAAGTGGTGCTGCTCAAGGCCTATGGCACTTCTTAATATGATTGCTATTAAAGGAATAGCTCAGCTTTGTCCCTGAGGGGAGAAAGCTTGTACAAATGCTTTACAATAGTAGTCAATGGTGCCACCAAAAGCCTCATAATAAACCCACAATAAAATTAAAACTGCACTAAAATTATGTGGGCTCAACTGGATTCAGCAGTAAGATTCTTAGAAGAGTTTTTCTCGCCAAAGATCCCTGTGGTTTGAACCCATTTGTAAGGCCAGGTACGAGTTTCAAATCCTACTGCCGGTGGTGTGCCAGCTCTCCTTCTTTAAGTTCATGTCATACAGCTGCAGGCAGTGAGGTCAGTTAGCACACAACCTGACATCAATCAAACTCTCTTGGATTGCAAAGATGGGTCACACCTTTGTTTATCCCTGATGTAAAAACAGGCAAAAGAAATTGTTAAAATTCTTATTTCCCCACATTCAGCTAGTAACGTGGACTTTCACAAACTTTTTCTCAGTGCTTTGAAAATGGACATCGGGACTCCCCCCTCTGATGCAACAGAACACATAGTGCCTGCAGTGCCAATTTTACCAATCAGGACTAAGACACATTAGCAGTTTATAGGCTATCTGAAATTCCAGAGCTCTGCTGAATCAAATCACATCAAATTTTATTTATAAAGCACTTTTCATACATTAAAAATGCAGCACAAAGTGCTATACATTAAAAATAGTCCCCACCACCCCACCCCCCATTCAAACTCCGCCCCAGCACATGCACACATACATACACATGCATACACATGCACACAGATAACATGATTTAAAATGCATGATTGTAAAAGCGTGTGGCTGAGTACAGAGGAGCCAGGTCAGGAAACACCAAGAGGCCAACAGCACAGGGCACTGCCCATGACCCAGGGCCAGGATGCCTCCACCCAGGTGACATAGGGCCAGCGAGGGACCCACCACAGCAAAGCAGCACTGCAGACCCCCACCTGGCCAAGACGATGCCCATCACGAGACGGACACACCCCAGCCAGAGCCAACTGCAGCCCCCAGTGCAGGCTGCCCCCTGCTGAGGAAGCACTGGAGATATGGAATAAAAACATAAAACCACTTAGGCTGAGAATCATAAAATAAGTAAAATTAAATAAATAAATAAAATACAAAAAAAAGTATAAATAGGAATAGAATAAGAATTACATGTATAAAGAGGGCTAGAACTTATAAATAAATAAAATTAAATGAAAATATGGTTAAAAATAAATAAAAATATGACATTAGTTAAAAGCTAAATTAAATTGGTGGGTCTTGAGCCTACTGAAAGGTCTAGAAGAAGTGTTGTTTGTTCTTTGTGTGTGTACTGTGACTCATGAAGACATCTTTTGGGGCATCACTTATTTTCAATTTCATGAAGTTTGTGTTTATTGTTTCTTCTGACAACCTGACCAGCTGGTAAGAGGAAAGCAGGACAGTGATGAAGGGACACATAACCCTTATGTTACATTACACAAAGGTTCTAAACACAAGGGCTTTGTCGAGGAAAAGTGCACTACTGAAAGTGCTCTTGCTGTAGCTCTCTGTCAAGCCAATGCTGTATTTTTGTGTCACTTTAACTTAATTGTTGGGTTATAAGGCTTTCATTAACTGCTGTGGCTTAGCATCAGTACCTAGGCTTTCTCCCCTCAGGGACAAAGCTGACCTGATTTTTTATTAGCAGTCATATTTACTAGTGCTGTAGGCCTTGAGCAACCTCACTTCAAAATCCCCAAACTAACCCTTTAATGAAGAATGCATGGTCAAGGCATATGAAATTAAAAAGCATCACCTTACTGTTAAATTTGACCGTCATAGATTTGCTAAAGAATGAGCTTCTGAGCACAATTTTCCCTATAAGGATTTGATGTTCTGTTCTGGAGATGGAAGGAAACAGTGTGAGTGTTAGTATTTGACTGCGCTGGCAGTCCCAGTGTCGAGAAGGTTCATTCATCAGTCCATCAGGTTAAATTCAGAAGAGTCACTTAGGAGCCGTGCTGTGGGACAAAGAAGACACTGTGATCATCTAATGACGATTACTCTGTTTTTGTGATCATGGGAGGCTGGAGGCGAACATATTTAACTGGATGAGATGGTGGAGGGTGTTAGGCACTAAGACAATGTGGAGTGTAATGCTGGAAGGAGCCACAGGTTGGATTTGACCCTGGACTTCCAGTTTCAAGATCGGTCATACAGACGTAACCATAAAGCCAATGTTGCCTATCACTGTTTTACCTAAAATGTCTAGCTGTACACTGACTAGGGCACATGTTTAAAATTCTGGTATCATGACACCCCTATCTGATTAGACTAAACTGAGAGCACTATCAACTTTACCACATCACCCTCATATACGTGTGGGTGCTCTCAATATTATAGCTCTGCAAATGATCCTGAACTTCTCCTCAGGCATAACTGGGGGCGATAACTGACATCACGATTCAACAAGCCTCTCCATCTCTGTTTCATCCTACTCTTGATCTGCTGTGGGCACAGTTCTGCTGCTGGCCACAAAAGTCAGAGTTCAGTCAGTGCATAACCCAGATGACAAAAGGCAGGCAAATACAGCAAAGCCAACAAGCCTCCTACACACACTCCATACCTAAGAGACATAATATGCATGAGAGTTAGATTGGCAGCCATTTTACTTGCGTTTATCCCCCATTATTCTGTGTGGGACAGGTGAACATACTGACGATTAACATGTATCTCTTTGCACAGAGAGCCTGAGAAAACCTTCAGCTTTGGTTTGCAGCGGCCACCTGCAGCCCCTCAGTGCTACAGAGCATATTGTGGTCATTAGTGCTCTTCGGGGCCTCAAGCTGCTTTTGTCAAGTGGGCAGCAAGAGATGCAAATACAGTGCATTACAAAGTCCCTGAGGGTGTGTGACCTGCTCATTATCACCCGCTCTCAGACTCACTCGAGTAGCTCCCTCTACTTTTTGTTCATGATAGAGATGTTTGCTCACACACTTACTAAAGGAGCTCAATGAATTATGTATGGTTAGGTTTGGCTGAAGCAGGGAGCATATCTGAGCAGGAGAGGAGGCTGTGTTTAAGGAGGCTCATGTTTTTACAATGTCCTAGCTCCCTGGATTACTCTTTGACTTATACTGGCCAAATAAATATAGTTCCCAAATTCTGGTAGATCTAACTTTTAATGTGCTTTAACCTGATTTTCCCTGGTAAATTTTGCAAATTGAGCAGAAGACCTGTTGGTCGAGGGCCTTAAACTCAAATTGACTGGGGGCAACTTGTAATTCCTGTAGACCTTTTTTTTTTTAACCCAAATTGCTCTTTGAAGCTTTTTAAGGTAATAGAATGTGTTTTCCCTGAACTGAACAGTGCCCTTTTTATTTCACAAGACACTGGTAAAAGAAGACAAGTCTTCCCTCTCAGACTTGAAGCACCAGTAGAGAGCTTTTCCAAGCTAACTCAAAAAAGCCTTGGACTGCAGTCTCTACCTCATTCTGCACAGCCTCATGGGAGAAAAGAAGATCTGCAGTAGCTTTCTGCTGGGCTGCTGATTTATTACGGGGGCTGAAACCATTCCTGGAATTACAGGCAGTGGTCTACTTTATACCACAGCAAAAATCAATGTTGGCTCTTCCTGTTCAGCCTCATTGATGGCAAAGGTTTTGTCACCATTGGCTGCATCAAGTGGTGGATCCAGAGCAAGGAGTGGCAGCCCTTTCAGCTTTGTTACCAGCTGCTGTTAGTGGTTGCGGTGCCCAAGGAGGTCAGCTAGCACCTCCACATCTACCAAACCAACTTCCAAGCATGGTTAAATTGGGACTTGGTCCAGCCACCATCTGAGCCACAGCCGAAACCTGCACTCTAGTATTATGATGTCAATTTTGATTTCAAAATTAATGTGACAGACTTTTGAAAAATAAAGTTATGAAAGAAGTAGAAGAACAATTGGACTGTGCTTTAAATTTAAAATATTGATTGGTGGGTGGGGGGCATACGTGGGCTGGGAGTTCGGATCATCCTCAATCCTCATTCCTTGCACAGTAGCTCCTTACTTTGAACTTAAACCTGAAGTAGTTCCTCACCTGACATCTTAAGGGTTGTCCCAATGCTGCAGAGGAGAGCAGTGTAAGATGCTGTGGAGACACCAAAGCAGGCTTCAAAGGAATCGTTTTACAACCTCACTGCCACTATGTTGGATATAATTTACCGACCGAACTCTGATGCAGGGCAAAGAAACTTCAACTCACCAACAAGGGATCTTGAAATAGGCCTTAAATGTCTACACCTGAGGATATTTTAAATCCCACAGATAACTGTTGAGCATGACCAAACTTGCTGCTTTTCATAATCTGTGATTCTTTCAAATGGAGCTTTAATATTTAGAGTCAAAATAAAAAGTTTATTGCTTTGAACCAGGCTAGGGTTTTCTAAACCTAGATCTCAAACATCACTGATTGTCAAACTCCATTCAATGAGAGCATCTAAACCAGGGCATAGCACCAAACAAATGTTGAATAATTTAATAGCTAGTATACTTATCGTCTCAAATCGATGTAGGCCAGCTTTCAGAAAAAAAACTTCTGCTTAAATAAGGCGCAACAGCTATGTGTGAAAACAAAATAGGGCTCACTCCATCCAAGGTACTGCCCTAATAAGAAAGACTTCAAGCCTGTCTTTCCAAGCCAATTTTAGTGGAGGGGCTTCTTGATAAGATATTGTAGGAAACACACATTTTCAAAAGTCCATGTTTGCCTCCAAATAAAGCCCATGAAGCTGACCTGTAATAGAATTGATGTAATAGGTACAAATGGCTTATGCTTTTGCTGAGCTTTTAAGTTACAAAAAAGACACAAGAAATACAGTTGCTTCATTAATGCTGTTTTTTTTTTCAGGGTGGGAGAACGTGTATGGCTTTGACATGACATGTATCCGGAACGTGGCCATGAAGGAACCACTGGTAGATGTCGTGGACCCCAAACAGGTGGTCACCAACTCCTGCCTAATCAAGGTCAGTAAATGCTTAAATCTATGGGCAGATATCTTTACGAAAACTAACAATCTGCAGGAGTAGCTAGGTTTCGTTTGTTTGCTATTTGATGTTTAAGAGGTCATATTATGCCTTAAATTAGCTTAATATATTTATTTTTGATGTCACAATCACTAATGTCCAAAAATCCCTCTTGCTTTCAAATACTAAGTACCCCTGATAGTGTAGTACTCTCTCTCTGTCTGAGGTACTGTATTAGACCACCAGCACCTTTAAGGCTTCCTTACTCAAATGGGCCCAGTCCATTCTGATTGGTTGACAGGTCAGCTCTGTGGTGATCCATCAGTTCAGTGCTATTCGGAGGAATATTGTCAAAGATTCTGCATTCATTCCACAGTCTCTGTTCTGCATGCTGCTGCTTGCTACTGTAAGCCAATGAGTTAAATCTGCTGATGAAACAATGGTAGGAAATCACCCTGGTAGGTGTATTTTGGAGGGACCAGGGAGCAAGATGCTAAAAGCAAAGAGGGGAGAGGCAGGGTTTCTAATGGCACAGACTATGTCTTGTTCATAGTGGAGCTCTATAATGCAAAGGGCATATGGTAACACAGTAAAGGGGATATAAAACTCAACAAAATGTGGGCTCCTTAATGGCTAAAGTGTTGTTTTTTGTACACTTTATTGTCAAGATACTCTCAGAGCACAGGCAGGTCCCTATAGCCCTGTCCATTTCTTGTTAGCACTCAGTTGTTGCCAGCTCAGATCATTGTCACTCTCTCACATAACAGATGGCTCCTTCTTAACTGAACTCTTGTGTTCACCTGCTCTTGCCCACTATTCTCCACTTCAGAAATGTACCAGGTCCCACCATGTAAAATAGGGCACTTGCTTGCCTGCCCGGATGTGCACAGCTTTATCAAGGACAAGCAGAATTTCACAATGAATGTCTCGAAGATGGAAAATTAAGCTGCTAATATAGGCGTTTTTTATTCATTTTATTTTATTTATTCATTTATTTTGCTTTCTCAAGTAAATAAAAGGACAGAAGATAAACCCAGTATGCCTTCATTGTTGCTGCAGCATTAAGGTGGTACATTGGCACCCCCCTCCTTTTCATGAGAACTTTAACCTTTAGGCTCCCTAATGTCCACTTTTTGGACCCTTCAGAACTACTTTTTGGTGATTTTTTTGTAATTTTAAATGCAATGGTTTTCATTATATGCAGGTTTATATTATTTTATTATAATAATATATACTCTGTTCTCTGACTCTTAACAAAATAAGATACGTGAGGTCCATCATATTCAGATGGACAAAATAGCCCCATTTCATGACCCTGTGTCCACTTTTGGACCAATACAAACTATTATTAATCAATATTCACTTGATTTGATTGGTGACCACTGCACTATAAGACATGCAGTGACCAACTTTAATTGTTTTATGAAAACACCCCAGGCTTCAATCCTGCACCTAAAGCGGGGTACAGACACAAAGATTATTGGGCTGTCTCTGTCCCGACTCTCCACCTTCCTGACTAAGGACGGTAAATGCCAGATTGTCTTCTGTTTTATAAAATAATCCTGTAAGATTATCCTTTAGTCTGAGGTGTGTTAAGAGTGAATTTTTCCCAGCAATCGGCTGGGTGGGGGCAGACAATCTTAAATACTAAACTTGTTTAACATTTACGACCAAAATTCTTCACGTGTATGGGGAAACCCAACGACTCCCGAGTGTTGACTCAATGAATTGTGACAATGAATGGAATGTAGCCAATCAAGAAGAGAGCTGACTGAAGAACAAGGAAGCAGGCGTGAACAAAAACAAGCACAGTCGATTGAAAACATAAACCTAAACTGCAGTGGAGCTCAGAAATGGAGGATCAGCTCACATGTTCACAGTGTTGTCAGAATTTTTTTCCGCAGTCTTTTCTTTTATTTAGTTTGTGATTTTTCCATCGTAAATAGACGCAAGACCACCATCATTCCGGGTGTTGTTAAAGACACATACTGTACATTTAGGGTTGTTGCTATGTTCCTTCTTCGTTTTTGTGAGATCACGTTTGATCACACAACATTTGTGGTATGGAGGACTAGGTTCTTGGTCAGTGGTGGGACATAATTTTATGTTCGTGTGGTGTGCTGTATTGACGTTATCGGAACACACCACACCACACACAGTATGGTCAAAACTGCCTAATGCTTGATTTTATATCTTCATGTGTGGGGTCTCTAACAGGTTAAGGAATCACTTCAGATTTAGAAAATCCTTGTGTTTGTACCCCCCTTTACACCATTTTCTTAGAATATTGCACCTTTTTCTTCACTACAATCCCGGAGTGCAAGAAAAAATTAAAAAATCAGCACGACCCAAAATTAAAGTGAATTCTAGAGTTAAAAATACCATACAAACAAACATTGAAGTCCAAATTTTGGTGATCCTTATTTAAAACAAGTCCACTTTAAAAGAGTGACAAAGTGGTTGTCCTCCAAGAGCACAAATCTCCACTAAGACATCTCTGACATTGTTAGCAGAGTTATTATCAAAACTTCTCTGTCCTGCAACGTGAACAAGTAATTTAAACAATTCCTATCATTTTTGTCACACTGGGATCAGCACCAAGATTGCATTACTTCTTCCCTATGCTGTGACCATCATACATCAAGAATTTCATCCAAATTCATTGAGAACTTTATGAGGTACCTTGCTCACAGTCCGAGGGACGGACAGATGGACGGGCATACAAACAAATGTTGGCAAAAACATAACTTCCTTGGAGGAGGTAATTAAAATGCATAATCCCAGACTAATGGGTGTTTGCCCAGAAACCAAGCAATCCAAAATGATTGCCTTTATATGGTTTTATTTAACACTCTGCAGCGCTGTGACTAATCTGTGTTTGTATTTATAAGACAGTTTCTCTTGTCAATATATTATATTTACACTTTTCAATAAAATCATGAATACAGACAGACTATTTCAATAAGGGCTGAGTAAACAAATAAAAGTTCTGATGTTTGTATTCATAACAATTTATTGAATATTGCCACCACATACTAAAACTTGCACAAGCTGTGACTGATTTTGCTGATTGATCAGCATGAAGAGCAGTAACCAGTACAATACAGAGAAGTCAGAGATGATGCTTGTAGCCAGTCACTGACATTGATTTGTGAACATATGGTCTGACATGTTATATCTGGTTTCAGTCTGACCTTGATATTGATCTCCCTGTGCATAAGATTAGACCAGACTGTGCCATGCATGTCAATAGCAGTCTGTCTGGTCCTCCTGATTGAGCCCCTTGTTTTGTCGACCTCTTGGCTACATTGATTAGACATCTGTGCCCTGTCTCACCTCCATCATACTGCATAATTATACAGATTTTACTCTAACTCGATGCTGCTGATTGTCGTTTTTTGTTTGCCTTTTTACTTGTCAGCCTGCTAGTACGGACAAAAGAATATGTGTTGTTTGGTTATGGCATATTTGGATAAAACAAGCCCCTTACTAACCTTGCTGTGAAGATGAATAAGCCTGATTCACTGTCTAATCAAACTGATCTATTTGCCAAGCTCGAATCTACGACTGTGAGTGGCCCAAAACAGCACTGCCCAGCAGTGTCTTTTAGGAAGAGGTGGGAGTAACAAGCAAAACAACAGCAGGAAGCGGCTGCTCATACAGAAATTAGCATGGTTGCTAACAGATAAAGTGGCCAATTTGTCAAATCTGGAACTTATTTCATGATAATATTAAATTAAAAAATAGATAATAACACCATAAATTTCTCAATACAAAGAATATTTTTGGTCCACTTTGACACATTTCAGTTTGTTTTACCAAGTTTCTCATGTGCTGTCCTGTACACTGTGACAGTAATACAACTACATTATCTGATTGGCCCATAATGAATGATTGATCGAATGATCATCCAGTCCCCTGTTGGATATGCTTTTAAAGGTTCTGCCCATTCCCAAACACTTTCTATGAGCTCTTTCCCAGATACAGTGGTGAAATAAATCGAAAAGCCGATCTAGTGAGTCTGGTTTGCCCCTTACAACTGGCAGAAAGAAACAAAGTGAAACACGTTGTATCCATGTTTAAAGCTATTTTTAACATCATCCCACTAAACATTTACAAAGCTAAAGAGTAAGACCCTAAGGCTAATGGTGTGTTTTTACTGTCGACCAGCCTGTCAACGCTGACAGAGGGAGCCATGGACTTGTCTTTAAACCCCAACAAAGAACATTTATAACATAGGATTCACTCCTTTTTTTATAGCTGCCTGACAATGACATGGAGCAACCCAGTCAGCTTAAAGTCACAAGTTGGCATGGTGACTAATTTCACTGCTACACCTTAAGAGCACAGAGATAAACGCAGAGTGTTTAATCAGTTGGTCATTAGTTTAAGCAGATCTGATGTTTCCATTGATTAGTAATTAGAAGTTCATTAGTTCCTACCCCAGAAGTTAACTCTTTGACATCAGGAAGTTGAGCACTCTTATGTGCCTCAAGTCGACTATCCTTATGCACATCATGCAGAGTCAAATGTTTTTAGAGATACTTCTGAAGCACAGGTGGAGGGATGCAAGGTATAGCAGTGAAGTTATCACGGGTCTGACTTTTACAGTCAACAAAGTGGTGACCAAAAAAAGAACATCATAGAAGTGTCTGTACAGTCTTATTTGCAAAGATTTGGTTGTCTTTTCTCTGAATGGGCCCCTCCCCTGTTTAAAAGGTAAGCTCATGATTTTTTTGAGTGGGACTGCAAGAAGCCCATGGCACTAGTAAATACGAGTGCCAATAAAGGAACTTGTAAGCTTTGTCCCTTGGGGAGATATTCAAGGGCAAATGGCAGCTGGTATGTAGCAAAATCTCATGATTAACACACTTATTAGTAAAAACCGCTTAAAAAAAACCCTAATCACCAGTGTTTTCTCTCATGGCCACACACACTACAGGTCTAACTCATTCACTGTCTAACCAAACATCCCAGAGTGCACCAGCAACCAGGGTACCTGCTCAACAAGCCTGATTGCTCATCAAGTTCTGGCAAGAACTGATGGGAATGGTGCTTCTCTTTGCATTACATAAAAAACAGGAAAGGGAACTGCAGCGATACAGTACACCTCTAACTACTTTTATGGACTTTGAGTGTATTGCAGGATGGCCTCATTAAAACTGAATAGCCAAGAAGTTGTACGCTTAGGACCTTGTGTTATTAAAATTACTGTGTACGATAAGCATCATGAAAACTACAATACAGTAGAAAATGATTCATATGACAGCATTAAGGTTCATAATACTGCTCTAAGATGTTTTATTCTGTCTTTAGAGGATGTGTAAACACTGCTCTGAGTTACACTGCTATCTTAAACTTTAAATTGTGACTTTGAGAAGTTTATACAGCATGACCAGAGGTAGTATCCAGTGTTTATTGGTGTGATTATTTTCAAAAGACGGCAGGGGAGATCTTGCATTATTATTGTATTGTTTTTATAGCCAGTAAACATAAGGCTCACTCCTTTAGAGCAAATGTGGCACCTGGCTCCAAAGCCGAGGAGTGAACAGTGAATATTTATCAGCGCCAAAGGTACATGAGGCAGCTTGATCTCAGCTCTGTGTCTGAGTTTGCCCTGCAGTGTGCTTTCAGGTGAGCTGCTCCCCTCTGCTCCTCACTAATCAAAGCTGACATGATATTTTGGCGCAGTGCCGTTCACACTACAGTAAACCAGGGCATGGAACAACATGTTCTGCTCTCTGCACAGTCCAGTGGGATGAAGTGGTATTTGATACCTTGTTAAATCAACTAGATCCAGGGGGTATTTACAGATCTAGGGTTGCTTTCAGAAGCATGAACAACACCTGGAGTCTGACAACACTCACAGCTCTCAGATGACCTCATATCCCCCACCTGAGTCCTGCTTGAACAAAGATTATGGCCTCTGTCTCAGTGGTTCATGGGGTCCTGGTAAAGTGCCAGTGGTGTATAAGGGTGAATTGTCCTTTTGTTGTATTGACCAGTTATGGAGAGCTGACATCACTAAGTAGAGGGAAGAAGTAGAGCTGTTTTCAGTGGGCTACAGTGCATTTGGCCAAAAATTATAACTGAAGCAGGGGTGGAAAACTGGAGGTCCAAGGGCTAGATGAGACACCCCCCCAACTCCTTCTTTTGAGGTAGTAAGAATACAATTTTAAGTAAATTAGCTTCATAACTGCTAATTGCTCTGTAACTTACATTGAGGAATGTTGCATTTAAAGGTGTAGTCAGCGATGTGGGAGAAAACGAGTGGAGAGGTTGTTATAAACGAATGTAGACCCGCCTCTTCCTTCATACCTCACCCCTGGCTCCACCCCCAAAAGCTGATGGACGTGCATCGTCATGGAAACGGCCATAGAAACTTAGTAGCAGACCAGCGTAGCTAAGATAACCACGACTCGTTAGACAACTCGACTGCCATTATTGATAACATCACAACAACAGTACATTTTGGCAGATTAGACAATAAGATGAATGCCCAATGGCTGTTACTGTTCTGTGAAGCACCACAAAACTAATGTTGCTTACCTATCCAGCAGAAAGACAGCGACATCCGCGTCCATTTTCAGGTCTTTCAATTCGCAGAGTTCCCTCCACTGTCGGAAAGCAACACCAATGTTGACCCTCTTTGCTCTTTCATGGTCGTAGCCCTTCTTTTTCACTTTCTGCTCCTCTGACCTTTTTCTTTAGGGCTGTTTTTCAGCCATTGCTACTGCACATATTGTATCTCTCTCTTACGCTAACTGCGCACGCTACGCAACCTACAGCTCCCCCTCCCCCCTCTGTCTGATCCGTGCATGAGTATGATCGCCCCCTGGATGTGGGGGGGGGTGTACTCTGTTTTGGTAACTCGGCCCGAGCCACAGCATTTACCTACTGAAATCCAGAGTCAAGGCTGTGTATTGAAACCGGACTTTTTTTTCAACATGGTGTCAGTGGGGACATCTTGCGGATGGAGAGGAGAAATATGGAGAATTTGACAAATACTGCATTAGATTAGAAGATTAGAAGATCGCTGGCTACACCTTTAATTCTGTTTTTTTGGTAAAAACAAAAAGTTGTATTCGCTGAATTGAGTGCAAATATTAAAATATTGATCTAATGACCTCTACTCACTTTTTCTTATGTTAAATATAAGTGTAATAATCAAGTTGAAAGTAACTTTCATTTCAAAATGTGGCACTTTGGCATTAAGGACAAAATTATGTCCACCTCATGGTTACCATGGTTGCTCATCCATGATCTAAGGTGCAATTTGGGGTCATAAATGGCACAGAAAGTAGCATAACGGAATACTTCACATAATATCCCTTTTCACACATGCTACCGGGATATTATCCGGATAATGTCCACTTAGTCCCTACATGGTTGTTCACACTTGTTTCTGCCAATAGGATTTATGTCCCGCTGGATGGTGGAGAAATGTGTTGGGGGCTCACTGGTAGGCAGGACACATTGTCAAAAGTATATGGTGGAAGTAAGTGTTCACAAAATAGTGCTTGCAGCAGCAGAGCTTCACTGTAATCTTAATTTATATCCCAACTTCAGTGACACATGTTAAAAAGTGTATCAACAGCATCGACAAAAGAGTTGAAGAGGAGAAGTGTAGCACACAGAAGTGAACATGAAGCAGCGTCATTAAGCACATGTCGATTACGCAGGATAAAGACAGCTGCAGTGTTTCAGCTCTCTGATGCTCGAGACTTTGTGAATATTTTAGAGCATATGAACTAAAAAACTCTGACACACATCGAGCCACTTTTCTTGCAGTCAAAAGTGTTGTTTTTATCCATCCTGCCGTGTCTCCCAGTTTCAAGCAGGAGCGACAATTCAGTAGTTTCCTGCTTGGAAACTGTTGAAATGTCCTAGGATAGGACATTCAAGATAATGTCATCAGCCCTCCCCACTCGCTTCAGAGAATTTCCCTGATTAGTTACTACTGTGTTCACACTTAGGGTCGGATTCCAATTCTACCCCTTAGCAGTTCCCCTTCGTCTTACCCCTTCCCCTTGGCCATGTGTTTTGAGGGCCAAAGAGAAGGAGTGAAAACCCACTCCTGAGAAATGAGACGCCACTCAATTCTTGCTACATCATCATCCACAGCTGCTCGCTGGCTGTGTCGTAGGCAGATACAACAATAGCTGTGGCTACAGCTGAATTGGGACATCCCTTCACTAGGCATGATCATGCAAAGCCAAGGGGCAAGACAAGGGCTAATGGGCAGAACTGGGACGGACCCTTAATCTACCCCAGACTTCTTGGGGAAAAATATTAAAGGAGACACAAGGATATTACTAGGGTTACGGGGCAAAACTTGTCTGTATGCGTTCACACATACAACTCACCCAGGTAAAGTTTGGATTATTTCAGGAATTTTTTGGGAAGTGTGAATTGGGTTAATGTCAATGAGTCAGATTAGTCATCTTAAACGCACAGTATAAGATCTTCATTGTTTGAGGTGTTGACAGAAAACCAGCCTTTCTGTTTCTACTCAGTATTAATCAGGAAATAGAGATGTTTTTTTCCCTCATTATGTAGGTTGAATACATGAAACAGAATCTTTGAGTTTACCATGTAGTGAACACACATTATCAAGTGCCACATTTGTTGATGTTGATGCATCTTTAATTCTAGAAGAAAAGTAACACTGGAGACAGATGAAGGAGTCAGAAAAATCACTTTATCGGTGGTCAGAATTTCAGCGGAGGTTTGAGTAGGCAGGCAGAGAATAATGGTGGTCCATCAAAGGAAAGCAGCACAAAATATGAATGAGATACAGAAACCAAAGAGCAGAAGTAGCAGGTCCTGCTTACCTGTCAAGCAGGTGTTCATGCACTACAACATGGTCTCATGCAGCCTGATTTGTTTGAATTAACTTGCTTGCATTTCCTTGAAGTATTAAAGATGCTATGTAATCCATCATAACTTTAGTTCTGTTTTTTTTTTTTTTGCAGAATGATTCCTCTGAATACAAAATCAATCTGCATTTTTACCACTAAATTCTGCAAACAACCCTATTTTTGTCATGTTAAATAGAGTTGAATTGGAACTTAATAGTACTCCTCAAAAAACACCATAAGAAGCTTATAAAGTTGGTGCAGTGCAACAAATGAAAATAAGAAAGACAGCCAGCTCTGAGCCAGAGCAAAAAATCATTTCCAGCCAAACTCATTATTGCCCCAGTCTTAGTTGTTTAATCCACTGCATGTTTATTTTGAGGTTTTTTTTTCAAGTCTATTTAAGTCTCAGTATTTGTTTTTCCATTAGTAAGCTTCCCTACTTTCAGCTATTGTGCCAAGCGCATTCTCAGCCTAGAAATAATAAGGTAACATAAACTTATTAGACAGAGTCAGTAAGAAGGGTTGAAAATTGTTTTTGGCTCATGGTGCTGACATCTCATATCTTATTGTGTTTTACTCCCACAGGAGGTAGATATCTACACAGTGAAGCCAGAGGATCTCTCCTTTACCTCAGGTTTCTGCCTGCAGATCCAGAGGAACGACTACATCCATGCACTGGTCACATACTTCCACATTGAGTTCACAAAGTGTCACAAAAAGACAGGTTTCTCGACAGGTAAGATGGTTCCCATGCTTTTGGTCGGGCTGGATTATGATTTAAGGCATTAGAGTTAAAGCATCCATGCAGTTTGGTACACAGTTACTGGTGATGCATAGTAAGATGATAAGAAAGGTGCTTAAATAAGAGATCTTTGTCAAATGCTATTTTGACTCTCTTCTGTTCAAAAACCAAGTGAACAGGGCTGTCAAGCTGTCCAGTTTTAGATAGTTAAATGTGAAGGTGCATGTTAAATGCATGCCCCTTTGACTGTGACTGTCTGCCATACCTCCCTGTACCTGTTACCTCAATAGATAGACACACAATATTATAGACACTTGCTGGTTCTGCTACAGAAATGTATAAATATACACATCTAATGATGGATGACCTTGAGATGCCATGTTTATGTCTGTCTTCTTATCCTTAGTTGATGATTCTGTCTGTCCTGTCTTAGTTGTGGTGGGGGTGGGGTGGGGGGGGTTGTCTCCTCATTGTTATACTGTTTTGTAAAAATTGAAAATCTACAAATAAAGTGTTCAAAAAAAAAAAAAAACAAGTGAACTGATCAGACCCTGAGAGAGGAGCTTAATGCACTGCAGACTGGTCCAAATGAAGTTACGTCTCCATCCGATGTCTCAAATAGCTTTTCACAAAGTTTCTTGTTTTTTGTTTTGGTTTAGTTTTTCTTTTTAGCTTTTAAGTGGCCAAAAGCTTGGTTTATCATTCTGATAATTCTGATGCCAAGAAGAATGATTAGAAAAGACTAGAAATTACTGGATTGCCTGGTAATTTAAGTAAGACTTGGTTTTCTGGAGGGCAGCATGCCACTGCAGCAGGTTGTGCACATGCCTTAAAGCAAAATGTTACTGATTTGATACCATGTTAGTCAGGGCCATTCCCTGTGCATGCATTTGTTCTCTCCACCCACAAACCAAAAACACGCTTATTGTGTTGATTGGTGATCCTAAACCCCCCCCTTAGGTAAGAGTGCGAGAGTTTATGGTTGACGTCTCTCTATGTGGACCTGTGATTGGCTGGAGACTGTTTTAGGCTATATCCCACCTAAGGAGAAACCGTATAACAGCTTTAGTACTTCCAGTCTTGAGTTAGTTTTCATTTTATGGTGCAGAATAAAACATTCTCACGCAGTAAATATAGATGTATCCATTGACAAAGCGTCTCATTGATGTATAATGTTCATTTAAAGTGTTGCTCCTTGCTGCAGAGGTTGATAGCTGGACAAAACCTGTGTGTGAATGACCTCTAGTGGTCATGTGAAAGATGACAGCAAAATTCATTTGCAGGCACACATCTCTGTTGTAAAGGTTTGTGCAGAGAGCTTATTTGTTGGATCACTGACACTGATAATTGTTTTTTTAATTCGTCCTAATATATCCAAATATAATTTAACCAAAATCATTTGTATTCAATGGACATTTTCACTGAAGAAACAGGATCTGTTTATTTTAAACACACCAGCAGGAATCCTTTTTGATTATCTCTCTGCCTTCTGTAAGTGTTCTTTAGATGACAGACTCAAAAATTAAAAATATGAAAATAAATAAGCCATTGCTTGACATGTTTGCCATCACACAAACACACACACACAGATCCTAAGCCAAGTACAGACACAAACAGCCCGGGCTTTGTGTTTGTAATGACATCTCCTTCTCTGAATTAACATGAAAAACAGCAACTGTGTCATTATTGAACTTCCACCAAAACAAACAGAGAGCCAGGCCTGAGCAGCAGCTGTGCTGATTGGCTGACATTCTTACAAATGGGCTTACAGAGAGCTCATCTGTGAAGGCAGAGCGGCTTCACCAGCTGGCAGAGATCCACTCCATGGCCCACAGATCTGTTCAATCTCAGGCCAAGTAATCTGTGATGGTCAGGGCATGGGTTAAAGCTCCTGTTTGTTTTGGGCTTGACACACACATCACACACAGATGGAAGCACAGAGGCTTGATGGATCCCAAAAAAGAGCGTGATGAAAGAGCAGCAGCAGAGAGGTCAAGAATGTTGTCACACATGTCCTTCCTTTATTTACAAGACTTTCATGATGAACCGAGGGGAATATCTTTTTCGACACGCTCACTGCTCCATTTCTGCTCTTTCTTCATGCAGTTTGTACTATCGATGAAGATGCAAAGAACATTGCTGTTTGTTGCGTAAATTTAGTGTTAAATTAGTTCAAGATCTGTAGAGAAAGAAAAATAAGTACCTTTCAAGGTAGTAGTTAGTTACTGTGGCTGCTCAGTAAGTGCAAGGGTGTCTAGATTATGAAATATATTTCAGTAATATTCATATTTTACTGTAATTAACATAACTTTTGCGTAATATTTGAAGTGTTTCTTAATTGACTGTATGATCACCTTTTTATTTTTGTTTTATTTATTTATTTTTCATTGAGCAAAATTGTGACGATACATGCAAAAGTTGGAAAATCTAAGCAACAAAAAACCAAAACCACTTCCTCATTTTGGGACTGCCAAGTTTTCTATCTCTGGATTTGATTCTTGACTTTTAAATAATCTTACTGAATATTGATGACATTGGCAGACAGGTAGATTTGACATACATAACAAGCATATCTAGTTATGCCTGATTTTTAGAAAATCACTGTTGTTTTGGGGATGTGTAAATACTTGAAGAGCCAAAACAACAAAAGCTAAACACAATCCATCTTCTCCCTAATAAAGTCAGAATTTAAAGATACTCTGAAAGTCATATGGGAAGCTGTTAGGGGCCTGATGTTACTCTTGAGCTGCTAGTTGATGATTACTTACATATTACAACAGAAAAAAAACATTTATACTCTAAAATTTGAGTCAAATGTGGATAAGATTTACTCACAAGTGCCCTCTTCAGATTTCTACCATTCCCTCAGGCTTATAAAAGTATCTGTTGCAGAGAAAGAAAGAAAGGAAAATATGTTTCCACAGTGAAGAGGAAAACAAGACTGCACAGAGGTTTGAAATATTCAGCCATTCATGAAATCTTTAAACAGAAGTTAAGCACAGTTATTCCTACAGATTTAATGGTTTATGAGGGATAATCAACTTCAACTTTATTATAGTCCCGTGGGAAAATTGTTTTTCAGCAGCAGGCATCAGTACACAAGTACATGATAACACATAAATCATACAGCTTTTAACTCCTCCATAAATCAATAAATCATTTATTCTCTTTTACACGAGTCAGCAATTAAAAATTATTAGCCATTTATTATGTCTACTGTATTTGTAACCTCTTCTTAAAATGCTAAAGGGGCTAAGTTTGGAACATTTTTTCGTGTGTCTCTGTGTGTCTTAGCCCCAGATGCCCCGTACACCCACTGGAAGCAGACAGTGTTTTATCTGGAGGACTATCTGACTGTGAGGAGAGGAGAAGAGATAACAGGCAGCATCGCTATGAAGCCCAATGAGAAAAACACTGTGAGTATGGCATGTAGCATGTGTAGAAATGATACACCACTGGATGTGCAGTTTATTTCCAAAATTTAGGAAAGCTTTTTTGTTGCTTTCATTTAAAGGGAAAATGTGCTGTGCTTCAAGTAATATATGAGCTATAAAAAATATGCATACATAAATATATCCTCATTTGTGTCAAATTCCCTGCTGTCGACAATCTGACTTGGGTCATATAGAGGCTTCCATGTCCTTCTGGTCTCTAGAAACTACTATATGAACAGGCAAGAGGGAAATAAAGTACTATGTAGTTCTACTGACTAAGGTCCCAGCCACACGAAGACAAACCGAGGTCTATATGCACATGTTTTTTGCCGAATCTGCGTATCGTCCATACGAAAACGGCATTTTGGGGGTCTGTAAACAATCATTTTTGAAAACAGGTTCCAGATTGGAAAGATTGTGAAATGCCGTATACGCAGCTCTGTGATTACTGGCTCTCCGCAAGTTTTCAGATACACTTGTGTCATAGTTTTATATCTTCATTGACACGCATGTGCCACACGCAGCAACGACAACAATGGCGGCATACATGAAGCATATGTGCTGATGAAGCTAGTGACCCTTCTATCCCTGGTGCAGCAAAATCTCTTTCTTCTCAATCACCATCGAGTTGAACAAACAATTATCGAGGACACATTACATCACTTTATCACAATCTCTGTTTACAACTTTTGCCGCAAGTGTGCATGCCCACTGTTTTTTCATCTGTTTCCGCTTCTTTCCGTCATATCGTTACAGCGCCCCTAGAGGTCTGGCATGTGTTTTACAGCGTTTTCATGCGTATCGAGAGCATTCATGTTGACACACACATTTTCTGAGATGCCTTCATCTTTATGACGATCATTTTTGAAACTGTTAAGCGTTTTGTCTTCGTGTGGATGGGGCCTAAGGCTAAATGTGTTTTCAGTCAGAGCCAGCATGACTGAAACTTTGAATTTGAATTTGAAAGCCTAACACTATGATTCAAGACAGTTTGCAGCTTGATTGAAATAAAGTACCCCTTCACCAGCAAGAAAACTTGATGAAGTTTTGGATTACATGCTGACATAGCTTCCAAGCACATACAGTCTACCGTAGAGTTCAGCAGTTGCAACAAACATTTGAAAAAGCAAGGTGCAAGAGAGCACTACATTTGGTTAACCACTAGATGGGGGAACAAACTACACAGTGCGGCTTTAAAAGTATCTCTGTGTGTACACAAGAAATAACAATAAATGTGACATGGCCATTGTTTCACACATCTCTCATCTCTAGTTCTCATGTGGTACATACACAAGCGAAAAGAAATCATTTCCTGGTCTGGCCGCCAGCAGCAGATTGTTTTCTCCTCTGTGTTGGATAATAACTAAACATGCAGCTGCAGTGCAGACAAACAACAACAGATTCTATTGTTGACCTTGTGAGCGTCCTCTCCCTCCCTCTGGGCTTGAAAGGCGAGACTTGCTTCCTCCTGCTGTCTCACACAAACAGTCTGTGTTGACTTAACACCGTGTTCAGCTGTCAGGACCAAATGGAAATGCTCATGTTCTTTGCTTGTCATACATCTTTTTATGCAAAGTATTTTCTCATCAATGTCTCCACCTTCCTCAGTAGTGCTAGATTTTAGCTGTGGTGAGGGTTGCAAGAGGAAAGTCGTATAATGACATAAAAATATCAGCATTTCCAAATCCATATTCTGTTAAACTCTATTGAAGAAAATTAACACTTAGACATACCAGTATCGAACAACACACCTCACAGAGGGAGGAGCAGATGTAGCTAAAGGTGCATTCATACCTGACGCAATTTGGCGACCGATGTCGCGTTGCTCAATATAGTCCGATCCTGCCTTCATTAAATTGCTTATTTTTTCACTGTTTTGTCACATCACTCAGTAACATCACTCTCGCTCAAGTTTCACTGTGAAAGATGATGCACATGAATAGGCTGAGCTCACATTATTCCGACTGTTTCCTTTTCACTCATCTACCAACCATAAACACTGCAGCTGATGGCCCTGCTGTCTCTGTCGAAGGTGGACATGGCCCTGCTGCTACATCAGCATCATCTGCCAGTTGCAACTTGACTGGTGAGGTCTCAGCTGTCCCGCTTTCCTGGACCCCCCCCCAGTCATGTTGCAGCTCGTCTATGTCAGGCTGATAAACATCGAGGGAAGACAGGACTGCAGAGAACCGCCATTTTTTCAATGGCCCTCCCGCTGACGAGCACCCTTTCCCCTTCTTCCTTTTTTTCTCATACATATATATGTATATGTATATATATATATATATATATATATATGTGTGTATATATATATATATATATATATATATATATATATATATATATATATATATATATATATATATATATATATAGATAGATAGATATATATACATATACATATATATAGATATATATGTATATATACCCTACTCCAAACGTGATGAATGAGATGTTAGTTTAAATGCAAGCAGTTACACACTGCTCCTTCACTTTCTCTCCAACACTTCCCTTTTTACCATCTGTGCTGTTAGTCCCTCTGTGACACATCGTAAAGACAGGGGTGCTGTTTCAGAGCCTGACAAACTTTTCCTGTCTCATCTGTTCTCAAGGAAACAAACAGTCATAAATGCAGAGCTCTTAGTGCTCTCAATGATCAACATCTCTGACATGAAAGAGCAAATCATAGGAGGTGGGAAAAATAAAAAATGCTTTTCCATTTATGATACCAGTTTGGATACTACTCGCTTGTTTTTTATTACAGTCTAGTCTTTAACAATACCCCTTCGGGGGTCATCATTGTGTAGTTGTGTTTTACTGTGGCATTCTCATGACTGATCAATAGTCAGCTGTTCCAAAGCTCCAAACAGCATGCCTTTAAATGCAGAGGTAAATTTGGGACATCATGCAGCCTTAAATAGCAGACAAAGAGAGCTTTTTCATTTTGTGTGTTCAGGTGAGCAGTGTCTCCACATCACATTGAGACTTGGCTCATCTAGCTTTGAACCTCACTGGAGGTGATATCAAAACTTTGCCAGGTATTAGCCACGATCCCTAATGGGAAAACCAAAATAACAGAATTAGCGGAAACAAGTTGAGTTGATAAGACATAGTGGAAAAGCTCAATTTCTATCGTGAGGTGTCCCAGAGCTGTTTTTAGTTGTTGAGTTTGGCTTTCAATTTTACCAAAAATATAAAAAAGTGTTGTCTAAGGGTGGCAATTCGGCACTGGTGGCGTGTAAAACTCAAGAAGCTCAGTCAGCAAAATATCTGGTCATATTTATTTACCAAAAGCACAAATCAATTCATTACAATTGAGTTAAAGGTCAAGGCAAACTTCACAGCCTCACAGCAAGCTGCTCCTTTCAAAAAACCTCTCTCCAGTCTGCAGCTGAAGCTGCTCTTATCTGACCTGGTCCCTCCCTAATTGGCTCAGACCACTGCAAGAGAGGGAAATCACAGGTTAACATAACTGAAATAATTAAACACCAAACCTAATATACTAACACTTACAAAGTGTAAACTAAGAGTAAGGTAAATCATAAAAATTATATTTAACCTTTTAAACAACAAACGTTTACCCTATAAACATCCCAACAGAAAACACTCTTCAACTGAGGACCAAACACTGAGCCCAACAAGGGACAGGTGGCCTCACTCACTCTAATTGCTCTGCTCCTGCTGCAGAGCTTGGGAGGAATGGGGTCAGGTGAAAAGGTATGGAGAAACCTTTTCACATTTCCCCCTCCCCTGCAAGCTCGCCATCAGGATGACGAGACAGGAAGTCGGCCACAACATTGGCCTTTCCAGGCCGGTAGCGGACCCTGAACTTGTAAGGCTGCATCTCAAGCACCCATCTGGAGAGTCTGTTGTTTCCGTCTCTCATCTTGTGCAGCCACTGCAGGCCTCTGTGGTCAGTCTCAAGCACAAAGTCTCTACCCAGTAGATAATATTTAAAGGTCTCTAATGCCCATTTTATTGCGAGACACTCCAGCTCGATAGCAGAGTATCTTGTCTCCCGAGGCCATAACTTCCTGCTGGCGTAAGCAACTGGCTTCTGGTCCAACCCTTCACCCTGTAGCAGGACAGCCCCGAGACCCACCCCAGAAGCATCTGTTTGGACCGTGAAGGGTAGGCTGAAGTCAGGGCTCTGTAGCACTGGGTCACTGCAGAGTGCCCCCTTCAGGTCAAGGAAAGCTTGATTATGCTTTTCTTCCCAGGGTAGTTGATTTGGGCTGGATTTCCTGGTAAGGTCAGTCAGAGGGGCTGCTCTGGTGGCAAAGTGGGGGACAAACCGTCGATACCATCCCGCCAGGCCAAGAAAAGACTTCAGCTCTTTCTTTGTATGGGGACGTGGACAATCCTTCACGGCCTGCACCTTGTCTTGTTGGGGCCGGATCACTCCACGGCCCAGCAGATAACCCAGGTATTTTGCCTCTGGTTGGGCCAAGGAACACTTTTTGGGCTGAACCGTCAAACCAGCCTGTTTGAGCCGCTGTAGGATTTCTTTCAGATGTTGCAGGTGGTCCTCCCATGTTGGACTAAAAATGACAATGTCGTCCAAATAGGCTGCTGAGAAGGAGCTTGTCCCCTCCAATACTCGGTCCATGAGCCGCTGAAAGGTGGCTGGAGCACCCTGCAGACCAAAGGGCATGACTGTGAACTGGAAAAGGCCTTGGGGTGTTCTAAAAGCAGTGTACGGCCGTGCCTCTGGAGCAAGGGGCACCTGCCAATACCCTTTGCATAAATCTAGTGTACTGATGTACTTGGCCTGTCCAACACGCTCAATCAGGTCATCCAACCTTGGTGTGGGGTATGCATCAAACTTGGACTGGGCATTGAGTTTACGAAAGTCAATACAAAATCTAATAGTCCCATCTTTTTTTAGCACTAGCACCACTGGGCTGCTCCACTCACTGTGTGACCTTTCAATGACCCCCAAAGACATCATCACCTCCAGTTCCTTCTTCAGGGCTGGCAGCAACCTCTCTGGAACTCTGTACATTTTCCCCCGTGCTGGTGATGAGTTCTCTAAGGTGATGGTATGTTCAACTAAAGGAGTATTACCTGGTTTGTCTTGGAACAAGTCTGGAGGAATGAGGGCGAGCAGCTCATCTTGCATTTCTGGAGAGAGATGGCACAGGTCCAGCTGAACCTGGGTGTCCCCCTGCTTTGGGAAAAACTGATCAGTTTGGTCCTCTTCAATCTTTACTGCTCGAACCAACAGCTGCTGGCTGGCTTGGACAGCCTGGGGTCTCCACTCTTTAAGTAGATTGACATGATAGGTCTGTTTCTTCTTGCGATGGAGGGGCATTTCTATCTCATAGGTGGCAGGCCCCATCTTTCTGAGAATTTTAAAAGGCCCCTGCCACTTGGCTAGCAGCTTGTTTTCTGTGGTTGGAAGAAGTAGAAGAACTTCCTGTCCAGCCTGGAAAACTCTGGTTTTTGCCTTTTTATCGAACAAGTGTTTTTGCCTTCTCTGAGCTTCCTCCATGTTTGCACGTACCATTGTGGTCATCTGCTCCATCTTTTCTCTCATTTTGAGGACATACTGGAGGACAGGTACCGGCTGTGGTCCCTCAGAAGCTTCCCAGGTGTCTCTGAGCACATCGAGGGGTCCCCTCACTTGCCTGCCATACAAGAGCTGAAAGGGGGAGTACCCGGTTGAGGCTTGAGGGACCTCTCTGTAAGAGAAAAGCAGATAAGGCAGCCAACAGTCCCAGTCTTTTGCATCTTCAGCCACAAACTTCTTTAACATTGCCTTCAGGGTCTGATTGTACCTTTCCACTAACCCATCAGTCTGGGGGTGGTAGGGTGTGGTCCTAATGCTCTTTATGCCCAACAAACCATACACTTGTTTTAAGGTCTGGGACATAAATGCCGTACCCTGATCTGTCACTATCTCTTTGGGAATGCCTACTCTAGAGAAAAGCTGCAGGAGAACAGGTGCAATAGCTCTAGCTGTAATTCGCCTTAAAGGGAAGGCTTCAGGGTAACGGGTTGCATAGTCACAGATTACCAGTATGTATCTGTTGCCTGACCTTGACCTCTCTAAGGGCCCTACAATGTCCATTCCTATCCTAGAAAAGGGAACATCAATTAATGGCATGGGCTGTAAGGGAAACTGCTGGACTTTTTTTTGGCTGACTAATTGACATTCAGGGCAGGTTTTACAATAGTTTTGTACATCTGTGTATAGCCCAGGCCAGAAAAATTTACTGGCGATACGATCAAAAGTTTTAACACTGCCCAAATGACCTGCCCAAGGTATACTATGGCCCAGCATTAAAACAGTATCCCTCAGCTTTTGGCACTACCAGTTGCTCTGCTGCTCCCCTTCTGGCTGATGGTACAATAAGCCCTTACATAGCAGAAAGCTCTCTCCTGTTAAGGAGGAAGCCACACCTGTGGCCTCCCATCTATCTCAGTGACCTTCCTGAAGGCAGTTTGTAAAGTGATCTTCCTCTGGAGTTGGCTGAAATCCCCAGGAACCTCCCACCAGCTGACTCCCTCTGATTTCTCTGGCTTTGACACCTGGGATTGTTGCTGTCTGACTGTGCCCGTGCTTCTCTCGCCTTCTCTGGCGCTTACTTTTCCTGTCCTTTCCATTACTTTCAATAAGAATCTCTGCCTGATTGAAAGGGAGCTGCTCTAACCCCTGTAAAGACCATCTGAATCTGCCAGTTGACTTTTTCCTCCCTGGCTCTGGCTCTAGTTACCACCATATTAACTGGCTTACTGCTTTGCAATAAGCTGGAAAGGATGGGTATATCCTGGCCTAACAGAACTGGGTGACTTAAATCAGGGACCACTCCTACCTCCATATAGTATGTCTGACCCTGCACCTTTAGATATACCCATGCTGTGGGGTAGGGACGTTTATCACCATGCACACACCACACTTCCACTTCCCCTTTACCTATCTGATGCTGCTGAACAAGGTAGGGCATGACAAGTGTTTGTGTGCTACCTGAATCTAAAAGTGCAGTGACCGCTGTGCCATTAACAGTCACAGTAGTTGTCTGCATTTTGCCTCTAACTTCATGAACATATTTTTGCAGTGGGGGTCTGGGAACCCAGCACATAGTATGTGCACCTTTAACTTTTAGGGCTGGGCATTCAGGCTTTATATGACCCTCCTTCCCACAAAAGTAACAAACAGGTGGGCCTTTATTTCTCTTTCCTGTCATCTTATCAGGGGATCTTACATCTACATTTTTACTTTCCCCTACAAAATTTTGACCACCCCTACCAAACCCCACAGACTTACCCTTGGGCGTGGTTGGTTGGTGGCTCTTGTCATGTCTGAAGACTTTTGGTCCCCTCCTTGCTGCGACAAACGCCTCCACCAGCTCAGCTGCTCTTTGGCCATTCTCTGGATCATGCTCCTTTACCCACACTCGAACTTCAGGGGACAGCGTGCGCAGAAACTGCTCAAGGATCAGGACCTCTCCAACTTCCTCTACCGTTTTCTGTGCTGGTTTCACCCATTTTTTGAAGAGATCTTTCAGACGATGATAAAGTTCTCGAGGAGTCTCCCCTGGCTGGATATCTGGATCCCGGAACCTCTGGCGGTACATTTCTTCATTTATTTCATATTTTGCCAGAATCGCCTCTTTTACCTTGTCATAGTCCATTGATTCATTCACATCCATGGCAACATAAGCACCCCTGGCTCTACCAGTCAAAAATGGCACCAACTGCACCGCCCACTCCTCCCGTGGCCATCTGTAGGCAGCAGCTAACCTCTCTAACGTGGATAGATATTGCTCAATGTCATCTCCCTCTTCCAGTTTTGGAATAGTTACTCTGCCCCAGATGGCTGGACCTGCAGGAGGTGGAGGACTGTTGTCAGGGGGTGGAGATCTGCCTGCTACTGGGGACCTGGATGATCCACTCCTTCCCTCTAGGCCTTTCTGCTCCACACCAGCACTGACAGCTTCCCGTCTCTCTGCCTCCATCTCATCCCTCACCTGGTTCAGCTGCATCTGAATGCTCCTCCATCTTTGCTCCTGTTTATGCGCCTCCCTCTCCTGGACTTGCATCTGCCTATGGATTAGGGCATACAGTTGCTCAATCGAGCCTGGGTCATGACCTCTGGAACCTGCTTCATCCTCTTCACCTGCCACTTGTTCCTCCCTGGGACCCTGGCTGCCTCCGAGAGCCCCTGGATCAAACCGCAGGGCTTGGCTTTGGTCTTTCTGCATGGCTCTCTGTGCGCTCCTGGTGTTAGGCGTCCTGGCTTCCTCTGGCTCTCCAGTGTCAGTGGAAAAAACATCCCGCTGCCACCAAAATGTCGCGTTTGGCTTTCAATTTTACCAAAAACATAAAAAAGTGTTGTCTAAGGGTGGCAATTCGGCACTGGTGGCGTGTAAAACTCAAGAAGCTCAGTCAGCAAAATATCTGGTCATATTTATTTACCAAAAGCACAAATCAATTCATTACAATTGAGTTAAAGGTCAAGGCAAAACTTCACAGCCTCACAGCAAGCTGCTCCTTTCAAAAAAACCTCCCTCCAGTCTGCAGCTGAAGCTGCTCTTATCTGACCTGGTCCCTCCCTAATTGGCTCAGACCACTGCAAGAGAGGGAAATCACAGGTTAACATAACTGAAATAATTAAACACCAAACCTAATATACTAACACTTACAAAGTGTAAACTAAGAGTAAGGTAAATCATAAAAATTATATTTAACCTTCTAAACAACAAACTTTTACCCTATAAACATCCCAACAGAAAACACTCTTCAACTGAGGACCAAACACTGAGCCCAACAAGGGACAGGTGGCCTCACTCACTCTAATTGCTCTGCTCCTGCTGCAGAGCTTGGGAGGAATGTGGGTCAGGTGAAAAGGTATGGAGAAACCTTTTCACAGTCCCTACGAAACACAGCTAGAGATGAAACAACCAATTTTCATACAGGACAGGTCTCAAACCCCAAGACTATCAAGTCAGGTCATAATCATATTCAAAACCATGTAGTCTAACTTCTGCATTACAGATAATTCCAAGGTTGGTGGCACCATAAGCACAGAAAAAAGAAAAGACAGAAGACTGAGGCCCTTAGACCTCCTTTTAATGCACTGTACAACTGTTACTCACTGTATCTCTGCTTCTTCCTCTCTACAGCAGTTCCTCCGAAGGTACAAAGCAAACTTAAAAGAGTGTAAAATTGTTGTGTTGATAAAATTCAATTCAAAGTTACTTATAATCTGGATGGAGTCAAATACCTGAAAATGTATTCTGAGTTGAAAAAGTGTTGGCATCCAAAACAAGTGTAACAACGATGTTCTATCAAAACAAATTCAAAGGCGTCACTGTAGGATCTGTTACTCTGAATGTATCACTCTGAGCTCTGAACCTGTAGTTTAGTTTAGTTTAGTTTAGTTTGGACAACTTTATTTATCCCAAAGGGCAATTCTGTTTTTGCAGTCCACCGATGCTATACATACATCAACAAACAGCAAACAGAGACAACAATAAATAAAATATAAATAAAATGAAAGTCAGTACATGACAGAGGTGCTCATCGATACACAGCGAACCTCAACAGACCCTTCCAGTAACCAGGGTCAGGCAGATTACAATACACATTAACAATAAGTTGCAGGTCAAAGAGAACATGGAGATACTCTGCAGTGCATTCAAGATCCCATACAGTTACAACAACGAAAAACAAAAAAAGTATCAATATATCAGTCCGTAAGACTACTATCAAGGTTAAGCAGCATGATGGCAGAAAGAATGAAAGACTTCGAGTACCAGTCCGTTCTCCTCCTGAGGGCATTAAAGTAAACTACGTCTACAGGATGTGGTCATGTTGGGAAATAATTCCTTTTGCCTTTCTGACCACTTGTCTCCTCCATAAATAACACAGATCTCTCTGCTGGACTCCTATTATTTTGGAGCAGGTTTTAACAATGCTGTACAGGCTGTTTCTGTCTATGACAGACAGACAGACCATCAAACCAACAAATAAGGAAAATGTCAAAGGACTTTCAATGAAGGACCTGTAAAATTACACAGCATTTTGTCACAGGCATTAAAAGACTTTAACTTCCTCAGTAAGTGGATTCTCTGTTGACTTCGACTAGCAATGCTTTCAGTGTTTATGTTGAACTTCAGCTGAGAGTCAAACACAGTTCCTAGATACTTGTAAGATTCAACAATCTCCACATCTTTACCATGAATGGAGCTGGCTTTAGGTCCAACACACTTCCTTCTAAAATCAACAATAGGCTCCTTTGTTTTTGACACATTTAAGTGAAGGAAATTGTCGTCACACCAGTCGAACCTGTAAGTGACACTTGTAGGGTGAATCATCCTGCCCATACCCCATGTTGAAAAGTACGGACATATATCATACATCATGAAAGCTGCAGTGCAAATGTTTAAATAAATGTGTTCCAACCAAACATGGTATCTTTATTTCACCTAATATCCTGTATTTATACACAGTCGATAAAATGGCAGCTTTTACACATTGCAGTGTTGATACAGAATTAACACTAAGTTACTTTGTATGCATTCCTACGGAGCCCCGCTGGTGACATTGGATAAAAAAAAATAATGCGTGGCCACGAGACAGTAACGCGTGGCCACGAGATGGATAATGCGTGGCCACGATATCGTTAATAAAAATAACTCGAGATAATGTTTTTGCTGATAAAGAGGGATACTGTTCTATTCATGACTAAATGTAATGCAATGCTCATAATTAACCGAGATTAAGTTAGTTTGATATTGGACAGTCACATTCCTTGTCGTTTCACATGCCATGGGAAGAAACGGATATAAATCTATTTTGCTCCCTGACCATTTGACTTATCAGTGTTAAACCAGCTGTGCAACATAGGTAGTCATGTTCCTCACAAGCCACAAGACTTCTCTTTGAAATACATCCTTTGTGTATTTTTTAAATCATTTTTTTTTTGAAGCCATAAAAACGCATATAACTCTCATTTGAGGAGTATAAGTAGGCTATCTATGCTGCACAGATACTGTAGTTTGACATCAATAAGTCACATGGTGAAGGAGAAGAGTAGATTTATATGCCTTTTTCATTTAAAAATTATTTGAAAAATATAAAAAGGATATATTTCAAAAATAAGTCGTCTGGCATGTTAGGAATATGACTGCCTATGTAACACAGTTGGTTTGACATTGATTAAGTCAAATGATCAGGGAGAATAATCGATTTATATGTGTTTTTTTTACCCTGGAATGTGAAACGACGACGAATGTGAATGTCCAGTGTCCAATATCTAACTAACCTAATCTCGGCCTTCTATCGCCTTCATGGTGTATGACATCAGCATATTCCTTGCGTTTAAACCCATGCATTTTGAGCAGCCGAAATAAGTGTCTGCTGCTAAGAATTACTCCATGCCTAATCGCAAGTGACTTAAGAATGTCATTGTAGTTCATTCCCAAATTAAAATAAAGAGAAATGTATTCAAACTTGTCTATATTAAGAAGCTGCAGACTCTGTATCGCTCTGAAACTGACAGATCTCAATACTGAAAGTGATTTTTTTCGTGGCGACGCATTAACTATGTCGTGGCCATGCATTATTCTCTTGTGGCCACACATTATTTATCTTGTGGCCACGCGTTACTATCTCGTGGCCATGCATTATTTTTTTTTATCCAATGTCACCAGTGGGGCTCCGTACTTTCCTAACAATATTAAGAAGAGTTGATCAAAAGTCACTTTGTTGAATGCTTCAAAGAATGCATTTTAACTCCAAAAATTGTGAACAGGTACACTTAATCAGAGTAAAAATGCCAATTCTCCAAAAGAGTGAAAGCAACACCTTGTGGTACAGACCTATAGATAATTAAGAGGTGTTCATATTAACTCTGATATCGTCAATTTGTCTACACAGACTTTCTTGTATATTCTGTACAACATTTTGAATATTAATATAGCAAATCATGTAATTTACCCTTTCACGGTAACTCTGTGTCAACTGTCTACACAAATTATGCTGTATATTCTGTACTACATTTTGAATGTTAGTAAAGTGGAAAAATAATAATAATTTACCCTTTCACATTTGCTCTGATAGTGTCAATTTGTCTTCACAAACTACAGCACAACAGTTTGAATATTAATGTACCAAAAAGTCTAATTTGCTGTTGCAAATATGTTGTAGGGAAATGCCCTCATAAGTGAAACTCATGCTGGGTTTGTTGTTTTCAGCTCTGTGTTCACACTGATAGGGAGGCTCAAGCTTATTTCATACATATATGTCTTGTGAACCCTTTCCACCTTTACCAGTTAGCCCCCTGTAATTTGTGGGAGAGGAGAGATGTTCCCCACCCACTTAGGGATATTGCTTCTACAGCAGCAAAATGTCAGAGTGTTTCAAAAGTGCAATTGACGAAGGACCAACAACTTTCCAAACAGAACAGATTTTCAATGCAGTAGACAGAGAAAAAACACATTAAAACTAAGTCTATAAATGCTGAAGGCTTAAACTGCTCTTCCTCTCTTTACCTGTAGCGGGACTTGGATTTCACCTTTGAGCTGGACTTCAAAGGGCAGCTGTGTGAAGCGGCCATTTCACACGACTACAAGATGCGATAAGCTTCACTGGGGGGACGTCGGAGCCCTGCTGAGTGTGAACAGCTGAACACCAGGGGGAGGCAGAGACGCTCCCATGACTCCTGATGGACACACTAGGAGACATAAGTGAAGCAGAGAAGACTTGGTCACAGATGAAACAGAGGAGGCCCCCGCAGACAGTTTGACTGCTGCCACCACGCCACAGTGCATGATGGGGGCAGGAAGGGACTGACTGTTCAACAACCCTGAATGTAACACTGACAAAACACGGACAGGAGAATTTTCTTGATGAATGTTATTGATCATTGATGTGTGTTTCTGTAAGATGGAGTGATGTTCATGTGCGTTTTGCTCTGTATTTGTTTTCTGGACTTTCTGGAGCCTTTGCACCATAGTGCAGCTCGTCTTTATCCTTTCTGTAGTTGGCAGTACATTCAAGGTGTAGATCTTTGGTTATATTATGAATTAAAGGGAGTAATTCTCAGAGAAAACTTTGACTTTAGTTGTATAAATTAATTAATGTTGAAAAACTAACAGCCAAGGACAAAAACCTAAGTAGGTATGTGTCTGTGCGTGATGTGAAAGGTAATGTGTTAGCAATGTCAGTGTCGTTGTAGCTTCCTGTGAGTGTATAGTAGAAGGTGTCGAAGCTCACTCTATTGCACAGCTTGGACTCAACATGTGCCCAGTGATGTTGACATGCCAATAACATACCTTACCCTTCCTGTCCTGAATGCCTTGACCAAGTGCCGAAGTGTACCTACTGCTTTTCTGCATTGCTGCATTTAGCTTTTTTTCAATTAAATCCGAGATAAACGGAGATGTTATACTTCTCAAGGGTTGGTATTATCATGAATCAAAAACGGCTAAGATCATGAGGTTCATAGACATCTAGAAGTTGTCCTGACTTAGTAATCCTCCCACATTCATACCAGTGTGTCCTGGCAGTTTAGTCTGTGCAGTAACATGGCACTAAAATCGTGAAAGATGAAAAGCCTCATGTCCTAATTCATGTAACAGTATTAATGTGCTAAGACTTAGCACCTTAAAGTATGATTGCTTTTACACCATGAAGACATAAAGACTGAGTGACCAGTAGATCTTTGAAACCTTGGATTTGAATAGATTACTATTAATCACAGACATTAAAGTCATCATAAATCACACCTGCATCACATGACAGATAATGTTGTAAAGGTGTGTTCGTGTGTTGGATTATTTACACCATGTCTCCGCCATCTAAGAATTTAAGCAAAACAAAAAAATTGGGCTCTGTAGATGATCAGATTAAGCTCTTTTTCCCTCCCCTTCAGAAATGGTCAGATATGAGGTGGCAGGGAGGCTGTGATTATGAGCTCTGTGCTGATTGGCTGGAGAAGGATTGCATACACACAGCTGAGCAGACAGCTTAATATGAGCTATTTATATTTTCCTGACCACTATCAAATGATTTGAGTCTAATAGTTTGACATGGTTTTGTTGAAAGCTTTATAGATTGTTTTTTGGGACATGCAGAGAAACATTGCGTATGCTCTTGGTAAGGTAACTGCTGAGGAATCAAGATCATCATTTCTTCAGCACATGAGGAAACACTAAAGGATTATTTTAATTCACCACTTTCATTTTTAGAAACGTATGCAAATTATAAAGTGCAAAGATTTTGTTTACTTAACAAATGGTCTTAGAAACAGCCAATATCCAGCCTATTTCATCCCTCCGCTGTATTTTGCAATGATCGTAATCCCACTGTCAGGCTGTAACCAAAACAAACAGCACATGAGTAATACAGGATTTCTAATCATTTTAGAGCATGCAGATCAAGCTCCTAAACAACCAGCAGAACATTGAAATAGATCCTCAGATGATGACTTGTTGTCACTGCACCCGCTGGTACGAAAGAGCGACACAGAGTTTAAAATTAAACTGAATTATTATTTTCACTAATTTATAATGATATTATGCTAGACACATTTTACAGTAACAGCTCTAAGGGTTATGATCTGATAAAAGTTAGGCTGCTCAATTCAGCACAAACTTTTTAATGTCTGTTAGATAAACCGAGTGAAATGGCATGCCAGTTATTTAACACCTTTGGAAAATTCAACAGAATTAGTTGTTTCACATATTGTCATGTCAACATTAAACCTGAATAAACATCAATGTTCAAACTCTTTGTGTCTTTAAATGCACCTCTAACAAATTACACTTTCATCCTTTGAAGGTACCAACATGAACTTTTCTTCATCTGTGCTTCATGAAATTTAAGCCTTTTTTTTGTAAGTGGGGCTGCGCACCGATAAATATGATTGCCAACCGAGGAACTTGCAAGCCTTGTTTTTGAGGGGTGGATTTCTGCTGGTGTACTGTTGCATAGCAGTGCATGGTGCCTCTGAAAGCCTTGTAATTAGCCCACTTTTGAGTTAAAACTTCTCAAAAAAATACACTGGCTCAACAATTTGCGATGGTCAGATTCTTTACAGCCTTCAACTTTTCTCGATGAAGCCCTTTATTGCGGCTTTCCAGTACCTTAAAGTTGCTTGAGGCAGAGAATGGGTCTAGTATATTAGTATGACACGCTGCTGCTGTTCCAATGCACTCGGAATTCAGAAAAGTTTCAAAGATTGAATGACTGAATCGATGCGACAGAAGTAACACGCGCACATATGATGACGTAATGTTTACACGGATGGCACACGTGTAAGCAAACAGATGAACAACAGGTAACAAAAGCACGATCAACAAAAATACTATCTTAGACTTGCCTCCACACACATATAACTTCTGGCTGTCAATCCAAAGTGTTCACATGACCCGACACTTACGCGTCACCACAGAAACTAGACAAAAATGATTGAACCCAGAATTATCAACAAACAATCTGGCTCCTACACCCGTGTTTAGAACTTTTACGTGATGCAGCTAAGGGCTATGGAGCCTTCCACCAGCAACACCCAGGGTCAGTAGTGGTCCCTGGAGCACAAAATCATTTTAATCTAATTGTCATGATTATATTTATCCCAGCATAAAAAAGCAGAATTTCTGATTTCAATGCATTTATCTCATGAGGCTTTCACTGAATGTAGCCTGTTTTAATATGGGCATCAGGACTCACCCCTCGAACTGAGCGTTGTGTTTTTAGTTCCCATTTGATCGATTAGGACTGCGACTCATGGCAGCAGTGAATGCTCACTGAAATTAAAAAGCTCTAATGAAGGGTCCAAGAGAAGAAATGTTACCAAGTCCCACTTGAGACAGAAGGCCCCTGAGTTTGAGGACATGGACACCACTACCTGTGACACAAGCTGTAAAAACTCTTCCTCTGTGTACTTCCATGTATAAGTTACCCCCTCATACACACAACTGATGCCACATTGTCAAGTCAAACTCATCAATTTTTGCTTTTTGTGAAGTTAATGTTTGTCGTTTCCTCTGACGACCTGACCAGCAATGGCAGAAGCAAAAATAACCCCCATGTCCCAACATACAATAGATCTTAACACAGGGTTCTTAACACATCAATAAATAACCATCTTGTCTTTTTCAAGTTAAATGCTGTTAAAAAAAATAGTACTGTGGCATGTTGTTAAGCAAATTTAATTTTTGAGTACTTTTAACCTATCACTACTTACAAGTCTTTGGTGGCACCACGTAGCCTACTGCCATGTACCAGCTACCGTCCTTCATTCCTACAGATCCTTTATTGGCACTAATATTTACAAGTGCCATGGGCTTCGATAACAAATGAGGTCAAAAGGGCCACCAGACTGATTTCATATGAAGGCACAATCATGGAAAGCTCCCCCACAGGCAATCAATGCTCCACTTTGGCTCTGCCTAGATGTGTCCTTCTCGCTTGTCTACAACAATTTCCAACAATTTATTATTACTCTTATCTTTATTTTTTTAAATAAAATAGGACAGTTGGTGATCCCTTGGATGCACCAAGGGGAGCCTGAGCCCGAGTTATACTAACACGCAGTAGTCCACTACCTTAGTTGTACTACAGCTTTGTTTAGTGTAAAACAGTCTAGGCTTGGACCTGCCTTTGCAGGGAGAGGGGGAAGAAGTTGGCTGAAAATCCACAGATGAATGAAACTGCTACTCCCTCTGGGTCCAGAAGGATATGCTTGTTGTTTCTATTGATTATTGAATGGTAATTTTCAGTTATGAATCATCTCCCTCTGCATCAGGAAGTTGAGCGACAGCAAAGAAAATGATAATGAATAAAAACATCAATCTACTAGAAAAGCAATTTGCTTTACAAGCTCTACTTGCGCACTAGTGCTCCAAGAGTCTTTGCTAGAAAAATAGTTTTCTGTTAACTAATACTACAAGTAAACCAAAAATATCTAATTAGTAGTACTAGTAGACGGGTTTTCGTCTTCTAATACTCAAAATATTCACTAGAAGAACTAGTAGTCCTTATACAAATAAAGTAGGAGGGATTATAGCCAAATCCAGCACCCTGATTGGATATATTTTCAAAAGCCAATGGGAGGCCTGGATTTTCTTTTCTCTGCCTCCTTATTAGCATAAAAGACTCACTAGTAGTACTACTGCACATTTTTAATTCAACTAGTAGTCCTAGCAGACCCAAAATAGTCCACTAATAGTACAGGTGAATATTTTTCAGTCTATTAGTACTACTATTGGCACTTTTTGCTTTATTAGTAAAGTCTACTTGAGCACTCGTTGACCAAAGTTGAGTACATGTGCTCCAAATTTGACTACTGGTAGAGCTAACTATGGTTTATATTAATATCAATTTTATGCACAAACAGCTTTCCATAATCAGCAACTTGCGCAACTGTATGCGAGTACTTTGTTTGTTACTTTTGTGTGTTCGTTGTTTGTTTGCTTACCTCATACAATATTTTCTGGCCTGTAGTATTGATGGTAAATGGTAAATAGACGAGCTCATACAGTGCTTTTCTGGTCTTTGACTACTCAAAGCAGCTATACGTCACTGATGATTCACAATCACGCACTGATGGTTAGAGTTCCTATGTCAGTTGTCCATCAGTATCGCTAACACACTTTCACGCACTTTCATGCCCATTTCCACGCCACTGATGCAGCAGTGGGAGCAACCTGGGGTTAAGTGTCCAGGAGCCCAGGAATACTCTTTTACAATAAAAGTAAACACCGCCTTGACACTCCTTCACATTCCAGAACATAAAAAATATCCTCAGCTTAGAAATGACAACACTTAACATATTTGAGTTATACTTGTGTTTATGAAAGGCACCATATTGCACATTTTACAAAAACCTAAAACATTTTGATCACCCATCCTTATAGATAACACGATACATTTAAATACTTGGCAAAATAGTTGTTTAAGGAGATCTAAAATAAATATTTCATCACGTAACACATAGTTATGCTTTGTAACTTGGTAAAGAATTACATAGCGACAAAACAATTATGAAGTACAAATAACTCAAACACCTGTAAAATAAGATGCAATGGATAAAACAGCCTTAGGGACAATGGTATACCTCGAACCAAAAATGTGTGCATTTCCTAAGTTTTGTTAATTTAGTGAGCTTTACACAGAAGAATGTATGTTGGTTTTACATCTAGAGAAAATTAAACAAGCCTACAGTATTCTGAAAGTAACATCTCAGCCCTAAAAGATACTGTATGTAGTTACGTCTGTCACCAAGATTAGCTATGGAGTAATAAAAGACATGCAAGAAATTTAACAATTGTTCATGTTTTAGTGTCTAGACATGGTTAATTTCTACACAAATGGAACTTTAATAGCTAAAATATACACATAATACTGAATTTGTATATTAAAACAAATAGTTGACCGCCCAAATGTGACAGAAAAGCTCAATAAAAATATGAGTCGCTGTTAGACTTAGTTTGGATTAGATTGAGTTTGATCACCTATACATAGTTATTATTTTACAACATACACAAAATACAATATTTTTTCACAAATAGTTAATAACTTGAGCGTTAAACAGCTGGTAGTAGTGAAAAGAATTAAGGCTCAGCTACATGCACACAGTACCGGTCTTGGTGTTAAAAGGTGGAAGACTGTGTGAGAGTGTGTTGTGCTGACAGTCAATGTGGTGTGACCTCGGTGGCACATGTGGTGTGTTTCTGTAAAGGGTAGTGCTACTTTGTGTGGGAGCTGTTTAACTGTTAGCAGCAGGATTTCTTTTTTTCTGAAGGACTGCTGACGAGCTGCACCGTCTTCTCCTTTTCTCGGTCCTCCTGCTCTTTTAGGATTCTGAGGGAGACAATGAAAACAACACATTTTTACCAAAAATAAAACCACATGTCCTTTACTATAGGATTAACTATTTTCTTCTCTGGAATGTTTCTGTACAGTAATTGCTGTTTCACCTGCAGTGTCTCAACTCCAAGCATTGTCACAGTGGCTTTATACTCCAGTACTCTGTTTCTAGATGTATGTATGTGTATATAAAAAATATATTTATATTTATATGTATTCTATATTTATGTCTTCAGCCATCTCTATTGTAAAGTGATGAGGTAGCAGTTGTTATTAACTGGCGCTACAACAAATTAAGATTGATTGATTAATAACAGTTATTAATAGCAGTTCTATTCTTCAGTTATTCCATTGAAAGAACTTCTTGGGATCACAATTAGGGGCCTAAGGACTGATACATTTTAAAGTGATATTTCCATGAGAATCATTAGCAATGGCTTAAAATGTAGTTATCAGTATGTACAATAAATATTATAATGCATCCCCATCCATTACTTGCACGTTGAAATGCTCTTCTCTGAACGTTAACCCCCACGATATTCTACAAGAAACTATGAATGGATCTCTTATCCTCACCCATGTATGATCCATGTGCAGCAGCTGGATTTGCTTGATTAAATATCTGTAATCACGCAGATCAATCATGCCAGGCAACCTGACTCACCACAAAGTCCATTCAATAAATTTCACTAGTCCATCTGGGCAACAGCCCATAGAAAGTGTTTGGAGATGGGCAGAACCTTTCAAAAGCAATTCCAACTGATAATTAGAAGATTGTTCCGTCAATCACATTCATTACAGGCCAATCACATCATGTAGTAGGTGGACAGTACTGCAGTGGTGTAAAATAAAAACATCAGCCACTTTGTAGAACAAATTATCCCATGCCATGTCAGAAGTGAAGCAAAATTAACCTTTATATTTATCTGATGAAAGAACTCTGATTGGACTGTGCCACTTTGGGCTGTTCATAATCATTGTAGACTTGAGCTCGGATAGATGGATCAGCCTGATAACAGATATTGAATCAGGCTGTTTCAGCTGCTTTGCAAGTTAAATCCCAAGCTCCAACAACTGTGCTTGGCCCAACGCAGTGTCACCCAAATAACAAGAGCCTTTTCTTGTCTTTATCTTAACTTGGGTTCTTATTCAATGTGAAAGTTTGCTGGAGCATGTTTGCAATCACTCATGTTCAAAAAGCAGTCTGAGCCCCTCTGTTGGAGCCCCTCCCACTTTAAGGCTCTCTCTCCCACATTGGTCCACTCTGATTGGCTGACTGATCAGCTCTGTGGTAATTGTTCTGCTCATCATTGCCCAGCACCATTTTATCAACAACTCTGCATTTATTCCACAGTCTCTGGTCTGGGCATGCCAGTCTTATACTGCTGACAAAGTATCGGTATTACATTACATTGGTGGATCTGTTTAGGGGGACAAGCTGAATCAGGCAGCTACTGGTGCTGAAAATGGGGTTTGAGGAGAAGTCCCAGGGCTGCAGAATTTTTATCTTGTGCATGGACATATTCAATCAAAAGAAGGAGATATGTAAAACACACTTAAAAGCTAATGAAAGTTTTTATTACTGACAGTTGAAGCAGTTTTAAGCTTTTAAAATCGAGCTATGCTGCATCTAAACTATAGTGAGAGAACTAAAAAATAAATAAAGAACATCCCGTCTGTCCAATCATCTCTGTCTGAAAATGAAAGGTTCATAAAAAGATTAATTATCCCCAGTAATTGAGATTATTATAACAAAACATCCAACTCGAAATAAACATGTTAAAAGGAATATGTATTTATTACATTTGAGTGTAAGTAATTAATCTAAAGTCAAAGAGTCATTTAAATTAGCTACATTCTGGTGAAGTGTAGTCAAATGCCATGAACATTAAATTGGTACTTCACATGAATGAAGTAATAAACAATGTGCAAACTCTGCTGATAAAAAAAGCCTATTTGGTTCCAACACAGAGCAAATTAAACATCTGTCTCTTTTCTGTGTTTAATTGCTGAAATAATCCCTCTTGAAAGCCACTGAGGCAAACAACCCTCCAAATTCATAATTATTATAGTTTCTTTGTTTTTCCAAACACCGTCTCATGAGCTCAGGTCATTATTCTGCTCACCGGGCTAAATGAACCATGGACTCCACCACATTATGTCCCGAGCAGGCGCTGCACTCAAAGAAACTCATCTGACTGTCCTATAAAAGAAGAGATGATTGTGGTAAAACATGAGGATGGCAAAGATGAGTGTGTTAAAATGAGACAGTCTCTGCGACCGTGTGCAGTTGATTCTCCTTCATTTCTGTGTGAACAAGAAAAATCAATTCTGGTGTGTGGTACAATCTCTCTCATTATTCAAGCCCACATGGTCACCATAGAGACTAAACTACACAGCAGAAGGACAGAAAAGAAACTCAAACTTCTATTGTACTTTTATTTTATATTTTATCTTTGTAAGAAAGAACGGAGACGTTCGCGGATAAACAGAACAGACCTTTGCCAGTCTTTCACCCAGTCTTCTTTGAACCCGTCTCTCAGTCTCCTTGTCTGTTTTGTTTGCCAAAAGCATGATGGGAATGTCCTCGCCCGCGCTCTCCTGTTGAAGATGAAAACAGATAATACTGATCCACATAAAAGTGATGCAAACAGAAACTAAATAGTTTACATAAACATAACATAACATGATATACAGAGTTTTACCACATTTCTATTATCTACACCAATGCTTTCCAAACTGTGGGTCAGGGCCCAGTTCAGTCCAGGTGAGTGAGACCAGAGAGCTCACATAGTGAATAAGAATAATCAGCATAATTTATATCACATTTTAAATGATCATGAAATCCTGTGCTAACTATGTATAGAAACTGAGAACAAAAAATATTAAAATAAAACAAAAATCTTTGTTTATACTCCCAGCGGCTGGAAGTTGTCTGGTAAGTGGATGGATCCCGGCATTTGACTGGGATGGGAATACTGAAGTGGCTGGATCTGTACACCTCAACATTATCATTTATATTGTCTGTTAAAAAAAATGAGGACAGCAAATTGAGAAGAGTTCAAACTTGGTGTTTGTAGGATTTCACCTTGTGTAGTAATTATACTCTGGATGGGTCAAATGTAGTGTAAAAAGTATGTATCAAAAATCCACAAGTGTCACTGTATGACCTTTAGCTCTGAACTGTGAAGCTGTAAGTGACCCTCGTAAAGTCAATTATGCCTGTCCCAAATCATTTAGCAAGTAACAAAGGATGCCACAAGCCCACTCCATGAATATTGCAGTGTATTTGTTTTTGAAATATGTGCTTTAAAGGTGCCATGAGGAGAATCCATTTCCGGCAACATTAAGACTCTGCTACCCATGAGCCGGCTATATATCACTACTTACAGCCCGGTGCTCTAAGACTTGTCCAAATAATATAAATTTTCTCTAGGTTTAATTGTCTTGTTCCCGAAGTTGAGTATCCAGGCCAGTCCAGCCCCGTCCGACCCGACCGCAAAGCTAAGGAATAGCATTTATAGATAACCTATTTGGATGCTATAAAACTCATCTTAAAGTGTGTATTTCAATCAGGCATATATCTAAAAGTGAGACTTTTTTGTAATTACTGAGAAACTCTTCATAGCATCTTTAGCCAAACATGGTATCTTCATTTCAGCTTACTTTACACATTAAAATACAGTAAATAAAAAAAGCAATGTTTACACTTTGCACTGTTAATGTAGAGATAACACTAAAGTAGTCAAATATATCCACCGAGCGAGTGCATTTCTAACACTATATGAAGCTTAGCAAAAGTTCAGTCAGGAAGTCTATCTCTTCGCGTATGTGCCTTTTAGCAACAACCAATTTCCCGCTATCCTTTGGCTCCAATACTCATCATCCTTCCCTCCCTCATCCAATCACAATCCACCACACTTACTCTCTTATCCAATCATGCTTTAGCTGTCAAACTTAAAAGTGCTCCCTCTCTCTGCTCATCCAGTTGTCATTAAACCCAAGAAGTTTGTCCAGCCCACCTCATCAGTACACTGGTCATCTTCTATGAAATCTTCAACCAAAAAACTACTACACAAAGCACGAAGCACCCATTTTACCACCAGTGTCTAGGCTCCAGGGGAAGTCTTTTTACATGGGAAGCTTCTAATCCATCCTGCAGCTTCCTAAAATGTTTTACTTCCTGTGAAGTCCAGGCGCCAAAGACTATTTCTGCGCAAAATAAATTCAATTGTATTCATTCTGTCTTTTCATTTATCAATCTATCCTGACTGAAATAGTAGTGTTGATCAAAAGTCACACTGTTCAGTGTTACAACGATTTACATCTTAACACCAAAAAGACAGAGTTAAAACCCCAACTCTCCAAAGACAGTTAAACAACACCTGTGGTTTGGACCCATGTAGACACTTAAAGCTGTGGTCTACGATTTGAAACCGCAGCCTGCCCCCCCTTCCCTCACCTCTCCCCCCCGTGTTCCAAGATCCCGCCCCCAGCTCATGTCGCCTCGCCTCTTATCAAGCCCCCTCGGACAGAGCTACGAGCGACTAGCACAATATATCAGCAGCAAACTCAATCAAAAACAGCTCAGCTCAACTGAAAGTATCAAACACGACAGACATCCCCTTGTAACACACAGCAGTAGCCATTTCAATTGGACCGGCGGCAATGCGGGTCTGGCGCCGCCAGAGCGGAGCCGAGTGTGGGGGAGGATTTATCTTTCTCAGCCTGTCCTCCCCAGCTCAGCTTACAGTGCAAACGATTAGCGGCTAACAGGCTAACCCGCTCCCCTGCAAGTTATTAGCCCGTGCAGGCACAAACTAACCAGAGTTATTCAGCAGACATCTCCCACTGTAGTAAACAAAGCCACTACCTGATCAACCAGGGGCGAAACGGCCGATGCTGAAGGTCTGACGGCTGGCTGAGGCTATTCGTTAGCCGTTAGCCATTAGCCCGCTAACAGGCCTCAACCCGCGGGCAGAGCTCCGTTGGGCCCGGCGGGAGAGGGAGGCGGCTTCGGTCTCGGCGCTAGGCTTTTCCGGCTCCATGATAGTTCAGTAGCTAACGCTGCTAGCTGCTCACCGGAGGTAGAGGGGAGGAGACGGGACCATGACGCACTACGCATCGCATGACGATGCGTAGTGAGAGAGACAGGGGATTGGATGGACTCACGGACCAACTCACGGACCAATTAATAGTCGCAGGTTCTTAGGTTTGATTGGTCAGCTAGTATGCAGCTTTTCAGCGGATATACTGAATGGATTATTTTCATTCTTTTTGGTCTTTATACTGTGTAGATAGGACCATAGGACCATAACAGCCTTATAAACGGTGTTATTAATATGTACAAAGCTTCCAAATCGTAGACCATAGCTTTAAGAAGTGTTGATATTAACTCTGATAGTGTTCATTTTTGGATGCAGATTCTGCTTTGTGGTCACAGCGTAACTGGTGTTGACTTAGCTTTGGACATGCCACTCAATATGTCATAACATGGCTCGGTTCCTAATTTTAAGAATAATGCATACTCATGGGTATAGAAGGTAGCAGAGCAGCTAAACTAAGTGATCATATTGAAATCTGAGTCAGTGCTGGTATGAGGTTTTTGGTGGCCCTTTGGTCTCAAAATAGGCTGCGGTGTACATAAGTGATGCACAACAATATAATGAAAATCATAGTGATGTTGGTGTTACTTAACGATATTTTGTCGTTTACTTTTTCAACATTTTTTTAAAACCTTTACTTAAATATTTGTGGTGTATACTGTTTGTTGCAACATTGTACCATACCTTCTGTTAATACACATAAAAAATACTTTTAAGGAGAAAAAAAAGATCAATTCTGTAACAGTAAGGCAGGACCAACCACATTGCAAAAATGGTATGAAACAATACTAGAAATAAAAAAAATAGAACTTGTATTATTCCTTGAGGATACAAAAGGAAATCGTTTATCAACTTTTGAGTAAGTTGACTGTATTTATAACTTCCCTACGATGTATTTTTTTAACGCCCTCAGATTACTCATGTTCCTTCTCCTCACTCCAGGGTTGAAATGCATGAGTGAGCTTACCTTGTTCCTATAATCTTTGCAAATAAATTAAAGGCAATATAAAGGTGCAAAAACTATTGAGGTTAACACTAGGAGTGGAAAAAGGACTGGAAACTAGACTGAGTACTCCTCTGTACTTCTGAATTGCAAAACTGAATCCTAGCTGGGTTGAAATGGCAAGTGAGGTACACTCTTGGAAATGAATATGGAGGACTGACAGACTGTCAGAGCTGAACTAAATGGGCACACGTTACATGTGGCATACATCTATCTCTCCTACGTAAACCATATGTGTAGTTTTAAAGGAATATTTTTTTCAGTACTGTATGACTGTACCTTTTCAAACCCTAATAACAATTCAATTAAAAAAAATGTATGCAAGTATTAGTATGTTTTTTACCCTTGTGAAACGAACTAAACAAACCACAAGTTTCTCTTAGAAATAAAAATTTGAAGGCACCTTGGCTGCTTATGCCATACCTTTACACTCGTCAGCCACTGTCTGACTGCTGTGAAGCTTTCCTCAGTCATGATATCATACATCACCACGACGCCATCAGCCTTTCGGAAGAATTGTTTAGTAATACTACGATACCTGGGTTCAAAAAGAGAAGGAGAAAGAGGAAAAAAAACAGAAGAGTTGACTACCAGATTTCAAAAAATTTACTTTCCTCAGCTCTATCTCTCTTTTCACCACCAAAAAAGGCAAAGTTATTTAAAAAAAGAGGCTTAGAAACCTTTTTGCTGGTCACTGCCTGTGCACATTATCATGAGAGCACCATCTCAGTAACCTGACTTCAAATTTTATTATTACAATAATTATTACTACTTTAGAATTATTACTACTTTAGAATTGTAACTCCTTATATTACTTAAAACCCAAAAAATAAGACTATCAGAGTAACATGTTAGTAACTCATTAGTGCTGTTTTACTGAGACAAACACAATCTGTTCCAGATCCTTGGAACCCTAGACAGAATTATTTGTCAAGATTAGTGATTGATCATCTCTTTACTAACATTTAGACATCTCACCTCTCTTGTCCTGCTGTATCCCACATCTGCAGCGCCACCTGGCTGCTGTCCACAGTTATTGTTTTTACACTGTAATCTATACCTGCATGTACAGAAAACAAAATGTTGATGTAGGACATTTACTATAGTACCTTTCATGGTGACTGTTTCCATAGCACATTAAACATGATGAATTACCTTACCTATATGCACAGTGCTAATCTGAACACAAGTCTGCATGCATGACACAATTTTAAATAAAGGTGTTATTGACAAAAGTTATTGACAAATGTATCCCTATGTACTTGACAATTTCAGGTATTAACTAAAAGTATGTGCAGTTATGAAACACATTTTTATTTCAGATAGTCAAGTATGAACCAAATTCTAGTGTTTAGCATGCACAGAGAATATAATCTGGAGACTTATTAGAACATAAAGTTTTATAGATCTTCATAGAACCTCAGAACATTTACTTCTACTTCTGACTGTAGTCTTTAGAAACATCATCGTCATGTTTGTTTTTCCCCTGTGTCAAAGCTATCTCCTTTCTTTAAATGCTCTGTAAGCAGACACATTCAGCACTGAGGTCAACCACAGGGCTGGGTGTGCTACTGCCGTTCCTCACAGAGGACGTGTTTGCATAACAGTTGTCATACATACCCACAGTGGCAGAGGTGCCGGGGTGGAAGCTGTCGTCACAAAACCGTCGAAGGAGGGACGTCTTTCCAACACTTGAGTTCCCCACCAAGACAATCTTAAAGAGGCGGTCAGGTGGTGCAGGACCGCCCTCCTCCTGCATAAAAAAGGAAAGTATATATTGATAGATCAACTGAATTGTGGATTAAATTTCATATCTATTCCAAACATTCAAAAACTAAAAGTCTAACCTCACACTCTGTCATCTGTTTAAACAGCACAGCAGAAACTAACTGCATACAACAATAAAATATCAGGATAAGAATTAAAATTGTTATCTCTATAATTATGACAGCTAACTTAACCACCTTGATGTTAATGAGACTGAGGTCTGAACCTGACACATTTTTACTGAAACATCACATCATCAGCTTGGTAGCAGGATACTTCTGTACTGTAATGTCTTCTTGCTTTCACAGTGAAAGGAAACAATTCATGTTTTACTTTGATTTAGAAAGCCCATGTTTCACCTTGACTTTGGTTTATTCATGCAGTTTTTGTGACTGCTAGTGTATATGCACAATCGCCTATTATCTGAGAACCTTCTTATTTTCATATGCTGAATATCTCTGATCAAGTTGTATTCTCAGTCTGTCCGAGAATCCAACTTGATCAGAGCTCTTTCCACTTAAGACCCATTTCTCCACAAGGCTAAGTCTTCTCTGATTGGTTGACCTGTCTACTAAATTAAAAAAGGTCAGCTCAGACAAAACAATGGTATGACATCACACTGGTAGGTCCATTTAGCGTGTTGGGGAGCAAACCATTTTATGCAGCTACTGGCCCTAGTCCCAATTCCCTACAAGACTTTTGTTTCTGTAAATGTAGAGCTTGTTTCTTTGCATTCAACTGACCCTTAAACCATTTAACACTGAATGAAAAAACTACTTAGCATTGTTTAAATAGGGAAGAAGCATTTTGTTTTTAAATGCAAAGTTTTGGCAATTTTAAGACTTGATAAAGTGAGATTAATTGCCATCAGAATAGAACTGAGCAATAAATAGAAACTAGAACATTAATATTTATTTTTGTTTGTTTTTTTACCCATTTTGATTAACACACTGTATTTGTGAAAAAGAAATACACTGTTGGACTCAGACAACCCACTTCTAAAATCAGTACCTTGAAGGGAAAACAGCAAACACTTGCTTCATTTCAAAATAAACATTTCAAAACTGTAATGTCAGTTGTTTTTCTGATTGTCCTGAAATTTAAATATATAAAAAACATTAACAGATGTGAAGGATTACTAAAAGTGCAGGTTTTTAGAAACAGAAAAATCATAAAAAATAGAGACCCAGAGTTTGTATCCTCTAGTGATGCCATGCTCATTGCTTATGAAAGACACATTTTTATGCTCTTAATATTGTGATTAGTGACAAAAAATGGTGAAACAGCAACTTCAACTTTTTTTTATCTGAATCATTTAACCACAATTTTGCATTTATGTTTTTTCAACAATCAGTGATCTATTCTTATATCTTCTGAGGACAAACTATTAGTGAGTCATTCCTGATTTAACGCTGCTCCAACTGCATGTCTAATAAAACAATGTTTTATGTATTTTCGAGGAGTTTTTGTTTTTAATGTTTCTCTAAAATTTCATTATTTTTAAAGTTCTCTTAATTTATATTTATATTTTGAAGTGCTTGTCCTAGCCTATGATTTAATAACCTTCCAGTTCTATTGCAGGTTTGGTTGGGTTGTGTTTACTTTTATTTCATTATTTTGGTATTTGTAAAGCACTTTGTAACTTGATTTTGGAGAGTGCTATTAAAATGAAGATTATGTCATAATTATTAATTATCTTAATACTTTTTAAACAGATTTTTTTTTTCTATTTTTCCAGATCTGAAAGCAAAAGAAAAAACAATCTGTACTTCTAATCAACTAAAATTGTACAACATTTTGCAGGCACACATTTTATTTGGATAAAGGAAAAATAAGAAGGGGTGGTAACTGCGATTGAATGTCAATGATGAGTCAGGGTTGACTTATTTGTGCAAAGCACTACATAAATTTTATATGTTATAAATAAAAATACAAGTTTCTGCACTTATATAAAAAAAACACAAAAGTTACAGCCTGTTTCATATAAAATAAACATAAAACATTCTTACACTTATACTGGTCTCTTTGCCCACAGGCTGACCCCTTGGAGATGTCGGGGTCTCGCTTCCCCCCTCTGTTGCCGTTTGCTGCTGCTGGGCAGAGGCTGTATTTGGGTAAATATCACTCATAACCAAGTCTACATTATCATCTGCAGAGGCTTCTTCTCCTTCACTGCACTCCTGGAGTGGGCTTTGGACCTGACAGTCCATCTGGAGCAAGTGCGGGAGGTGGTCCTCCTCGATGGAGATAATCCTCTGGAGATGTCCTCTGGATCCATTGGTCAGATTCTGTCTCACTGAGCTCACGGTTAGCGCCTCATCTTCACTGCAGGTAGAAGATTGAATGGAGGTAAATATCAGAGAGACTTGAAATTTCATGTTAGGTTGATTTTTGTTGATGTGTTACCTTCTGAAGGTGTTAGTGTTCAAATGTTTTAAGGATTTGATTGAAGGTCTCTGCTGTAAACCGGCTGTTTGCTTGGAATTATTTGGTTCCTGAAGAAATTGAAACAAGATTTCTACCATATTGCTTAAACATTCAAATTAAATAAAATTCCCTTAAACAACACATTTGCTGGCTAACTCCTTTGGTTTAGACCTAACTTAAAACACACTTTAAAGTTTGAACATGATGAAAAGAAACAGAGGTAAACTTCAGCTGTTGTAGGTCTGCTGATTTTACTTCGAACTGAATAATTTATGTGAATGCTGTGCTGATATTTGCAGCCGAGATATCTGCGGTTGTCATAACCTCTGATACTAATATCATGTCAATGCTATTGTGACCCCTAATTTACATTAGTTAATTCTTGAATAAAAAATGACAAAATACCTCATAACGCATGTCCTTTTCATCCCGTAAGTGCTTGTTCATTTCTCTAAATAGAACAAAGAAATAAAGGCAGAGTGAACCTCCCATTAAGATCAATGATCTCTTTTCAAGGGGGGCCTGGCCAAGAATGGCAGCAATGCAGTTTCAAAACCAAACACACTCAGACTCACACAGCCCGACATACAAGGACCATTGGTAAAAATAACCCATAATGCAGATCACAGAAACAAACAGCAGGCAGCAGAAGAAGCCATACTGGACATACAGTGTCTTTTACAAATCAAAACAAACAGGCATGGATAGGAAACTCCACTACCAGCTCAAATGAGACCAGACATCAGGTTGTCAAGAGGTGAATGTGTGGCATGCATTATGAAAGCTATGCAAGTATCACAACAACACAACCATGACAAAACACCATTTTAATTAGTATTTGCAAGTAGCAACAACGCTTAGGGTAACCAGTAGGGCTGCAGCTATTGATTCTTCTTGTAATCGATTACTCTATCAAATTTTTGTTGATTAATCGAGTCATCGGATAACGGTTACATTGTGCTCACTGCTATATTTTTTTTTTACATTGAATCACAACACATTATTAGTAGTAGTAACATACAAGACAGAACAGCCAGGTCACTTAAATTAACAACTTATTTTTCTTATTTTGAACATTCTGAGCATAAATGGGATCTCAAAATCAAAATCTATACTTTTATTTTTACTCTGGGCCATATCTTGCTTTTTTCAGTATTTTTTTTAAGTTTGGTTATTTTTATTTTATTTGTATTCATGCTTGTCTCTTTTTGCTAATTTTTTGCCTTTACTACTGTCTTCCTCTACTCACTGTCAGTGTTTCCTCTTCTACTTTCTGCAGTCAAATTAAATGTAAAGTTATTGGATGTGAAAAGTATGTGAACAAAATACACGATTCTGGGCAAGTAGCCTCCGCATTGATTTATGTTCTGAACCAGCCTTTACATGGAGCCATAATCAAAGTAGGTTATTTACCAGCCCATATCTCAGTTATTGATCATATTAGCTGCTTCTGTTGATGTGTCATGAGTGTCATCCTGTTGTGTCGCTCTGCGGACTAGATGTACAGACCAGATGTTTACTGTTGACGAGCTGCAGCAGTGACGACGTGCTATCATGCTAAGCTACGTGCTAAGCTAACATATCCAAAAAATATCCAAAAAACATTATTATGTCCTGATTTGGGACCGTTCCCATCCTCATTTAAACCAACTGATATAAGATACAATTCACCACACCTGCAGCAGTGATTTGTCTGTATAAATGTCTGAATGCCAAGACTAAACCAGATTTATGTATGAATGGACAGTATTTTGTGGATAAAACATTAAAAAATAACAAACTCTTAAAAGCTGATATGTTACAATACTATGTAAAATTTCAAAATGAGTATGAGTATAATGAGTATAAAATCAGAAAACATTACACGAGTAATCACAGCTCATTTAATCTTGATTGCTCAGGTGGTAGTTTTCACTGAAATTGACATTTGATTAATTATCTACAATTCATAATGTCAAAAAACATGTTGGTGCATGCAAGGGGACTCATTATCAAGTTGCACCCAGGTATTGGTGGGATATCAAAAAAAGAGAGAGAATAGAGGCCATTTCATTTTACAAAAAGTATGATTTTCCATAAAAAGTATAACTCAAAGGACAATATACAAACTTTTGAATTACTGAACAAATCTTTTTAATTGTTCTTTCAATTGAAGGACCATTTCAACCATGTCCTTGCTGTTAGTCTCAACGATAAGGACTATATTCATGCTTTTATAAGTATGGGGCAAATAATCCAACCTACAAACAAAAACATGTTCAAAACATTTCACATTGTCCATCTGGGCAAGATGCATGGCAGATTTTTGGACAATTGTTCCCTCAATCAACATTTACTAAGGGTAAATCAGCTAATGTGGAAGGTGGGCTCTGCTGCATGACAGAACATGAGCCACTCCACGAAACAAAGTCAAAACATCAAAAGTGGAGTAAAAAATATCCTTTCTATAAGTTTGTATTGTTATGTAATTTCATATATTAAAGAAATGCAATCAAAATCAGATAAAACTGCTACTAAAGCTCTTAGCATCTATGCTAAGCATCTATGCTGCATTAGTCACATCTCCAACCTCTTCTTGCTCAAAGGGACGCTGATTGGGCCGTGGTGTTTTGCGCTAAGCACAACTGTTGTGGGTTGGACCTTGGCTAGATGGACCTGCCTGATCATGGACATTGAATCAGGCTGATACAGCTGCTGCGCAAGGTATGGGGCACAGCCAGTGACCAGAATTTGTATATATCTATATTCTAGCTGTTTCATTGCCTCTGTGATGTATGTTTTGTTTCATGATGTTGTGTGCAATATCCAGCACAAGTATCTGTGCAGTTTACATTTCTAAACAAAACCTTTACACTGTATCCATAAATTGGAGTTAAAAGAAAAAAGAGAAATAAGCAAATTGCAGTTGACAAAAAATCTCAAGTCGCAACTTCACACAGTGCTTTCACATCCTCAGATTTAATAATACCACAGTTGAAATATCCATGTTGTGCAGGTTTAATCAACTTAAATTTATACCTTAAAAGGTCCAGCTGTTTGAGGAGGCTTTCTCTCTCTCTGTGCAGTCCTTCAGTCAGTCTGTAAATTTCCCTGTAATGAACAAAATGTACCTTTAATTTCAGGCAAAATAAGAGAAAAAAAATCACAGATCCAAAATGTGAGCGCATATTAGACTGACATATCCTTTTTCATTATCTCACCTCTAGAGTCACTGAAACACTTGATTACTTTGTGTCAATAAAATCTGGTATATTAAGAATTTGGAATTTGTACTAAATTTCTCATCTTAGAGGTATACAGAGTCCCACACACTCTGATATGACCAACAGACCAGCAATTAAGTGCTGAGGCATGCACTGTCATGTTCACAAGTACAGTCATCACCGTCAGCACTTCACAGCTAAAGGACAAACCGTACTAACAGTATCAAGCAGGATTACAAACTGTAATAAGTTTAAACAGAGTAAGACCTATAAAGCTGCACAAAAACTCCACATTATGGAATTAAAATAGCGCAAATATGATTCATTTATGTATATGTAGCCATTATCCCTTGAGAATAATACGCCAAAAAGTGCATCATGTATAACAGAATAACGACTATGACTTAACTTACATGGGGATTTAAAACTATCTAGCACAACATATCTGATGCATCTTGATTAAACAAAAAAAAGTCTTGTAAATCTTACATCTCCTTCTCCTCATGAAGCCGTGTGGACTGTTCCTGCAGCAGACTCAGCTGATCCTGAGCCAGCATCAGCTCCTGACTGGTGAGGTCCAGCTCCCGCGCGAGCTCATCGTTTGTCTGCTTCAGCTTGACGTTCTCCACCTTTGTCACATGCTGTTCACTGTGAAGGTCCTGACACTGACGCTCAAGCTGCAGACAAATGGGAAAGTTAATAAAATCAAAGTACAGAGCTCACCATGAACTTTCAGTGTAATCAGAAGTACGACTGTTTAGTGTCTGCCTATGTTGTGTAACTCTTACAGTGCAACTGGATCTGCCTGATTTAGTATCTGTAACAGTCAGATCCATCTTGCAAAGCTCCAAGTCAAAATAACTGAGCTTGGTCTGCTGATGCACGGCCCAATCAGAGACTAATAGCTGGGTATCGATTCAGATTTTCTGGGTCGATTCGATTCGATATTACAAGGTCTCAAATGGATTCGATTCACGATTCAATTTTGCCTGGGATATCTTAGTTAAAATAGTGATGTAAATTTAAAAAGTAACCCTTTGACCAGGTACATCGTTAAAAATTGTTTTAACATGAAGAACTAAACCCAAAGCAGTTACATTAATCATATTTTAATGATATGTATTGATGCATATTCTGCATATTACTTGTTTTTTGTCCAACTCTTTTCCTTTGTACTTGTTAAATCTAAACTACTGAACATCCAAACATCAGCTTTTTAACTTGCCAGTGGTGCTCATATAGTGCTTCCACCATGTTCGTTTGCAGTAACATCTCATGAGATCTTGTTCAGTAGAAAGCAACGCTAAACGCTGACCACACAAGACTAGTAGGGTTGATACCACAGGCTGCTTCTCTGCACATCTAAAGAAGAAAAAAACTACCCAAGTTAAAAGATCGATCTTTGGATTTTATGGATCGATTATGAACCAGTTAAAGGAAAATTGATTTAAATCGATTACATCAATTTTTTTAACCCAGCCCTAGAGACTAGTCCTTTGAGGCAGGAAGAGGTGGTAGCTTGGAGTCTGACTACAGCAGGAAGTAAGTGCTTGTACACAAATTAGCATGGTTGCTAACAGCTTCAGTAGCAGCTTTGCCAGATCTGAAATCTTTTCATAAGGGTCTGTCCTCCCCAAAACACTTTCTAGGGGCTGTTGCCCAGATTGACTAGTGAAATATATTCTGCATTGTTCAGATACTGAACCGTCAATCTGCAGTGTCAGGTTTTCTTTTTTCATTTATTATGAAAGAGTCAGTCCTTACACTTTTTCACACTCAAGTTCAAATTATGTTGTTTTTACATGCTATAAACCTACACTTCTCATGAGCTACTTGCATTATGTGGTTAAATGACCCTAATAATACTGACAGCCACTATTTTGTAATGTGGTCTACGTTTGTTCCTGCTCAACATATTTCATAGCTTTATGGTCTCATTAATGTTGTTGCATTCATTGTCTGGCCTCTCGTGACATACAAACAGACTTGAGAAATGGGCGTGGGCAGTTAAAGGCTGGCGCTCTGTATGGCTTGGGTACTATGGGGGGCCTTGGATCCATTGGGCTGAAGACATTGTGCTGGCAATTTGCTGGCTTGCTTCTTGATGGGTGTGGAGTCACATTCAGAGTGACTACACCCTTTTGGTGTGATGCTGTGCTCGAGGGGCTAATGCTGGCTAATTTTCATTGGTGTGCCTGGCCCTATGAGTCAGGGGCCGTTGCTGTTTCTTTGGCTGTGTTGAGCGCCTGGACCTGGATCGTCGTACCCATTTGGGCTCTGGGTTCTCCTCACGTTCTTTGAGATTTCTATCCCCTCTTATTAGCACCAATGGTCTGAAGGATACCTGAAGCATTGACACTTTCTCTCCAAAAGTTCTTGGGTTCATTCTGCCATTTGTGTATGTTTGAAAAACTGTGTTTTAAACTGTTCTTTTTGCTGGTAGCTCCTTTTGTGTACAAGCTCTTGTGCTTTGTCCTCTGCATGTTCCCATTTTTTTGTCAAAGCATTATTGTTATTATCATCATTATTGTTGTTTTGGTTCAGTTAAGCTTAGATGTACATACAATTTCAGTCTTTTGACAGATGTATTCAGTATCAATGAAACTCTAATATTATGGTACAGCCATTTTTCACATTTATTTGGATAAAATGTGTTTATTGTTTGAAACTTGCTTGAAATAACAATAAAAAGGGAAGTGCCCCTGGGCAAGGTGGGGCCCAAAACCACTTCTCTTTTTGTGAGGACCAACAGGCTGCACATATCAACCACCATCGGAGCATGAAATTCAATAGGAGGGATCCAGGAGCAGTCATTTTTTGCTGAAGGAATGTCATAAAATTCTATGCCAGTCATAAAACAAGAAGATTCAAGTTGGTGAATTCAAGTAGCACGCATTCAAAATGTCTGTGTCTATTGCAGGGCTGTCATTTACCAAGGTCGTCTCTTATTCTGAGATATTTTTTCAACGTTATATGTTTATTTTGGAATAAAATCAATTGTATTGATACAAAAATCTCTATCAGAGAGTGCAGACACTTAAAAAGAAACATGTTTTTGTCATTAATAGGAAGAAAAATTTCCATCCATTTGTGTTCCTGCAGAGTTCTTATGGTGAGTTCATGAAAACAACAAACACTTACAAAATACATTGCACAAAACTAAAAAATAAATAAAAGAAACATCATTTTAAGAGTCTTCTTTTGGTCTGAGGGTGGCATACAATGTAATAAGATAGTGAAACAAGCTTTAAGAGAAAAGCTGTTCTAAATAACCCCCGCTGCAAAGGAGGTTGCATTTGTTTGTTTTTGTGTTTCCCTGTCTATGTGGCAGAAAACTCAAAGACAGGTCACTAGATTATGATAAAATTTAAGCAAACATTGGTCATGGCATAGCGATAAGATTTCAGTGCTTATCCAAATCTGGATGTGAATCCAGAAACTGTTTAAATGATTTGTTAACACGGCACATTAGGGCAGTTTATTCCCCACATTTTTTGATAATAACACAACCGAGACTGACAGAAATCAATCACAGTAACACAAAAGATTGTGTTGCTTGATCTCTGGTTTCGATTGTGAATAATTAAGAGGAAATACATTCACTTACCCTCCGCTGTTTCTGAAAGAGTTGCTCCAGCTCCTTCTCTTTACCGGACAGCTGCAGCTCCAGATCCTGGCTGTGGGAAAGATACCGTTCATAATCCTGTAATGCAGGAATGGGGATCGATTTCAGAAATTAGTAGTCAGCAGTGATGAAAAATTTGATGAGCTTTGTTCAGTTTGGAGCAGAAAGGCTTGTTTGATTTCAGAAGGAGTTTTGTACCTGTAGCACAATTCTGTCCTTTTCATTTTTGATTTGTTGCTCCATTTCCTCATACAGCCGCTGGATCTCATTATCATGAGTTGCTGCTTTCCTGCATGGATCAAATTCACACTCAAGCATGGCTCTTACAATAACTATAAAACTATTTAACACAAATATAGGCTGACTTAACAGTGTGATGAAGTTTCAAAAGACTGTGTTGATATGAGGGAAAAAAATTGGAATCTGTATTTCAAATATTCATTAATGTTTTCCAAAACATAAAACAGAACTAAACTGACTAAACTGACCTTTTCAGAGCGCTCTCCATCTCTGTTTTCTCCTGGTTGGCCTCTTTGATCTGAGATGTCACTCTTGCAAGGAAGTCTTCAAAATTGGATAAAAGGTGGGGCTCATCCCGCCGTAATTGGGCCCATAAAGTGCGCACCTCAGCAGGGCTAAAAAAACAAAAGAGATGTCAAGGTGTTTAATAACATTTTCTATACATGTCCTCGGTTATAAAGGCAATGCACACAGATTATATTGTGTAAACAGGTCCGGACTAGACTAGAAGTATACTTGCTGAAACAAAGCTGCAAATACAAATACTATATGAAATTCTATATCATAACTTAAAAAGGAAAACTAGAGTGGGATGCGATCGCCTTTTAAATAAACACATTGAATAAATGATATGTACTTTTGTCCTTTTGCTCTACAGCCTTACAATAAAGGCTGGGACAGTCTAAACAGAGTAGTCATTATTTGTTTGATGATCACATAAGTACACTATATTGCCAAAAGTATTCGCCCACCCATACAAATAATCAGAATCAGGTGTTCCAATCACATCCATGGCCACAGGTGTATAAAAGCAAGTACGCCCGCAGGAGCTCAGTGAATTCCAGCGTGGAACTGTGATAGGATGCCACATGTGCAACAAATCCAGTCGTGAAATTTCCTCACTCCTAAATATCCCACAGTCAACTGTCAGCTGTATTAAAGGACGTGAAAGTGTTTGGGAATGACAGCAACGCAGCCACCAAGTGGTAGGCCACATAAACTGACAGAGCTGGGTCAGCGGATGTTGAGGCACATAGTGCGAAGAGATCACCAACTTTCTGCAGAGTCAATCGCTACAGACCTCCAAACTTCATGTGGCCTTCAGTTTAGCTCAAGAACAGCGCACAGAAAGCTTTATGGATGGGTTTCCATGGCCGAGCAGCTGCATCCAAGCCATACATCACCAAGTGCAATGCAAAGCATCAATGCAGTGGTGTAAAGCACACTGCCACTGGACTATAGAGCAGTGGAGACGCGTTCTCTGGAATGATGAATCACGCTTCTCCATCTGGCACTCTGATGGACGAGTCTGGGTTTGGAGGTTGCTGGGAGAACAATACTTGTAGGACTCTATTGTGCCAAGTGTAAAGTTTGGTGGAGGGGGGATTATGGTGTGGGGGTGTTTTTCAGGGGCTGGGCTTGGTCCCTTAGTTCCAGTCAAACGAACTCTGAATGTTTCAGCACACGAAGACATTTTGGACAATTCCATGCTCCAACTTTGTGGGAACAGTTTGGAGCTGACTCCTCCCTCTTCCAACATGACTGTGCACCAGTGCACAAAGCAGGTCCATAAAGACATGGATGACAGTCTGGTGTGGATGAACTTGACTGGTCTGCACAGAGTCCGGACCTCAACCCGATAAAACACCTTTGGGATGAATTACAGCGGAGTCTAAGAGCCAGGCCTTTTTGTCCAACATCAGTGTGTGACCTCACAAATGAGCTTCTGGAAGAATGGTCAAAAATTCCCATAAACACTCCTAAGCCTTGTGGACAGCCTTCCCAGAAGAGTTGAAGCTGTTATAAATGCAAAGGGTGGACCGATGTCATATTGAACCCTGTGGATTAGGAATGGGATGTCACTTAAGTTCATATGCGAGTCAAGGCAGGTGAGGGAATACTTTTGGCAATACAGTGTAGAACAAACATTTTCTTTTTCTTCTTTAAAAGAGGCTATATTCTAATAGGTTGAGAGTAGCTATGTGTCTTTTGACTTCTCTTGTAAAGTGTTTTACCTGTCACTAGTGTTTAATTAATCTCAGACTGCTAAGCAAACTACTTATCTGAATTGTTTATCCAATTTTAAATCCAACAGCTGAGTGCTCTGTCCTTGTTTCTCTTGGCACTCTGATTCTTTGAGTCCAGCTACTTAGTAATTTGAAGATACATTCCTGATTCATGCATATTCCTCATTTATTTCTTTATGTCCAAGATGCCCCAAACAAAACTGCCCCTTATGGAAGAGTTGTTTGCCTTTTTTGTGTCTACTGGCAGTTACCAGTAGATAATGACTTCAATAAAGACCATAGATGTCTGTGCTTTGAGTCATCCTGTGAGTATTACTGCAGAAAGAGAAATACTGAAACAGAGCTACAATAGTCTTCTATATGTGTATTTAAAGGTCTGCAGCAGCAAATGCACTGACATGACATTTACTACCAATGTAACATCTGTGTTTAAACTTGTATTATAATCCATTGTTGACAAGATGTCATAGCCATGTCATTATGTGCTAAATGCAGTGTGCCTGCAGTGTCTGAAAAAGTCAAATAAATAAATCCTTGTTCAACTTTTCAACAGTGACAGGTACTCAGCTCAGGTCAACATCAATACAAGTCAGCGCTGCACTGGCTGATCTGATATGAAACGTCACCCTGAGTTAACCTGGTGGACGGAGGCCAATAGGATGTGTAAGTCTGGCATCCACCCAGACGACTGCTTACTTTTATTGAGCAGGGGATGTTTGTTAAAGGTGAGTCTAGTCAAGCATATTATTGGATCCTGTCAGCCGGAGTAAGTCTGTCTTCTAAAGAAATGTCCAACAGACATCTGCTACAGCAACTGTTGATCAGTTAGTGTTATGTAAAATACGGAGGCTAATAAAATAAGAGGCTAATAAAAAAGTGTATTTTATAAAAAGCTTTTTTTTCAGTTAAAAAATAAAAGTTTTAAACTTTTGAATGACAATATATCATAATTTTTTGATATAATGTTTGTTTTTCTATTATTGCCGGTAAGAAGGTGCTATCTCAGAGCTACACTTTTTGACTCTTTTCATCTAAAAAAGGTAATCTTACAGTGAATAATGGTAAATATACAGTGCTTAGTACATTTTTCTGATCAAAACCAAATGCAAGGGTGTTATCTATGAATTTTCAGATGCACTGGTTAACACAACGCTGAAGAAATAGTAAAGCATGTTTATTATTTCTTGAAAAAGATGTCAAACTATTTTTATTTTTTGCATTTCTGTATACAAGAAACTATTTAATGCTTGATTAATTTCTGACTTCAGCATTGTGTTTAAAATTCTTTATTCCTGTTTGAAATTGTAAACAATAAGAGCACGGTGAAATACTCCACGATAAAGCACTTTTTGATGCTGAAAGGTTTTCTCATTTTATGATAGGTAATCTAATAAATTTGTTAAGCACTGTATGTATCAATAGTTATAAATATATCTCTCAGTCTGGATGGATGGATAAATACTGGTGGCATTGTTTTCGAGACAGAAAGGTATAAGAAAGGTATATACATATACATATATATATATATAGATAGATAGATAGATAGATAGATAGATAGATAGATAGATAGATAGATAGATAGATAGATAGATAGATAGATAGATAGATAGATAGATAGATAGATAGATAGATATAACTGTATATTATAGTGTCTCAATATCTAAATGAACAAAAGACCGATTTACAATGTTCTGACAAAGCTGAGTTAAACATTATTGTTTTTCTATATGATATAAATGAGGGTCATATGGTAACTAAAATTTAGCTTTGCTCCCACAACTTTAATTGGGGTGTACTCATTTTTGCACCCTTAATGGCCCACTTTGGGGAGTGTTGTGTGGTACAGTTTGACATACAAAATGTTGATTTTAAAAGGAAACTAAAGGTTTTCTGACAAATCTGACGGGATGTACTTACTTATGCTGAGCACTGTATATAGAAGAAATAAAGAAGTAAAAGCACGTAGATGAGATTCAACGGATGAGATACATATATTTTAGTCCATGATGAAAATACAGTACATTGTTGCTGCAGTTCACCATTTCTATTTAAAGGTGTAGTCAGCGATCTTCTAATCTTCTAATCTAATGCAGTATTTGTCAAAATCACCGCATTTCTCCTCTCCATCCACAAGATGTCCCCACTGACAGCATGTTGAAAAAAAAGTCAGGTTTCAATACACAGCCTTGACTCTGGATTTCAGCAGGTAAATACTGTGACTCGGGCCGAGTCACCAAAACAGGGTACTCCCCCCCACATCCAGGGGGCGATCATACTCATGCGCAGATCAGGCAGAGGGGGAAGGGGGAGTAGTAGGTTGCGTAGCCTGCGCAGTTAGCGTAAGAGAGAGATACAATAGGTGCAGTAGCAATGACTGAAAAACAGCTCATAAGAAAAAGGTCAGAGGAGCAGAAAGCGAAAAAGAAGGGTTATGACCATGAAAGAGCGAAGACCCGGGTCAACAGTGGTGTTGCTTCCTGACGGTGGAGGGAGCTCCACAAAATTAAAGACCTTAAAATGGACACGGATGTGACAGCCTTCGGGCATTCATCTTATTGTCTAATCTGCCAGAATGTACTGTTGTTGTGATGTTATCAATATTGTCAGTCGAGTTGTTTGACGAGTCGGGGTTACCTTAGCTACGTTGGTCAGCTACGCAGTTTCTATGGCCGTTTCCATGACGATGCACATCCATCAGCTTTTGGGGGTGGAGCAAGGGGTGAGGTATGAAGGGAGAGGCGGGTCTAAATCTGTTTATCAACAACCTCTCCACTCGTTTTCTCCCATATCGCTGACTACATCTTTTAACCAAAGGAGTTCATATTTATCTGACGGCTTATATTCTTTTAAATCCAAAAATATTGTCTGGTGCAGTAACATGGCAAGTCAGTGATACTACTCACTGCATTGCATGGTGAAGCACAGTTCTACTTAAAACAAAGTCAGCATTATTCTAAGTACTTACAGAACACTTTAAACGCAGTATTTTTAACTTTTGATAAAACAGAACTTAGAGTAACTGTACTTCTGCCTGAGAACAATATTTTGGACACTCTAGCAGAGCCAAATTTGTACAGTAATATAAATAACTTCCATTCATACACAGTTCTTTGGATTTTTAGACTTTTCTTACATATTGTTGCTTAGAATTTGATTTCTTTTTTTTTTAATGTTCCCATGAAACATTTTTTTTTTCATATTTTAATTAGATTGTGTGCTCATGTCTATTGTCCTCTTGTTTGGAGCATTATATGTCAGCCACTGTCACAAAATGCACTGTGTCACTTAATAACCATTAAGTTGACTTCTAAAGTTACTTTTGTGAGGCGACTAAGTTAAAACTGTTTCCAAACATACAAACCAGAATTTTAAAATAGCCACAGAGAGCACAGATTGTTCAGTGGGAGTACATGAAGATTTCTGCTTGCCAGTGGAAACAGTGAATTCCTGTGCTGTTTGCACAGCTGATCGGTCTCAGACTGTGTCACTGAAGAGTACTGTGGTGCTTGGACTCAGAGCAGGTAAGGTGAGGCATTGACAAAGTGGGAAAAGACATTGAGTAGACCAATATGACTAGAATCACTTGCACGCACACACATAAACCTGGACAGTACTTACTCTTCAAAAACACTGTTGGCTCCGAGGTTCTCCATAAGCATGCTGAAATGTTGCTCCTCTTCATCTTCATCTCCTTTTGTTGGGCTCTCTTCCCACTGGTTCTGGTACAGGACTTCTGGTGGACTTTTACTCATGTTTTTGTCCACCGTGTCTTCTACTACAGGCACCTGATCACCAAACAGAAATGTACCTAAAAGTGCAGATATTGAGAGCAATATCAGAGCATCATCACCTGCTGACAGTGTAGCTTATGTTTGAACAGATGAAAACGTACTGAAGCCAGAGGAGAACTCATCGAGGGTGAGGTATCCATTGCCATCGGAGTCGAGAGTATCAAACACGTTCTCCAGCTCCTCCGCACTGAGAGGGAGCCCACCGTTCAGCCTCTATTTAACAAAGACACAAAACACAGCTGCTACTGGCAAGAATAAAGCCTCTGGGATGTTACCTATACTGTAGCTATAACAACTAGCGCGGAGTACAGGCGCTGCGTCGTGGCTAACACAACAAAACAAACACATTAAGCAGTCAAAAATAGACCAAATGATCCTTAATAACACAGGATGTGACACACAGACTTAATATCCAGTTTCTCAACCTCATTTTTGCCTCTGAACCAGGATCATTATACTTTGAGCATGGCCAGTGCCATGAAGTCTAAGAGAAGATTATGTTTAGTGCTGTGAGTGTTGAAAAGGAAATGCTGTTTTAATTTGTTTTATTGAAAGTTAAATCTATAATTTTATTTGTTAATTAAGAAGTACTATATTTTGCTTAGGATGCATTACTATGCAAAATAGATTGATTTGATTGAATGAATGTAAAAAGATGAAGGATTATATTTTAAGAGTTTGTTGCAGAGGTACATCAGCTGAATTCTTTTTTCCTCCTTGTTCCTCAAACTATGTGGGCTCTAAGATATATTAGTGATAACACTTTTTCTTATTTAAAAGCACTCTTCGAGATACTCAAGGACTCTGTTAAAACATCACAACAACAATAAAATCAACAATAGAAAAAATAATTCAGCAAAACAACAGACAAGGACAGGTTTAGTGATGTATTGTTAAATGGACTATGCCGCTTTTAACAGTGGGTTTTGAGTCTGGATTTGAGGAGAGGCAGGAGGGAAGTTTTTTTTGTTGCTAGAACTATGGAAATTGTATATTTTTTTTAAACATTTAGCTATGCGTTGACCTGGAGGTGTTTGTGTTTTTACTTTATCAGGTATTATGTTAGGATTTTTTCAGGTAACCGCCCTGTAAACCTGTTATTTCATATGAGTAACTATAGTAATCTTAATTTAAAATTAAAAGCTCCATAATTACATCGTTCAAAAAAGGCAGATGAGGCTCAGTATTTATTGTTCTTAAAATACAGTATTCTTTACATGCTGTACATTCTGTCTGAAGACATTGTTTCCATTTTAATGACTGTCTATATTTAAGAATAAAAACATTTTTTATTGTTTCCCCTTTTTTCATTATCTGTTTTCAAAGCAAAAGGACAGTTGTAACAGAAGAAACAGGCCTGTTCAGTCACCACAATATAAATGTGCACACAGGTAAACTGAAATCAGTGTGGGAAAAATGATTTGGGGAATATTGGAATACATTTTCCATTTATTAATCGGGAATACAGAGTCCTGCAGTTAACTCAAAAAGCATGTATTGGTCTGCAAGAGGAACCCCAAAATCCCTGTGAAATCCCAGGCATGCAAGGGAAGAGCATAAAACTCCAAAAAGAAAGCCTCCAACTATCTTACTGCTCCAGTGTGCAGCCCCTCAGCAGATTAGATAACTGCAAAAAATCCCAAACTGTTTGTTTATGGAGATTCTATGAACAGCAATGAGGCAAAACGCTGTGAAGTGTACAAAGTTTTACTTAGTGCTGAATCAAAATGAGAGTATTCTTCAAGAGCACTCGCATAAGGAAGTTACTGGGTTGTTAGATTCCTCAGAGGTTTACAGCCACTTCTAAATTTGCATTTTCTTACAGGTGAAACATTTGAAAATGGCAAAAAGATGGCTGGTGAAAGAAGCCTGCATCTTTGAGAAAAAAAATACATGCAAATAATGTGTACAATATGTCAGTTTACGTGATAATCAGAGTTCTTTAGTTTTTTTGGTCCTTTTTTGGTTCTTTCGCAGTGATTAGCAACTGGTGGCCACGGGACCACATCAGGATTTCCAATCTAATGCTCAATATAACATCAAATTTAGAATATGTGAGGGTGGATATTGATGTGGTTTTAAGGGTGTTCTGCTGTCATCAAATTAAGACAAATGTAAAAGCAACCCCCAAAAACAACTGGAAATTGAACATTCTTATAAGGCATGACTTTAAGTCTGATCCATTTCACAAAAGTCATCCTGTCAGACATTATTTGACATTATTATCAGAGTCAGCCTTAGTGAAAGAAAACATGGCAGCCCCAGAAAGAAGTAACAAAGGTCCTAGTGGCTGAAAGCAGTTTGCGTATGTTTGTAAGGCTGTGAAAGACACAGATTGGTTAAAAAAAAAGAAAAAAGTCTAGTTTTATCATTCGGCCGTCACAGGGTATGTCAATAAAAAAGCTGACCCTTGTACAAATATACAAAAAGACTTTGTAAGTGTGGTGGTACAGTGAAAATGTGTCAGACAGCTGTCACTATCATCCACACAGGTCTTCACTTTCATTCAGTTAAACACACGAGTGATCTTCCCGCAGTAGCTGCGATCCAAAATGTCTGTGCACTGTGCAGGCTTAGTGCATCAGTTTCCTTTTACTTTTTGTTTTCGAGAGCACCTAAACTATATTCTAATTTATTTGGATATTTATCCAGTCATGAAAGAGCTGAATTGTACTGAAGGAGACGCTTGCAGTATTGTTGTGCTACTGAGAACAAGTACTGTTCCCACAACACAGTGAAGTGGAAGCTGCACTGCTTAATTCATGAAACCGAAGCAAAAACACGGTCAAGAAAAAAACATCAGGTAAAGGCATTTTCAGGTCATTTTGACCCTAAAGGTGCGTTCCCCGCGATGCGACAGCCACTTTTCACACTACCACATAGCTTGTCGCGTGATGTGAAAGTAAAAAAAAGTTGATCAATCAGCAGTGTGTGCACGTGTGACGGTACCCTAGACAGACAGTTATTCAAACAGACTACAGAGTAAAAATCCATGTCTGTGTGGGAAACATTAGTCAGTGAGGACATTAGTTCCGCCTAGACGGACCGCGGGAAAATCACAGATGCTGCTGCTGCAGGGCATCAGCTGCAGTGTTTTGTGGTTGATAAGTGAATGAAAAGGATACAGCTGGAATAATGTCCGCTTATACATCCTATTATATGATATATGATATGATCGCATTGAAACTCGAGTGGACGTGATGTCACCAAGCAACGGCCGACGGCAACGGTGACCAAAATGAGGTATTTATGGATGCATGACGCTACGTCAGTGGGCGACGCGATTTTGGTAGCTTGGTCGCTTGCAGTGTGAACGCAGCATAAGACAACAGGAGGGTAAGAGGAGAAAACAGCAATTAAACAATTTTCCACTGCATTAAAACAATGCCTGAGGAGATTATGTCTATTATAATATGATGGAATCAGTGCACTCCTGAATTGCTTACAATGCACAACAATGCGCACAACTTATGTGCCAACACTGTACGACTGATACTATGAGATGTTCATCGGATTTTTGAAATGAAGTCTGGAGAGACAAGACTGGGGAAATTATCTGGAAAGTTTGTTACGGCCATTTCAGACAAAGAATGACTGACGAAGATGGGAATGTTCGCCTCTCATTAATATCTGCTCAGATATGTTAAGTTCTGCATATTAACATCCTTAGTTATAGAGATTTCTATTCCACAGAAGAAACACAATATGACTACAAAACAAACGCACAGCTGCAGTTTCAGAAAATACTGTTGGATTTTTACTTTATTTCTACTTCCTGTCAAATGAAGATTCTTGTTTGGTCCATAGAGAATTAAGATGCTGCCTGACTGCCCAAAAAGAAAACAAAAAAGTTGAACAACCAGCATGTAGTTGCTTTTTATTTGTGAGTAAGCATGGTCATACAACAGAATTGTGTTGAGTTTTGGGAAGACATTTCATTTCTCATCCAATAAGCATCTTCAGGTCCAAATGGCTGATGAAGGAAGCAGATACTTATCTTTCTTGAGGCGAAGACAACAAGAATAGAGGGGGAGGAGGTGGAGAAAAGACCCACGGAAAATCACCACAGTGTGATTCATCCCCTGAGAGTTATTTTCCTGAGTGGGTCGTTAACTCCCCCTGTCATAAGAGGTGCTGCGGTCACATGATCCCAGGTGTGAATGTTTGGAGAACTTCCTGGGTAAAGAGCTTAGTACAGCATGTGTTAAGAGAAGGGTTCTCCAGTCTGGTGAAGATGGCTTCTTTAAGTCCTCTTTCAAACCATCTTTCCTCTCTCACCAATACCTGTACATTTCTGTCTTCGAAAGAGTGCCCTGTGTCCTTTAAGTGAAGGCGGACCGAAGAGTCCTGACCTGAGGAGGTGGCTCTCCTGTGTTGAGCCATACGCTTGTGAAGCGGTTGTCTAGTTTACCCAATATACAGGTCTGAGCATTCCTCAAAGTGAGGAATGTTGGAGAAAACCTTCTCAGAACAGAGGTGGTGGACTCAGACACAACCTCTCAGCCACATACAATGCAGCGCTAAGCTCCAAACGTTCCCTACTGGCATCATGTGACCACCTCCTCCACTTCTATTCTTGTTGTCTTCGCTTCCAGAAAGATAAATATCTGCTTCCTTCACCAGCCATTTGGAACTGAAGATGATTATTGGATTAGAAGTGAAACGTCTTCCCAAAACTCAATACAGACCAGTTGCCTTGTTTTTTTAATCTCCAAGAAAACTATGACTTGGATGAATGAGAATCTACACATATACATATATATATAACAGACACATCAAGCTTATCTGAAATATATCAAAATATCTTCAGTTATTTGGGTGTTCGATCGAAAACTGTTGAGTTAGATTTTTAGGAAAGGTAACAGCCTTAATGTCCATCATGTGACACAGTCACACCAAAATCAAACTTGACTTTAAATGTGTGCAACTCCAAATCTGTGTATATGCCCAGCGTCAGAGATGGAGACTCGAGTTAAAGACTCACACTCGAGTCACATTTTTGGAGACTCCAGACTTGACTCAGACTCGACCCTGAAAGACTGGAGAATTGACTCGACTCAAGATCAAAGACTTGTGGGCAATCTTCATTTTATGGTGTTTTTTTTGAGTGTGCTGGGAATGTTTGCTCCACTCCCCTCCCTTGCCTCGCCTCGTGTCCCTCCCTCTTCACGGCCACTTCCAAACCTCGTAAATTCACTGTCGGTTAGAAAGCACCAGACAGGAAGTCACCATGTGGAGTGTCCGGAAGTTTCAAAATAAAACACAATGCACGGACTCTTGCATGAAGATTTCCTCAGTTGTTTGTCATTTCGTCAAAACCGGAGGCACGAGCATCAGGTCAGCAGTTGGTCAGAGGGTCTCAGAGGCAACACGACACCATGGACGAAGAAAGGTGAATGAATGAGATACAGAAATATAAAACATAGAAGTTGAATAAATCACGAGGCTGTGCGGTTAGGACCAGCAAAGGGACCTTTGAGAAATGAAGTGGGGTGTTGTTTATTTCTTTTCTCAGTCTATAACATGTTTTATGAGCGTGTGACATCACTATTCTCATGAGAGCCTGTGTCTCTTTGGGGATCAGCCCACCCTCTACGTTGCTGCACGCCACGGTGCCTTGTTGCGCCACTTTCAGTGGGGTTTGTCTATCAGAGCAAGACCGCTGTGCTGCGCTTTCGTGGAATTTGGGGGTCCATCCCACCAACATATCAGTCAGTCATGATCAGTCATCATGGCAAGCACAAATGGAGCAGCTGCCGGAGAAACTCCACCGCCAGCTTTGCTACCCCTTACATTGACCTACTGCTACACAAACTTCCAACAGCACGGCTACTATTACTTACTACTTTATTTATTTATTGTATTGTTAAATGCCATATAGTTTCTTTTTGGCTGCTCATGGCAAGTTTGTTTTGCACCTGATTATGGCATGCATGTGCACTGCAGAAACTTTTTCACAAAGAAAAAAAAGTCTGAATAAAAATATGGATACACTGTATTTTTGCCGGAGGCTACATCAAATTTGTGTGTGTGTGTGTGTGTGTGTGTGTGTGTGTGTGTGTGTGTGTGTGAAGACTCATGACTCGTGACTTGTCTGTGTTAGAGTACTAAAATGACATTAGCGCAGGAAATACCAGGCATCAGTGTTCAAATGACAAACACCTTGTTTTACAAAAATAAAAGGAAAAAAAATCCTCTGTACAAAAATACACCAGACAAACCCTCGACCTGTTTTAGTTTGCCAACTTCCCCTTAACCGTGTAAATAAGCCCCTTAGCTTTTGTTCTGTATCATATCACATTTTTATATTATTGTTTTCTTTAAAAAGTAAAAACTAGTTTTTTTTTTACTATACAATTACTGGATTTCTAAAGGGTGCCTGCAAATGTGCTTGGTTGAATCACAACAGACAACAAATGCGTGTGTAAATACAAAAAATGTAACAAGACTTCCTCATTTCAAACAAGACAAAAAAACTCTGAAAATGAGGCCTCAGATTGTTATGTCCAAAAAAAGAAAAGAAACCTCTGACCATCCTGGATCATTGATGAATGAAAACAAACCACACCTCTGTTTACAGCCTGGATTTTAATGTTTACACGGCCACAATTGTTGACTGAAGCCACCCTGACGGTTCAGGGAAGGGATGGCATCTGTGAATCAGCTGTTCTTGTAAAGGGTGTTATCAGGGCAGGCCATATCCCTCATGTAAGCAAACAGAGAACTGTAAAGCCAGCGTGTTTGTGGTCACGGTGTGAAACACACACTTTGACGTGATGATACAGTAAAACATCGTAGGTCGACATTTTGCATAAGCAAAGACAGTCATTAATCTTCCCTATAGAATGTATAGACAGTGTTGGACTAATTTTTCACAGTAACACAAGCTTCTTCAGGCACAGACCGACGTCTTAAGAACAAACACAAACATATAGCATAAATAGAAGTGGAAAAGACTGACCTACGTCTTTCTCCCCGTCTAATTTACAATTCATTAAACACAAGATGAAAGTGAATTTATGCTCTGAGCGAGAGCCTACAAGTGCTTCACCAAAGGATTAGCTGTGGCTGGGACGGATATCCGAGAGCCAGGTGAATCTGCACAACAATGTGAGCGGAGCAGTTACATGACAAAGCTTCAGGGGCTCTCTGTGACTCAGGCTCTTTTATGCCGTGTTGAATAAGGAGCACGTGTCCTGTCCATGTCCCACTCAGATTCATTCATGAGCCCACAACCACCGCTGTTTGATAAAGCTGTTGTGGTGCCAGAATCATAATCATCAGCGTTAGTAAAAAATAAACAAAAACAATATCAGGGTTTTCCTTGGCTAATGATAAGGGGGTGCTGGAGTCTTTCTAAACCAAACACATTAACAAGCAACTGAATAATAATAATAATAATAATAATAATAACAATAATAATTGGAAATTTGCTAATATCCAATATGCTGATGTTTCTGAACCAATACTTTTGTCAAGAGCATAAAAACTGAATTTTTGCTTTCAGCGTGACAGCATTTTTGTGTGTAGAAGAGCAATAATACAACAACCAACATTTAACTCTTGAAAAAATGAAACTCTTGATTTTTAAATGGATTTCAGACACCACAAAAACATGGCATCTTTACTTCAAAATGTACTCTTAAGTGAGTCTGGGGGTGATTTGGTAGACAGGTCAGATCCTCTTTTTCTGAAACACAATTTTTTTTACTTTTTGAAGGTTCATTTGTAGTTTAAAAACAAATAAAACCAGACATTTCACACTTCAGTGAATGAAGAATGTATATAAATATTCATTATTATAAGAATGAAAGTAATTCATGTGAAATCTACATTCTGCATGTTATACAAATTGCCTTTACAAGTTATCATGTCTCTTTAACAACAACAGGTTTTTTGGAGAGTTTAAGCAGCACAGTAATGTCCTGCTTGCTCTACAGAGCACTGGTTTTCCAAATGTTCTAGCCATGGAAGGCACTCCACACACAAACCACTGCAACACTGCAGGATCTGCAGTCTCCTATGACTCTGTACTCATTTCTTTTTATTTGGTCAGACAATGAAAACAGAAAAACTGCATTACTATTGAAATAGTGAAAATTTTAAATTATAAGATTTCTCACAAAAAAGGAATGTTCTTTAGGTTGACATTTAACACATTTAAACACATCATGATGGCCATTCATTTACTTTCGCGGCCTAACTGTCTTTTCTCTGAGCTTAACTCGAACATTTCATGAAAATGAAAATGACTTTTTATGCTGCCTTCAGTTTCGATTTCAACACTATCTTAACATTTTTAACAAACAGAGAAGCAAATTTTATTGTAATGAAAAGATAATTGTGGTTTAATGGTGTTGCACTTAGATCTTGCTATTTGTTGTATAGTATAAATTGATGTTTGGAATTTGAAAAATGCCAAAAAAAAATCTTTATTGTGACCTGCTTATTCTGTTAACTGTAAAAGCCTTTAGGGTTCTTTCTTAATTTTTTAAAAGTTAATACATATGCAATTTTATACATTAATTAAAGCTTATGAAGTACTGATGAAGTTAACAAAGAATCAACCATCATCACACTTTTAACTTTAAGTAATGTATTTGAAGACATGAAAAAAGTCTTTACCTGAGGTGCAACTGTTTATTATGCCTAAAATTCTAAAGTCTTACACTTTGTTGCAGTTATGTTCAGTTGGCAAATCAGCTAAAAATTTTGGCATATATTTAATATGGTGATAACAAAAATAAACTCCTGAAGCTATGGTCCACAAATGTAAAAATAATGCAGGTCATATTGTGTACATTTACTCTTTTTTTTTTTAATTCTGTCAAGCTATTATTGTTCTGCCACAGTTTTAGGTTTATCCTCATTCAGAGTCTCAGTCACGGCAGTCACGGGTCAGGAGCCTCACCTGCATGTCCCGTCGAGTAATGAAGCCTTTATTCTCGATGTCACACATCTGGAAGAACTCCTGAGTTTTCTCTAGGACGGTCCTCTGTCCCACATCCTTCTCCTCACATAAATCCTCCTGTTTGTAGTTTTCATGCTCTTCCCATGCAGTCTGGGCCACCGCTGTTGTCACGGTGTCTGTGATGGTACATGCAGAGGTAAAAGCTGCCATGGTATTCGGAGTCCTTTGGTCTGAGAGTTTTGTCCTGTGTCTGTCACATCAGCCAGGTGCACAGAGAGGTGTGGAGGTAAGAGATCCTGAGAAAAGAGGAGCTACTCGCTGCTCAACATCAGAGGCTCTCACACATGCTGGCGATTGTCATCTCTTAGCAACCACCTCTTTAATAAGTCGATGAAACCTGGGAGGGAGACAGGCGGAGAGTCTTCAGTTTGAAAAAGAGCAGACCTTTGTCAGATAAAAAAGTAAGAAAGGTTTTTGAGGTCTCAAAAGCATTTTAAAAGTTAAGATATTTGGCACATCAGTCACACATAAGAACAGAATTTAAAGGTCTTTGTGCATTTTTGTTTTGTTTTTAATTAAACTGAAATTTTGACATCCTAAACCAACAACTCAGGATCTCTGAGGAGCTGTGTGATTTAGAAGATTTTAATTAGTATATGTTTCTCATTATGACCAAAGTGTATAAACATCAGGTAATATAGCTCAAAACTTTGGCCATTTGGTAAGAAAATTGAATTATATACACCAATGAAACGTAAGTTTATTACATACAATAGCAACCTCTAGGAACAGAGTGGTTACTCAGTCAGATTTTTAAAGGGATATGCCAACTTTTTTGTCTTGCCTCAGTCAGTAGTCCACATTCTTTCGACTGTGCGTGTAATAAAAAATAAGAGATGGACAAAGCTTTCCAACTGCTAACTAGCTTTTCTCAAAACAGTAGGAGGTAGGCAATTTGTATTTAAGAATAGCTCGCTAACAAACAGCTCACTCACAACTGCGAATCAGTTCTCATCGTTCACTTCAAAGACCGGTCAAAAGACTCAACTCGTTTGCTAACGTCACATCTCTAGCAAACCACCGCGGAAGTAGATAAACAAAACAAAGCATCTGTTTACAAGTAGAGGAAGACAATAGGAAGCTGACATAGCATAAATTGGTAAAAACAAGTCACAACAAACACAGCATCGTTTAGAGTTGTTGAAGAGTTTATCTGATTACTCTAGGCAGAGGCAGGCTGACACCATCCTACTCTGAGTGTTTTGAGCTAAGCTAGTTAGCGTTGGGAGAGCTTTGTCCATCTCTTTTTTGTTACTTCATGCACTGTGGAGAGAATGGTGTCTATCTGCTTGTCATAGACTCAGGAGTGAGGCAAGACACAAGAAAAGAAAAAAGGTGGCATGTCCCCTTAAATGAGACGTTGTAAGGTGAAGCTGTACATCCCTGTGAGAGCTGGGAGACACTTTGGTGAGTAGCTTATAGCTGCTGCCATATCAGCAAAACAGCACGTATGATCACTCTGATCCCATCAGGACTAAAGACGGAGATGTACTCGCAGTCTGTCTCTGCGATCAAGTTTGTGTCTATTGACGTCATGAGCATTTTTATGTATGTACTCGCCTGTATGTGGTATGTTACTGGAGGACAACACTAGAGGGGGCAAAAGATCTCAGGCTGTAGTAGCTACCTGTTTTGTCAGAGGTACACAAGATGGTAAATCTGAGAGTAAAAGTAACCAAATAAACTTCAATAATAATATCACCATAAGGTATCTGTTGACAACTGATGGCCAACATTAAAAACATCAAACCCCAACATCGGCATCGTCTAATCACCATGTCTAAAGCATTTTCCTCCATTCACCATCCAATCTGTCTCAGTGTTTTGGTGTAATGAGTTACTGTGTAAACTGATGACTGGCAGCCAACTGTAGATAGAAGTCATAGTCAAACGCACCCAGCAAAACAGCAGCCCTTCAATGCTTCATTTCTAAGCTAACACAGGCTAATACAAAGTGAGTAAACCATTGAATTTACCACAAGTTATCAATGTACATGATCACCTGTTGAGTTAATGCAGTGAGCTTCCTTTTTTGTTTCTTAACATTTGATGGATATTTCATCAGTCACCAACCACATAAACTGTCATGTCAGTGTCTGTTCAGTCTCACAGTGTTTAGACGTTGATAATTGTGGTCTTAATTTATTAGACTGTCTTTTGAACTTTCTGTTACTGTTGTTTCTGCAAACAACCAAAAACCTTTAAAAACACACAACCAATTTAAAACTGAGACCCCACACATTAAATCAAGTAATGATAATTTGAAGTTTTGTTCTTGTAGTGTGCAGTGTGCCATAAATACATCACACGCAACAAACCAACAGACTAAATGACCAACAATCAGGGCCGTTAGCTTCACAGGACATCCTTGGTGGTTGTGATATCCTTCTTACTAGCCTCCTACTCAGCTGTCACATATTATTTACAGCTTAAGCTCTAAGCTTGTGCTTTTTCACAAAGCATTGGTTGTCTGTTTCTGATGTCCGTCTAACTTCATGCTTTGCCTTTACTCATATTACTAGGGATGCACTGAAATGAAAATTTGTGGCCGAAGCTGAATAAAATATAAACGCTTGGGGGTGCTGGTTTGGCGGAGTGGTTAGCAACCAGGCACCCCATGTGCTTGCTTCTGCTGGTCCGGGTTCGGGTCCCGCCTGTGACCAGTTTGCAGAGTGTCTTCCCCTACTCTCTCGCCCCCTTTCACAAGCCTATCCACCGTCTCTCCTATCAATGGAGTATATATATATATATATAAACACTTGGCCGAATACCGAAAATCCAATGCGGAGGCAAAGTAGTTCACTATATTTTTTAATAGTGCATTAATAGCTTAGAGTACATCTTTAGATATGTTTTTAAAAGAATGTAATTGTTTATTGAATATTGTGATTTTTTTAAATATTCCAGTCAAGTTCAAAAAATGCCCAACAAAGTTTTGCATTCATATTAAGCCTTCAAACAAAACAAAACATGCATTAAAACACTACTAATGTGCATTGAAGTAGATATAAACCAGTCAACCAATAATACCAACAAATAAATAATTGTCCTTTTGACACAAGATTTACCAGTCTAATATGGGAATAAATATCCGTAACCGAATTGTAAATAAGTATTTGTATGTAAAATACTGAGTGTGGCAACACATCAGGTCTGGAGCAGTGGACCGTTCTGTCCAACAGAGGGTGCTGTGAGCACAGTTTGACCGTCAGTCACACCTGGTGCTCTCTTGACCTCAGTAAACAAGGAGTTTCCACTCCGAGTTGACATTAACAGCTCTGAATGTTCTGAGGAAAGCTGTGTGGAAGTAGTTTTGGTTCTACACCATTGATGGCAAACTTAAAGTTGAAGACCAGGCTGTGTTTTCTGTGAAATACAGCTTAGTCTCTCATCCTCCACTTATTTGCAGGCTCAGCCGTCAGCTTTTCATCCAAGCTGTACGGCCGAGTGCAGCGGCGCTTCGTCAAGAGTTTAACCCTGTGTGACTATGTTTTTTTTCTGCAGGGTGGATAAGAGAGTATCTGTCCCTTACTGGGGGGGGATAAAAGAATATCTTCGATTATTTGGGTGCATGATTGAGTTTGATTTTTAGGAAAAGTGACAGCCTTAGTCTGCGTAGCCACAGTCACATGCAATGACGTAGTTGATTTCGTCATTGCGTCACACGGTACTATTCGGCCTTGCTATTACCTCACTCCACCGAAGGCCGAATATGGCTTTTTTTTGCATTATTCGGCCGAATATATTCGGCCACCAAATATTCGGTGCATCCTTACTTATTACCATGGCAATGTTTAAGTCCTGTTTCTGCCAGCTTGTTTCCTAATTGGCTAGTCCATGTGACAAAAAACAGAGGACATGTGTACCATACACACAAAGATTTTAGGTGGTAACTGAACAAATTTTATATTTACAATCTCAAGTTCAGGAGGCCCAATCCACTTCCTTGAGGAATAACTCCTAACACAACAAAAATTATCTATGGGACCATCAGATAATTATGCCTTTGCCGACTTTGGTCTGAAGTAAGGATCCAAGCTGTGCGGTCTATTGTTGTGTAGTGTGTACCCTGCTTTGGCTGAGTTCGGTTCCATGTGTTGAAATTATGGTCTAATATTTGCCACTTTATCAGTCACATTGAAGACTTAAATAGGCTTAAAGGTAAAACACTTTACTACTTAAGATATTTGATATCATAGTCATACAGGAGTAACAATAAAATCCCCTTGTTGATGTGGACAACTATTACATTTCGTCATCAACATCATTCTTTGGAATATTTTGATTATTTGGACAAGTTTGAAAGGATTTAAAGTTATCGTCACATGCCCTGCTATAATAGCTTGCCTAATCTAATTACAGTTACCAAAAGAGGGTGGAATGTGAGAAAAAAATCATTTCCTGAATAGGGTAAATTGTTCTGCCAACCATAAAAACTCTTTGTACAGCAAATCAGCGTCATATTTAACCTAGGACTAGTCTTGCTGATAATGAAAATAGATCAGAGCATGTCAGACAATTAGCTTTTATTGCCCTTGAAAATGAATCTCTTTTTTTAGGAAAAGAGCAATTAGGTGGGTCATATGTCTGCACTAAGTTGTTCGGACAACAAATAAACATCTGAAAATGTAAATGACATCTGGTAGGTAAGCATTAACTTGCCATTGGCCAATTTTAGTAAAAGGGCTAATATCAGCTGATATCGATGTTGAACTTAAGCTGTTATGTCTCTATGTAGAAGTTTATGTAATGCACTGTCCCAGTAAAACAAAATGTATATAATTCTATCCAATGTCAATGTCATTGTCAATGTCAGCTTTATTAAATAGCAAATTTAAGACAGTCAATGGCCTACCAAAGTGCTATACAGTAACATTGACAGAAAATATAAACACTAAAAAACAATAAAAGTCATTAAAACTGATAAAAAAAACAAAGCAATACAGAGAAAACATAAATACAAAACCCAAAGTACTCTGCCAAGGCAAAAATGAACAAGTGTGTGTTAAGCTGTGTTTTAAAAGCAGAAAGGGGCCCAGGGTGGGAGCTGCAAATGGGAAAGCTCACTCCCCTCTGGTTTTTGAAAACACCAAGGAACATCCAAAAAAAACCTGGTCACCTAATCAAATACTTCTGGAGGCCTGATGACGCTTAATAAGGTTGGACAGGTATTCCAACTCTTTGCAAAGCAAAAAACTCTCGCAGCAGAAAATGAAAACACTTACTGATCAAATATTCTGTTTTTGTTTAGTTGACTTATTTCTTTATTGACCTGATTGATCTTTTCTTTGCTGCTGTTTACACAATGGCTAATTTCATTACGAATACATGATTATTTTTCAATGCAGACAATGTTCATTCTTCAGTTAAAATGAAAAGAGGTCATCTCTGTAATCCTGCACTTATGCTCATCGTTTCATCACCCTGTGGTAAATACTGAAATAGCAAAACACTTCAAATAAACCCAAAATAATTCATTTTATTTCCCTCTCTAAAAATGCAGAGAATATGCCCTTTATAGTTGTTATAGTTGTAGCTTGTCATGTTTATTATCGCTCTCTTAAACAAACTTCTATTATGATTAAAATAAAGTTAAAAATGACCTCCTGTGGGCGGAATATATTCAACCACTGTTTCCTCTCATCTGCTCCAAAAACTAATTTAATCTGACAACTAATCCCAGAACTGAAAGCAACAAGTGAGGGGGAGGAGGGAAATATTGATTGACGTAAGTCACACAGAGGGTGGGGGTGGACTGTAGACCCACTGGTTTGGAAGACTGCCCACCAGGAGGTTGCTATGCCCCATGAGTCGACTCAGCTGAATCATGACCAGACGCATCAGACAGTGTGAGAGTGTACGTGTGTGTTGGTGTGCGTGTTGTGTGTTGACCCATGCAAATGTAGACATGTGGGACTGATATATGACAAACAGACAGGAAACACAGATGTGAACGCAGGCAGGTAGGACAGTGGCCAAAACACAGTCTGATATAAGAGACACTCTCATGCACACATCCATGAAAACACTTAAAACATTATCACAGCTGCCAGAAAAGATAAGTTCTGTTCATTCATAAAGCTATTTATTTTAATTAAAAAACTGATCTACTCTGTCGACAGTCTGTTATATTAGATTGAAACACATTAAAGCTGCTCGTACATTCAGTGGTTAGAAATACTGATGTATCTGACATGAGGGATCAAATAAAAAATGCTGTTTTTACTGAAGTTGATTTTTCTACATTGAAATCAAGTTTCAAAGTTTATTCCGAGTTCATCCATCCACAGTTGAGTGTATTGTTTAATTAAATGATTAAAAAACAAATGGTAGAACCAATGCTCAGAAAATACAGTTTATAGCAAGGAAACCAGCAGCAATGTGGAGATCATCAATTTAAAAGCTTTGTCTATGTACAAGAAATGTCAAGGACTTCAAATATCAGTCACACTTGATGAATGTTAAAGAGGGCATATTATGTGTCTTATAGTTTTATGCATGTACCGAGTATAACCAATATACTTTGTGCAAAGAGCACTTCAGCAAGGTCTGTGCATCAGGACCTCTCGCGCACCATGAACAGCACCAGAAACTACATGAAACAGTTGATGTTCCTGCAATCCTCCAAATGGACCACTGTACCACTGAGTATGGAACAGGAACCAGCAAATAGCAGCCCATGGCCCAAAAAGGGGGTGCTGAGAGTGCCAAGACCACCTGCAGTGTCTTCAGACAGACTGACAATAGGAGTGGATCTATTATCAGAGGGTATATTTTTTAACATTTGAGACAGTGAACTAGGCCTGCGCTAAAGAAAGAGATATGGTGATAGACTATATCACCATCTACTCACTGCCACTATTGGCCCTTTTCCATTAGCCCTGCTCTACTCTACTTTACCCAGCTCTACTCTACTCGCCTTGTGCTGCTTTTCCATTGGCCCCAGTCGCCCGCCCAACGGGGTGCAGTGTCGCTGATAGGCTCTGCAGTGACGTCATTTTGAGCGCGACACAACAATCTGTGGCTTTTTGTCACAAACCGAGTAAAAAAGGAAAGCAGAAGAAGGCTGTAGGTGGTAAGAAGAAATACCCCTTGAGAAGCACAGGAGAGTTTTGGAAGCTATACAACAGAATGAAGCCGAGGACGAGAGCAACTGAGCTGCAAAGAAAAGACGTATGAGGGTAAGCTAATGGTAGCTACCGCTAGCATGCTAGGTCGTCGCGCTCATGACTCATCGATGACGACACTGTCTGACCAATCAGTAGCTGGCAGTCGGTGATGTCATCTTTTAGTATCGACTCTGCTCGCTTGGAACCAGAGCGGAGTAGGTACTAAAACTAGCTTGTTTTAGGAGGTACTGGGCTAGTGGAAACAAGCTGCAAATCAAGTAGGGCCGAGTACAGTAGAGCCAAGGCATGCTAATGGAAAATTCAATGTGAATTGATACAGATTTCACAGAATCTAGACAGCTTCAAATGCTGTGACAACAGTTGTAAAGTACACTGTGAGTAATAAGACCTGTGGTGCACTTCGAAAAAATCAAGGGGACTCAGCAGAATGCTGACTACCTCATACAGTGCATGTTTAAATTGTAAATGACCTCGAATACCTCAAAAGATCTTTCATTTAAATGTCATAAGTTGTGGGATACTTTAAGCCCTGTCCTTGCTGTTTGTGTTTTAACAAAACATTATGAGAATTTCAAAAGAGACAAAGTCTTTGGTGCCATTTTGGTATCTTTTAGGCACAACAGACACCGGTATTGTAACCTAAAGTTGTACCCGGCCCTATTGATAGAGGAAGTACTTCATTAAATAAGAGCCCACTTTAATAGGGTCAAATGGAGCAAGCTCCCCCCACCACTATCACCACCTTAACATGCAAATTAAGTCCAATGTGAGGACTTCTGATTTAGCTGCTGCAATGTCGAACAAAAATCAACGTCAACGTTGAGCGTGTTTACCATGTCTCCTCCGTGTGATAGAACATGTCCATGAACAAGACACATCGTCTGCTGCATAGGGACCTCTCCCTCTCCCCAGCTTCTTGTTCCAGTCAGTTCATGCATGTTGGCTCACAGTAGCAAGCCCAGTGCAGAGAGTAAATATTGGTTAGAATACAGGGTTAATGAAAATATGGCACAGAGCAGCGCTGATCTGATCAATAACCACAGAGTTGATCTCTTAACCAATCAGAGCAGACTGGGCCCATTTGGGAAAGGGAGCTCTTAACACCTAAATTGCTACGAACCTGACTAAAGATCAATTTCTTCACAGAACACTGACACACGGTGCACTACCATCATCTAAATAAAACAGGAAGATTTGATCTATGGCCTGTATTTTCCAGACCTGCCAAAAGAACAATGCATTCTGCACACTTTATTTCAAACATGTCATGCTTCAAGTCTAAACAGCACACTGCAAGCATGACAAACCTCACCACCTCACGAGAAACGTCACAAACCACAGAGTAACAGACAGAGCTGAAGCCTGAGAGAGGAAACAAGAAAAGGAACTAGGATGAAATTCTAGTTGGAAAGAGTGATACAGTGTTGTTGTCGTCCGGCTGGAGACTATGCTACATAACACGGTTTAATCTAATCAAAAAAAAGTTGAAGTTCATTTTGAGAAAACACTTTTTTTAATCTACACAGAGTGTCCTGTTTGACAGGAGCCACAGACAGGTTCATGACCTCTGTGTTAAAACTTGTCAGTCACACAAGTGGGCACTGTGACAGAGAAATTAGTTCACAGTCAATTACTTTGGTCTAACTTAAATAAATTACAATTAACTTCGAGCTAAGGGAGTGAAGTAGTTGATCGTATTACTTTGCATACAGTTACCTTATCGGTTTTATCACTCTGCACCGAGCAGCTGTTGAGCTGCAGAAGAGGACAGGCAAATAACAGTTGAAAGTGCGTTTACAGCAGGATGGCAAGACATGAGAAAATGTTGATATAATATAATATAATATAATATAATATAATATAATATAATATAATATAATATAGTATAATACAATATAAAGGACACATATTGTTTATCCATAAATTCAGGCTCTTCATTGTAGGGCTGGGTACTGATTCAATTTTCTGGATCGATTCGATTTGATATTACAAGGTCTCAAATGGATTCGATTCAAGATTCAATTCAATATTTATTCAGTCTGGGATATCTTAGTTAAAATAGTACTGTAAACTTAAAAAGTGACCTTTTGACCTGGTACATTGTTAAAAAATGGTTTGAACACAAAGAACTAAACCCAAAGCAGTTACATTAATCATATTTTAATGATATGCATTAATGCATATTCTGCATATCACTTGTTTTAAACTTTTTAGCTTTTAAACTTGCCAGTGGTGCCCATATAGTGCTTCCACCATGTTTGTTTGCAGTAACATCTCATGAGATCTTGTTCAGTAGAAAGCAACGCTAAACTGCTTCTCTGCACATCCAAAGAAGAAAAAACTACCCTAGTTAAAAGATCGATCTTTGAATTTTAAGGATCAATTATGAACCATTTAAAGAAAAATCTATTTAAATCGTTTAAATTGATTTTTTAACCCAGCCCTACTTCACTGTTTTATTTCGGTTTGAATAAATACATATGTCTCAAAAACATCTATCTTCAATCCAAATGGAATCTGAAAAGCCATTTTTACTCATGTATTTTACTTTCACTTCAGTATTTGCACTTTCTAACTTAAGAGAAAGTGACAGCAAAAACTTCTGACATCATTAACATGGGATAACAGCTTAGCCTTGAATAGGTTTTAATCAAATTAGTTAAGTTTGCACAAGCTGACAGAGGAAATCCGACGTTACAGCATTGCTAACAAACAGCCTCGTGCTTGTGAGCATCATATTAGTCTGTGGTTGTGGTTTGAAATACAGAGAAATTTAGTTTCTGGTCTGAAGCAGTGGGGTCAGAAACAGTGTCTACAAACAATGCACTTCTTTTCCTAACCAACCTGAAAAATATGCTCAAGTCACAACCAATAATCACAGATATAACTAGAAAAGCACTCTGAGACCTCTGCCAAGCAGTTCACTTCCACCCATGAATTTTGTTTTCCACCCAATATTATAGTCCTATATTTATTTAAATGTATCTATTTTAAATGTAAAAAGAAAAATATCAATCTGCAAGGAGTGTGATTATTGTTGACATATCCAATTGAGTGACCCAGTCAGTAGTGGGTCTTGTAACTTGCTGACTGAACCAATTTGTTGCTGCTTGTACAGGGATGTTTGTGTTGTGCACGCTGCGGCGCTTCCAGTGGGTGAGGTCACTAGCCTGTTGGTCAGGGCAAAGTCACGTGGTGCTTCGGTGCAAGGCGCGGTCGCTCTTTGTGGACTTTGGGGGTTACGTTTTTACACACAGAGACTTCTGTTATTACGGACTATTACAGTATTGACATTATCAGCAACCTTCTTTCGAGTGAGTAAATGGCACATTTGGAGGGACTGCGAGAGAGCAGAGCTGCCACGCATGTTTCTATCACGTTAATGGACTCACAGTAATGTTACTAGCAGCTGTGAGTTGTGGAGGACTGGGGTGTTTATTACAATTTCAGGAGAATCTGATGAGAAACCAAGACTTCAGGAACAGCACCGAGCTTTCTCCATCAGCAAAACGTTTCTTTCTCTGTGTCTGTGAGCAGAACCCTGCATGCCCCAGCTTATACTGCTGATTGGCTGATCCATGTGCCGCGTCTCTGTGTGGAACCAGAGCGTGTAACCAATTGGATGGGGACATGTGTGGGACAAAATACGTCCCAGTGTTAAGTAATGGGACTTCATCATAAACTTAAATGCTTCTTTGTGATGTCAAGTAGGATTGGATTAGAACCAAAATTTAATGGCTCTTCCTTGGACCAAACCACACCTCGGGTAAAATTTTCATGCAAATCCATCCAGTAGTTTTGGCGTAATCTTGCCAACAGACAAACAAACATACTAACAGGCAGACTCCAGAAAAACGTAACCTTCCTTAATTAAGAATGGTGGATCATGATTTAGGGAATGTATATGGGCAAGAATGTGGCTACACGAAACATCCAACAGTATGCATGCCTAACCATATATGTGCTAAGGCATAGGGATGCAGGATATCATTGGTAGAATATCAGCAGGGTCTGCTGAGGAACCAATCAGTATCTGCTGTTATCTATTTAAGAAGTTCAATATTGATATTTGCTGATATGATTATTTTGTTGAAGCTTATACAATGACCATACATCCCCCATATATCAGCTGTTACATCTGCAAAACACACAAATCACCTTATCATCACTGCCTGGGTACATCTAAAAATCAAGAGTTACAAATTTTAAGAGTTTAATGTTGATTTTCCTTTTTACATTGGTTCCTTACACAAATAGAGTGTCACATTGAAAGCAACAATTCAGTTTTCACAAAAACTTGGAACTCTTGACAAAAAAAAAAAAGGTTTTCAATTGAATATTGTAGGATATTTTCCGATAGCCATTATGCCAGTATTTCACAGTTCAAAATTGCCAAACCCATCCCAATCATCACAATATTTTTTGGCAAGAACACAGACGTGGGGCAAGAAAATCATCAATTAATTTAAAATATATATATACTTTTGATTTATGAAAGTTTATTTTCAGTGATGATTTTCAGTGAACTTGCCATGCAAACACGTAAACTCCTTTTTTTCCCAAAAAAATGGGTAAATAACTATAGTTTGACATCTGAATCAAGAAACATTGTATGCCTTACTTAGGGATGGGTACCGAATTGGGTACTTTAAGAGGTACAGACCGAATTCTGTACCGATTACCGATTCATGTAAAATCAAAAGGTGCCATGTTTAGGTACCTAAACATATCCTTGTGACTGTGAGGGAGTGGAAGAAGCAGGCATACTATTTGGTAGAGTAGGTGAATTTCCATACCAGACTTAAACACAGCATGTTGTTCATGTTGAAGAAGTTTTTGGGACAACTACAGCGTAACAACACAAACAGTTAAATGTTGTTTTGATCTGTCAAATTTTATGTATTGAGAAATAAATTTACATTGAAAAAATTTGAGATCTTAAAATTATACAAATTAATATTTATTACCCCATAAACACACGCCAAAGTACCGAAAATTGGTACCGTTGAGTACCGATACCGATTCCCAGGTACGGGGCATCGGTATGGTATCGGTTTAAATGTGAAAGGTACCCATCCCTAGCCTTACTGTTTTCTCGGTTTTTGAAGAAAACCAGAAATCTGAAAATGAATGAATAACAATATTAATTATCTTTTATCATAAAAAATATCATTCCAGTTTAATATCTTCTACATACTATGAATTAACCATAACAGAAACATTAAAATGATTATGCTGTTAATTTAAGGCAACTGTGGCATAAACCTTACATTGGGTGGTTGTCTTAATTCGGTAAGCACAGTAAATAATTAAGAAAAAAAAAAAGACATTGTTTTTTCTGAATTCATTATCACCTTTCTGCTGTGTGGTGATGTGAGTGAATTTATCCACATGGAGTTGGCATATTATCCAACACTATACAGAGTAAGCTTAACGTTAACATTTTATGTGGATACAGTGAACTAATTAAACACCTGAAAATAACAAAGTGCAAACTTATTTCGCTCACTGATAGCACTCTTTCATAGAAAAGGCTTGTCTGCCATCTGTACACAGACTAAACAATGTTTTAGAGTTTTAAGTCCTGTACTTCCTGCAAGAAAGTTTATGACCATTAAATACTCATGGTCAATTATCAGTCCTCTGCAGCTATATGCAGTTTGCCAAGCAGACAGCTGCACCTGTCAGTATCTTGTTTCATCAGTAAATAAAAGACAGAGCTGAGTTATAAAAACAAAATGGTTGAGCCTGCCTCAGACTGTCATGGGCTGGTTTTGTTGTATTTCCCTAAGCACGTGCTCACTTCCTTACCAACGGCACACTGTTTATTGTGAAACTTCCTGTGACATTAGGGCACCTTTTGTGTTCGACCTTTCACTTCAATTAAAAATATAGTTTCAAAGTTTTCATTCACCACATGCAGACAGCTGTGCGGTTCACCTGAAGCTAACAACAGCAGTGAGAATCAGCCTGTCAGGTAAATGAAGCCAGGTGCATTTACAAACTTTTACATTTAAAAAAAAAGTGCGGGACGTACCTGTGGATGAAGAACGTGAAAATCACTTGTGATGCGCTGGAGGTGCGTATAGACCTTTCCCGTGGTCGCTTGGTTTATTCTCTTGTAGTCATGCTAACTGTTTACAAGTCCGACGGTGTGAGTTGGGGAATGTGGCTGAACACTGACGGCGCAAACTTTGAGGGAGGTACGTCATCAGTCATCGCGCATCACCATGGCAACACTAACAAGGAAGTGCACATGCAGGAAGAAAAGAGGCGACAGTCCGAGCAGTTCTCTCTCTGTTGTTTCTTCTTTACTTGAGACCAAACTTTCTCCTTCATACAGTAGACATTCAAAAAGAAATCCGAAAGCTTGTGAGTTTTAAAAAATGTATTCTATTTATTATTTATTTCTAGCTTTTCTTCTCTGCTTCAATGAAAACCAACTTCACACAGAAAAAAACATCAAAAACAAACATCAGAAAGAAACATTTAGACATTATTGCACAATATTTTCTGTTATCATCTGACACTGTTGCGAAGTGGTTACTCACGGAGTAAGGCAAAACGATTCACAACAATTTCTATACCCAAAAGTCGTTAATAGGCTATTTATTTAGAAAGTGATTCAGACAGAAAATAATGTTTCAAGCTGGTCAGGCTTTTCTTCAAGTGCTCTCTGAGTATGTGCTATTATTATTAATATATTGTTAATCAGTCAATTCCAAAGAGTCATTCTTGAACATAACTTCAGAGTTGATAACATAAAAAAGCCTTTTGCCTAAAAAGTCCTGATTCTTAGAACAAGAAATGTTGAAACAAACAGAACGGAAAGGATAGAGTGGTGCAGTGATGACAATAACATGTTTTTTTACTGGATTTTGGATCATTGCTGGTAAGCCTAAAAAACAAAAGAAAATATGAAACTTAAATTTTCTTTTGTAACAATCAAACCTACTTTTCATTGTATTTTAAACATCCCCACGGGTAAAAAGCTATAGTAGGCCTACTATAACTTGGTGGTTTAACTTTGAAGCAATTACACTTCCATTGAACAACATCATGCCATCACCTCTTGTTTTAGAATTTCCTCTTAATCAAATGACCATGGCAGATTGTGATGAGAAGGAAGGTAGATAGTGGAGTGTGAGGACAGGAAATCGTTTGTGACTGAGAGAACATGCGTAAAGAGATATCTTTCTGACTGAACTTTAACTAAGCTTCATTTTTTCTTTAATTTTCTGTTTCATTTAAACCCTATTTTCTAATAAATCATCCATTTTTTAAGCCCATTAATGTTTTTTTAATCATCAGAAAGCATTAGAAAAATATCACCAGAAAATTACCAGAAAAATATTATTTCATGCAGTTTTACATCAAGATAGATATACACTGCTTAAAAATTTTACTTGACCAGCTCATAAAAATGAGAAAATGTATGTATTTCAGAAATCTTTTGAACTTGTTTGGAACTGATAAATAAAAACTGTTATTAGACAGACATTTTGAAAAAGAACATCGATCTGAATTCATCTTTTTATATTCAACTCTGAGTCAGCACATTGGGCTTAGAATCAGAAAATATTAAAGCATTACATTTGACCACTGATTTTAATTTTGTGTTCAGGAAAGCAAGTAGCCTACATAACTATTAGACATTTTAACCATAATCAAAATGACTTGACATCAAGATATGATGAAGTGATTCACTGTTTTCTCTCTCTTTGTCTTTTTATTTTAAAGCATCTAATTTGAAAATTCACTGATAAGAATTTAAAAAAAAGTACATATGCAGTTGAAGAGCTTCAACATACTTGTGTATTAACCATTACAGAATCATAAAAATGAGTCTGTCGTCAGTGCTGTTAATTCAGGGCAGATGTGGCATTAACCTCACAATTGGGTGGTGGTCTCACAGTTAAGCGCTGTAAGTAGCTTCACAGAGACAAGTTGAAAGAGCTAAAAGCCATTAATCAGAGAGAAATGTGCATTAAATGGTAAAGTTTGTGATATTTACAGGTAAAGGACCAAACTACAAGTAAACAATAGAAGCCATTAATCAGAGAAAGTAGTGTTTGATACTCTGACCAGAAACATGTATTATATGTACTGAAAAATATGCAACTCAAGTGTAAATAGAAAAAGTCAGTTCTAACTTGATGACTTATACTTGTAAATAGTCTTATAGCCTATTACTCTTTTGGGAGAAATATTTAATGGTACACTGCTTAAAAGATCCAAACAGCAGTGTAATATAAAGACTTTTAATAGAAAATCTGACATTTCTTTGACCAAGAACCAACGTGTAAAAGAAATCAAAATGGTGTACAAAAATACACATTTTTTATAGGTGTTTAAATTTTTTGTAGGTGTTCGTATGCACTAAAGTAATTAACTGAATTACTTTAAAAAAGAAAGAAAGAAAGAAACAAGACACTTAATGCTAGATGTGCGTCATTTAAGCCATGATGAAGGTTAATCATGAAATTATTTGTCACATTTTTTTTTCTGTTCAAGTGTGCATCATTCAGTTTTTGCACAGCTGCGATACCGGCGACCAACAGAGGAGGGCAGTAAATGACCATTCATTTGTTTATTTAACTTGTAGAGCCACCCTCCAGTGCCACATTTCTCTCTCCATAAACCAGGGATTTAACAGTGAATCAGATAATTTTCAGCCAATATTATGCTTTGTAACCTTCCAACATACTGTAACAGGATTTACACAGTCCGCATAACCAGATATGGCCCAATAAAAAGTGTGTTTATCCACAGTCTGAAGTATGAAATGTCTGCTGCGCTGCAGAGCAGTCAGACAGGTGCAGAAACACTCCTGGTCCACTTCTGTTGTAGTTTTCTGCTTCACAGACTGAAATTATGTGGATGTTCTGCATGTGTGACAGCGATGAGGACCCTGGAGTTTTAAACATCTCCTCTTCATGAGGTTTTAGAAAGATGGAACAGATGTATGTGAGGCAAGAGTCCTTCTGAGACTTTGGAGCCAGATGTGTTTACACTTTGAGACAATGAGTAATGATCTGTGGAGCAGCATTCATTCTGAGCATGAATTAAAAAGACAAGAGTGAGAAAATTATTGTGATCATTCTGTCTTTGATCTCACAAACACTCTGCAGAGAACATTAAGTCTGTTCTTTTCTTGTCTGTGCCCACAAAGGAAAATTTAAAACCATGTTGTTGTTGTTTTTTTTCTAGCCGAGCCTTTCACATATTTAAAAACCCTGCTGCTCATTTGATAACTAACATTTTCCAGGGCCCACCCAAAGCCTCATGCAATCCTAACACACAACTAAAAGTATTTACCTCCTCATTTTTTCCATAAACAGAGTTGAAAGTAAACTCTGCTTAAGTTTTTCTGTTAGAATTCTTTTATATTATTTTGATAAAATGAGTTTTTTTCAGGTTTTTAATAATATTTTGTTTATCAGACTCTGTGATCCTCAAATTTGCTCACTAGGTGTGGATGTGTGCATGAGCAGTTGTCTGTATCTCTATGTGGCCCTGTGATTGGCTGGGTGTACACCGCCTCCTGCCCCTGAGCTAGTTCTTAGTAAAATCTAAGGACTTTTTCCTTGTCCTGTGATGAACAGTCCTAGAAATTCTTTAAAATCTGTTGGGGCATATTGAGTTATCTTGCTCACAGACCAACAAACAAAACAAAAAAAAAACAAACACACATAAAAATTGGTGTTGATAATAATATAAAGCTAATGAACAGTGACTTAAATGCTCTGCTGGGTGTTTTTTATTCTGAGACTTGAAAATGTAATCTGGCATGATCATTTAAAATAAGTCAATTTTATACGTTTGACAGAACTAATATATATTTTAAATCAAATTTTATTGTCTTGTGTTTTCTTAAGTAGATAAAAGTAGATAAGCAACCTTTACATTCTAAACATTGGGAAGCTAAATAATTAGTTAATAACTAAAGGAGAAAGGGTTGGATTAAAGAAGTTCTAACTTTTTCTCACTCCTTTTCAGACATGTAACATTTACCCATGCGCTAATTCCCTTTTATTTGTTTGCATTTTAATGTTTTCCTTTTTGTTATATTTTTTAAGTAGCCTAAACTTACCGTTGTATTGCATATATTGTATTGTATGAGAACTTATAGCATGGTATCATGTTAGAGTGATCACTTTTCAAGTCCACCCTACCCAGTTAACTTGCCAACTAAGACAAAAAAATCTCATAAATCAAGTGCTTGATTTCCAAAAGAGATTTAAAAAAAATGTTAATCGAATCTGATGTATGGTATAAATGGTTTTTGGACATCAATGAGTGTTAATATAACTTAGAAGTCATGGACTTGATTTATGGTATAATGTGACCTCTTCAGTGTGGTTTTATATGTTCAATTTTGATGACTGCTAAAGTATGTCCACATTCACTGATGTAAAAAAAATCCTTCCAGTTTTCAAATGCTTAGTATCCCTTATCCACAATTATTATTCCTCATGTGGGCCCAGTCTGTTTTGATTGGTTGAACTCTTGCACTCTGATAAGTGTGGTGCAGTGTCATGTTGGCAACGTGGGACACTATCATGCGAATGAGACATGTAAACACACTTGGTATAAATAAGAAAACCTCTTTGGGTAGTGTTATAGCATCTAACATGTCCTGAAAAGTATCTTCTCTTACCTTCAAGCTTTTCCTTTGTGACTTTCAATGGGATGACAGAGATTTTTTAAATGAAACTTTATTTTGGGAAAAGGACTAAAAATAATCTAGTTTAATAATATATTTAATCTGAACTGGCCTGGCAAACCTAAGTACACCCTTAATCCATGATTAATATCACAAAATTAAGGTCTCAGTGCCACCATTATAGGCAGAAAAGACTTAGCCCTTGCAGGAATTTGTCTATCTGAAAGTAGTTGTTGCTATAATAATTGTCTCTTTCTTCAGTAAGAGTCAGTTGTTCTTTATTAAATGATGTCCAGTTGAATTTATATCTACATATTATGCCTTCGTCCGGCTCAGAAACCCTTGCTATCCTCCCTAAATGAACTGTCAGTGTCACCACACAGCTCAGGTTTTGGAAGGACTGACATCACACTGAGGGTTTCATTTATAATCTACATATTCAACTGTGAGCTTGGGGCTCCGAGTCAGCCCTGGCTCTGCTTTACTGCTCTTACAGTGCCTCTAAGATCACGCCATGTGGCTCTGATCGCAGATATGCCAGCAGTTGGGAATGTGGCTCCGCATATGGACAGTTCATCCACTCAGAGCTGTGGCCTTTGCTGTATCATTGTGTAATGCTGTGGCTTTGGTTTTGGGCTTTCGGTCGTGGAAACGTGCTCTTTTGTGCTTCAGTCTGGGCCTGTGTGCCAGAGAAAGCAGAAGAACTCATTCACACTTTTGTGTCACAGAGGAAAGTCTGCAAAATGTTCTTAAGGCTGCTCGCTCTTTTTGTCATTGCAGTCTTGGTAAACAAATGAAAACTTTCATGTAGGTCAGACCTACTTGGAGGATTTTATTGTCACCTACAAGGCCTCTAAATTTAGTCCATATCTGACAGCTATGATGCAGTGTGTCTGCCTTTTTATATTACTGCGTGGTTCCCAAATGACACTCCAGCTTCATTAGCTCATGTCCTTTCTTTAAGGTTCACTGACTTCTGAAAGTCTCCGCAGTAAAATTCATGATGTGTGTTTACAATACAACTTCATTTATGTGCCAGACCATTTATTTCTAGGATGTGAGTTTTCACTGGGGGTTTCACTTTCATCCTTAAACCTCTAGGGGGCACCCAAACAGGTGAATGCTTTGAATGCAGCTCCTCACCTGCACAGAAAAAAAACACATCAGATTTCTATAGATGTGTGCACTAAACCAGAAAATTGCTTATCAAATGGGTTTCTATTATTTAGTGACATTTTCCTGGAGAATGACAAATGATTTTTAACTCCAAAATAGAGAAACTTTAATGTAACATTTACATTCCAGCATGTATGAGCTCATATACAATTAAGTTTTTCTATGCACTTTCCAACAAAATGTGTCTTACATTTATATCAAAAGACTTAATTTAAAATAATTGTATTGCATTTTAACTCATAGCCATTTTATTAGATACACTTTGACAGCACTGGGTTTGACCCACTTTTGCTTCAGAACTGCCTTAAGCATTCCTCAGAGATTTTGGTTCATGCTGACATTATTGCACCACAGAATTGCTCAAGAATTGTCTCAACTAAAATCGGCAAATGTCCTGTTTCACCACATCCTAAAGGTGCTCTGCTGACCATTTGCAGATCTGCAGATGACGAAAGTACCACAGTTGTCAGTTGACAAGAGCAAATTTTAGCTGATGAGTAGTAAACCTGTAATGAATACATAACAAATATGTCTCTAATACGGAACTGTCAGATGAGTCTGGTCACTTAAAGAAGCCACACAAAGAGACGGCGTGTGGATCAGTTGTTAACGGTGAGGCTCTATATGGGAAAAACAACCATTGTCCAGCTAAATAATCTGGTAATCTTTCCAGGAATTGTGACCCCTCTTTTCTTGAATAAGATACATGAGGATACTTGTATGAACACAGAGTTCACACAGCAAAAACATCTGCAATTGGAGAGTGAGCAGGTTTTATGATAGAAACCTCAATGGGAACTGGAGGACACAAGAACATCCAGGTTACCTGTGGATAAAAGTGTATACATTTTGGGCCTATGTTCTGATATTTGTGAAAAAGCAGAGAAATGGTGAAAACACTTCAGGTTGCTTCACGATGTTTTGGGATCAGGAGATGGCAGTGGCTGATGTGTGTAAAGCTGTGGCATTGATGCAGATCCTCCTTGCTGTAGGCCTCATCAACAATTATACTTTTACAGACCAAAATCAATGTTTTTCAAACTCAAAAGAAAATCCAGAAGAGCCAAATGAAAATTTATCTTCAAAGTTACTTTTCAGATTATAATTATTTATTTGAAAAAAACACACGGCCATGTTTATAAAAATAGATTTCCTTGTTATTTGCTAGCGTTAGCATTAGCCCACAAAGTGTTTCAGTTGCATATGATAGTTTAAGCTTCATGAAATGACTTGCGGATATTTAAAACTGACATTTAAAGCCATGTTAGAGTGGTCCACTACACAGCAGTGGATATTTATAGGTGTATATGTAGGTTTAAGTTCAGAAAGGGGACATTTTATTTATTTTGTGTAGACAGCCATTAAGTAACATGCTAGATGGCACTGCTTTACAGCTGAATTTGAACAGTGACATCACATGCAAATGGTCAATTGGATTGAGATCTGGTTACCACGTGAGTACAGTAAGTTCATTCTCATGTTCAAGACGGCGGTTTGAGATGACTCTCAGCTTAGAGACGTGGAGCACTATCCTGCTAGAAGAAGCCAAGACCGGTACACCGTGGTCATAGAGGGATGGACAAAACTGCTGTGGTGTTTGAACAATGATCAGTAAGTGGCCCAAAGTGTGCCAAGAAAAAAAAACTCACTCCATAACACCAGCAGCAGCCTGAATCACTGTTACAAGGTAGAAAGATTCTTGTTTCATGTTCTTTATGCCAAATTCTGACGTTTTAAATGTCAAGATGTATTAGACCAGTGCTTCATGGTATACACTTGAAAAATAAAAAAATATACAGGTATATTTGAACATATTGTCTCCTCAAAGATATAAAGTTCTTTCTACCATTTGGCTCATCTGTTTTGTATTATTATTTTGTTCTTTAGCTTTTACCAAAATTACCTGAGGTTTTATTTGAGTGTGAGGCATTTTGTACTCTATTTTGTTAAGGAGCAAAATAAACGTACAATATTATTTATTGGGGTGGCATGGTGGCGCAGCAAGTAGTGCACGTGTCTCACAGCAAGAAGTGACAGCTGGGAATAAATATTATCAATAAAGTTATATTCAAAACGTTGAATCTTGATATCTCAAAACTGCACCAGTTAGTGACAAAGCCTCTTTGTTGCGAGCAGACAAAATACTGGAATTATAGTTTTAGGTGGGCTTGTCAATACCAGCGTTGGGGAAGTTACTTTTAAAAAGTAGTGTTTGCTCGTTACTCGTTACATCTGAAAAAAGTAACTCTTTACTTTGCTTAGTTACCCTCTATGAAGAGTAACTTCTCAAGTTACTTTTCCGTTACTTTTACATTGCTTGATCATGGACAGAACACCATATCTATTCCTAAATGTGAAGGCCTACAAAAAGTTTTACTACAGAGAACATAGCAGTTTTTTGTGCTCTTTATTTTACAAATGTCACATACCCTGTGGAATCAGAGCTCCTGCAGTGTTTCCACATTTTGCTTCTGAAATAAGCAACCTGGTCAATAAAAATAAGCCCAAAATAAGCAACCTCCAGCTATTTCCTTTCCAAATGTAGTATACTGATTTTTAAAAAGAGAAGTCTACACAAAGTGTGTTAATTTTCGTCTACATTACATTTCAATATCAGAGTGCTAAGTATCTATTCAAGAAAAGACCGTCGCTTATAAAAAGCAGATCTGGCAACTTTGGCTCTGGAGCATGCGCCATGTGCGTGACTGTGTTTGTGGGTGTGCATATAACCAGGAAACGAGGAAGTGGACAAACTACCTACCGCAGTCGTGTTTTCCTTTATGTTAGGAGCTGGAGGATAATCAGGGGGATTCACACAGACAGAAGAGCCCCAAGAAGAAACTTCACGTCTAGAAACAAGCCCAAAAACCCACAACCCACGGCCGTGACTCACAAGATTTTCAGCCTTTAGACGCTTATAACGAGCAGACTTGGCAACGCTGCTCGTGTCTGTGCGAGCAGCTGAGAAGGCAGCTTCAGTGTCAGATCTGTCCGAGGGAAATGTAACGTCGCGCTGCATTAAAAAAGGAACTACGTTTCGTTACCTAATTTTCAACAGTAGCGCGTTACTTCACTTTTTACCCGAAAAAGTAGTTTCGTTACTGTAACGCGTTACTTTCTAACGTGTTACACACAACACTGGTCAATACCATGAGTTCGAGGCTGTTTGCCCGTTCCTATAGACTATATGCTCATAACTTCAACTGCTTAGAAAAATAATGTTTCTTTTAAACATGCAGAGGCAGCTTTTGGTTCACTAAAAGACAAAAAATACGAAGCATCAAGCTATTTATTCAAGAAAATCTCTTTTCAGAGGAATCTTTATTTGTTCTGACAGCAGTGAAAGGCAGAAAGAGTAAGAGAGATAGTCAACGGCTGAGCTACATGACTGTTAGTGAAAGAGAGTATCCATCCATACATCCATTATCTATACCCCTTATCCCTTTCAAATTCGTATAAACTTGTAGCCTATCCTAGCCAACATTATACAGAGGGTAGGCTACTCTCACCAGTGGATTGTATGACCAGTCACACACTCACCCTCACCTAAGGGCAATTTGGATTCACCAGTTAACCTAACAAGCATGTCTTGCTGGTCTTTGTGCAAGACTGCCACAGAGAACCTACTCATGCAACATGGAAATGCCATACAGAACACTACCTGACTACATGCCGCACCACTGTGCAGCCCAAAAGAGAGAGCAGTGCACTATGGTTTTGTTTTGTGATTTTTTTTTTGTTTGTCACCAGAAACAGTTCAGTGCTTTTAAGACAACTTGAAGGAAATTATACAAAACAAAACAAAACTAGAAAAACGCTCCAAGAGTACAGACCTCCACCAAGAAGCTCAGTTCCACTCACAGATTGTGATTTTCACCCAACATTATCGTCTTATATTTATTTTATGTACACATTGTGGAATGAAATTGTTGAATCTGCAAGAAGTGCGATTATTGGTGATATAAATATCATCCAATAGAGTGACCTAGTTAGAAGGGGGTGTTGTAACATTTTGACTGAACCATTTTGCTGCTGCTTGTACAGATGTTGGAACTTCCTCCTCTCCACTGTGTCTGTGAGCAGAACGCTGCAGGCACAGCTTTCAGTGTTGATTGGCTGCAACCAACTGGGTGGTGCTGTGGGTGGGACAACTAAGAGACAGCAGATGGAGCAGTGTGGCATTGCAAGGGAAGTTGACGTCAGTTTGCAAATAGATTTGTAGATTTGTTTAAAAGAAGGAATGGGACAGTACATGTTAATGAACATAAAAACGTAAACATGCGAGATTATGACCGTGTGGCTAATTTCCATCTCTAGTCCAAGAGACAAACTACAATTCCCATAATGCCATAAATGAATGGGATAATAACTTAAAATGTTTTTTATTTTGTTTTTTTGTGACGTCAATCTAGATCAAAACAGCTCCCAAATGTATTGTCCTCTGGTAACATCTGTACAAGCAGCAGCAAGCTGGTGCAGTTGACAAGTTACAAGACCAACTGTTGACTGGGTCACTCTATTGGATGATATTTTTATCTACAACAAATCATCTCTGACTTATCGGCATTCCAGTTGAAGTCAGAAAAAAACATGCCGATCTACTAGGCTATTGTTAGCTGTTGTTAGCACACCCTGAGTTGTTGTTCACAAATATCACATGAAGAATGTGACTATCACTATCGCAGCATTTTTGTAAATATAAGTCTAAGTCACCGGGTTCCCAGTAGGAAATTCCAACTTCGGGGGACGTTCCAGTTGCAGTTTCCTACTCGGAACTAGGAAATTCCTACTTCTGACTACAACTCGAACGCACCAAAAGACGTGACCCAAACTAAAGCGTGTGTTTGTAGTGATAATGAATGCAGCTCGGACCTTCCACAGAACTCAGCACTGCTTTACAACTCCTTTTTTCAACAACTTACAGGATGCAAAGTGATGAGGTAATGTATCTCTTTCTAGTTACGTAGCGGTAGTTTTTGATGAGTGACAACAAGCAATTTTTGGAAAACTTAGTATCGCAGTTTTGTAGCCGGCTATATATGGCTACTTACAGCCCAGTGCTCTAAGTCATGTTGGAATAATATAAATTTGCTCTAGTTTTAATTGTCTTGTTCACGAAGTTGAGTATCCAGGCCAGTCCAGCCCAGTCTGACTTGACCGCGAAGCTGAGGATTAGCATTTATAGATAACCTATTTGGATGCTATAAAACTCATCTTAAAGTGTGTGTTTTGATCAGGCATATATATCTAAAAGTGAGACTTTTTTGTAATTACTTAGAAACTCCTCACAGTCCCTTTAAGAGAAAATAAAAAAGGCTTCTCATTCATGACATTGTAAAAAAAAGGGACTTTTTCACAGACAAGTGCAGATGGTTGCATTTGTTTAGGGGGTGTTAATATAAAGTGGAAACCTTACATTCATTTTGAAGCTGTTGTTCTCTTGGAGCTATTTCTGATCCCATGCTGCTGCTCAGAAAATACCACAAGTGGCTTACATCTGTCACAAACAACTCCATCCTTCATACTCTACCCCTGTGTTTCTACAAAGCAGCGCTGACAGATCCCTGACTCTCTTTCCAAGGATGTGGTGTCAGTTGGTGTGCTCTCATGTTACAGCCGACCTGGCTCCTGACGGTTGCCAAGTTGAAAGTACAACAGCATGCAAAGTGGGCAGCTGCTGCTTTCACTTCTTATCACACATCAGGAGTTATTGTGCAAGACAAGCTGTTACATGCTCCATTTAAAGGATCCCTGCAGATACACCACCAGCCAGGATATTTACACTGGAGTGTTACATACTGGAGATCCTCCAAGGCGGCTATTGTTGAGTCACTGATTCATTCTCCGTCTACAAATTCCAGCATAATGACTGCGTTACCCTCTATTGATTAGTGAAGGTGTTATGTCTCAGGGCAATAAAAGGTTAGCACTAAACCCCACTGTCGGCTGCACCAGGGTTCACCACTCCCTCTTTAAACTGACTTCATTTCTTCAGACATGATTGCATGTGAGAAGCACTTGCCATAAGCCCCCCCTCAGGGAATACAGAGGCATATGTTCCCCATTATTCTACATGGCTAATGAGACAGTCTTGCAAAAGTCAGTGTGAACATGTGAAGAAACCAAAACACTGTAAAACTCAAACATTAGCCAGGATGTTCATTTGACAAGTCTGAAAAAGTATTACATTTCAATGTACAATAGGTTAAAAGGCTATTCTATAATAAAAATGCCTTGATATATTTCATTTTTACAAAGAGTTTACAAGGAAATTTGATATTGGCAGATCGGAACTGATTCCTTCCTTGTTTTTTTTATGTTGTTTGTTATTTCATACTTTGTTAATACTATTTTTTACTTTGTTAACACTATTGGACTTGAGTGCTGCTTAAATTGATTTTAATGAGTTACATTTCTCTTAAAGTAAGACAAATGCACCTACCCAGCTAAATTTCATGAAGTCTATTGGTTTCTCTACGGAATTCCTACACATTTTAAAGAGCCCATGTTTTGTTCATATGTACAGTATATTCAGTGTTTGATGACTGTGAGAGTTCATCATTGCTGATGTTCAAAACCCTTTCATTTCATTAACTTTGTGCCCCTAATCCAGTATTCTTAGTCTGTCCAAGCTTTGTTCATGCTTCTGCAACTTTAAAGCTCCTTTAGCTGTGACAGTCTACTTTCATTGGTTGACTGCTTTGTGATGATGGGTCAATTCAGCTTAGGTCCATGTTGTCAATGACTCTGCATTCTATATACTATCTCTGCTCTGCACTGGGCTTGCCAGTCCAAGCCAATGGAATTAAAGTGCAGATATAACAATGGTAGAGTGTCACACTGGCAGCTCTATTTAGGAGAAGCCGGGAGAAAACAAGTCATTGTTGGCAGCTACTCTCGCCATGAATAGGAGGAGAGGAAGAAGTCTCGATTCTAGGAGCTTTTTAATGACTTTTAATGACCAAGACTTTTTTTGGATCTTCAGAAACCTGGTTTACATGTTCACTTTATTCAAAGGACTGCCATACACTTTTTCATCACACTACAAATGATATTTTATATTGTTGAATAGATGGATTTGTCTCTTTTGTCACAATGAGGTGCAACTTGTAAGGATTGTGCATTCTTGGATTGACTAGCACAGCTAAACACGAGGATAGTGGCAAAATTCCCTCCTCCCCTCGAAGAAACCGTTACTCAGAGAAGCAAGGATGAGGAAACAGTCTTAGTAGGGTGTCTCCCTGATATGCCCACTTCAGGGTCTATCCTCAACCTCACCAATCTCACAGATATAGGCCCTAAGTTTGGAAATGTGGCAGAAAAGTTCTGGTAAATTTCCAGCATCTTTTCATGAGAAGTTAGCAGGTGAGTTTTGGAAATATTTCAAATTGGAAACTTTCCATGGTTATGTGAATTACGGAAATTTCTGAGAATCTATAGATATTGCCTTGAAATTATAGGTAATTTAAACAAAATGTATAATATCCAAACATAAGAATTTTGTTTTGTCATATGCAGGCATAAGACAATTAAAAACATCCCATTTAATTTGTTTTATTTTATTTTCATGCTATCTATTTATTTGCAGAGCCCTATCAAGTTGTAATTAGTTTATTGAGCAATCAATTTCAACTTTATGTTCTGTATTGCATGGTTCAAAATGTGTGGCCTCAATAGTTTTCTGCTCTGCATTAAAAATGTGGCCTCAATAGTCCAGGGGTCTTAAGTCATTTTTTGCTCATGATGGAGGAATGAACAGTGCATGTAGGAGGCGTGGCCTCAACACCCCTTCAATCGGCAATGTGCTATCTGCATGCTATTTAGAAAAGGCATGGAAATTCTCAAGTATACTTGACTGCATCTGTTTATGTTAGTTGAGATTATACTAACATACACTCTTCCCAACTATGTTTAAATCACTGCTAAGGGACAACCTTTAATTTTGAAAAAAACTACATTGATTTCAGTTTATTCCCGTACATTCCTGTTAATTCACATGAAAAGTATCCAGCTTTCAAAATTCCAAGAATTTGCAACCCTAGAACTACCATGAATACAAATCAACACCCGTATTGGTTATGTTAAAAGGGAGAAATAATCAAATGAAATAGCATTTCTTAACTTTTTTTAAAGGGGTATAAAAGAATAAAATAAGCTTGTCTTGCCTGCTTGTATAATGCTAAAAAAATAGCTAATGTGGTATTTTTAATTTAACAGTGTTTCTAAAAACACAGAACTTTTTTCTGCATGCTCGTGTTTTTAAGCTACATAGCTACATAGTCAATGGTCAGGTTTCTAATTTTCAAAATCTTGAAAAAGGCATCATATCTGCAGACTGTGATGTTGAAACCTGTGGTTATTTCCTATTGAGCGGGAGAACTGAAAATACTGAGCTGCTCAATGTTTCCTAGCACAAAGGAGAAGTAAAGGGAGTTGAGAGTTGAGAGTGATATCCCCCCCCCCCCCCCCCCATTGGTCCTCAAACACCTGAATGAAAAAGGGGTTTTAAAATTTATGTTTAACATTCAGAATCTTTAATTCCGTCATACATCATTCTCAGACTTTTGACACTTTAATGGAACTTTTTTCCATCATCCTTTGATTTTATGACTTCAGAGACCTGAACTGACTGCACTCTTTGGGTAAAAACAGTATTATATACCAGACTGGTTATCTAGAGGACATAATGAACTTTGAAACCAACCATTAAATACAAGTACAGTCGAGGCTTCCAGAGTTACCCTCCTGAGTGCTCACCTTAAGAGTTTCCTGAAACATGCATCCCAGCTGCTGTATTCTCAGCCACTTCTGTAACCTGTGCATGTAAAATCACTTTTTTAAATCTTTTATTTGGCTCTGGCTTTCACACGTCCTTCCCTTCCCTCCCACAGGAGTCATATTCTGCTCTTAAAGGAGGAAAAAGGCCAATTCTCTGTCCCAAAGTTTGAAGATAAATGCTGTTTGCAGAAATGGGCTGTGAGTGTTATTTCCATCATGGCACAGACTTGTTTTAGGAGAAATTGTTGTTTACATGAACAGGGCGAAGAATTTATTTCACTGCCAAACCAGAGGCCATTTCCATCTGACATGTAGTTAAAGGTCAAAGTTCAGCTCTTTCTAAGATAAATTGGCATTTACAGGCATTCTCAGCTTTTCATTTTGTAAGGTGGAGTGGAGTAACTGCTTTTGTGTTTTTGACAGTACATTACTTTTTACATCTTAAGTAACTGTTGTAAGGGCAGAAAACATTCTTTTGGAAAACATCATGAGGAAAACAGAAAGGGTGAACATGTTCAATGGTATTTCTGACATTACACAAACCTCTTAATTAACTCTTTCATGCAAGAATTATTAGATTAAAAAAATCATTATTTTACAAATCTTTTAGTTTTTGGAATGCACACACACACATGTGGGTGTGTGTGTGAATGTGTTTTCAAAAGCAGGTACTCCAACAACAGCTCTCTCTTATTGGAGTAATTCTTGACCAGGAGTATATCTACCAGTGGCGGCTGCTGGTCAGTCAAGGAGGGGAAGCTCATTTTTTTCTGGCCTACATCATAAATTTGTTTATTTATTTAAATGTAAATTCTACCCTCCGTTCCTTTTCAAGAAAATGATCTGTGACCCTGTCGTACCAACTAGGTGTCTTTTCCAGGGATTTTACCAGTGTCCTCTCAATGGCCAGCAGAGCTCACTGCTTAAATGGTCTTGGCCCGTTGTGTTGCGGGTGTAAGACTTGAGCCACTTTAAACAGGAGAAGCTCCTCCCTAGAACAACTGAATGTAAAACTCAGAAGATGCTCCGGTGGAGGGTTATACTTTGAGATCGCTGATTGGCTCATTTCACTGTCAATCAAAAAGGGATTCGGCCTCAGACAGATCATCCAATCATCATGCAGAAGCCGAGCGTCCAGGCCAGCCCACTGCCTCATAGACCCCGAGAGACGCTGAACGTCCGATGGGCGGGACAAAGCCCAGCGTTTATCCAATGACCGTCCAGTTTCCACAGTGGAACAACCCACTCTACGCTTCCCCATTGAAGTCAGAAGACGCTCAGCGTCCGACTGTGTCAAAGCGCTTAGACGCTGCGGGATGAGTGAGAAGGAAGTTGCGCCAGTTACCTGTGATAAGTAGCTGATTCTGAACAAAAGATGATGGTATTCTAGCGCATACTTATTCAATGAAATGTACACTACATATCACCACTTTTTTGGGGGACATTTTAGGGAAAGCTGAGCTTCCCTTGCAGTCTTAGAGCAATCGCCACGGAAATCAACTATGCTTTCATTTAAGTAATGGAGTTAAGTACTTGTCCATCACTGTCTACTGATCACATGACTTGTGAATCAAACAGGCAGTAGGCTGAAACATAAAACAATACATCCTTGATTAAAGAAGTAAAAATGAACAAAAGTAGCAAAGCAGCATGTTCCATGTGTCATAACCTGAAATCAATGCTGCAATAAAGTGTTGTATGAAACCACTTGATCCTACTGTTATGACACTTAGTTTAATATGACTCCGCTAATAAAACTGAATTCTGCTGACTGTTTTGAGCCGCTGCAACACCCCTGACATGACCTGACATATTCTGGAATAACAGGGCTCCCATGTGTCACTTAAACTTTTTAAACTGGCTTATAAAAGTGTTATAAAACTTTAAAAAATGACAAGAGGAAAGATATTTCCATCTCCACAGTAACATTTACACGTCCGATCATAAACAAGTGATTGATTTATGGAGCTGATAAGCAGTAATAGAATCTCTTTTCCGTGGCCTGTGAGGGTGTGATTCTCTGCTTTCTGTATTAAAAATTAAACTTGCAGCGATAAAAGTTTGTTTTTGCACTGTCAACATAAGCAGAGTATTCAAGTTTCTCATAAACTTAGATGATTAAGAATTGAAGTACATAAAGTTTTTATATTTACTGAAGCAAAACTCGAAATCTTGAATTTTTTATGTCATGAAAACTGAACTAATCATTATTATTCTGATGTCTGAAATAGTAAATGATATAGTTCTCTGAATTAAGGACATAATATTTAGCATTTAAACAAGACAGAATGCATTATCTGGTATTTCTTTTCTTAGGGTAAAGGGCTTCTTTTTAGCATAAAAGGATAGTGCTTTCTGTATGTTAATTGACTTATCAGCTTAAAAGATTTAAAAGATTACAGCCCCATCAACTCAAACTTTAACTTTTCTATACTCTTTCTCTTATTTTTATATTTTCTTATTTATTCTTAAAAATGTGGTGCTGATACAAAATTGTACAAATAAAACAATCCAGCATCAAAAAAATCCAACAACAAGAAAATGTACAATATATGAGAAGACACACTCACAACTAATGAAATCCAAAAATAAATACAACATAGGATAAAAAATGCAAACTGAAAAGCTGTAACAAATAAATTTCGACTTTATTTATTTAACACAGACCAATAAAAAACATAAAATAAGGATGACAAAATAAGTAATGAAGCAAAAAGAAATGGAAATGACACTGATCAAAAGTAGATTAAAATACACAACCACAAATAAAATTAACTTAAAAATAACAGATACAAACAATAACAAATGAAAAAACACAACAACAAATAAAAAAACACCAATGCAAAAAAAGACATATTGGAAAATAAAAAGGCGGGAAAATTTACAAAACTCAATGAACTAGAGCAACAAGAAAGCACAAAGACAAAGTCAGACAAAACAACAAAAACACACCAAAGTACAAAACACACACACACACACACACAGTTAAGAAAAACCTGCTGACAAAAAAGCAAAACAAAAACTTTAAAATTCAACTACACATCAAAGTGCAACAACCAATCAAATAACATAAATACAAATGTCACCAAATTCATAGAAGTCAATTTCAAACTTAAACACATTATAAAAACAACGTCTTAATAAATTGCAAAAAAAAAACACATAAAAACATAGTGCCTGATCAAAAACACCTCCGAACACACAAACAAATACAAAAATTCAGCAGCAATTTTACAAAATGTAACAAAAATAACCAGAAACATCAAGTTTCATTTCATAGTAATTTATGTCTATTCTTATTTGTAATAATGTTTTTGCTTATTTAATCATGTTTTTGTTCAGATGTTGCATTTTGATGATTTTTCTGTTGTTTATTTGTTGTTGCACTTTTTTGCAATTGTGTTTTTGGTAATGTTATTGATTTGTTGTTTTATTTTATTATTTGTTACTTTGTTTTCAGTCATCTTATTAGATTTTGTTATCATCATAACTTTTTTCAGATGTTGAATTTTCTTTTGTCACTTTTTTGAAATTGATTTGTTGTATTTTCGTATTTTGTTATTGTGTTTTAGTTATCTTGTCAATTTCTTATCATCATAACTTTTTTCAGATGTTGAAGTTTCTTTTAGTTACTTTTTTTGTAATTGATTTTTTTGTTGTATTTTCTCATTTGTTATTGTGTTTTGCACTGCAGGGCCAAGACAGAAAGGAGAAAAAAAATGAAATAAAAAAATCTCTAGTGCAGTCCTTTAAACACTCAGGTTACTTTTGTAAACCTTCCCTCATAAAACAGAAATGTGGCTTTGGAAAGACAGACAGCTATGATGGAAAAACATTCCACAATAAAGGGAAAACTTAGAGAGGTGAATCCGATGAAGTGAAGTACATGTCAATAAAGCATGCAGAACATACCTCAGACTTGGCTGCACATTTTCAGATGGTTGTAAAATTCCCTTATAGTCAGCAGTGTGTCCGATTTGTGTGTCTGTGTGCAGCAAAAATAACCTCAGAATGTGACCAGCTCCTTCTTTAAAGAAGGTGTTTTTGAGTGTACACCGTTAAAAGCCTGTCATGTTTTCATGTTCATGGAAAAATGACAGAAACGGGCCACATAGAATTCCTGTATAAACCCCAGTGTTTGAGGAGATAGACGGTTGGGTGACTTTTAGCCAAAATAAATACTTTACAAGAAGCTTGGTCACCAATGTTGGAAAAACAAATGGAGTCTCCAGATCTTGCTGACTGTGGATATAGAGCAATAAAACAGTGAACAAGGTTTTTATCATTGAAACTGTCTCTGAGGTGTGGAAATTACTCATGTTTTGTTGATAAATATTTCAGCTCTTGGGAGTTTTGTGTGTGCCGGACACACTGCATAACTTCATGATTGATTTCAAATCTTTCTCTGGAACGACCGGGGGGGCGTGATCCATTAGAAGGCTCAGAACAATTTTTTTCTCCAAAGTTCAGCTCTTTTCTTCAAAGTTCAGCTCTTAATTGGGTTGGAGCCTTTCTGATCTCAAATGGCTGGAAAAGACATTGAAGGGTGCATTGCAAGCAAGAGCTCATGTAATTTTTCTGCACACATGCATGGCAGCAAACTTGTTTTTTTCTATCTTGTCGATCATCAGAACATTGATCTTTTTTTTTTTCTTGTTGTTTGAAGTTTGAAGTTGATACATCTTTTTTATGACTCCTCTTGTCCATGGAATTTCCACTGACAGGTCATTGGTTCAATGAGTTCCAGGTTCAGGCCACGTTAGTGCTATGGTTGGTTTGTCTTCATGAAAAAGTGGTAGATTTCTCTCACTAAACAAAAAGGCAAATTTAATGGAAAAATGGGAAAACCTCAACCCATAAATTATTATGTTAAAGGATAAGTTTGGTTTCTACAGCTTTCACATTGTTTATAGAATGAAGTAGAACAATATACTCACCCAGAAGGCTTTCCTGATCCAAACAGTGCTTCGAGAGATATTTAGATCCAAAAACGAGCGGTGGGCATCCGTATAATGGTAGCACACGGGGCATGTATAGCGCCGCTCCTAAAACTGCTTTAATCATCCAAAAACTCATTAGTTTCACCAATATTTCATCATGGTCCGCTTGCGCTACTCCTCCATTACAGTCTGTGTCGCCCTAGACATGTTTCTATGACTGTTCTGACCTCTGAACTGAAAACTGCTCTCTGGCCAGCTGTTCTTCTCTTTGCTCACTCGTCCTTCTTTCGATGAGCTCCTCATCTGTAAACTCTGGCTCGAAACTGTAAGGACACCCATCATATTCAAAGTCCTCCTCCACAGCATCTTCATCCGATAGATATTCGTCCATTTTTCACAAAACTGGAAGAAGAAAGTTGTTGAGTAGCCGGCGGTCGCCCCTGAAACAATGAGCCGTACTGCGCATGCGCGGCAGCCATAAAGAAAGTTTTCAGTTCAGAGGTCAGCACAGTCACAAAAACATGGGTGGAGTGACACCGGACTGTCTTTGAGGAGTAGCGGGAGTGGACCATGATGAAATATTGGTGATTGTGAAGAATTAGGGAGTAGTTTCTGGAAATGTGTGGATTATTTTGACATACGGAGCACAAGGGCAGAATTTTCAGATTTCTTCACTCTGAAACCCAATTTTAGAAATGTGCTTTTTTCAGTGAGTTGTCATGTCCCAGGACAAAGCTTTTGAGATTTTTCAGCATGTTTCTGAGATGTGCTTTTTTCAGTGAGTTGTCATGTCCCAGGACAAAGCTTTTGAGATTTTTCAGCATGTTTCTGAATCATTGCTGACAATGAGGTTTGTGGCAAACCAAATTTTTATGACACATACATATTTAGGGCCCTTTAAAATCTGTGTTATTGTTTCCTAAATTCAATTTCAGTGTTTTACATATTCTGTTTATCTATCTCCTTTGTATTTTTCAATCTTAAAGGGAGGGTTCGCAATCACGGAAAACTAGCATGAATTTCAATGTAGCATCTCCTCAGGACTCTGCAGATATGACCGCATCCACGGAGACCGCCTCAGAATCCGCCATTGTTTTCAAACATGCAGTCACTTCCTGTTTTTGTGATGTCCGCAGCTTCCACCTCCCTTCTGTGATTGGGCTGTTAAGCATTTAGCTGAGTGAAGTTGTTGGACAATGGAAGTTGGCAGGACAGACATGCAGGATTTCAGACAATGAATAAGGCAAGTTCATCTGCTCTGCAAGGCTTGGGCAGGACGACAGTATGGGAATGATTGGTTTGGTTTAGTTGGCACCCCTCCAAAGGGGTCCAAACAGACCCTAGAAGGTGGAGTTATGGCGTTGTAGTCCATTGATAGGTCAAAATTTGAATTTAGTGTGGTTTGTTCACCACTGTTGATTACTAAAGGCATTACAAAAAAAAAAAACAGTTATATTTTCCTTGGTACAAATGTCAGTAATGCAAGTTACAATGTATTTTTAGTTTAACCCGAAATGAAGAGGTGTTTTTTTGTTTGTTTAAATACAAATTCAGGAAATACTCCATGAGATCAGCTGAGGAGAAAAGTTCTCTGCTGTTTTTCCTATTAATGTTTCTTGTATTGTTCCATGAGCATCAATGTGACTATTCCATTCTACTGTTTACAGCCTTAAAGGAATATTACACCCAAAGAATGATATGCCTTAATTTTCTTCTCACCCTCATGCTGAGTAACACTCTGGAGCACTTTTTTGATGTCTCAAATGCAGCTGGAGGTCCGGGGTGATTTTCGCTGTCAACAAACGTCCATCTAACAGGGGACGACGGACCCCGAAGAAAAAGGTCCATAAAAGTCCACAAAAACGTGCTTATTTTCCTACATAGACAGTGCACGTCTATGCGAGCGTAGACGTGCACTGTGGAAGTACGATATAGCACTGTTTAGGCTCGAAAAATGTACTAAATGACCTCGTTTTGAATTAATTATGGACGTTACCCGCTCAGGACACTTGGATTACAGCGGACGAGCAGTATGAAGGAAAATAAGCACGTTTTTGTGGACTTTTATGGACCTTTTTCTTCGGGCTCCGTCGTCCCCTGTTAGATGGACGTTTGTTGACAGCGAAAATCACCCCGGACCTCCAGCTGCATTTGAGACATCAAAAAAGTGCTCCAGAGTGTTGCTCAGCATGAGAGTGAGTAGAAAATTAAGGCATATTATTCTTTGGGTGTAATATTCCTTTAAGCCGAACTTAGACAGATAGCCACCACAGCATCTTCCACTGAATGTGTAATAAACTATTTAGAATATCAAATCCATATTTCATGTTATGTGACAAGGGTAACTTAAAAACAGTGTGATAATAATTTAATGCCTTACATTTCAAATACAGTAATATTATAATCTAACTAATTACTTGGAAATGACAGGAACAAGTAATAAATAATTCATCAATTTTTGAAGTTACCCAACAGTGGTCCATACAAAACAATGCTCCACTGAGTATAGGGAACTGGCGGTCCTCCACTGTTGCTTTTTCTTTACAATCCAGCTCAACTTCAGACCACTTCATCGTGCTGCACTGCTGTGGTGTAATTGTAAAATAAATAAATAAATACTCAAAATTTTGAGTTTAGAAACCCAGCCCTCAGAAGTTGGCCTGCCTTACGCTGCATTGTTTTAAGTTTTGCCAACTTCAGTTAGGAAAGAAGCCCATCTTTACATAAACAACTCAGTAAGGATAGTTGAGGTAACACTTTAGATTAATTTAATTTTTTTAAAAAATGTTGTTTTGATCACTGGAATATGAATTTAAATGCCAGCGTTTTTAATTTTTCATTATTACAGTGGGGTTCTAAGCAAGCTGTGCTAAGACTTCACCCAACAGAAAGACTCTGTTGACCTCTGAATGGTTATAATTTGCCATGAGTCGACGCTTATCATTAACAAATCCATATCAAGCCACAGGATGACGTAGCAGCTAGATTCTGTTGTTAGCCGCTAACTTAAACTATGTTTAAGTCCTTAGACTAAAACTTTACATTAAATTAAACAGTGCAGATGTATTATTTACTATTAAAATGTGACATGAACCTTGTCAACAACAATCCCCACCAAGTTCTACCAGTTAAGTTCCAAGGAAAGCATATTACGGCAGGAACCACTGAGTAACCACGACTACCATAGACTAACCCACATCATCCACAGAGGATTTTCCCATTCTCCCCCAGTTTCCCAGCATTATGGATTCTCAGCTTCCCTGCCTCTCTGATTTGATCATCCATGAAGGCATTAAAAGTGGACAATGGGGTTTGGAGTCCTTCCCATCTTTTTCGCAACCAGAGGAGCCAGTTGGTTGATCAAACTCTTAATGAATGAGGCAGGTCCATCTGCTCTACAAGGTTGATGTTTTGCTGCTTGCAACCACCATTAGAACTAAACTAATATCCTTTTACAGAAAGTCACAAAAGAGGCCACCATTATTTCTAGTTTATAACACACATTGTTTTGCTCTTTAAAAAGGTCTAATTTTTGAGTGCATATTATACACAAACAAAATATGCTGAATATTTGATCTCACCAACATCAGGATTACAACATCTGATACAAAATATTCTCCCTATCTGCAAACAGTGCTGCCAAACTTGCATTATTCTTATTAAACTGACAGTTTAACTGTTCTAATCCAATATTTTTGGTCTTAATGAGTTTACCTTTGTGTAATGATCGTGCAATCTCATGTGTTATGGTATCACTCATGTGCAAACACAGGGTGCTGCCACCTTGTGAGCAAGCCGACGCAAAATAGCTGCCTTGTGATTGGTGGAAGACATTGGCAAGTTGGTAGCTGCTCCCTGATTGTTCAGCACACTATGACTGATGTGTGAAGCAAAATGTTTTTTCGCATCTGGTTGAGAGAGAAAATTAGGTATGGTATTTGTTGTGCAAATACTGAAACTGATTGAATATATTTGAATTAGGTCATTTTTGAGTTGTCTGAGTGAGTAAGGTTTGGGCAAAATGTGTGTTAAAGCTGAACACAGCATTTTTCCTGGAAAAAAGCAAGAAAGATGGGGTGGGTATTATAAACCAGGGCATGTTATAGTTGAGAAATCACATTAGCTCATAACTTAGCCCTATCTAAAAGTAGTTTTGAACACCAGAGTGATTTTTACTGTTACTCCTTTATAGGTGCTGCTATTCATGCTGTTACATTTTAAGAAGCTTGAATGAAATGAAGATTAAAACAATATTAAACGGCAACGATTAAGGCTGCAGAATGTAGTTTGGGAAGCTGCAAAACCTCTAAAAATGGACATACTGTTACCCAAATTTTAGGTAACAGTACCCCCAACATTATAGGAAATAACAGACAAATGTGCTTCCTCTTGGTTAACCTTTAATGCAAGTTTTGTATCATATTATATCTCTGAAGGTGAAATTCATTTCATGTTGTTAGATTTTATGCACCGAGTGTTTTCCCCTGCTTTCCCATAATATATCTCCTTCCAAACTCCTTCATAAGTTTAATATCACCCTGAAGCTGTGCAGAAGGGGAGTGTGGTGAGAACTGAATCCTCCTCAGGGGATCAGGGGGCTTCACTTTAAGGCTGCAGCTTCTTTTCCAGGCTCCTGCTGATATTTTCCATGCTGGCCTTCCATCTGTCATTGCTCCTGCCAAAAAACAATCTCTTTCACATACTGAGCGACCGTAAACTGCAGATCAGGGCGCACAAAGCTCAAGGCCTCAGAGATTCAACTGTCAGTCAGAGAAGGGGGCACAGTTTTGATTCTCGAAGTGTAGGACAGGGTTAGGGGTGAGTTTATTAGTGTGTGAATGTCATGTTTTATGGTCACACCTGCTCTGAAGTTAGCTGCATTCATTGTTGTTGACATATTTTGTGCATAACAGATGACATGTCCTGCTTTTTTTTTCCACTTTTTACCACAGCCCAGCGCCACTAGTACAAAGCAAATTTATGTCAATAAGCAGAAGAGGTTTCTGGCTTCATGAACCAGTTCTAGACGGCCTTTCCTGGTCAACATGGTGTCATTTTTCTGCAGCCAGCCCCAGTGGAGATTTGGGGTACTACAACCTTTGACCCTTCCGTATGGGTGTATGCTGTTCGCCATGTCCACTTGTTGTTCATGGTGGTAGCACAGGAGCAGAGGGTTTTGCTATAAAAGCTAAAACAAGCTCAGTTGCTTCTGCTGCATCAATGTGGCACTGTGCTCCGTCAAGTGTACGTGATAAATAACACATCCCCACCTTCAGGGGTGTCACCAAGACAGCATTGACCAATTTCTTATTTAAAATGAGAACCTGACCTTTTGACTGTTGAGGCCAAGTGTGTGTTGACTTACAGCCATGCAGCTTTGTTTGTGCCGCAAACAGCTTGCCCTGCCATAGACGCATGGTGTCATTCGTCATCCAGCTACCATTTCAGTCAGTGGTTGTGCAGCCCAACAACAACAAGGACCACAAAAAAAAAAAAAACTGTGCTGTGTGTTCATAGATAAACTGCATCCCATCTATGAGCAAAATGCTAAAATAATATTAGTTTTGTCCCCTTTAACACTGACTTTCAAGACTATATCTCAACGTGATAAGACAGGCAGAGACAGCGAGACAGGGAATCAGGCTGAGTCAGAGGCACTGGACCTCCCACTGATAATCACTGTGATGAATGGGCACTGCCTTCCCACTGGGTGGTACGCCTTGTTAATGTCTGCTCCAACCAGACAGCAAACACCACAGAAGTACCAGCCACGTGTTGAGTCAGGCTGTCTGAAGGACGTGACCGACAAGCATCTTTCAAAACCTTAATTTAAGCCTGAGCACGGCAGCTGATGTAAAACAGTTTGTTGTTCTAACCATCCAGTAGGGCAGAAGGAAACTTTGATTTCAGGGTTCAGGATGACTTTCTTTTTCTGAGTTAACAGAAGAATCCCACAATAATTTGACAAATGATGATTTGAAGCTCAGAAAAGGGCTTTTATCCAAGTTTGACTTCATAAATACGAGTCTAACTGGGTCTGAATGTTGTTGACATTTTCCATTTCATGTCTGCTGCAGATTTGATAGATTTCCAAAGTCATATATCTGTCATACATCGCAGCATGCACTTTATGAAGACAGGCTGATGTCCAGACACTTCTTTGCACCACTGATATTCTGTTGCTCGTGAGAGTCCTGATTTAATATACGGCTCTTTTGTCCAGCTGAGAAGCTGGAAGATAATTTAGAACAATTGGAAATATTACCTTTTGGCTCAAGATGATACCTAAACCGGTGAGCCATAACTCAAAGATGTTTTCTGGATGAGCTGTAAAGGTATGCACAGCTTTTTATGGAAGAGTCTGAAGTACTATCAATCATGTTCAGGTCCCTGCTTTTTGTTGATATTCAGAGCCCTGAAATGTTTTGTTCTTGTTCATATTTCATTGGAGATAGCAAGAGGTAGTTTGTGCACCAATTCCACCAACAAAAGACTTTTCAGGTAGCAAATGGGGGACAAGTTTGAACGGTTTTGCACTCTGAATACATTCTACATGTCTGCAGTTGTAGGTCATTTTAAAAGTACATTAGATCTTGTTGTCAGTCATTTTGATATTCTGACTCCAAAATCCAAAAACTTCATGCTCTGTTCTTAAAAAAACTTGAAGAAAACAAACCCATTTTCTTCCATTTTATTAAGATTAAAAGGTAATTAGTTAGCATTAAAGTCCATTGGTAAGTTATTATGAAGGTACTGCTGCATTCCGGGCAACCCGTTTTTCCCACCTGTAACTCGTGAAACGGCTGGAACAGCAGTTGAACTTGTAACTTCCAACCTGTGAACTCGTAACAGATCAATGTACTCCGAGTTACGACTTGTGACGTCACATCCCTGCCTAAACAATATGGCAGCCTCTAAATAATGACAAATACTGTTAAGTATAAACTTCTGTTACCATATGTGTCGTTTCCCCGCTCATGTTTCACTCAAATGAGTTAGTTGATAAAGAATAAATCTTATAATGCCTGCCGTGTTGGTTAATTTAAATCCCAGAATTCCTTGGGCTCAAACCGAAGTCGTATTTTGCCTGGAACGCATTCGGGTTGGAACTCGGAGATTTCAACTGGGAAATTTTCAAGTTACGGGTCACCTGGAACACAGCATACAGCTGTAGTAGTGTAGTGTAGTGTAATGCAATAGTGTATGACTTACTGATCATTAAAAAAAACACAACCAGCCATTTTTGTAGTCATTGTTAGCAGTTAGCAATCATTGTTTTAAACATACATTAAATCTCATGTTTCTGTGTTTACCACAAACTTTTTCAGCATTTATCTGAAACTGGTATTCTAAATCCCGTTTTGTTTCAGTTCGGGAACCAGGAAGTGCTAAATGCTAGCTCAGTTCCTTAATGGACTCAGTCTTGCACCAGTCTATCTCTGCTGTTGGTTCCTTAATTTCCAGGACCAGCCTCATGTGAAAAATCAATTAACATCCCTTTTTACCACCTCTGCAATGGCTTCAAATCATTGGTGCTTGTTCTTTGAATGCCGTTTACTCACTACTGGTTGACGATCTATGTAATAAGCCAGAAAATTCCTGTAGAAATAAATCTGAGGAGTTTTTACCTGTTTATAAAAAGCAGAGATAAATAATGATGCCACTGTATGACTGTCAAAAGCAGACAGGGCAATTCCGATTATGGAGGCAGTGTTAATATAATTCACATCTGGCTGGCTAACAAGCTAACTTCACATAATATTTGGAGTCCTTGATGGAGGTGTTGAAATGATTTTGGCGTCAGAGGCCTGCTGTTGGCAAAATATTCTGTGAGTAAAAGTGTCTACATTCATGCCATGAGAGAGAGAGTTATACAGTCTTGCTACATCGAGGGATTTGTGCTCAATGAGGGGCTTGTTTACTCCAGTTAAAACAATTTTCTAAACATAACATTTATATGGTTTGGCCTTTCAGCCTCAGGGGTTCTGGACTGTCTCAGTATATTATATTCAAAGAGAAGTTGGATATATACGCTGTGTGAATGATGTAGTTTTTAGTCAACCTTATACTGTTAAATCAGATTCCAACCACAGTTGAGTATTTGATGTGTTTAAAGCCTGTCATCGTGTGAATTAAATGAGAGTTGTCACAGTACTGTATCTCCAAACCAAAGCACTTCGTTGCAATTTTAGTCGCGCTGAAGATAAATCTAACTATGGTGCCTTATTCCAGGCCACATCCTGTAGTTGTGTGAAACGCAGCTATGACAGAGAGGGTCAGAGCTATTCTAGTGACTGTTATGGATTATTAAAATAGATTACCATGATGGCCACATCACTTAACAAGGCTGCAAGTTTTCACCCAGTTCTGTCTGGAGTTTCAGTTTGGACAAAGGCCATGGTCTTGTTTGGAACCCATTTGTTTTACGAGGAATTAACCCTGTGTCTAGTCCAAGCCTTTACAGGAAGAAATCCTCACACAAGCCCACCCTCCCAGGTAACTGATTCTAGGTGAGACAAAATCTGTTATTGTTGGACTCTCTCCCATTGGAAACACTGGAAAATCACTTGCTTTTGATTAACTTTTGTTCATGTTTAACTAATCTGATTCGTGTAAAATTCGTCTCAAGTTAAAGAATGACAAAACTACCCAGAAAATGCATCTTTATTGTAAGGTAATTTAAAATATTACCAGTGACCAGTGTCAACTAGTCATCATCATTAAGGAGCCAACAGGGGTCAGTTCTTGTTTCTTCTATGAGTGTATTGTACATTACCCAAAACCAGTGAAGTTGGCACGTTGTGTAAATCTTAAATATAAACAGAATACAGTGATTTGCAAATCCTTTTCAACTTATATTCAATTGAATACACAGCAAAGACAAGATATTTAATGTTCAAACTGAGAAACTTTATTTTCTTTTGCAAATAATCATCAACTTAGAATTTAATGGCAGCAACACGTTGCAAAAAAGTTGGCACAGGGGTATTTTTACCACTGTGTTACATCGCCTTTCCTTTTAACAACACTCAGTAAACGTTTGGGAACCGAGGAGACCAATTTTTGAAGCTTTTCAGGTGGAATTCTTTCCCATTCTTGCTTGATGTACAGCTTAAGTTGTTCAACAGTCCAGGGTCTCCATTGTTGTGTTTTACGCTGCATAATGCGCCACACATTTTCAATGGGGGACAGGTCTGGACTACAGGCAGGCCAGTCTAGTACCCGCACTCTTCTACTACGAAGCCACGCTGTTGTAACACGTGCAGAAAGTGGCTTGGCATTGTCTTGCAGAAATAAGCAGGGGCGTCCATGACAAAGACGTTGCTTGGATGGCAACATATGTTGCTCCAAAACTTGTATGTACCTTTCAGCATTAATGGTGCCTTCACAGATGTGTAAGCTACCCATGCCTTGGGCACTAATACACCCCCATACCATCACAGATGCTGGCTTTTGAACTTTGTGCCTATAACAGTCCGGATGGTTCTTTTCCTCTTTGGTCCGGAGGACACGACAACCACAGTTTCCAAAAACAATTTGAAATGTGGACTGGTCAGACCACAGAACACTGTTCCACTTTGCATCAGTCCATCTTAGATGAGCTCGGGCCCATTTCTGGGTGTTGTTGATAAATGGCTTTTGCTTTGCATAGTAGAGTTTTAACTTGCACTTACAGATGTAGACGAACTGTAGTTACTGACAGTGGTTTTCTGAAGTGTTCCTGAGCCTATGTGGTGATATCCTTTACACAGTGATGCCGGTTTTTGATGCAGTACCACCTGAGGGATCGAAGGTCACCGGCAGTCAGTGCTGGTTTTCGGCCTTACTGCTTACGTGCAGTAATTTCTCCAGATTCTCTGAACCTTTTGATGATATTACGGACCGTAGATGATGAAATCCCTAAATTTCTTGCAATAGCTCGTTGAGAAATGTTGTACTTAAATTGTTGGACAATTTGCTCACGCACTTGTTCACAAAGCGGTGACCCTCGCCCCATCCTTGTTTGTGAGTGACTGAGCATTTCAGGGAAGCTGCTTTTATACCCAATCATGGCACCCACCTGTTCCCAATTAGCCTGTTCACCTGTGGGATGTTCCAAATAAGTGTTTGATGAGCATTCCTCAACTTTCTCAGTCTTTTTTGCCACTTGTGTCAGCTTTTTTGAAACATGTTGCAGGAATCAAAATCCAAATGAGCTAATATTTGCAAAAAATAACACAGTTTACCAGTTTGAATGTTAAGTTTCTTGTCTTTGCTGTGTATTCAATTGAATATAAGTTGAAAGGGATTTGGAAATCATTGCATTCTGTTTTTATTTACAATTTACACAACATACCATCTTCACTGGTTTTGGGTATTGTAAATAACGTGGCATCAGTTCCATTTTAGGTATGCTGACATGGTAATGACAACCTGCTGGGGTGAAATCGAAGCATCTGAATTGAAAAGACAGATTATTTAAATGACTTTGAGCATTGATTCATTTTTGTTAGTGCCAGACAACCACCCCGAGTATTTCAGAGACTGCACACATACTGTTTTTTTTTCTACCATCTCTAGATTTTACAGAGAACAGTCCAAAAAAAGAGTAAATTTCCAAAAAATGGCAGCTCTCTGGGTGAAAATGCCATCAGCTAAGACCATAAACTGAGGTTTCACTTTGTATGGGCTCACCAAAATTGGACAAAGGACTTTGAAATATGTCTTTTCTGATGAGTCTCTGCTACAGCATTCAGATATGTTGGTTGGGTCATTTTTTGGCATATACAACATGAAAACATGAATTCATCACTGCTTATATTAACAGTTTAAGGTAGTGATGGTGGTGTGACGGTGTAGGACATATTTTCTAAGCACGCTTTGGACCCTTTTGTCCAGTTGAGAATTATTTAATAGTCAAAGCCTACTGAGCATTGTTGCTGACCATGTTCTCATCTTCTAAAGGCTACTGCCGGCAAGATAACATGCCACGTCACAGAACTATAAATAATAGAAGACTGTTGTCTTGACCATGAAAAAAAGTTAACTGTACTGCACTGGCTTCCATCGTAACCAGATCTCAATCCAATGCAGCAACTGTAGTGAGGTCATACCTTTGTAATGGAACGGGAGATCTGAGGTACTATTGATCCAACAAATCCACAACAACTGCGTGATGCTGTCATGTCAATATGGACCACAAACCTCCAAGGAATATTTTCAGCACTTTGTTAAATGTATGCCTTAAAGAATTAAAGCAGTTTCGAAGGTAAAGAGGTAGTCCAAGTGGGTACTTGTGAGGTATACCTAATAAAGTGTCTGTGAATTTGGTTTTATTGGCAGTTCTTGTCAGTCAGGCCCACGTGTCCAGAAATAGTTAGGCTACATTAAATCTTTAAGGTCGATCTGTAGCTCTCATTGAAATCACCTGTAGTTAATTTGTGGTTCATGATTCTCCACACTTCAGCGTTCCCCCCTGAAAGGTGTTACATTCTTTATTCATACTTTGACTCTGGTCCATATATCACATGACATACACAAAGTCTACACCTGACCCTTTATGAAAAAAATGAAATGTGCATTCAAAAAGGTCTGGAGAGGTGAAGCATATGAAGCACTGCAGAGCACATACACATAACACCTTTAAAATGAAGTCATTTTTAATCCCTGATGGATGACATGTTGTTGACTTCACTTTCAGCTCCTCAGGTTTTGTTAATGAAAGAGTTTTTCTGGCCCCTCTCAGAGTATTCATCATTCTTGAGTGTTGCTGGAATATGGGGCACTTGTGAAGTCGAGTTAAACAAGCCCAAGTTCTGACAGAATGAGAGAAAATTCTGAGTGGAAATAAACTAAGAGGACTGATAGTGTGAGTGTGCTGAAGAACAGATTGGCTTTGGTTTCCAGGATTCCTGTTTTCAATTAATATGGCAGCAGAAGATAAAAAAAAAAATCAATTACAGATTCTCTCTCTACCATCCTACATATTCAGATTTACAGTGTGAGTGTTATTAGCATCAAAGAAACATGTACAGTATAGGCAGCTTGATTTCAATTTTGGCTTCAGACAGTTAAAACACTTGAAACCATCAGAGAAATTGCCAGTGAAATTCGGCATAAATCTTGGGTGCTGAAAAAACATGTCTGCCTAGGTCCTGCACACTCTACCAATAGACAACCCATTCAGAAGTTACACAAGCTATTTGTCCCACTCTAAACACAGAAATACATTTTACGTAAAATGAGGGGCAAAAATGTTTCTGCCAAAAAAAATCCTTATTGCCAGAAGTACATGTACAGTATACTAAAGTATCTGTTACTGTTTTCACCATATTAAAAGCTATGGAGGATCAACATTTATCTTAGATAGAAGCCTGACTATGTCTGTTTGGTTTCAAAAATCAAAGTTAGACAGACTGTTTAGTGCTAACAGAGTTATAAATAAAAGTAGCCAATCCAAAAGGATGTTCCACCTCCAAACAAAAGAATGTTGAATAAGTACATTTAGAGCCAAAGAAGAAAAAAATGTGACTGTGAACTTAAAATGTAATGCAGATGAAAGTTGAAACAAACTTCATGAAGATTTCTCCTTAAAAATGGATATATTATTGCATAATAAAAAAAATGAGATGGAGATTGCCTGTTTGGGCTTTTTTTTATCGACCTTTCAGAAGAAAAATCTGGCAGTTCTGCAACAATAGCCAGTCTGGAGCAGTCTGTGGAGTTAAAACTGACAATTTCAGGATGGATGTACTGCCACTTCAATGTCATTGATGTAAAAGGCACAAACATACACGTGTAAGTCAACATTATGGCCCGAGCAGTGCATTTGGCCCCATCTGTTGTGAGTAACTCTAAAAAGCAAGTGGCCAAAACACAGATAACTCAGTTGATGATGCCAGCGCTACAAGCAGGCCAGGTAACAAGAAGGAAGGACACTGAGGCGGAGCCATGCTGCTCAAGCTACAACAGCTTTTTTTTTTTTCAAACAAGTAACAGAAAAATTACTTTCCCTGGTAAATTCATGAAGGAGTAGTTCTATTAGTAATTCTGTTACTTTTTTTGGGAAAGTAACTAGTAACTATAACATTTTTGTAAAGAAATTTGCCCAACACAGCTTTAAAAAAAAAGCTGATGTGCCAGTGACAAATCCTGCAGTTCCTTTAGTGTCCACTGGGGGCGGACTGCAGAAATACTAAATATAGCATACACATCTTACAGCATAAAGCCAATTTCTATCGCAGAAATAAACATGAATACAACCTGGTTCAAAGACATCATTGTAGCCATAATCCAGTTACTTATGTCCTGATACTGGACAGGGGGTGATTTTATTTATTTATTTATTTAGCCTGCCAGTTTTATTTCCATTAGGATTCTAGGTATGCATGATCAGGAACATGATTGTCACAAGTGCAAGCCTGTGCTATGTTGCTGATGCTCAGAAAGTCCCTCTCAGGCTGTACTTTTTTGTTACAACTATGTTACGGCCACCACCGTATTTTGGGGAATTAACTTCTCTCCTTTTGAGTAAGTCTGAATGTTCTCATGAGTGCCTTTGTGTTCTGGTATGAGTGTCTGCCACTGTCGCTCACAGGTTGCCGCCACAGTAATTCATGATTCCGTCCACCAGCGCTGATTGGCGCAGAAGGTTTATTGGCTGAAGCAACCAATCAGGATTCTGGTAGAAGATTTAAGAAGCTGGCAGAATCGAGAGTGGCCAGCAAGCTGTAGTGTGCCTCTTTGTTCTTCATAGAAAGTGATGGTTAAATTTCTGTAAACTTTTTGAGGCACTAGATTTGTGATATACTGTAATTCCATTTCACACTTAAGAATTATTGTTAGACACATTTGGATGAGGTTTTTTTTATTGTATTTGTTTCTTTTGATTAGTTAGAACAGTTACATTATTTTTTGTTTCTTTCCTTTTGCTTAAACAACAAGATAGTTGGACAACTTGTCATTTTTCCTCACACTCATTTAGTCTTTAGTTGCCTCCCTTTTGTTATCATTAAAATTTGCTTTTGTTGGTAAATAACTTTTATTTTACCACTTAACTTCTGGTTTTATGTTACTTCCCTTTCCCCTGTCAAGCCAGTTGTAACAAGCTATTATAACAAAGGGACAGAGAGCCTGAGTGTAAAGTCTGCACAGAAATTAATTACTTTTGTTCCTCTATGGCCCTGTATCAGCCTAACCAGGTAAAGTATCCTAATGAGTCCTGCTCTGCTGGCTTTATCAGTCCATGTTTCATTTGTTCACTCAATTTTCAAAATAAAACCAAAAATGAAAAAAATTACTTGTTTTCTCAATCTTCTTTCCCCAAACTAAAATGAAACATCAATAACTATTTTTTCTAATTCTATTTGTGCACAAATGAAAATGAACAGATAATGAGAGTAATATCTGAGTTTGCCGTTTTCATCTGGTAGAAGATGTGTGACCTGGATGTGAACTTTACCGAGACGTTAAGAGAGTGATCCTTTCTGCTATTTGTTTCATTTGTTACATTTATGTGATCTTCAGTGGCAGTAAGAGAATAACTCTAAGGCCGGAGGACATAACCACATATACAACTAACACTGTACTTACCAACTTACCAACAACCCCCACCCACCAACCCACCACAATCAGAGGGAGACTACTAATTCCATCCACAAGGCTTTGCCACATAAATAATAACAATAAATCAAGTATTAAAAATCAAGTAAAAAAAATCAAGTATTTACAACACCCACCTTCCTCATGTACTCATGGTGGAGATGTATCTGCTCCACTTCTGTATCTATTTTTTGCGCCTTGTTAGTCATCCTGTTGACATTTTTTCTTACACAGCCACTTTCCTAGTTCAGAGGCTCATTCATTAAATGGGGGAGTTCCTGTATATTTCCAGTGTCTGGGCAGAATCTGTCTTCCGATCATTAACAGTCTGTGTCCTGTCCTTCAGCCCATCAGGCCAGTTCGGCCATACCTTTGAGTGACCAATGGCATACGGTGTGGGACATAAGTCTAAGCCTGTTATATGCACAACGTAGTTATGCATCCTTGTCCAGAATAACTGGATTAGTGTACAAGTCCATATCACATGGATTAGAGTACCAGCAACCTGATTACATTTTGAGCATAGTGCTGAATCCAACAAACCCATTCAAAACAATCTGCTTGGTGTCCAGTAGAACCAATGTAATAATTTGAACTTCAACAATTTCACTCTTAAGGTGCTTACACACTGGATGCTACTTGTACTACCTCGGTGATCACCATGCAAGGTCAATGTACAGCCGCGATGGGGCGGGGCTAACCCTCCTGCGATGCTTTTCCTGCGTAGAAGATCACTTCACTTCATGCGATGTCAAAATAAAAAAAAAGTCGATTTTTTCAGGCAAATGCCATGTGTGGCTGTGCTGCAAAAGCCAATCAGCGGTGTGTGCCTAGACAGACCGCAGAAAACTCACAGGTGATGCTGCTGCAGGGCATCAGCTGCAGTGTTTTGTGTTTGATAGGTGAGTGAAAAGGATTCAGTTGGAATAATGTCCACTTATAGAGCCTATTATATGATGTATGTTTCGCGGGGAAACTCTGGCGGACGTGACGTCACTGAGCAATGACAACAGTGACCAAAATAAGGTATTTATGGACACGTGACGATACTTCAGTGGGCAGCATAAGGTCTCACGATAAAGTATGACCCTTCACACATATTTTCTTCCAGTCATGGTCATCTGTTTCTATTATAAAGTGTTGATAATTGTACTATTTACCTGCCAATGATGCCGGATCAAAAACATCCAGACAGTATGTAATTTTCGCAAGTAACCATGTTGACTAGTGACTCATTGCTCTGGTTTCCAGGGTTATGTAGTTGTTGAAACCAAAAAGGATACCTAAGAAACTTTTTAAAGCAGAGTTTGATGAAGATTAATAGATATGTCTCAAATTGAAATCTGACCAAAGAAATATTTTCTGAACACACTTGCTTTCACCAGATAATGTAGACACAAGTTAAACCATAACACCAGTCACAATGATAGGAAAATGACACTGCTTTGCATACAAATTGTAAAGAAAGGTACAAATCATGGACATAGTTACAAGGTAATAAACAGCATTTAACAGTAAATATGTGCTTTCTTTTTGATTTCGTCTGGACAGGGTTTTTTTTTTTTTTTTTGGAAACACACCTTTGTGGATGGGAGGAAAACTTTAGTTTCGCATGGGCATAACCTAAACTCCTAGTTTTTGTTTCTTAGCAACCCCATCGTTAGGGACCCTCTTACTTACCGATTACTTTGCTCTACCCCCAGTGCTGGTTTTCATAAGCTATCATTCCACACGGCCCACTTAAATCCACTGAAAACTGTGTATTTTCATTTCACTTTTTTCTCATCCCTCTAACCTATAGCCCGTTTCTGGCTTAATATTTACACTCAGACAAATAAAAGATAAAACCAGAGCATTTAAATATTAAAAAAAACAATTCTTCTCCTTGGACTAAACTATTTGCTTATGTTGAAGAAATGACTATTCTGAATTATAGAAAACTGATCAATAACACTTCTTTTAAAGTGCACTTTAACAATCCCAAGAAACACCAGCACTCTTCTGTTGACATAATATAATTGAAGAGTGTATAAGAGTGTCCCTGTGGGGTGAAATGTCTCCTTTTTGTAAGAATTTTCCCTCCTTTTCATCGTTTGTCTCATTTGTTTTTGAGTTAAGACACTATTACTGATTAAATCTAAACCTCTTTTGAGGGTTTAACATTTTATCATCTTGAGACATCAGCACCTTTCAGACAAATGATTCTGAAAATTTATACTGTTGCTGTCTCTGGCTTCTGAAATATTGGCTTCAATATATTCAAACATTAAAGTGAAGCACTGAAAGAAGCTGGATGTTTTCACCAAAGTGTGCTGTAACGGATGAATAGAAAGCCTCTCGCACTTCCAAGAGTACTGTTATTAAGACATTTTTATCCCCTAATGTACCTTAAAATAAATCACTAATCAAATCTGTCTTCTCACTCTCTAACAGATTTCTCCATCACTGACTTTAAGAGCATGAGATCAGGGTCCACACTCTGTTTTGTCGAACAATAATGCATCTGTCTGAGGCTGAAGATTACCTCACCTCGTCATACACACTGATTTAATAAATGAATTAAAAGAGGAATCTGAGAACAAATGCTCTTTTGTGCTGCAGGTCATTCTGGTTTCCTTCCATCCCCACATATGTTTTCAGTTTTTATTGTTTTGGTCTAAGAAAGCAAAAGCTGCTGTCAGAAAAAGATAAGAGCCATCAAGCTGAGGAAGAAATCATGAATCAAAGCTCCTCTTTTCCAGGGGATGATGAGGCATTATATGAATCTGTGCAACACATGGACCATAAATTCTGTTGAACTGTACCTGGACGGACACACTCTGCTCTGTTCTGCATGGAAACTCAAGATCTCCTGGTATGAAGGGGGGTCAACAAGGCAGGATAAGATTTGTTCCACCGAATATCAGAGAAATAACAGAATCGTACTTTAACTGTTTAGGGGCAGCTCCAGTTCTGTCTTCAAATCTTGAGTTTGATTATTGTGATTACTTACTCCCTTTAGATCTCTGCTCTAAACAGTCTCTAAATGAAGAAAAGTGGATGTTAATAATAAAACATTTTATTCATATTACAAAATTGAAACTACTAGGTAATTAGGATGTGAAGATCTTGCATTAAACACATTTAGTCTTTATTTTATTGTTTCATGAATAAATTCATTGAATAAATGTGAGTATTTTTCAAGACAGTCCAGCTGCAGACTTCCACTCTCAGCTGACTGTCTTGGAGACTCTATACCTCCAAAGTCAGAAGGAAGTGACATAATGTTCACCTCCAATGTCAGACGGAAATGGTGTCATGATATTGAAGTAAAATACTACAAAATAAAATAGAGATCATTGTCTCCAAAGCTACATTTGGTAGACACTTCAGTTTTTCTGCATTTTGATTACCTTGATTTACTTGTTTCCTCAGTTGTGCTACATTAAAAAACACAAAGTTTAAAATGCAGGTCATCAGTAACATAAGTGTGTGAGCATCTCTGTTTGGTGTAATGATCTCAAGCATTTTCATTTCCTGAGAGAGACACAATTGATTTATTTGCTCAACAGTCCTATCACAGCCTCTGTGTTTACAGTCACTGCTGTTTTAACCATAAAACGGGGATAAAGGCAGCATCGATTCAAGGTTTTATTAGTTAAGCACCCTTCACACCGCTGCGCCCAAAAGCAGCTTCCCTGCCGGATGATTCCTCCAAATGCAAAGCGTTTTTTACATTTTTAAAGGGTCTGTTGCCGCCGCAGTACAAGCATAGAGTTCAAGGCGGCAATGATTGAGAGGTGATTCGGTGAATGTCACAGCAGAGCCTGCCCAACAGTCCTTCACAACACTGCCTCCCCAAACACTCTTAAGTGAAATGCTGTCTCATGTCAAGTAGAGCCGTTTTGTAGGGCTCATTTAATGTTTGCTTTGACCTGTGAAGCCTGCTATTTCCGGGTTCTCTCCCTCCTTCGATGTGATTGGCTGCTGCCAGGCGGCTGCCACTAGAAAGTTTCGGTGCAGCAGAGCAAAATTCATAGACATTATATATGTATATTATATGTATATAATAAGTATTTTGTATGTATAGGTAACATATTACACGTATATAATTTCTATGACAAAATCTGTGCACGCTCATGTGCAGTGTTCGTAATAACGGCGTTAGAGTATAACGGCGTTACTAACGGCGTTATTTTTTTCAGTAACGGGTAATCTAATTAATTACTTTTTCATGCGTTACAACGCCGTTACCATTACTAACAGGGAAATGTGGTGCGTTACTTTGCACCGATGTCAAGCAGCTGTTATCCGACCAGCCTCACCCTCAAATTCCACAGCACACGGAAGTGCCACGCCACAGTCTTGCCCTGACAGACAAGACCCACTGGAAGGGCGCACCGAGCAGCGCCGTGGCGTGCAGCCCCGTAGGGCTGATCCCCGGAGAGCCACAGGCTCTCATGATGAGCACAGCGATGTCACACGCTCATAAAACATGTTATACACTGAGAAAAGAAATAAACAACACCTCACTTCGCTTCTCTAAGGTCCCTTTGCTGGTCTCAACCACACAGCTTTGTGATTTATTCAACTTCTATCCGCCTATATCCTTGTAGAAAGTATGTTTTTGTCATGTATACAATGCTATGTATTTCTGTACCTCTGTGACTCACTTCTTCGTCTATGGTGTCGTGTTGCCTCTGGGACCCTCTGACTGACTGCTGACCTGATGCTCGTGCCTCCGGTTTTTACATAATGACAAACAATTGAGGAAATTTACGTTCGAGAGTCCGTGCATTCTGTTTTATTTTGAGACTTCCGGATACTCCACACATTGATTTCCTGTCTAGTGCTTCCTTAACAACAGTGAATTTACAAGGTTTGGACGCGGCTGCGCAAAAAATAGATCTGAAGCGAATCTCCAGCGCCTTGGCGCGCACTGGCTCTCACCAACGCAGTACTGCACTTTGGTGAAGCTTACTGCGCAGCACTTCGCTCCCATTCTAGTCTATCAGGCACATTCCCCTGCATGCGCTGTTGGAGAACTGTTGATGTCAGAGCTGCTGCAGCAGGTAACAACAAGGAAGGACACAGAGACAGAGACACAAAGTTCAAGCAGCAAAAGCTTTTTCAAAAAAGTAACGCATCAATTACTTTACCTGGTAACTAATTACATTTATGAAGGAGTAATTCCGTTAGTAATTCAGTTACTTTTTTGGGAAAGTATCTAGTAACTATAACTAATTACTTTTTTGAAGTAATGTGCCCAACACTGCTTATGTGGGTGGCAACCGCTTCTCTGTCCTATCGCCGCAGTTAAAACTGCTTCCTGTCTGCCACCATTAAAATGACTGGAGGTGGCGAGTTGCCTTGCGGCGGTGTGAAGAGGGCTATATAGTTATTGTTTATATTTACGTCTCGTCCGTCTCACATTGGAGGTGGCTTCCTATTCACATTGATTTCCCACATTTTATTTCTTCAAGTGGAAATTAAGTGAAAGTAGGGTAAACCATACATTAGTATGGACATTAGTAGGTTCTTCCAATATTACAGCCAACGTAATGAATATACAAGGTCAATTCAAATGGCTAGAATATCAGGTCTGTACTATTATTAAAAACAATAAAATATTCATTCATTTCGTAGTACAGCATTTTTTTCATGCCAAAGGAGGTAGAGGTTTTGGAGATCGGAGGTTTGCGCCTGAAAGTGAAAATATGTTTTTTTTTTTTTTTTTTAATAACAGAGTTATCTTTGATTTCTTAATAAAATGGATAGTAGAGAATGAGAATAAATACCCAAACAAGGTCATGCATAAACTGCAGAAGAGATCTGATTGTAGTAACAATTTAATCTTTATTTCTATTCATTAAAGGCTAGAAACTTCACAACATACGGTCTGGATGTGTCACACACAAACACACACACACAGGGGGCTTCCTGCTGCTCACTGAATGAAGGGGTGAGACAGCAGACGCAGACAGACTGAAGTCACTTCCAGCCAAAAGCATGGAAATAATTAAGAAAACTTTTTAAAACATTTTAATCATATTGGAGTCCAGATGTCACTGGCATCATCGACTCCCTCCATAAAAAAAACTCTCTGATTTACAAAAGTTTTACTCATGATTCTGTAATCACATTATCAATCAATCAATCAATCAGACTTTGGGATGTCAGATTAGGCTACCACGATGCGTTAAATTCTGTCTGACAGACTACATGACTCCAACCAATTGCATGTAACAACAGATGTGATGACAGTGGAAGAACGAAGGGCAACACTGAAGACTGCAAACAAACACTCGATTTAGAACAAAGTAGTTTTGCCTGTCAGTCTCCCGGTCCATCCTTCCTCCTCTGGTGAACAAGCTGGGGCATCTGGTCAGGGTGCCTCCTGGATGCCTCCTTGGTGAGGTGTTCCAGGCACGTCCCACCGGCAGGCGGCTCAAGGAAGACCCAGGACACGCTGGAGAGACTTTGTCTTTCAGTTGGCCTGGGAACGCCTCGGGATCCCTCGGGGAGTGCTGGAAAAAGTAGCTGGGGAGAGGGAAGTCTGGGCTTCCCTGCTCAGGCTGCTGCCCCCTCGATCCGCCACAAATAAGCGGAAGAAGACGGTACGGTATAGTGCGAAGTGTAAATCTGCTGTATCTCTGTCCATTCTGGTGCCAACTTTTCTTTTCTTCTTTCTTCTTTTCATTTTTTGCCAGCAGGTGGTGGACCTGAGCACAACTAAAGGTTAATTTATGAATTTGATCTTAAAAAAAAGATGAAGCAAATCATATATACATAATGATGTGGTTAATTCTTCAAACAAATTTTATAGAGATTTTACTGTTCAAATATTCAAATATTTCAAATATAACAAATAATTTCATGTGTATTGAACAAGTTGATAAAAGTATCCTCAGTTTTGGATCAGCGACTGCCCCCTTACAAACTGGTAGCATTGTCATTGTTTATGCGCAAACATCCTAGTAAATAGTCGAACACAAGCTAGTTATCTTGAAGAGAAAATGGCACCATCCAAAGCGTGCAATCTGTTATCAATCTCATGAATGAAGGGCTAGTGATGTTAATTGGTGAGTCTAAGTTCATGAGCCTTCTTTCTGTGATGCTTGCGATGCTCCTGGTGATAAATGTTGCTGTTGTCAATGATGTTTGACTCAAGCACCAGGCATTGTCCACGGTGCTGCTGTGCCATGTTTGTCACTGTTATCATAGCACTGGTCTATAAAATATAAATAAGATCACTGTTAAAATACTCTTTGGGGCTAGATATAACAGCTTGCAGGCCAGCTTTTGCCCAGGGACTGCCATTTGCCAACCACTGTTCTTTGATGGTATGCACTGATGTCACTTCTTATGCAAGACACTTCTGGCTGGTGAGACCGAGTGGCAAAATGTCTGATAAAAGGTAGTGCGAAAGACACTAAGGCAGTTGGACTTAGCAAAGATCCCATCAATCTGTGGCTAAAGACTGACTTTCCTGACATTTATATGTACTTAGTATCAAAACCATGCGAGCACATAAAGTAAAGCCTGTAGGCATAGAAAAGCCTCAAGTCTTTGTCCTACTTCAAGGCTGGATTTGTCACAGAAATGAAAGTGACAAGGACACAGATTGATGTGGTTGCATGTGAACAGGTCTGCATTCATGTTTCCTTTATTTCTTTACAAATGAAAACAGGTAATGATGACTGAGCCTGATCTAACTGTTGTGTTATTGTGCAGATTAAACATCCAGAGGAGTGAGTACTTTCTAAAGAAATCAGAGACCAGCAGCAGCAGAAATGTTTCCTGTAATGTCCAGTGTGAGGTTGTGGGGTGAAAGGCCATGCCTTGTGGCTTCAACAAGCCACACCAACAAAATATGTAATTTCAGCTATTGCCAATAGCTCTCACCTGCCCCTCAAGGTGCTACACCAAGCTGATGAGGCAGTCGCGAGTAAAGCTACAACCAAAAATCTAGGGCACGATGATGCTACTTTGAAACCTGCAGAGCTTAAAATACCAGATTTCTGGACGACCTACAGTAAGTTAGCCCATGACCTGCTTTGCTCTCTGTAGCTGCATGTCATTCAAAATACTTGAAATTCTTATGGCGACAACTGACTGCTACTCCACGCAGTTGTGAGGCTGAGTTTGTGTCCACGATGTGAGCTGTGTCAAAGGAGCGAGGGAGTCTTTGGTCAGTTGAATGTAGGAGGAGGGATGTTTTTAAAGATACAGCATGGATTCAGATGTGACAGGATAGCATTCAGGCTTGGAAAGGCTTTAAAGAGTGATGAAAATCTGCAAAATCACCCTCCAAATCATTCATAAAAAACTGTGACCCAGAGTCAGCAATAATTCCAACAGCAGCCACAAGCCAGCAGTCATTTATTTTAAGATTAAAGAGGGTTATTGAGTTTTATATTTTGTTTTATTGTAAGAGGACCAATAGAATATTTTATGAAATTACCCTTTCTGCTGTAATCATGGAAGTGATAACTGATGTGCTAAATTTATTTTGTCTTTCTTTCTTTGATTCAGATTGGGCATGCAGCAGGAGATCGCAGTGGAGGGGAAATGCATCAGGATCATGTCAAAACATCACTTCAACTTTGAAGTAAAACCCACTCTCCATACATTTCCAAAGACCCCATGTGCTGGTGCCTTAAGAATGTTGCAGCTCTGAAAGTTTAGAGATTAAATGTCCTTTCTCAGCAAATAAACATACTTTTTGAACTATCAAAATAAGAATCTGTTTTGTTGTTTCGCTGTCTCCCTCAAACACAATACTAAAACTTAACAGATGTTACTGGACTGATTTCAAGTACAGTGCCAGGTTCATATTTAAAGCCAGAATGCTGTGATTTTGTGTGAGGATCCCTCCCTCTCCATCCTCTCTCCCCCCTCCCTCCCTCTCTGCCTTCCTGCTCTGCTGCTCTGTGAGAGGGCGTGGCTTCCTTCTCCACAGCAGCTCCACACCTGCCTCCTGTTACTCCTTATCAATGCTCCCTACTTAACCAGCTCTGTGGCTCACCTGTAGTCATCGGTGGACAACTGCAGGTGCTTCAGACTCAATATTTCACATGAAGACAATCTTCATGGTCACAGCTCATACTGGGTATTGCAAGCCATTTGATTTCTTTTCAACATGCACTTTCTTTGATTTCATCAGTCTGAGGGTACTATGGTTACACACAAATTACATGCAACAACAATCAATAACAGTTGGGTCATTGTAATCACCCTCTCAACATGAATTTTCACTCAAGAAGTTTCTCAAGAATTTTCAGTATCTTACCACTTGGCTGCTTCTTCCTCGTATGAATAAAGGCATTACTAATTCAGAACAATATGATCATCTCCAGTCAGTCAGGTACTATTAATCTCTAGAAAGGAGCTTGCCAAGGAACTGAGAGTGCTCTCTCTCTCTCTCTCTCTCTCTCTCTCTCTCTCTCTCTCTCTCTCTCTCTCTCCCTCTCCATCTATCTATCTATCTATAAATAAATATATATTCACCAAGTCCAATGCAAAGCGTTGGGTGCAGTGGTGCAAAGCATACTGCCACCGGACTCCAGAGCAGTGGAGACACGTTCTCTGGAGTGACAAATTACGCTTCTCCATCTGGCAATCTGATGGACGAGTCTGGGTTTGGCAGTTGCCAGGAGAACGATACTTGTCGGGCTGCATTGTGCTAAGTGTAAAGTTTGGTGGAGGGGGGATTATGTTTTGGGGTGTTTTTCAGGGGCTGGGCTTGGCCTCTTAGTTCCAGTCAAAGGAACTCTAAATGCCTCAGCATACCAAGACGTTTTGGACAATTCCATGCTCTCAACTTTGTGGGAACAGTTTGGAGCTGGCCCCTTCCTCTTCCAACATGACTGTACACCAGAGCACAAAGCAAAGTCCATAAAGACATGGATGACAGACTGGTGTGGATGAACTTGACTGGCCTGCATACAGTCCTGACCTCAACCCAACAGAACACCTTCGGGATGAATTAGAGTGGAGACTGAGAGCCAGGCTTTCTCGTCCAACATCAGTGTATGACTTCACAAATGCGCTTCTGGAAGAATGGTCAAAAATTCCCATAAACACTCCTAAACCTTGTTGATAGCCTTCCCAGAAGAGTTGAAGCTGTTATAAATGCAAAGGGTGGACCGACGTCATATTGAACCCTATGGATAAGGAATGGGATGTCACTTAAGTTCATATGCGAGTCAAGGCAGGTGAGCGAATACTTTTGGTGATATAGTGTATTTATAATCATATCGCAGGAGGGAAGACAATGATTATTGCCATGTTGATTGCTTGTAGCACCCCTACTGTAGACATAACCTACCTGAGCAGTCTTTCACATTTTGATGGTCAGTGTAATGTATTCTGGGATAGCAAAGGGACCTGGCAGTACCACAGCTCCATAGACCAACCCCTTCTGCAGAGACTTTGTCTACACAAGACTGTGATTTTTTTTTTTTTTTTTGCTTCCTTTAAGTACAGTCAGAGGAGGTAAATAGTTATGTTGTCCGTCTCCATATACAGTCAATGATCTTCACTTTCGTCATCTGTTTATTCCATAAGCAGAGGCAGGACCACACTGAAAACATCTGTCATTATGGAGTTCAGGGCAGAGAAAGAATGTTCTGGATCTGCCAGACTCTTACTGACCCAAACATGTTCGTTCTTGCAGTATTATGGAAAATAACACACATCAAGAGCCAGAAATCTGTCATATTGGCAAAAAAATAAAAAAAACTGATGTTCTGATAGAGATTCTTTCAGCAACACAAGCTCTACATCAGAGATTTCATATTGATATTTTCCAGACTGACTGTTCTTACACACACATAATTAGAGGCCTAGTGTCGGTTTGCAGGAATGAAAGAAGTGCTCAAACAGGCTCTTAGAATCTTCAACCCTCATTAAGGAACACACTCTTTGAGTTACTTGTAAATCAATTCTCAAAAATTGATATTTTCTTACAGCTAATATGCTTGAGTTGAGCATTTAAGGACAAAATGAGAGGGTTTGTAAAGACGTCAGTCTGTGAACATTAGATCGCTGTCAGTTTGAAGGGAATGACTTTCAGATGGAAACACTGACACAATGTGGCTTTCCATGAGGTCCCTGGAGACTAAAACGTTTGGGTTTTCTGTTGAGCTGGTGTGGGCTCTGCATACACACGACAAGTGGTTGTTGTCATCTTCGGGCTGTCATTACTGTAGCATCTGAATGGATCATTATAATTTCAAATGTTCTTTTGTTGTGGCAGACTGTAAACCTGTCAGTGTTAAATACACCCTTCTCCAGACACAGATTAGAGAGAGCGAGTCAATTAGAAATTCTAACGCTGTATAATTACCTCACATTTACAAAATGTGAAAATTTAAGGGAACACAAGTTAATGATAGGGAATTATGGATGAACATGAATTATTTAAAGTGATCCTCAGAGTTAAAAACAAAGCATTTTAACATAACAACTTTAAGACACATGCATTCAAGGGAATTACTATTACAATCAAAATTAAATCATGACAGATTACAACACATCCGTCAGTCCTGTTCTGACCTGATATGACCCACTTTAGTTACCATTTTAGGCTAGGCCTTGCTTATGCATTGGTATTTTTTTTATTGTGGTTGATCACATGACTCAAGTTTTCAAAAAACATATTTCTTTCTCATGATACTGCATAAATACACAAATACACTGTTAGCAAACATGCAATTTTGTCCTTGATGTGTGGGCAAAAGTGTTTAAAATGCCATTTCCCTGCAGTGACTACTTTATTTACTTATTTCATCGACAGTGGAAGACAGCGGATGGACTTGGAAAGGGGGAGAGAGGGTTGGGTAAGACACGCAGCTGTGGGCCTCAGACACGACTTGAATCCTGGCTGGCCCCTTCCTTCATCATGTCTGTGTATGATTTCTACTCACTCCACCAAAACAGCACACTGCCTGATGGATTTTTAACATTGTCCCACCAACTTAGAATCTAACAAGATCTTAACCACTGACATTGACAAATGAATGTTGTGGCGTGTGAATGTTGCACAAAGCTGAACTGGAACGGATAGGTCCAAAGTTTCAAAAACCTTTAATCAGCACAAAAGTTCAGTACACGAAAAAAAAAACCCAAATCAGGCAGAGGTATCAAAACCAAAAGGCAAAGAAATGGTCAGAAATAATCAGTCAATCAATCAATCAATCAATCTTTATTTGTATAGCGCCAATTCATAACAAGTGTTATCTCAAGACACTTTACAATAGAGCAAGAACTCTTCATTTTGTGAATACACATAAAGGAGAAATACATATATACATATAAAGATACACATATACATATATATATACAAATATATACATCCAACACCCAACATGAATCCATATAGCCAATCATGAATCCCTCCATCATGGCGGCAAGAAAAAACCTTCTGTTAAGCAGCAGGAAATCTTGAATGTGGATCCCAGTCTCATGATGAACAGCAAATCCACACGATGCTGTGTTGGGTGTGAGGGCAAAAGAAGTGAGGTAAGAGGAGACAAGTGGACTAGAATAAGAACTAAAGTTAGGGACAGGTTCATGAACACAGACCTGTCATCTGATTTATTAGAGGTTAGCCTCTTGAGATGCTACATCTCATTTTCAGAAGGGTCCTCATGTCTGAATAGTTGTGGTGATCATTTTATAGTAGTATAACCAATGAATAAGAATTTATGGTAGTGACAAACTCATGGATGCCCAGACCACAAGAGCATCCCAACCATATTTGTCTCCATTAAGTATACATGTGTTAAAGGCCTCTTGAGATGTGACATCCCATTGTCAGAGGGACCTCATGCCTATGTGGTGATAAAAAAATAGATATTGTAGATGTATTGATCATGGATAGGGAGATCATGCTAATATCTACATGAACAGCTATAATGATAATGGGAATGGAGTGTTCCTAATAAAATGTCCAACTATGTGTCATGTCTATAATTGTAGTTTTTGAGGCTTCGTGACTCCACAGCAGCAGGAAGTCTCCACCAAGGATCCCAGGCCGCCTACAAGACAAGAGCCAGAAATGAGTACAGGAGCAAACAAAAGGGGCAAAAGCAGATGTGGAGAGAGAGAGAGGGAGAGAGAGAGAGAGAGAGAGAGAGCCCAAGAGAGACCCCCCCCCCCCCCCTCCCCCGGCAGTCTAGGTCTATTGCATCTTAACTATGAGTCTAATTTATGAACTAATTTATAAACTATAAGCTGGTCCCTAACTGAAAGCTTTATCAAAGAGGACTGTTTTAAGTCTAACCTTAAAGGTAGAGAGGGAGTCTGACACTTATCAATGTCAGAAACATTGAGGGACACACAAAGCAGAATTCTGTAAAGCGATGACACGAGGTACAAAGACAATCTGGCAGAGAACCAGAGGGGAAGCAGGGTCTAAATACACACAAACCTCTACAATCTGCTCAGGTATCTCTTTTTACTGTCATAGTGTGAGAGCAACTGTGTATATGAGTAAGGATGTAAAAGGAGAAAAAAGAAATGAAAGCCATGACCTAAAAATGCAGCAAAGAAAGAATGAAGCTGAATTATAAATATAATAAAAACATGTTAGATTGCAAGTTCTTCCCCTAGTTATTTTTGTTCAGCATGCGGTGCACAAAGTATGTGGATAGAATATGGGTAAACCAGCCAAAAAAAGACTCTGTAGCTATAACAAGTAACGGGAAGCAAAGAGGATATGTGTTGGCCCAGTTAGTGGCGACCAGAGAGCTTTCTGCTCTTTGTGCCGCTGGAAGTTTTTCATCAGCCACAGCGGTGTCAATGAGCAAAACACATTCTCCAAGCACAAAAAACAATTCTACAACCACAAAAAACTTTCACATGACTTTTGGCACATATTTTCCACCATGAAGCTCCACACGAAAATGCACTCTGATCCACACACATGCCAGAAGAGTTTCTCAGTCATGTCCTGCAATTCACACTCCACAGCAGCAGGTGTCCTTGTTGGTTCAATTTAAGGCTGCCAATTTGACTAACTTTGTTTTTTATTCTGTTTCTAATTTAATTAAATCATAATATGGCCACACATTATGTTAATAACTTCATGTCACGGGTTCCTTTAGAGGATCGTAAGATAATAGCTCAGTCGGAAAACTTCTTTTTGGTAAAATGTATTAACACCAAGTTCCCAAACATACCAAAAAGGGCAAAATATTTACAGTGCAGGATCAGAAAGAAACAAAGTATTGACACAGCAGTTTTTCAAGATTTACTCAGGCAGCTAATAGTCCACAATGCCACTGGGCCAAGTACAACTTCTGAATGAGCAGAGCCCCCCCTTAAATACCCCCATAGCCCCTCCCCTGGGCAAACAAATAATAATTTACAGGGATTTAAGGTATAACTTAACATTTTAACAAACATTTTTACCTTGGCATAAAAAGGAAACAAAATGCCCTTCATACGGCTGTTACTTTACTCATGTAAACTTAATAAATCAGAAAAGAACAGAAATTGAATTATAATGGTGCAGTCCGTGGTCACATGGTTCTTTCAAGCGCCACCAAGCGCTACTTACTGCGTGACCAGGAAGTGCCCCGGTTTGGCCCGTGAACAGAATGGCGCACGTCTGCAGCAGCAGGTGAGCCAAAAGTGTGTCTGTCTGTGCCGCGTAGGAGCCGAGTGTGCATCCTCGGCAGCCTACTGCAGGATGACAGTGTGTAGACGCAGGACCGTGGGACATAAATGCGGGACTGCTGAGAGACAATTGTGGGGCTCAGTTTACCGGAGCTTGGCTCCACAGGAGCAATGGAAATGCTCCGCGCGCTCCCGGCCCCCATGCTCTCCGACCAGCAGAGAGAGAGAGGCGCGCACTGAGCATGGGGAGAAGTAGCTTTTAGAAACGCTCCTTCACACTTAGATGTCTTGGTTTTTAAATAGAATTTTGAGGAGAAAGACGACCTTAGTCCACACACATTTGTACAGGTACCATCTAACGTGACAATTTTTTGTAGCTGTAGAATTTTTATTTGTACTTGAAGAATATGTTTTGTACTTTTTAATTTGTTTCTGAAGTAGGATGTATTTGTTTGATGAGTATGTTTCTTGTTTGGAAAACAAAATGCATTATTTTGTTACTGATGCTTTGTACCTTATTTTCCAGACAATAAGTCACACTATTTTTCATAGTTTGGTTGATCCTGCAACTAATAGTCCGGTGCGATTTATATATCAAAATATACATAATTTAATATACTGACAGACATGAACTGAGGAGTACACATTACTATCCACAGCCGCGAGAGGGCGCTCTAGGCTGGGCCAGACGAACAAAATGCCCCCCAAAAAGCAGAGGTTACTCTTAAAGGAACACTACACCCAAACAACGATTTGGCCTCATTTTCTACTCACCCTCATGCTGAGCAACACTCTGGAGCACTATTTTTCATAGTTTGGTTGATCCTGCAACTAATAGTCAGGTGCGATTTATACATCAAAAAATACATAATTTAATATACTGACCGACATGAACTGAGGAGTACACATTACTATCCACAGCCGCGAGAGGGCGCTCTAGGCTGGGCCAGACGAACAAAATGCCCCCCAAAAAGCAGAGGTTACTCTTAAGGCTCATTTATGCTCAACGTTAAATACGGATCCGGATACGGACAGAGCTCTCTGTTCGTGCTTTGCGTTCTTTTTCGTCCATATTTCTGGGCGTATCCTTGAAGCTTACGGATACGGACCAGACGGAGCAGTACCACCGGAAACCGTGGCGGCAGTGTTGCTACTGTCACTCTGATACTCATCTCTGGAGAGAAACATAGAAGAATATGGCGGGGCTCTTCAAAGAAAAGTTGTGTGAGCTGGTGCAAAATCAGAAACATATATATGATGTTACTTGTCCAGGACACCATGACAAAATCAAACTCCAAAACAGCTGGGAGGAGATCGGGAGGGAGCCAAATGTTCGCTCTTTAGATGCAAAGGAGAAGTGGAGGTCGGTGAGAGACAGATTCATGCCCCCTGGTGGATGCAATGGTCAACATCCATTGCCAAAGTAAAAGAGGCATGGGAGTATGTGCGCAGTGACGAAACCATCGTTTGAAACGGACGTATACTTTTTCATGCGTATGACGAGCATAAATGAGCCTTTGCTCCAATGAACAAAATGAAAAAAGCTAATCACAGACCAAAAGCAAGACGGGCAGAGCTGGAGTCCACATATGGGTGCTTGAACAATGTGCTGCCGGTAAAGACTTGGCCCATTTATGTTCAACACCAAAGACGGACATGGACGGAGCCTCCTGTCTGTGCTCTGCGTTCATTCCACAGTATTACTGCAGGTTTTCATAAAGCCTACAGATATGGGCCAAACAGAGCAGTACCACTGGACACTGTGTGGGTAGTGTTGTTGATACAACACATATGTCTAGTGAGACATTAAGAAGAAATAATAATGGTGAGCTTTTTGAAGAAAATCTCTGCCAGTTAGTTAGAAATTACAAACATCTTTATGATGTTACTTCACCTGGACTCCGGGACAAACAAATGCAAAAACAGCTGGGAGGACATTATGCTACGGCCACACCGCATGCGAATTGCCGAACTTAAACGCGCGTAGTGCCTGTGATGCGCCGCCCGAGGCTGGACACTGGACCTTTTTGACAAGATGAGGGGTGACGCATGTCACTACGCAGGTGGAGTAGAGAGCCGGAGCCAGTTGGACTCAGTGATGACCCATGCAGGCAAATCCTGCTGGAAACGAATATTTACTGAACTTGCCTTCAAAACCTGTCTCCTCAGCGACTTTCACCCAAGCCTGCTCTTCTTTGTTTCAGTCTCTATAGAGTTCACATGTAACGAGTTTAGTAGAAAAAAAACATATAATTCACCAAAAGTCACCCTCTGTTATTAATAATGTTAAATCTTTTTCTTGTACGTGTTTAGATGTTTTATTTTGACGGTCACTTCCGGCGCGTCATTTCCGGTACCTTTCGCGCTCCTCTCCTCAGATGCCTTTAGGACATGATGAGGAGAGGTAGGTTTTCAGGTTGGAATCTGTTCAATTTGAGTTGAAACACAGTTAACACAATATATAGTTGTTTCTATGTATATTTTTAGGCTCACAGATTATATTTAAATGTTACAAACATTTGAAAGTTTACTTTGGAAGTGTTTGAAGTGTTTAGCGCATAAATTTTAACAGCTAATTTACCGATCTCAAACTAGGCTAATGTCACTAGAGCAGGAAATGCTGTCGGCCATGCTCTCTGCTCCCCTTTTAGAACTGTGCTGGTGGAGAGCAGATGCATGAATTGTGGTCCACTGAAAATGTGTTTATTTTGTACAGAATAAACCTGCTCCAGTGACAAACTTGCTGTCTATGCCCTTCCATCTACAAACACAGAGGGTATATCGTAGCAGACACGCAGAGTCAGGTCAGACGGGCTACACACACGTTGAATCGTATAGCTCCCGATAATGGCAAACAGCGCAGATCAACCTCTCATCCATCTTTCAGCGGGGTTGGAGCCAGGGCAGGTGGACGGAGCGTCACACTGCATCAAATCAATGATGTTGGGGGGAATGTCATCGCTGATTGGCTGCTGCGGCACAGCGTCACGCCAAATTGCATAGAAAGTTTAATATTTTCAAACGCGCCGTACGCTCCATACGCACCGCGCCAAACATGTCCAACGCGCTGCCCGGGGCGAATCTGCGTCCAAATGCGTCTTTGCATTGACTTTGTATGTAGTCTCAACGCGTGTCTTTGCGAATTCGCGTGCGCTGTGGCTGTAGCATAAAATATATCAGTTGGCCAGTAGTGAAGGAGAAGTGGAAGTCTGTGCAAGACAGATTTGTTCGAGATTAGTCTGGTGTAACTTGTATATGTTTTTATTCTCTTCATGTCGTATTTTTTGACTGATGTGATTTATACTCCTGAGCAGCTTATAATCAGGAAAATACAGTACTTGCAAACCACTCTGAGTTTGTTTGTGAATTGTTGGGCCTGAGCACAACATGTTGTGTGTGTTTGTGAGGTTTTCTTATGATTCTAACTCCATAAACTTTGCCTCACCTGGCTTGGTGCTGCTTGCTGAATATTTGTACAAATCTTCTCTGATGTCATTTTACAAACATCATATAAAGTGGACATGTATACCATTTTATCTTGTGCAGCTGCAGCTTGTCTCCAACACCATGCCTTCAGGATGACAGACAACTGTCCCCAGAAGGATGCTTCAAGTTATACATCAGGAGTCCAGTCCTGTGGAGACAGCAGATGGACCCAACAGAGCTGACGTAGCATCCAGTACATACTGGCGAGCAGGACCCAACGTTCGCCAACAGAGATGAACGCAACTGTGACTAAGTGTCACAAGGGTAAGCAGAGGTTAACTTTTGGTGGCATTTACAAACCTGTCAGATCAATTTTAGCATGAGTAAAATTTGTCAACACACTCGATGAACATTAGTGTTGCCATATTTATGTCAACTTTGCCTGAATTAGCTTGGGCTGCTAGCTGTCTCCTCTAAGTCTACAAATGTTGTCCAAAACATCAGAGTGTGCATGTGTCTTTAGATCTGTGAAATTCAAAGCTGACTGTTGCATTTTTTCTCTTTCCTTTTTCATAAATTTACCTCAGTGGCATCATTTTCAAAGCAAAGGGTGAAATACGAGTTCTTTTAAGTTAGTGCTATCTGTCAGCTATTCAAAAAACATAACTTAAGTCCAATGCAATAATGGATAACATGTGTATTGTTCTTTATGTGTTATGGCTGGAGTTTGTTTAAAAAAAAGGACCATTACGTGCAAACACAATGATAAATGATGACAATGTCCGATATGTCTCACATCTGTGTGTGTCGTAAAGCATAGCTTGGCTCAGGAGAAGCTCATCTGCTGAACTCTATGACACACTGAGTGAGAAGGTAAATCAGGTCTGCGTTTCTGCTTCACTTTGAAAATGATTCACATGAAACAGTGTTCAAGGTTTCGCAGAGGAGCTTGCCAAGCCAGTCGCCATATAATGACTACAGGTTTTTATCTCACTTTGTTTTTTTCTTCATCTGAGCAGATATATGTTTTTCTGGATGCTCTGTACAAAATAGTCTAACGTGTATTTTGAAGGTCTCTCTTTGCCTCCACACAGGCTTTGAACCAAAAGCTAACCACTGTTTACACACTCCCACTCCCACAGAAGAACTGTATAGGAAAACATCAGAGAGCAAAAACCCACAGAAACAAACTGAACTGTCACGGCTGTTTCTATGCAAAGATTTACTGTAAAATTGAATTTTCCTAAACACAGGAAATTGCACCATTTGAGCCAGATTAAATATATACATTGGTCGACTTGTGATGTATTGGACTAATGAGTGTGGGGACTCCTGATTATGAGTCTTTGCTTTTCTCGGCATGAGCAGCCATCTGATCTGTTTGTCAGACACGGAGCTCTCTCCTTCTTCAAACAGATTTTTTATTGCTGTTACAAATACTATGTGACTGGCTACACAAAGACTCCTCTGAAGTGGGCTGGACAAAAACCAAAAAACAATCTTTTAGCAGGCAGATCCTGTTATTATTTTGTGATTTAAGTTATTATAAATGCATTACGATCAATTACGTTAGAGTAAAAGTTCACAGCTGTATCAAGACTTGGGCAGAAATATCAGAGGAATCTTGTTCCATTAGTATGCTTGTTTGTGAAGGTTTTTCTACCCTATAATGCAGTAATTTAGGCAAATTAACAGCTGTACTCAGATCAACAAGCTTAAAGAAGCTCTTAAATCAGGCTTCTGTAACAAAATATCTGGCGTCTTGCACCTTTGTCAAACATATTTATTCACTTTAAACTTGTCTGGATAGTACTTGGAAGGAGTAGATGTAAATGTGACTATTACAGAGACTCTAATGGTCCTTATGTTTGCTTCACACAAAGCATTTCGGAAAGCAGTGCAGACGTCGCTCCTGTTTTCCATGAAGTTGTCATTGTGTACCCTCAGTGCTCATTTTGCCTTAAAGGATAAGTTCCGTTTCTACAGCTTTCACATTGTTTATAGAATGAAGTAGAACAATATACTCACCCAGAAGGCTTTCCTGATCCAAACAGTGCTTCAGGAGATATTTAGATCCAAAATCGAGCGGCGGACATCTGTATAATGGTAGCACATGGGGCATGTATAACGCCGCTCCTAAAACTGCATTAATCGTCCAAAAACTCATTAGTTTCACCAGTATTTCATCATGGTCTGCTTGCGCTACTCCTCCGAGACAGTCCGGGGTGGCTCCACCCATGTTTTTGTGACTGTGCTGACCTCTGAACTGAAAACCTTCTTTACGGCTGCCGCGCATGCGCAGTACGGCTCATTGTTTCAGGGGCGTCCGCTGGCTACTCAACAACTTTCTTCTTCCACTTTTGTGCAAAATGGATGAATATCTATTGGATGAAGATGTTGTGGACGAGAACTTTGAATATGATGGGTGTCCTTACAGTTTCGAGCCAGAGTTTACAGATGAGGAGCTCATCGAAAGGAGGAAGCCGTGCTGCGCATGCGAGGCAGCCGTAAAGAAAGTTTTCAGTTCAGAGGTCAGCACAGTCAGAAAAACATGGGTGGAGCGACCCCGGACAGTCTTGGAGAAGTAGCCCGAGCGGACCATGATGAAATATTGGTGAAACTAATGAGTATTCTGGACGATTAATGCAGTTTTAGGAGCGGCGCTTTACATGCCCCGTGTGCTAACATTATACGGATGTCCGCCGCTCGATTTTGGATCTAAATATCTTCCGAAGCACTGTTTGGATCAGGAAAGCCTTCTGGGTGAGTATATTGTTCTACTTCATTCTATAAACAATGAAAGCTGTAGAAACCAAACTTATCCTTTAAAAGAAGAAGAGCATGTACCCTATTTGAACCAAGAAGTGTATTGAGGAGTGGTCAGTCACAAAGCTGGTGAGTTCCTTTCCTGAGGATGCAGAAAACGAATGCCTCTTAAACTCCCTGTACTGGGATGGGCAACTTTTATTACCAACAGGGCTAAATAAAACCCCTGAGGGCCACACTTTAAGAATGATCCAATTTCTTCAAGTAGGAAAGTAACTTAATAAACAACTTCAGCAAATCTAACAACATCCATGTCATCTGACTCAAACAGAATTATTATGCATGAGCCAATGATCTTTACACTAAATTAAATCCACTTAAATGTCCTGTTAAACCTCTGAGAACATGACTTTTTTTTTTTTTTTTTTACAATTTAATAGAATATCAAAGTTCACTCTGTCATTCAGCATCCTTAAATTGTAAAAAAAAAAAAAGCTTCTAAAAGTGCTCATTTTACGGTATATAAGATTTCTTAAGACATAGATAGTTGCTATCCCTTTACAGCGTGGAGGCGGATTGGGCAAAGTAGTTTTGTTGTCTTTGTGTGGGCAGGAATTTTGTTTTTATTTTGTTTTGTGCAAAGTTAATTACATCATAAATGACAATCTAGATTGCAACCACTTTTTATCACGTCGCTGATGTTAAGTGGGTATATCTCTCAAAAACCTAATGGCTTAAAAACCATACAAAGATCAGACAGAATATTTTTAGTTGTTTTTGCTCTTTGGACGACATTTGTAAGTGTTGTTGTCTGTAGCTGTGGAGGTAGAAGAGATATAACATAAAAAAAATACATTGAATTAAAACCTGTTTCTCTAAAGTAAGAGCTGTAGGATAAAGCAGAGAAGCTAGGAAGATGTTGCAACTCTTTATGGTGAATTAAATTTTTGAACTGTCGAGCCATCACCAGCATCGTTTTGAGAAATATTGAAATTGTCTGTCTTGGAGAACAGCTCATTTTGAGGAAAACAAGGTTGAAGCTCACAGTCGGTCAGGTTTGTAACTATGGCGTTTCAATGAAAAGTTATTGACCCTGAAAGTCAGAATCTGTGAATATTTCTCTAAGATGGTAGGAGGCATAAGATGAAACCTGCTGTTGCAGTTCAGGGGCAGCTGCGGCTATACCCTCAGCAGCTCTGGCACAGATATGGAGATGGTGGTGATATTAGTGCTGTTTCTGAAAACAGGTACCTTAAGTCTGAGGCACCAACACTACCTTCACACTCTCCTCTTGTCTCTTTTACCCTAATGTTGTGTGGTATGGTCTGAAGAGGAAGAGCGTCCACTGACGTCTCCTGTGCCACTTAGTATTGTCAGTTCAGATTAAATAACCTATCCAGAATGAGCCGTCCTGAAAAAGAAAATGAAAATGCAGTTTGGATGATTTACTTTTCATCAAAATAAATAATATAAAATAAATAAAAAATTCTGTTAATTCATTTTAATTTGGATTCCGGTCCTTTTTTGCCTCCATAGTTTCAAATGTCTGTCTTTCAAATCAATTATTTCACTATTCATGCATAACTTTAGTTCTGTTACAAGTAAAGTAGGTGCCATTTGTTGATACTGATAATATGGATACCATCATTTACTGCATGTTTTCCATCACAGTAAAGACTTCATCAGTATCTGTATTATTTAGTATTTGTAGTATTTGTCTTAGTGTAGCATTGCAAAACAGCCATAACATCTTCACAACAGCAGAAGAAACAGAGGCAATAGAGTTGCTGGCCACTTGGATTAATTTGACAATTATTTAGTGCTAAAGTTAGAATGATGAAATTAATTTTGAAACATTGAACACATTGCGGACATCAGTTTTGAGAAACCTCTTGGGCACAACAAACTCCCTTTTAGGACCCTAAGGAAAGAAGGAAAGAAAAAAAGGTGGAAATAGTAAGATTTTAATTAATGGGCACAGGAAGGGGTGTGAATTATGTGTTGTCTTGCTCCCTAGACTTTGCTATTTAACATCCCTTGACCATTCAGAGGTAAGCAGCGTCTATGTTATGATTGGTATTAGCTCAGACTGCATGAAACCTCGCTGGAGGAGATACGAAAACTGTGCCAGACACAGCACATGATCCCAAATGGAAAATCAAAACAACCACATCAGAAAAAGTCAAGTTGACACCTTTTAGTGAAAAGACCTATATGTTCGGCCTTCACATACCTGAATATGAGTGACTGTGTTTTGATTGTGCAGAGGTTATACTCTGAAACTCTTTAGTGACAGCCTTAAACTCGCCCACAGCAGATTTGATGCACAGAGTTATACTGTAAGTCTCTTGTGCTTTTGGTGGTTAGAACTTTGGCTTATTTTTAATGCTGAGTCTGAGAAGGATTTGTCAGACATTGCTGCTATAGCAGATCTACTCTGACATCCTCTCTCTGCGGGTAACTGCACATCAGACTTGTGGTTCTCTCAAGTTTCTCACACATTAAAGCTCCTCAGAACGACTGCTTTGAAATCCAAAGGCTCACGGTTTGCTGTAATGTAAGTCGAAACTTTTGGCAGCAGGTTGTCATTTTTTGCTCTTTGCATCACTTGCTTACAGTACTGTGTGGTCGAGGGGTGCAGTTTGGTGTTTATGACAGCTGTTAGGAGCAAACATCTGGATTTTGTATAAACACCTAAGCTGAAAATTCCTGATATTGACTGTTCTCTGGTCTGCAAATCAACCTGAGGCATTTCTGACTGTCATTTCATTTCTTTCACACATTCACTTAGTCTTTTTGAAAACTCGAGAAAATATTTAAAGTACAACCTCATTGTTGCATCCCTTTTGTAAAACAAAGAAGGATAACAAGACGACCAAAAGAAATTGACACTGACAAGAAATTTCACAGTGAAAGTGAAAAAAACAAAGATACTTCTTTGTTATACAACTCAAACAACAAAGGTTCTCACAATGTGGGGGGAGGATAAGGCAGAGTGGTTGTGCCAAATAAAACCAAAAATACAATAAAACTCAGCCTATTTTGATTAAATCCTAAAGTCAAAACGACAAACAAAAAGCCTTTGGATAAAACTAATAAAACAAGCTTAAATCTATACAAATACAGGTGGTGGCACAAACCAAACAACCCAGTGTGTCTAAACAATTATCTTACTAATTGCTGAATGTAAAGAGTACCCCAACTCACTTCTTAGCCTTAACGTCCCACCACAAACATTTCACACAGGAGCATACAAATCAACCAGGCTCAGCGTCAGAAGAAAAAGAGGAAGACACTGCAGGAAACTCCTTCTTTTAGCTGTCTCAGCCAATCAGCAGTCAGCTCCTCCACCTTGGCCCCTCAATCAGCAGTCAGCAAAGCCTCGCAGGCGTAATTGTTAGTGTACTGGCTACAAACTTCCAAAAAGTCACTGCTGAGTGGGCCAAACAAAAAGCAGCTGCAGATCCAGAATCACTTCCAAAACGAAAAAAAAGATTTACACTTGTCACGAAAGGGATTAAAGTAAAGGAAAAGTTATTATATTTCGACATATCTAGTCTTTGCAGTCAACAAACTTTTCCACTCCCACTCTCAGTGGTGTGGCCTGGAGTCACTATTCACATTAAATTACCTGAAGCAGGCAGTGACTTTGGTACAAAGAGATGGGCAGCATGGTGAAAATAGCTTCGTCAATTTGTCATTGTGAGTAAAGAAACATTTATTCCTATCACTTTATACAAATTATTTCAAATTAAATGCTGACCTATATATCAACAATTAGTCAGGCTAGAAAATGAATCCCAACAGATTATTTAAATTAATATTCTTTCCTTATGTCAGCTTACCATAAATTCAATTCATTATTTAAATTTTATTTCTTTTTGCCCCGACATTAAGAATGAATGCAGACTTGTAGTGGACATGCACAAAAAGGGCTGAACTGATCATATCTGTAAAAGTGGGTTATTTTAAAAGTGATTTAAAGATGTCACCGATTCTGCAAACCGTATACGGATTATACCAAAGTCAAGGAGCTCTGACTCTGATGGAGGACAGCACGGCCACCTTTAGTTTTGAGCCTCATCTTTGGAACAACAGAGAGGCCCTTGCTTAAGGATCTGAGGCTGTGAGCTACCTTATAAGAAATTAATTGCTCAGAAATATAGCCAGGAACCAGGCCCATGAGCACTTTAAGTGAAGAAAAATCAACTTAAAACTGATGGGAAGCCAGTGAAGGGAAGCTAAAATTGGGATGATGTGACATTGTCTATTAAAACTAGTCTAAAGCCTAGCAGCTGCATTTTGAACTAGTTGGATGTGGGAGAGTGATTTGTGGTTGTACAGGGAAGAACTGATTTACAGTAATCTATTCTGGAGAAAATAAAAGCATGGATAACTTATTCTAGATCAGTCTGGTTTAAGAATGACTTAATTGTAGCTATTGTGCGAATATGGAAGACGCATGACTGTACTACTTTATTAATGTAAGAGTAACAGTGAGGTTTGAACCAAATACTATTCCAAAATTGGGGCATGTGGGTCTGTTCTGACTGTGTGGAGGGGGCGGAGTTTTGTGAGTTAAAAAAGTGTGATTTCTGATTTAAAGTTGTTCACTTGTTGACAGCTGGTAGGCTTTTTGGGTCCTCAGGTCTCAAAGGCAGGTTGATCAGGGTATCGTCTGCATAGATCTTAATTAACTGGAGTATACAGAAGAAGAAATTCTTCAAACAAGATTCAGTCTGTTCAGGAGGAAAAGCAAATAGCAGGTCGCTGCATCATAAAATAATGTCAAATACAGAAACTTTTATCTAATTGTACATTCAACAGCGCATAGTTTCTTGACTTTATTTCCTTTTTTCCGCACAACTCATAAAATAACGGAACTTGTCAACTGCAAAGTATCTCACTGGCAGTCCTAGCTCCTTCTTCTTAAAGGGGCAGTGCTGCTGGGAGCCTTTTCAGCTACTTAACTGACGATTGCTAAGTACCTTAAACAACTCACTTCTCTTTAAAGGTGGGTTTAATTCTATCTCTGTTTTACAAATATGAATTCTCTTTCCATTAATTTGCTGTAATTCAACCAGAAGCTGTTCTAAGATGACACATAGTTATAAGTCTTTTAACATTCTGTCATATTCTGAAATGGCATTAAGGTCTCCAGCCCTTGAAGTCCCCTCCTTGCCTTGCTCCTCAGCTTAAGTGGGCCATTTAGAATTCAAGCATTTCTTTTTGAAGCCACAATTACACCTTTATTTGTTTATTTACTTATTTTTTCATACTTTTACTTTCTGTATTAATTACTTCTGCCTTGTTTCCCTGATGATTTTGCAACCCTTTCCTGAGTAAGGTGTTTATTGCAATCAGTGTGATAAGACAGTGTAATGGCAGCAGTGGAAAAAATCAGCACTGACTGTCAATCTACAGTAACTTTCAGCTTGTTATTCCTCCTCACATACTGGCTGTTTCATGACATAAACAGACATTGGTAAAAAGAAGAGATCCTGCTTTATGTTGGGATTTTAAATAGAGAGTTTGAGACAAATTGGCTGTGCATTCAAGCAGATCCAATCAGAGAGACTTGAGCCCTATATTCTGTAGATGATTTAGTGTAATTCAGTTAATTCAGCAGGGCTCTCGCAGTACTCCTCCAGATGTTCTTTGAACTCATGGAGTGATTATTAAAACACACTTCTCCAGCAGGATTTGGTGGTTACCATCAAAAATGTGTCTAATGAAGCCAGAGGTCTGGGTTGTTTTAATGGTTATGTCGTGAGATATTAGGTTTCCAACTGAGCATACATTATCTACACCAACACTTACACCAAGAGACAATGTTGTCTCTGTTTCTGTTTACCCTGTACACTGCAGACTTCAAGTGCAGGTCTGAGTCCTGCCACATTCAAAAGAACTTTAATGACAGCCATTGTGGTATGTATTGAGAATGGGTATAGAGAGGAGTACAGGGACCTGGTAAAGGCCTCAAGTGGCTGGAGTACTATGAACTACCTCCTGCTTAACACCTTAAAGACTAAGAAGATGGTCATTTTCTTCAGGAGGTCGAAGCCCCTGCTCCAGCTAGTCACTATGAGAGGGGAGGCCATAGAAGGGGTGCAAAACTACAAGTTCTTAGGTGTGCACCACGACAACAAGCGGAACTGGTCCTAGAACAAAGATGCTCTAGGGCAGAGCCGGCTTGCCTTCCTCAGGAGGCTCAGGTCTTTCAATGTCTCCAGTGAAATGCTGCATATATCACTCAGTGGTTGCCAGTGTTTTAGTCTATGCTGCAGTCTGCTGGGGTGAGAGCAAGACTGAGAGGAACACCAGGAGGCTGGTGCACCAAGGCTCCATCCCTCCCACTGGCGCAAGGGAAGAGAGAAGGCATGAGTGGGTTTAACACAGCCAACTGTCATTTTCACCAATTGAATGAATGCCACTCCTTGCCTTTCAATATGCCACGGGTGAGGCGCAGCGACTGATTGGACTGGCTGATCTCCACCACTGTGTGCTGGAAAGACCCAGCGAAGATGTGTGTCACCGTGTGCACCACCTTGCAGGACAGATGTAATCTGTTTCTGTGTCATGAAATTGAGTACAAAATTAAGTTACATTTAAACATAGCAGCAGACTAATCCACTCATCATGCTTGTGATCCACCTGAATTCCTGGTCTGTCATCGCCAAATAGCAGAACCTTGGTGATTTATCCTCTCCCGCTATCCCCTCCTCATCCTCCTTGCAATAATATACTCCATCTTTTTAGATCACATTAAGAATAAAGATTGAAACAGAAATATGGGCAATCACAGGTAAATCCTTAAGACACCAAGTGACTTGCATTTATTTAGCAAGTGTCTCTCTCTTTTTTCTCTCTTTTCTTTTGAATTTCATGGGATGAGAAAAGCTTCATACTGGATGATAAGGCTGTGTGTGGCTGGCTTGAGAGATATGAACTTGTTAGTACGCATCAAACTTCAAGCTGCTTTCCAATACAACAAACATCTTTAGTCTGACATCAGAAGTGACTGGACAATCAATATAGATACAAATGTATATGCTGGTTCAGATAGTTGCATTAAATGGTGGTTGCTGTAATTGCTTATTGCATTGAAATGTACCTTACACTCTGGAAATCTGCCTCTGAGGTTTTGGGTGACCTGTGTGCACTGTGCGCCTGTCACCCAAATAACCCACTACGGAGGGTGCGCTTCGCCTGCGCCGAGAATAGACCAGGTTGGAACTAGCGAGCTTTCAGCACACCTTCTACCAGTTTTTTTTGGCACAAAATTGTCACTGCACCAAGCTGAATCTGTTGACACCTCCCCCCCGTGCGCTGCCACTCCCGTCAAAGGTCAAAATCATGCAGTTTTCTGGACATCCTTGTTATAGTTAGCTTTATGTCAAGAAGAATTGGAGCGATTTCTGTCAAACATTACACAGCTCTATTCACTTAAGAATTACCTGATAGGGGTGTAAGGGGTCTTGGATCACAGGCTGTCTCTCATTATGTTAACTTGCACAATATTTTCAAAAAGTATGCCAGAATATTTTAACTGATTTTGCTTTATGATCAGGCTTTTTGTTTTAACTTGATTTTGCATTGTTTTATTTTAGTAATACTTATTGAAGTGTTAACAATTTTCTTTTTTTGACTGAATAGGAAAATATAAACCTTGGGTATAAATTGAGCAACCGTGCAGTAGTAGATTTTGTTTCAGTTTTTTAGTAAAGCTGCTCTAAATCAGTTACATTTGATTTTATTTAACCTGGAATTAGACAAGATTAGCTTGGTTTAGTTTTTGCATTGTGTCAGATCCAAAGGAGTTGAATCGAATATTTTCAGAGGTGAAGTTGTTTTCATCAGTATTGTCTCATGCAGTCACAGATGGATCAACACAGCCATCTCGTTTTGCTGTTTCTTTCTCAGGTACAGTACATTCAGACCAGATTGCATTTTTCTGCTTGGCCTCTTTCATCAGGTCAGATGTTCTCCAATATGTTCTTTATCATATCCTCATATTTTACAGCTCAAGGTCTCACAGAGTTTATTGTGTGGAATTTGCTATAATACTGAAAAGATGTCTGAGCTGCAGCAAATCAAATCCACAGCTGAGACTTTATCGGAGAGGGTTTTTTTTCTGTTACAAGTCACATTAAGGATCATTTGTGATGTTTAAGTAGTGTTTTGACCCTTACAACCTAATAAGATGAAATATTTACACTGAAGAGGAACGCTTAAAGCACACTGTTGTGAAAATCACCTCAGCCATCTGCCAGGTTTGTGCACTAATATTATCTGCTTATTGCTTTCTTTACTGCAGTCAAAATCACAGGGGATCAGCAGAGCTCTCATTACAGTTAAAACTTGTCGTTTAAAGGTCACTAGATGTGACAGTACCTCTGACATATAGAGAATTCTCTGTCACATCATTTGTTCTCTAAACTCTCACACCTGGGACTGTGATGTTTCCAAATCTGCAGGGAGGAAAGCTGAACCTCCTCCTGTGGATCTATAAAGACCATATATTAAAGTATGTTCTCCGGGAAAGACAGTGAATGGCTGTGTGGGAGTGTGTGACCTCTGAGTTATGGCCATGATGCAATGCCACAGAGAGGTGATGGCTCCCACGTGGCCTCTGATTTAAAGTCTGCTGTATTGTTTGCATGTCAGATAATCCTCACAACCGGGGTCTTAGGGGGCTATGAACAGCAGGTTGCTCCAGAAGAACTGCAGCAGTGTTTGTTCATAAGACCATCACAGCAACACAACAGAAATAGTATTGATTTTCAAGCTTCAGAGCTTTGTTCAGAAAGATATAATAGCACCATGAGGGGTCATTTCTTTTGATGTACTGTCTCCATCTGAAGCTTAAGAAATACCAGACAGATACAGCAAACTTTTAAAACTGAGACACCGATAACTTCAGATTTTTTACTTTTTTGGGAGAAGTGTGTATACCTAAGTGTTTGGCCAAAATTTAATGATTTCTTTTTCAAAAACTGCATTTAAAAAAAAGCAATTCATGTGTTTGCATCTGCAAACATAATACTATTATTAGGAGTTAACAGGTGGAGAAGTACAAAGCACTACTTGTAAAAAAAAAATATTACAACACCTGCTAGCTACTTCGAACAGACTCAAGCTTCACTAATTTCACACTTGATATGCACTTCTGCACTTTTTCTCAAATCTTTTATCCTTAGATTGTTTCAATGTCATATTGGTTATACTATAAAACGATCTACTGCTTATGTTTGTTTAAGAATACATAAGATGAGGAACATTAAAACAATTGCAGAGTAAATCGCAATTGCAATATTGGGAAAAATATCACAATTAGGTTATTTTCTCAAATCGTTCAGCCCTGCAGTGAGCTACTATGGAACTACAACATGGAGGTTCAACTTAGAAGATCTACAATATTTCCTCTTCGTAGCATTTCATTGTAACCTATCGTTATGAGAATTTCATCATAATCAAATGATCCAATCAAGTTGGTCATCATGGCTTGAGTAATTGATAGCATGAATTTTTAAGTCATGGATCAATTTATGTATATCTTTATTTGATCATGGACTTATCCTATCAAATCTATCTTCTTTTAAGTTATGTATTCATTGACAAATACAGATGAATCTATACTGAGCTGAAGCTGAGTACAGATGAACACCACAATGACAGTCTGACACTCAACCAAATATAGCATCATTATGTAGAGAGCAAATTCCAACACAGCAACTTAGCCATTTTGGGAATGGCAAGCATGTATAAGCATCGCTCAGACACTGTTCTTCAGTGAGAGTGAGACAGACAACCTCACTCAGAGCAGACAAACCCTCAATCACTCACTCACTCAAACTAACGCACTATGACAGCATCCAATTGCATCTATGTCTGTATCAACAATGCAATAAACTATGATAATCCACAGTCTGGTATTAAGAATCCTCCATTCAAACTTCTCAGACTATCAGTGATGTATGAATTAATTATCATAAGGAAAACAAATCTGAAATGCTTGGGTCTTTATTAGCAGTTTGTTAGTCTGGGATTCGTTGAATTAAGATCAGATCTGATAAAACTGCTCCTCAAGCTGTTAGCATCTTTGCTAATCTCTAACTTCCTGCTGTCATCATGCTTATAGCTCTAGTGGACACTGTTGGTGGTTTCCCTCCTTGGGTTACTCACAGTTATTGGGGAGTTTTGCAAGATGGCTCTCAGACATTAAATCAGGCTGGTCCAGCTGTTGTGCAAGGTTAGCTCAACATTCCTGAACTGACCAATTAGACGAGGGACTGGTCAACCCAACAGAGTGGACTAGGCCACAGGGGCAAGGGAGCCAGGAAGTGAGGGGGTCTTACATAACTCTGTAGAACTATTCAATTAGTGTTCTGTCCCTCTTGTTAAAGTCCTGTTTTAATATTAATCTTAAAATTTCACTGCCAGAAGAATCGGTTCTTCCAACATGTGGACAATTTTGAGCCAGATTTGAATTGGAATATTAATTTCAACGTTTTGTTTAGAGGCATAAAAAGCCCTTCTTGCTTTATCGCTCAGCTTTTTCATAGCCATGTTGAAGATTCCAGTGGAGCTGATCTTCAGACCAAGATACATGTTATTTTAAAGGGATATCAGTTTAAAGTTGTCAGAATAAAAATCTGCATGTTATCTTTCCTCCTTGGTTGTTTAAAAAAAAAAAAATCAAAATTCTGGCTTTCCCCTGGGTTTACATTCAGGGCCAAGCTCTGACTGAACTGATGAAGAAGGTTTAAGTGCTGATCTTCTCTCTCAACAGTTGCACATGTCTCAAGTCCTGCCAACTGCACTCTCTCACCGAACAGGCTACCGGCAGAAGAATGAGTTTATAACACTGAGCTTTCAGTTTATTTTAGGAAAACATCAGTAATCCAACCTAAGAGGTGTTTACACTGGTTTGAAAATGGCTGGAAAAGCAAGAAATCTTTGAGAACTACAATGATGCATGCTCTACAGTGACACATTAACACACACACTCAGACATAATGAGGAGATATTTCAGCTGTGGGTGTAACAATTGCAAAATTACAGAAGCCACTGTAGAGCCTTAATAACCATTGGGACATTTATATGTGTGTGTCCTTTAAATGTCAGAGATAAATCCTCCTGAACTGGTGAACCAGTATCTGGTCAGATCGTTGCTTTGGCATTGAGCCGACTGTCAGTGTTTCTATTAGCATATCATTTGCATCAATGTTTTGGTAATTACTGTTTCAAAGGTCTTTCAGTGGTATATGGGCATTGTGCACCTGTCTGACACTTTTGTACCTGGAGCTGTTTGCTATTCTCATGAAATTAACACATTTTTGTTGACACCCTTCAAATAAGCCATTTATCACTTTGTATCTGTTACAAAAGAAAAATATCCATCATTAAAATCTAAGTGACATTTTTTTAAGTTCAGCATGTACAGTAACATTAATAATTTTCAATGACAGATTTAGTATTTTGAAGACACTGAACCAGGCATTTTTTGAAGACCTTATAGGAGTGTAGGTCCTTGTTCACTGTAGGTTTATGAGGCTACATATTTCCACAAGTAGGTGGAGATCTTTGAATACAGAGGTTTCCCTCCATTTAAACAAAAAAAATCCCATCCACATGATACTGCTGGAATTTTATTGTTGTGTTGTGAAGATAAGAAATGATAATGTGACACTGGAATTCTCTCTTTGGCCACGTTTGCTCTGGCAGGAGAAAACAAGAGATAAAACCTTTCCAGTTCACTCAAGATCACCTTCCATAGGGGTTCATAGAAAAGGGTTCTCTCGGTATGAGATGAAATAAGATACATTACATACGAAACAATGCACACCTGGAAACAGACAACAATAGACAAACATCTAGGAATTTTTCCAGGGCTCTTCAGATATTATACTGAGAATAAGTACAGCATGTCGGACAACTTCATGTGAAGTGCAAGTAAGCTACCATAACTTGCCATACATGGCAACATTAACACATGACATCTTAAACATGCTTACAAACCAAAATACCATAGGGAACAAAACTGTGCACAAAATATAACATTTAATACATAAATGTAACTAGATTAAAAGTTAGACACAGGAATGGACACCTACCTCCCCCACAGGGATTTGTAGAGAAGGGAAGAGGGGAGGAGGCAAAAGAATGTATACACTTAACCACAGAAGAAGAAAGGAAAGGAATGATGGGCTGCAACTTACAACACTAGAGCATCATGTTGGGCTGACACAAGACTGCCAGGTAATTTTATGTAATTATGATCGTATGGAAAAATACGTGAATATTTGACTCTGTTGCACGAACACAACAACATCTTTATCCACATAAATGCACTGAAAGATGTTGCTCATTCACATGTAATGCTGTTTTTTTTTTTTCTACGTGCAACATGTTGGAAATATTTATTCAAATGTGGCTTAAGCTGAAACCACACTTTTGAATGATGGTGCAGTTAAACTTAAGACCACATTTACTGATGCTTGCAGGCAGGGTAAGAAAATATTTCTTACTTTGGATTTGAATCCAAAACATGTCAGATGAGTGTGATCAGACTCTGTTATTGAAAAGCATTCATGGGTACTATTGTTGGTTTTCATCTACAGCAACCGCAGACACAGGCAGCTATGGGTCTCCAGTCTGCAAGATCGCTTGAAAAATAATACTACCTTGTCCAAAATGTTGGCTGGTTTTATTGTCAAAGTGTTATTTGAAGTAGTGTCTTACTGAAAAGTTTGTATACGTAATGATGTAAATAGTCCAGTCAACAACACTGAAATAAAAAAAGGTTTAGCAATTCCCCTGCAGCATATGTGTAATCAGTTGACTTTAGAAAGTAAACAGAAGGGCTAATGTTGATGTCTAACAGAGGAGAATTACACTTTAGGCCCAAACCTCAGTTTTCTCTACCCCCATGTAGACACACAAATATCTGCTCTGGCGGGATTTTTCAGGAAACCAAAACACTGTTTGCATGTGAGCACAATGCACACAAAAAGATGTGTTTCCAAAACGGTGTGGGGATAGCCGTATGTAACAAATTCTATATTTATGACTATTGAAGAATCATTAATACAAAACACTAATGTTATCATAACCAATCCTCAGATGAAGGTCTGCAGGACAAAAAGACTGTGCTATTTCTCAACCAAAGAAACATCAACAAAGGGTAAGTTAAATTCGTAACTGTCTGACAGAGTGATTAAGTTCATTTCTAAATAGGGACAAACAGCATCTCTCAACAAGTCACATTATTCAGGTTATATGCCAAACAGACTTACTCATGAATGAAGATTTGTAGGTGAATGCACTGCAGGATTTATGAGGTATCAGGCACAATACAGGCAATTAATGTACACCTACAGAGCCCATAGTTACCTTAACTCTGGTTCATATTTTAAGTTATTATGACCATTGGAGTATGTTCACAATATTTAAAAGCTTTCTAGTCATATACTAATGAACTCTGATCCACCTCTGATCCCTCTCTGTCTCTGTTTTCACTGTTTTAAATCATTACTGATAATCAGCTCTGTGGAGAACAACAATGTGAAATGTTTTGATCTTCATGGTACTGTTAACAAAAGAAACATTTTTTTCAAAATTATTTAAGCCAAAATATAATCTGTGAGAGAAAAAAGCCATTATTAAGTAATCATGGAACTACAACATGGTGGTTTGACCTAAAGGCAACAACATTTGCAGTGTTTAATGTCTTGTTGCGACCTCTTGTTTGAGAGTTCCCTCACAATGGAGGGACCTGTTCAAGTTAGTCCTTGTAGCTGTGGCAAAACTGAACTATTTGTTGAATATTTTTTTTTTAAATTATCAGAAAAACCTTCCTGGAATTGGTTGCCTGCCATGTTTGAAATCCGTGTTAGAAGTTTGTTCGCAATCACCTTTTTAAACAAACAATTTTTGTTCAAAATTCAAAAGCAGACAACATCAGAAGCATTTGATTATGCACCATTAAACATTAAAAACTCATGCATGCATTGATCGTGAAAATTAATTCAAATATTTATCTGAAAACAATATACTAAACCTCATAGTTTCAGGCTTGGGAACCAAGTGCTAAATGCTAACTCGCTGCTAAATGTTTGTACCCATTCTTGTAATACTCATCTACTTGAATTCAGTCTTCTCTAACTGGTCAATCAATCTGATCTTTGGTCATTGGTCAGTTCTGCATTGCATATCAACGTGTTTTAGCAGCTCTGCATACTGAGGTCTACACTTTGTGCTAGGCTTGCTACCTTTAGCCAATGGGCCTGACCTGATCTTCCAATAACGGTTGAATATAGGTTTTGGGGAGTGGAGGGAAACTTATGTCTTTTAGAAGTATTCACAAGACATAAGGTGCACTTTCTGCATTATGAAACACTTTTTTGCATAAAAGTACTCTCTTAAGAGGTAAAAACATTAAAAATGCACCAAACGACATGTAAAACTCCAAAATGCATGTTCTGATTTGAGGGGGAAAATGAAATGATATATAAAGTTAGCTGCCCAACACTTGATCCACGTGATTCTCAAGATTGTAGGTGCTGTTATTTTTACTTTATTTATAGCTCTTGGTTTATTTTTTTTTTCAGAGTCTGTTAATAGGTTTTCTTTATATCTACTCAATTTCACACCATTTTTTAAAGGGACTGTGAGGAGTTTCCAAGTAATTACAAAAAAGTCTCACTTTTAGATATATGCCTGATGGAAATACACACTTTAAGATGAGTTTTATAGCATCAAAATAGGTTATCTATAAATGCTATTCCTTAGCTTCGTGGTTGGACAGGGCTGGACTGGCCTGGATACTCAAGACAATTAAAACTAGAGCAAATTTAAATTATTCGGACACGTCTTAGAGCACCGGGCTGTAAGTAGAGATATATAGCCAGCTACAAAACTACAATAACAAGTTTTCCAACAATTGCTTGTTGTCACACATAAAAAACTACCGCTACGCAACTAGAAAGACATACATTACCTCCTCGCTTTGCATCCTGTAAGTTGTTGAAAAAAGAAGTTGTAAAGCAATGCAGAGTTCTGAGGAAGGTCCGAGCTGCATTTATTAGCATCATGTCTTTTGGTGCATTCCAGTTGTAGTCAGAAGTAGGAATTTCCGAGTTCCGAGTAGGAAACTGCAACTGGAACGTCCCCCGAAGTCGGAATTTCCTACTGGGAACTCGGTGAAACCTCACCACCCCTGAGTTGACAATCGAAGATGGATGCCCCAAGTGTGAACAGTTATTTAGCTCCTGTAATAATCAATTTATTTGCACTTCTGACTGGGGTGTGTTGCTCTAGATCAGCTGTATACATAGTATTGTTAGACTTATATTTTTTCCCAACTTCAACTGGAACGCCAGTAAGTCGGAGATGATGTCACTCCCAGTTCCGAGGTTACTGGAACGCAGCATTACGACAGTCGCTGCGCGTGCTCATGGTTAGCAGAGTCTTAATGTCGCCGATAATAGATTCTCCTCATTGCACCTTTAATTTATTTATTTTGGGATGCTTTAAATTGAATCTGTTTTGTTGGCCCATCAAAGACACTTAAAACTATCAGAGCTGCTCTCCAGTTCTGGCTCCAGCATCACTGTATCCATCTGTTACACTGGACACCTCATAATGTTCAGATGTTAACACAGCTCTGCTTCAAAAAGCTCCCAAAAAGCTCCATGCTTGGATCCTTGTTTTATTTATTTGACACTTCAGAGGCTTTATTTAAAGCTCCAGTCTAACATCTCTGCATGTGTTCTGTGTTTGTGCACTGCCAGGACCTGCACCTGTTTGCTGCTTTCAGACATATGAAAGTGCAAAGCCTCAAAGTGAAATGTAGCTCACAGGCAGTACTCTTTGAGGCTAAAGTGAATAAGTGTCTGGCGCTTGAGCAAAGTTATAAGTCACGAAAACCTGAAAGCCAGAGACAAACTGAACTTTCGGAGTCTTTGAAGCGTGAGATTCAACACTGCTCCTCTCCTTTGGTTCACTGTCTACTGGATGTGTGCATGCATACAACCATTGTTTTATAATGCTGAAAATGGATGTTTGTACAGATGAGTGTATGTTTGCACAGTCAGATAAACTGGTGTGATATCATGCTTGGACCGTCCAATCGTGGGACTTTGAGTGAGTGAGGTCAGAGCTTGTGAGAGAGGTTTGTGTGTCAGAGTGTGAAGATGAGCTCCAGATGTCTGAATGCTGGGGATTTATAGATGAACAGTGGCTTTGTAATGTAAGAGTGGGGGTCATCAGTGGCCTCAGTGCTGCTGCTTCAACACAGTAAAGAGTCTGTCTACATTTTGTGTAACAGGTCTAGGACTCCTTGTGATGTCCCGTCCCTCGGCTCAGCTTTGAGACACGATGAACAGGAAAAGAAACACCTCTGGAGGGGATTACGATGCCAAGAGAAATAAGAGCTCCACATGTTACAGACTTATATTTAGGCCCCGTTTACAATACAGTGTTGTCACCAGAAACTGAAAGTTTTTTCCTGGGTTTTCAAAAGTACATTCACATGGAAATGTTAGAACAACTGAAAATGCTGTAGCCTGCATGCAAGGCCAGTAGATGGTGATGTAATTTTGTAGTGAAACATCAGTGTTACAACACGCCATGCTTTCCAGTGAAGACAAACCTTTCATAAACAACAAGGGCGAGTGGATGAACGAAGATGCAGGAATTTCTTGTATGGACAACAAATTTGTCTAATAATTTTTTTTTGTTTGGATAAGAAACCGAGGATGGTACGCAGCACACATATTGCTTGGTAGATGACCAAAACTGTTATTGTTGTTGTTCCTGGGATGCAAGCATAACCTTTATCTACATATGCTGCAAGTTGATTCCCATTTACACAGATTTGGATACGTCTTTAAAACTTTTCAGTCTGGACCCTGGTTTCTTATGTAACAGACAGCAAAAGCACAATTAAACTCTATTTTCTGCCATTTTCCTTGTCAGGGCATAAGGTTGTTAGTGTGTAGTTAACTGTGTCGCTGCTTTTCCAAATTATCTGTGTTATTATGCCCTGCCCCTGCAATTAACCTTGCAGTGAAGAGGGACCTGCCTGATTCCATGTCTCTAATCAGGCAGACTCATATTGCCAAATACAAAGATTAGCATGGATGCTAACAGCTTTAGAAGCAGTTTTATTTGCATTTAAGGGTTGTCAGTCTCCACCTGTCACATGACGATCTGTCCCTGAGCAAGATACTTAGCCCAAAGTTGCTCCCACTACTGTGTCAGTGCCAAAAAATGGGTATGAAAGAGAATGAATATATTAGTTGAAACTGCTGGACAAACATGACATAGAAACTCCAACCATCAGTGCGTGGATGTGAGAGCAAATAGGTGTAAAGCTGGTTTGAGTACTCAAAAAGGCTAGAAAAGTGGTAAATAAGCTCTAGTACGTTTACCATTTCTTTATTAAATGAAAAACAAATAACAATCCAATCTTCTCTCTAATAAGGACATTTTCTCTCCACTTTTTGCATGTTCAGACCAGAGGTTTTTCTTTACAAAGAGGCTCACGCTCTGTAGCTTCTGCCTATAACACTATCTAACTGGCCCATATTAAATGCTGATTGACAGAGTTTATAATATTTGAAGACTATTCAAAGACACCTAGCAAAAAAAAACATCTTCAATGTCCTGCAGCCTCAGCAAGTCTTTTGCTGTCACAGCTCTATCTCACCATATATCATGTCAACCCAATAATGAGCTTTTTGAAAGTTTTGAATGAAATTACAATTTAATAAAGAACAAAGAATCTGATTCATTGAATAACCCCCCTTGGAAACTCGCAGAATAAAAACATGTTGATGAAGATGAGGAGTTTCTCCACAGAGGAGGTAAAATTGGCAGTAACTATGAGGGGAAAATACAGAAAGAGTTATGGATGATTTCTATTGTGGACATGCAGTACAAACAGTTAGACTAAGGTAAATAAGGCTCTCCAGATTTAATTTTCTGTCTGTTTTGGCTAGGAAATGTGCAGGGCTTGCAGAAAAAAGTCTGGCCTCTTATTCTCTGATGGCTATGACTTGATAGCATGTTTGCCGAAATGGAAACACCCACAAACTGCTTCCTTCCAGGTAAAACACATCCATCCGTGTGAAATGGGTGTTACTGGTAGACGCTTTGGTTCGTTTTTTATCACTTGCATGTGAATTCAACAACTCAAGAATGCTCTCAAGAGGTTTTTGTTAAATTCTGCACTGCTGTCCTCTTTCTGACTCACAAATGATCAGTTGTTTTTTTCAGTAAATGGGCTGAGACACTGTTTGGCAAGTACAGAAGAAAAAAGTCCTGAAGTTGGAGACTCATCTCATGGCTATGTTCCCACTGTGAGCATGAATGTTTTGCTTTATCACAAACATGGGACCAACCTAAAACAGCTAATCAAGCCATGGTCCACCATTATGACCCTTGTTCACGGCACAAGAGAGTATGAGAAATTCAGCCCATTTCAAAACCAGTTATACTTCCCCTTTAAATCGCACCATGTACTCTTATCTTTATCTGCATTTTCTGAAAATAAAGACCCAAACACTGGTGAAATGGAGTCACTACAAACATTTTTAATGTTGAGTCATGCCTTGTCTGAGTTAAAATCAGTTTTAATTAATAAATATTGTTCTGGTCAGTAGAGGTGCAATTCAGATCTATCATAAATATGTTGCTATCTCTTAAGAACTGCATCACTCAAAGCTCTTTTCCTGAAATAAACGAAGTCCAGAGTATCTTGGAAACAATGAAGATCCATCCTGTGCCACTTGGAGATTTTAAACTGACTCTTAAAGAGACTTGAGGAGTTTCTAAGTAATTACAGAAAAGTCTCACTTTTAGATACACGCCTGATCGAAATACACACTTTAAGATGAGTTTATAGCATCAAAATAGATTATCTATAAATGCTATTCCTTAGCCTCCTGGTCGGGTCAGACAGGGCTGGACTGTTCTGGATACACAACTTCGGAAACATGACAACTAAAACTAGAGCAAATTTATATTATTCGGACACGTCTTAGAGCACCAGGCTGTAAGCAGCGATATATAGCCGGCTACAAAACTACGATACTAAGTTTTCCAACAATTGCTTGTTGTCACACATAAAAAACTACCGCCACGTAACTAGAAAGAGATACAATTCCTCCTCGCTTTGCATCCTGTAAGTTGTTGAAAAAATAAGTTTTAAAGCAATTCAGAGTTCTGAGGAAGGTCCGAGCTGCATGCTTTATTAGCATCACAACAAAGGCACGCTTTGGCTTGGGTCTTTGGTGCGTTCCAGTTGTAGTCAAAAGTAGAAATTTCCAAGTTCCGAGTAGGAAACTGCAACTGGAACGTCCCCCGAAGTCTGAATTTCCTACTGGGAACTCGGTGAAACCTCGCTACTCCCGAGCTAGCAACAGCCAACAATAGCCTGGTAGATCGGCATGTTTTTTTCCGACTTCAACTGGCACGCTGATAACTTGGAGATGATGTCACTCCCAGTTCCAAGGTTACTGGAACGCAGCATTACGACGGTTGCCGCACATGCTCATGGGTAGCAGAGTCCTAATGTCGTCGGCAACACATTCTCCTCATAGCATCTTTAAATACTTTGAGCCCATGTCACTTGGTTAGGAGCCTTCTAGGCCAAAAAGGCAAACAGACCCCTGTATTCTTATCAAACCTCACCCTACTTATAGTGTCCTGCAGGAGGTGCTGTTTTCCCAGCTGCAACAACATCACATCAGCTCTGTTCTTACATGTCGACAAGCCCCTGGTCCTTATCATCAAACGATTTCACCAGAGGCTAATTAGATTCTCAAGCTGCCGTCCTCACTCTCTGGGATGCTGCACACGGGTGGAGGGTGTTCAGTCCACCCAACTCGCCACTTCTAAAGACAGGCGGCTGCATAAGGAGGGGATAAAAAAGGAACCTTGATGAGATGAAACGCTTCAAGATGTTCACATGTTGATATAAAGCCAAGAGAGAGAAAGGGCAACTTGGGTCTGTGCATTGTCATCCTCTTGTTTGTAACGGTGTGCATTTCCCAGTTTTGGAACTCACGCAAAGCACAAAGAAACACAAAGACTGCACTGTCCTTGTGCGTCTGGCATGGGTAAACAAAGTCCTTTACTGCCTCCAGATACAAGTGTTAAAGAAAAAAAGGTCAGAGAAGGAAGGATGCACTTGACAGTTTCTACTGGAACCAGAGAAAAAAACACTATTGGACGTGGGAAGTCCAAAATAAATAGGGTAGAAAATAAAACCAATTGGTGGCCAGAGGTCCATTGTAACATCTTTAACACATTAGGTTACACAATGAGGAGCAAGAATCTAAAATAGACTGTGATTCTACATCTGTAATTCTACACTCCTGAGCTCCTTTTCACTAATGTATACCATCTTTGTGTTTATGAGAAGCACCACATAGAAACATGGAATTATCAGATGGCAGCTCTAGGGCCTTCACAAAGTTACAGCTCACAGGATTTGAGAGTAGAGTGATGGATTGATGGTTATTAGAGTAAGGGATGAATATGAGGCCCAAAGGCATGGACATAAGAAGTTTTTATTCTATTTGGCTCAACATGTTGTAATGGTGGACATTTGTTCAAAGTCTGAAGCAAATCTACTCAGATGATCTTGAGATACTTCATTCATTAGCAAAGAGTAACTGAGCCTTAAATACCTTAACCTTTGTTCCTTAAAGTACAAAATTGAAACTCCTCCGCCAATGAGGATAGGTTTTTGTCAGCATTACTCAAAAACTGAAGAAAGGTTGGAGGTGCCCAGGAATTGTTTTTTAAGATTTCCAAACACTATGTCCCACATTTTCACTAATAACTCTATACCTTCTCAACAGATTATGATGACTTTATCGGGGAATGTCAGTCAATGCACAAAAGAGACCTGATTTTATTTTGGTGGATGTGGATGCAGGAATTTTAAAATAATTTGTTAACAATAAGAAACAGGGACATTTTTCACATTTTGACAATAACTCACATGACAATGTTCAAAAGCCTTTGTGATGCTCTCAGAGCTTTCCTCAGGTCAAAGATGATATGTTTTAAAGCATGGTTGAATAAGGCACCTGGCAATAGCAGCCTTGATATATTATTGACAGCTTCTTCTTGAATGCACCAAATTCTCATTTTCTTATCTTAATCTGAACAAAACCAATTAGCTCCAGGGCAACTTGAAGTTTGCTACCTCCACTGTGTTTCCACTCAGCACCTAGCATGCTATGGTGCACAATTACAGGTATTTCCAGTGTTATGAGGAGAAAGATTGCCGTTAGTCGTAGCGGCTAACTGCCATTAGCTTAACTGCCTTAAGACTATCATTTCACATTAAATTATACCACACAGATGTATCATTTAACACTTATATGTGACATGAACCTCGTCAAAGACAATCCCTACAAAGTAAACTTCTGAGGAGAGCATATTTCGCCAAGTATCACTGAGTTACCATGATGACCACGGGCCAGCCGGCATTAGCTACCATTATCTTTAAACACTTCCTGTCAAATCACTTTCAGCTGTCTTCACATCCACTGCTCCCGCCTCTCTTCCCTGATTAGGCCGTTAAGCAGTTAGCTGAGTGAAACAGTTGGACAGTGAAGACTGGCAAGAGGGATATGCATGATTTCAGGATCAGGCAGGTCTGTCTGCTCTGCAAGGCTAGAGAAAGGTACCCAAATGACTGATCCGTTCTGTCCTATTTTTTGGCACCCTTTCAAAGGAAACAAGCCAACCCCAAAGGTTGGAGCTTAAACCCTCCTGTTAGTATATTGGTTGCAAGAATCCCTACTATACACGGGACGGCAGCTAAAACAAAAACATACTGCATAATGTTTAAATCACCAATGGATTCGAGGAAGTGGCATGTGCACTGCTTTTCTGTGCAGAATATTTGTACATAATAGTGCTCCATGGGGTGCTGGAGTGCTGGAAGTCTCTTAGTGTTGCTCTTTGTTTGTGGTGTCTTACTCTATTTCAGAATGCTGCACTGTGTCGCACTGCTTGGATGTCCTTCTCCTTCTGGCTTGCATACCTGCTCCTGAGTGAAGGTACAGCTGGCAGTGGAAGCACAGGCAAGATCGAGGTTTACTTCTTCAAACTGTATGAAAAGTTTTGAACCAAACCAGACCACTCAGTGAAATTGTTCACTTTGCAGAGCATATGGCTGAGCCAGATTTACCGTCTAATCGGTCAAATCCATCTTGCTAAGCTCCATTATACAATGATTGTGTGCTGCCAAGAGCAGGACAACCAGTCTGTTTCCTTTGGAGCAGGAAGATGTGGGAGGTACGAGCAAAATGGCAGCAGGTAGTGACTGCTCATACAGAGAGAACTGAGGCTAAGAACTTCTGTAGCAGTTTTATCAGATCTTGACAACACCTCTTCATTTAATGATAAATGGAGAAGACTACAAACTGAACCTAATAAAAGATTTTGTTGCTCCTGTTTTGGTGAGAGATTATTCAACATTATCTGCTGGGCCTGTAATGAATATGACTTACAGAATGATCATCCAAGCATCTGCCGCATATGCTTTGAAAGTGCCCTCTCCAAACACTTTCTATGGGCTCTTTCCCAGGTGGAAGAGTGAAAAATATATTTAACAGCCCATCTGTTGAAACAGGATATGGAATTTGAAGCATTATTCAAAAGCAATGTGATGATCTGCCATTAATCCTCAAGGTACACATGTTGTCCTCTGTTAGGATCAGGGTGCGCTGCTGCCAACTGTGTGTGATCCCATCTCACCCCCATTTAGCCTCTGATATGAAGTCAGGAGACAGAGGGCTCAACTGGTCCCCATTCTGCCTCCGTGGTGATCATGCATCACAGTGGAATAAATACTACACCTTAGTACAGCCCAGGAGTGAGACTTTGCTTGACTATGTTGAGGAACAAGTCACTGAAATGGCCACAAGAAGAATGATGCAGAAAAAATGCTGTGACTGCTGGATTGTAAATTAAAATTTATGAAGAGACGTTTGTGATTTGACACCTTATTATAAACTTGTGGTTGCAGGACCAGAAAGTTTCCAGTGGTTTACAGTAAGAATGAAATTCACCAGACACATTCACAGCTCAGGAGGGTCGATATGGTGCTTTGAAGAGGGGAAATCCCCAGAGGGAAATTCCCCAATCCAACCTCAGAGGCGGCTTCATTTAAGTAAATCATGTTACCTGATATGGAGATTAACAAAATTAGATTTGTTTGTACAGAGACAGAAAAGGGTGCTGTGTGTTCCGTCTCAAATTGAACAAGAAAATTAAAAGCAAAATCAGTGTATGCCAGCATAAAAGACAAGAGTTGGTTAACCTTCCAGATGTGCAAAAAAAAAAAAAAATCCAAACACACAAACCTGCTCAACACGAGCTCCTTCAAAATTGGAATGTTGCACAAAATCATCCAAACATTTTAAGGTCGCTGTTTATCCTCAGTCAAAATATTTCCCTCAGCATCCTCCACATGTGTCTCCACCCGCGTCTGCAGCGCGGGGCCACGCTGTTGAAAGGATGTGCAGATTAAAGGGCCCATTAGAGCCTCAGAGACACTGGATCTTCTAACACAGAGGGGTGTGTTGGAGCTACGCGAAGGCTCTGTGTAATTCTAGTTGACGACATAAACAGTTTGGAGTTTAACGGAGCCCAGAGCACAGTGAGTACAAAAGGAATCATTATGTGTGTGGAGGAATTTCACTCATGGTCATTATTTACGATGCGAGACCACTGAGCTGCAGTGCGAGACCACTTCATGTAACCCTATATGCTTCTCTTATTATCTCCCAGACTGTGGTAATCATCATCTCCAACAGTGCTACTGCATGTCACTGATTTAGCTCTGATTTACATTAATGGATGACTGCAGTGAGTATTGGAAGAACACCACACTTATCTCATTTCATATTGTCTTCCATAGAGGTAATCTTCAGTTTAACACAGCAGGGTTAAGTGGGACGTGCAGTGAGAATAATGGTAAAACAGCTTCTGCTGCTTCCCTTCTTTTTCACCAAAAAATTATAAAGTGGAACAAAGATGAAGAGAGTAAAAAATCAGACAGGTTGTTTGAATTCATGCGAGGCCACCTTGCCCACACTGTCTCTTAGTTTAGTTAAATGCTTCCTGGGGTTTAGGCTGTGGCCTTACAGTGGGGCCACAGTGGCCACTTATAATAAATGAAAAGACATCAACTAAACTTGTGCAACTTAAATTACAAACCCAAATGCTAATGAAGTCTGGATGTAGTTTAAAATATATTTTTAAAAAGGAAACAATGATTGTCAAGTGCATTCAACTTAATACACAACAGAGTTAAATATGCAAATTTCCATCCAACACATTTCATTGTTTTTCTTCTTTATTTTTGGGCAAATACCCACTCAGACCTCCCTGTTCCAAAAAAGGTGTGACAGAGCCTGCCTATTACATAACATCATCTTTCTTATGGAACTGAAAACACTAACTGTTGAAGCTTTGCAGGTGGAGTTCTCCCCATTCTGGATGATGTGTTACTTCAGTTGCTCAACATTGGGGTCTCTTCTGTCATACTTTTTCACAATGTGCCCCACATTTTTAATGGGAGGCAGGTCTGGAGTGCAGGCAGACCAGTCCAGAACTCACACTACTTTACTGTGAAGCCATGCTGTTGTGATAATTGCAGAATGTGACTTGGCGTGTATTGCTTACATTGTCTGGCTTTACTGTGATAACAATCTGTATTGTTCTTTTCCTCTTTAGCCTCGAGGACACAATGTCTGTGATGTCCAAAAATAAATGAAAATGGAATTGTCAGACCACAGCACACGCTTCTGATATGCATCGGTCAATCTCAGGTGAGCTCAGGCCCAGAGAATCCAGACTGATTTCTGGGTGTTGTTGGTTGATGACTTTTGGCTTGTATGGTAGGGTTATAACTTGCATTTATAGATGTAGCAACAAACCATGTTAACTGACCGTGGTTTTCTGATGTGTTCCTGAGCAAAAGTGATTTCCTTTACAAAATGATGTAAAACTTGAACACAGTTCCGCCTGTGAAATCAAAGGTCACATGCATTCAGTGTTGGTTTTCAGTCTCTCCACTTGCTTGTGTGTATTTCTCAGGATTGTTTTATTGTTTTGATGAAATAATGGACTGAAGATTGTGAGATCCCTAAAGTCCTTGCTATTGAATATTGAGGAATGTTGTTCGTGAACTGTTATTTTATAAGCCCAGTTGCTCCCAAAGTGGTGAACCTCACCCGATCCTTGCTTGACAACGGCTGAGTCTTTTGTTGATACTCCATTTATATACAAACATGACTCTCACCTGTTGTCAGTATGTGGAATGTTCCAGACAGGTGTTTTCTGAGAATTCCTCATCTTTCACAGTCTTTTGTTGACTGACAGACTCCTTGATCTCCGTCTGTGGCCCTGCACACTCCTGGCTCCCAGAATTTAAGGTCTCTCTGTCTTCTGCTATGCAGACTCCTGGCTCTCTGTGCTCTTCACCTGAGGATCGGCTGACACCGGACTCTAAATCTCCTGCCCCGCAGACTCTTGGCTCCCTGTGCTCTCTTTTTGTCTTTTGTGATTGTAGGGGCCTGTAGAACATCTCAACTGACACTTTGAACAATGATCATCTTTGCAGAAACATGACCCTGAATGAGTAAAACATATTTATATATATATATATGTGTGTATATATATATGTGTGTATATATATATATATATATATATATATATATATATATGTATATATATATATATATATATATGTATATATATATATATATATGTGTGTGTGTGTGTGTGTGTGTGTATATATATATATATATATGTGTGTGTGTATATATATATATATGTATATATATATATATATATATATATATATATATATATATATATATATATATATATATATATATATATATATATATATATAAATATATACATATATATATATATATTAAATAACAACTTCTTCATATAAACCTACAAACCAGTTATTTTCACTGTCTCTTTGGTTTTACACATAGATGCTGATATGTTATGTTTATATATAAACCTTTTTTGTCAGTTATCCAACTTGTAGAACAAATTTGCATCTGTGATCCCTTAATCAGTGGAAGGCTGCTGAACATTTGCACCTTATTTTTGAGTTTTTTTTTTTAAATAAACAGTGCTGTAGGTCACCTTGTATCAATTTTAAATTAACTAAAGGAATTTAAAAAACTCATAAACTAGGAAATAACAGCATTTAATGATTCAGTTATAAAGTTTTTTTTTATTTCCTGAGAAAACAAAATTGTGGTGATATTACCTTTTGAGGCAACAGCAACAGTTTCTCTTTATTTTCCAAATCTTTTTTTTTTTTTTTTTTTCAATGAATCTGTTTTTACACTCACCAGTTATAAAAATTCATGGTTTGTTAGGTCTGGCAGTTTTTGTGCAAAGGCAACATTTTAATCAAATTTCATTACGAGTAATGGAAAATATGCAGAGGCTGTTTGTGAAGTTGTGGTTTTTTTCAGCACTTATTTGTATGGCGTGTGTCGTCTTTCCGTCTCACATAGCGTGACCTGCAAACATGACTGTTCAGAGAGCCCCAGAGCTGTTGTTGTTTGCTTCTTTTTAAAATGCACTGAGGAGTTTTGACATGTCAGATAAGATGAAACCATGTTCCATCAGAAACATCTTAATCAAGTGAGTCCACTGCCTGATAGTGTGTGTGGTGCTCCAGCTCATCTACAGGGTTCATATCATTTGTTTCTCTTGTGTTGCAGGAGTCACATTTTCTTCATTTTGTGCAGCCAAACACATCTCCACTGTGACTCAGTCATCATGGTCCACAGTGACTCAGTGAGAAAAAATGCCAGATTAAGCAGTATTTTTGTCCTCTCAGGGATACAGATATTAGTATGCATGACTCAATCTGAGGGTTTTTTTTCTGATAAACACCAGTTAGACTGACTGATACAAAGTATTGTTTTGTGTGTTTTGTGTCCTGCTTCATAATAGGCCACACATTTTCAATGGAAGACAGGTCTGGACTGCAGGCAGGCCGGTCTAGTTCCCACACCCTTTCACTACAAACCCAGGCTGTTGTAACATATGCAGGATGAGGCTTGACATTGTCTCGCTGAAGTAAGCAAGGGCCAGTGTTAATTTGGACAGCACTTTTAATTTAGCTTAAGTTATAGTCTTTGGCCAAAGCTATCTTTTAGTTTTAATCTTAATTTAGTAGTGTAAATTTATTTTTATTTGGTCTAGTTTTAGTTGATGAAATTTCACAACATTTCCTTCAATAAAAACTACAGTAAATGTAGTCATAGACTAAAATAGGAGATGTGCAGGGTATGGTATTTTTTAAATTCTGAAGTTATGTTTTACACTTGGATAAAATTAAACATCTAATAACCCTTTACTGAATGCTAGTTAAGTTTTAATGTATAAATTAACAGAAGTAAATGCAACTTTTGTGTGAAATGCAATCAGCTTTATCTAGGCTACCTGGCAGAGCATCTCAGTTACGATACCAGAATAGACAGCAAACAGTGAACCTGCTCTACATGAATATATCAATTCATAAAGACTGCAGCTCTGATTGGATGGCTCCACAACTTATTCAACCACCATGAAGCCAAGGCAATTGTATTTGGATGTCCCTCTTAACTCATCCAACCTTTCCACACAACCAAAGCATATATTGGATATGGATATATTCCTAACTGATCCCTACTTTCTACATAATGAAATTAGGTCTTATTGAATTAAGTCCCTGTCAAACATTTTCATCAATTTTACATGTGTTGACAAAAATGTCTGTTAATTTTTAGTTTTAGTCCATGTGCACTTGCTTCTTATGAACTATAGTCTAGTTTTCGTCTGGTGAAAAAAGGTTGTTGACGAAAACTTTGACGTAAACTCAAGACTGACAGGGATGTCTGTGAAAAAGATGCTGCTTGGATGGCAGCCTATGTTGCTCCAAAACCTGTTTGTACCTTTCATGATTAATGGTGCCTTCACAGATGTGCAAGTTACCCATACCATGGGAAACTAACACACCCCTATAACATCAGAGGTGCTGTCTTTTCAACTTTGCGCTGACAAAATCTGGAAATTCCCATATCTGTTTAGCCCCAAAGGACAGGATGTCCTTGATTTAAAAAAAAAAAAAAAAAAAAATCTGAAATGACATCAGACGACAGCACACATTTCAACATTGTATCGGTCCATCTCAGATGACCCCATCAGCGTTTCTAGATGTTGTTGAAATATGGCTTTGGCTTTGCATGGTAGAGCTATAATTTTCACATGTAGATGTAGTGATGAAGTGTGTTAAGTGACAGTGGTTTTCTGAAGTGTTCCTGAGCCCACATGTAATGTATGTTTATGTTGGTGAGCGGCATGGTGGTGCAGCAGGTAGTGCACGTGCATCGCAGCAAGAAGGTTCCCGGTTCAGGGTCGTTTCTGTGTGATGTTTGCATGTTCTTCCCCTGCATGCGTGAGTTCTCTCCGGGGCACTCCCGCTTCCTCCCACAGACCAAAAACATGCTCATTAGGTCAACTGGTGACTCTTATTTGCCCTTAAGTATGAGTGCGAGCATGTGTGGCTGTCTGTCTCTCTATGTGGCCCTGCGATTGACTGCAACTGGTTCAGGGTGTACCCCACCTCTCACCCAATGACAGCTGGGATAGGCTCCAGTCCCCCCGACCCCGAAAGTGTTGCACTATTTGCTTACAAAGTGGTGAACTCCACCCTATTGGAGCCTGACAATGACTGAACATTTTGGGGATGGTCCTTTTACAGCCAATCATTACTCTTGACTTTTACTAGTTAACTTTCCACCTCTGTTATGTACCAAATAGGTGTTTTTTGAGGATCATCTTTTTTAGTCTTTCATTGACCCATACAACTTTTTTGGAATGCATTGTAGGTATCAAATGCAAAATTAGGCAATATTTTCAAAAGCACAATAAAGTTTATTACTTTGAATATTAAACATCTTGTCTGTTGTGTATTTACTTGAATATTGGTTGAAACAGATCTGTAAATCATTTTATGCTGTTATGGTTTTCAACATCATATTTTTAATTGAAAAAAAACCCCCAAAAGATTGGTTGCCATTTTGTCAAGGCATCATTATTTTAAGATGACCTTAAGATGCGGTCCTTGAAGCCAACAAGTACAAAAATGAAATAAGGACAGTATATGACAAAGTCCCAAAATGAAAGCTCCACCATATGAAAACATTTTATTGTATTTAGTGCGATGATTTCTAAACATATTTTCTTGATGTTTTTCATCCCACTTCTTTGTCTCTGATGATGCTTTTCTCTGTTCTTCCATACTTGAAATGACATTATTACTTGGGTGACAGATGTTGGTTTTCTCTGATGTATGATGGCAGAACCGTCTCAACCACATTATAAGGACAAATTACAGCCAGAGAGCAGCTCCATTAGGCTCAAACCGAGTTTTTCTGTGTGTCTCCTTCATGTCAGTCCAGTCTGATGTGTGGCTCCACTTCAGATCTAAAGCACTCTGTAAGGACCTGGCTCTGAGCACGACTGGAGCTGAGCGCAAAAGAAAGCAGACAGAGAACAAAAGGAAAAGTGTTGGAGCCTCTTGGCCGTGCTAGCTTGCGTGTTGTCTTCTCCACCAAAACTATTCCACTACGCAGAGCTTAGCCAAACAATTTGTCAACCATGTGCTGTCTCTCGAGGGAGCGAACATGCAAGTCAGAGTGTCTGAGAGAAAGAGAGGAAACAAAGAGTGAGAGAGAGGATAGATGAAGAAAAGGTGCAAGAAGTATGTTGGCAAAATAAAGAGGGAGGAAATTTGTATGCAAGGCTTCACTTTGGCACATTAGCATTCAGTGACGAGTCACTCTCTACTGTGTGCTCTCCACCATAAATCAAACAGCATGTTTACGGCAGAGGAGTGCACCCGCTCTGAGATTATTGCTGATGCGGGGCACAGCATCAAACCACTCTCAAAGCTCTGCATTAGATTTGGATTTAATGTGCGAAGTCTGCAATCTTTGCCAGTTTTCCCAGCTGATCACATTTAGAAGAACATCTTGAAATTGATTTGACGTATAATTGCTGTCAACAGCCACTAAACCTCTGGTGGAAGACTTTTTTTTTTCTCATTTTTCGTGCTATTAAGTGAATTGATTTTTTCACTTATAGCAGCCTTGGTTGATCTAAGGTAATTTTATATTATTAGATCCTTGATGGCACATAAAGTCACACAAAGTCCATTTCTGAAACAAAGCAGCATAGCAAAGGACCAGTGGTGAATAAGCTACTTATAATGCAGTGAGCCAAGTGATTACTCATCCAACAAAAGAAAAAAATTCACTTTAATACAGATCAACCTCAGAGAAATGTCACAAACCAAGTTTTGGAAACATGACAAAAGACTAATACAAAAGTTATCTACAGGTTTTATTGCACAAGAAAGTTTGGATGATTTTGCCTTACACTTTTTTTTTTTTTTTTTTTTGTCTAAATGACATGATATGAGATCAGGGCCTAAAAAAAAAATAAAAATATTCAGAAGCAGGTCTCTTCTCACTCCAAAATGCTAAAATCTCCTAAAGGCAATGTAAAAATCAAACTTTATCATTTAGGAGCAAAAGACAGATGATTATTTTTGAATAAATAAAGATAATCCACTCTCCACTTTGTGTTTGATATACTTGTAGCAAACCCATTTTTTGTTTGTGTTTGCTGTTTCTCGTTTTGTCCACCAGAGGGCAGCTTGCATTGTTTGAAAGGGAAAAAACAAATATCTGTTTTAGATGCTGTTTGAAATAATTTCCTTGTATACAATTTTGTAACTTGGCTTACTTCTTAGAAAATGTTATTTCTTCTACTTTTAAATGTGTATTTTTGTATGTTTTGGATCTAATAGTTTGGGTTTAAATAGGGGACTTTATTTTGAAGAGCACCACCTTGTACTTCCTTCCTGTGTGCATTACTGGATGAAGCAATGGAACGTACGAGCTAATTGGTATAAGACAGCAAAGCTTAAATAGCAGTTAAATGACGAAACTTCTGAATCTAAGTGTATTTTGGCAACCCCCGAAGAGGCACAAGGTTGGTGTTTATTGTTCTTATAGTTTTCTACATTTGTATTTGAATGATTTGTGTTGATAAATTAACTCATGGACTAATTTGTGCGCCAGTTATATGAAATGGCGGTACATTGCTTGTCATGCTGGATTTTATTTGAATTAGTATCTATATTACCATTTATTATTGATGGAAAACTGAATTTCTTGTTTTCTATATTTTGTCAGTTCTCACGTTGGTTTATGGAGCTGATTTGTGGAACAGCATTAAAGTTTAAAACCATCAGTCGAGTCTCACTATCTTTCGGAGGGTATGCTACAATACTTTTTGCTCACTTTTCATCAACATCGTCATACTCTTAAACTGGGAATAAAATCAGGCATAAAACATTTCAGCTCTAGGGAGTTTTTAATAATATTTAGTATTTCTATTTACCACTGAGCTCATGTCACCAACATATTGTGTGAACATCAGAGTGACTAAAAGTCACCATCTGAGCACATTTTTTGTAATATAGCCTTAATTGATATAGGTTTTTTGGTTCACGATCAACAAATGATAAACAAGCTGGCTCCTGAGAGTTAGATGTGTGATATGAGCAGAAATGTGCTATTTTGTCAACACTGACAGATTTCAACATCAGCAGAATTTGGTGTTGAAATTTTCTCTTGTGTTGACAAATTCTGCTCAATTGTTGAATTCATGCATTTTAATGACATAGCACAGTATCATGTGATTAAAAATGTAATAACGCTTGTATATGATGAAGAACTGATTGTTGAAAGGTATGTATTTCAGGGTAGAAAGGCTAGGCAGAGCATAACAGTGGAGACCCAAAGTAGGAACAGAGAAAATAAAATTAGAAGACCAGAAAAAAAGTAATAACTAGCCTAAGCTGAAAGAAGATTTCCTGAGAAAGGAAGGCAAAGATGGAGAAACAGGGTAAACGAAGGAAAAATTAAAAGACCAGCGATTTGGAAGAGAGAGCACAAAAGCATAAGAAAAGGCTTTGGAAACAGGCACAGAAAGAATCCAGAAAATGAAAGAAAAGAGCAGAGGAATGTCAGGGAAATAAGATACTCTGCCTCAGAGTCCTTTAGACATCAACACTGAGGAGCAAAGTGACAATATAAAACAACAACAAACTAGTTTGAGGGAAGGAGTTAAAACCAAAAACGACATTCCAGAAAAATTAAACAGACAAAATTGATAAGGAGACTGACATCGGGTGCTTGAAGGAAGCAGACTTTGAAATCCTTTAATAAAAAAGTCAGTGCTCTTTCACCATGCACTGATGGCAGAGCTGTCAAATTATGCTTCTCCCATTCCTAAGTTTCTAAGAAATATCAACTGATGCATCAGGTTCTTGATTTTGGCTTAACATGCAAAACACTGAGACAAAAGTTACTGAACAAAAAGAAGCCATCATTCCTCCAGATTTTCTCCTGAATTGCCCAAGTTTTGGAACAAAATGCAAGGATGACTACAGAGAAACAAGACATGGTCACCAGGCTAAAACAGAAATGAAAAGGGCTGATTCTGAGCGACACAATCCTAAATCTTCACGCTGTATTTCCTAGACAGCTCCTAGATATGAAGCTCAGTCTTTCTGTGCATTGCACCTGTTTTACACCACATCTCCTAGAGCCTCTGATCCAAAGATGCTGGTACCATAAGAATGCAAAGTTGATCCCTGAGGTCTGAAAGTCCTGCAGTGTTGTGTCAACTACCAACCTTGAAAGTCTCCGTCCTCTATGTTATTGCCCAGCAAGCACATGAAGGAGCAGACATAGGATGAAGTTCACAAAAACATGAAACTGTTACACATACTACCACTCTGTCAGAGCTATATTCAAGATAGACAGCGACTTTTTTCAATATTTTGTCATTTAGTCAGACTGCAATGCAGACTATGTTTTACCTTTTAACCCCACACAGGGTGTTTTGAGTCTTTAATCTTCATACACACTTGCGCTGGCAAGTTGCTTCATGGATCAACCCCACGGATCCACAGCCATCGCGAGGCCCACTCTGCTGCCTCTAAGATGTTTCTGATGGCTCTCTTTATCTGCAGTCGTTTTACTTCAGAGAGTTTTCCAGAGCTCGGCCCAGGTAAGTTTGGAGTCTGCATCTGTACATATATCTTCCTGTTAGTTCTTAATTGAAATGTCAAAATACCCCAATCATTTGTGAAAAACAATAAAAACACAAACACACAGATAGCTGAAAGTCACCACTTCAAGAGACTGTGTGGAGTTTCTAAGTAATGACAAAAAAGTCTCACTTTTAGATATATGCCTGATGGAAATACACACTTTAAGATGAGTTTTATAGCATCAAAATAGGTTATCTATAAATGCTATTCCTTAGCCTTCCGGTCGGGTCGGACAGGGCTGGACTGGACTGGATACTCAACTTCGGGAACAAGACAATTAAAATGAGAGTACATTTATATTATTTTATTATTTATATTACATGTCTTAGAGCACTGTAGTACTGAGTTCTGAGGAAGGTCCGAGCTGCATTTATCACAACAAACACACGCTTTGGCTTTAGTAATGTCTTTGGTGTGTTCCAGTTGTAGTCAGAAGTACGAATTTCTGGGTTACGAGTAGGAAACTGCAACTGGAACGTTCCCTGAAGTTGGAATTTCCTACTGGGAACTCGATGAAACCTCGCCACCCCCGAGTTGACAATTGAAGATGGATGCCCCCAGTGTAAACAGTTATTTAGCTCCTGTAAAAATCAATTTATTTGCACTTCTGACTGGGGTGTGTCGCTCTAGATCAGCTGTATACATAGTGTTGCTAGACTTATATTTACAAAAATGCTGCCATAGTGATAATCACATTCTTCATGTGATATTTGTGAACAACAACGCAGGGCGTGCTAACAATAGCCTGGTAGATCGGCATGTTTTTTTCCGACTTCAACTGGAACGCCGATAAGTCGGAGATGATGTCACTCCCAGTTCCGAGGTTACTGGAATGCAGCATTACAACAGTCGCCGCGTGTGCCCATGGGTAGCAGAGTCTTTATTTAATAGATTCTAATAGATTCTCCTCATAGCACCTTTAATATATAGTCACTGGTTAATATGACACTGATTATATTTCATGTAGTTTCTCAGGGGAACAAGCTTATGGAACAAGTTAGTGTGGTGCAACCACGGGTGGAGAATACTGCACTTGATCAGAAGGTCTTACAGGAATTTAGAAAGAGATTGCTGCCAGACCTTTACACTTTATTAGATGCTTTTAGCGTTCCATTTCTGAATTCCTATGTGGATCATCTGCTCTGTGTAGGTTGATGTAACCTGGCAGCAGCTTTGCTGAAAATAGGCTCTGCATGTACAAGTGAGGCTGCTCTGCACTTAAGGGAAATATCACCATGCAGGTGGTAGAAACTAAAGGTCTGATGAGAAGGGAACAGATTTACTCCTTCACTGAAGATTGGGGGATTTCTCAGGGGTGGTCAATGTCAATTACTTTATGTTGATATGTGAATCATAGTTAAATGTTTACTCATGTCCTTATTGTCTCAATTACCCAATAAAAAAGCTGTTCCCTCAAACATCTGTGGAGCTGCAGTCGAGACATGAGACACTCAGCAGTAGCCACCTGATCCTATCAAACTGTCTGACGACACGACATCTGAGAATGTACAAGCCCCTCACATCAACAAGACTTTTATTTGTACTTAGCCCTCCTCTGGCGTGACCTTAACAGGAGAGCGGAGGCTGGGAGCAGGCGGAGGAGACCCGAGCTGACGTTTGAAGACTCCCTCGATGACTCCTCAGCTCTGCTGAACACATTCACAACGATCAGCTGCACTTCTCATCACAGGCACTCGGGCTGAAGAACAACTGTTATACATCAGACACCACCTAGACTCATAATATAAACACACACTCTTACAAACAGACACAAAACATCCAGACACACACAGGCTGCCTCCCTGACACATGTGTAACACGGGTCGTATCCTGTGTTACACTCACTCCTCACATTTCATGGATTCACAAGGTCACAGGGACAGATTTAGAGAGCTGTGTGCTCACTAAGAGCTGCAAACATCATCTTGGTGAGCACTTTTATGGTGCAGGTGAGAAATACCCTAGCTCAGCACAAGCATTGGATGTTAAAATGATAAATTGAAGGGTTTTTTTTTTACAGCTAAATGCTGCACATCAAATTAATTATGGTTAAAAATTTATGGACAGGTCTGCACATTTAATATACATTGCTAATGTTCCTTCTTAATGTTTTAAAAATCACAGGGATTTATTTCTCATCACTAAGACCTGGAATGAGTTTCAAAGTGATTTGTGATTTTAAGTTTTTCAAAGTCTTGTGCATAGCAAGGCTGTAGGACTGTGACCTTAAACTGAAACCAGTGAATTCTCAAGAATGAAAAGATGTCTTGGTGCAACAATTAGTTTTTACAGGTGTTTTACAGGTTTAATGTATATGAAACCTTGAATTTCCCCTTCCCATGTCTTGTGGTTATTTATAAAATCTCTTGCTGATAATTTGATCAATAAGCACTCAAACAGACTTTGAGCTTTTGGCTGCTAACGGGGTATTAAAGTTATCTGACCTGCATTGGAGGGATCAATATATGTCTTTGAAGGACTCCAGAATACAAATAAAATACCTAACAGACACTTTTAAATAACTCAAACTAACAAGATAATGTCAAAGCAAAAGTGTCTGAATCTTTTGTAGTTATATCTTTAGAACACTGGGACAAAAAGTGGCAAATATCGACACTGTATAAATAGTTTTTAAGTAATTGCAAAGAGTCTTCTGCAATTAATTTTGTGCATTGAAAAGCTATTTACAGATGAACATCACAGCTGAGGAAAGGTGGAAGGCATGTTAACCTGTCCAAACTCAAACTGTTGATAAACACTCTTAAGTTACTACACGACAGATGGCCTAGCAGACAATGCATCACTCCAGCTAGTCTGCACCAGCATAACCTTAATATCCCTGGCATGTTAAATGCAGCCCCAACAAGTGGTCTCTGCTTCATCACATGTGAGACTGCCTTTTGTAATGTGTTTTTGGGAAATGATGTTGGATTTATGTGGTCCAATTATTGCCAGAATTTCCTGTAAACCCAAAATGGTGTTCTTTTCATATGTAACTGGGTGACTTGGATTCAAAACAGAATTCAGTGTCTGTTTAATGTAAGTTTTCTGGAGGCGAAACACTACATTACAGTTTCATGGGAAAAACAAACATTGTGTGGTGTTTCCCAGTGGTTAAAAAGAGTGTTTCTCTGTCTTGCTCTTAAGCTACTTCTCAGTGAACACTCTCGACATGTTTAGGAACATATGGAACATTTATTATAGCTTAATGGAGCCAATGACTTGTTTCAGGAGGACTTGTTTGATGGACAGAATTGAATATGACTGAGGCTGCTTTTCATTTTTTTATTATTCCACTGAGTATTCCTTTTAATTTTTTATCTATGATATTCTTTTTTTCTTTGTCACTTCTGTTTGATTACTGTTGTATTACTTTCATCATTATTCATTCATTCATTTTTTTATAGTTAATTTTTTATTTTTTATTATTCCAAAAATGAGACATAGCATTATTTTATTAACCCACCAGTGCCTAAAAATCTACTACTATTGTGCATTGCAGTTAACTTAAAGGTCATAGGCTTTCTCACAATCATACATTTGAAAGACAAAAACAAATCTACCACTGATGCTGCAGGAAGTATGCAAAACCATAAAACTAGTTTGTGGAAGGACAGACATGGTCCTTATCTGTTTGAGTCATTGTTAAAAATCCCCATGAAATCTGTGGGATATCAATTAATTGTCTTTACAAGCAAACATAAAATTATAAATTTTTCAAGGTCTCCTTTAACAAAAGGTTTCTTGAAATAAAGTGGTTTTGATGTGGAATTTGTTGTTTCTATGTCAATATCAAATTTTAAAAATCACACATGTAAAAATATAAATGCAAATAATATGTATCTCCTAAAAATGAAAGAAGACCAGATCAAAACGTGGAAAAATTATTACCAGAAGCTTTATTTGGTCTATATTTAATGTTTTGCAGTCACGTCTTTCTTGCATTATTAAAGATGATTTATGAAGGGATTTATGTCAACAAAATGATGATCCTAATCCTAGAACTAAAGCAGGCTGTCTAAGTGGGCATCCTCATGAGCTGTGTCTAAGTTTACTCCTCTTAGGGCCCTAATTTCGTGGCGCAGTGCAGGATGTGCAAGCCTGGCGCACCCCGCACAGTGTTAATTTTGTCCGGCGAACCACAGTGCGCTCCCAATTTGACAATTTGATAGACCGTCAGCGCAGAGATGGGTGTGACGGCGCACCAGGGGGAGTCGACGATGCACCAGGTAGAGGTGCCAACAGATTCAGGTTGGCGCAGTGACAATTTCGTGCCAAAAAACTGTGCGGAAGGTGCGCTGAAAGCTCGCCAGCTCCAACCTGGTCTATTCCCGGCGCAAGCGAAGCGCACCCTCCGCAGCTGTAATTTTGATGACAGGCGCACATGTGTGCACACGTCAACAAAGCCTCAGAGGCAGATTTCCAGAGTGTCAGGCACATTTTAATGTAATAAAAAATCACAGCAATCACTAATTAATATAACTGTCTGAACCAGCATACACATTTGTATCTATATTAATTGTCCCGTCACATCTGATGTCGGATTAAAGCCGTTTGTCATAATGGAAACTTAACCTGACAGCAGCCGGAAGTTTGATGCACATCTTACAAGTCAACAATAAGCAGCCTTAACATCTGATACTGAGTATATATCTGGCTTCTCTCATTTCAATAAATTCAAAGAAAAGAGGGAGAAAAAAGAGAAAATAAATGTATGTCACTCAGGATTTACCTGTGATTTCCCATATTTCTCTGTTTTAGTCTTTATTTTTAACGTGATCTAAAAAGATGGAGTACAATATTGAAAGGAGGATGAGGCAGAGACACCGGGAGAGTATACAGTATATCACTAAAGGCTCTGCTATGGCGATGACAAACCAGGAGTACAGGTGGATCACAAGCATTATGAATGGATAAGCCTGTTGCTGTGTAACTGTCTCTTAATGTTTTACTCCTATTAATGACAAAGGAACAGATCTGTTGCTGTAACGGTTTAAGTTACGATCTTTACTTTTAGCATTATTTAAGAGCATTTAGAGTAAAGTAAGGCAAATATCTTTCAGAACCTGTGTATACGTTTAATAAAATAAGGACCACATTTATCAGGCTATAATCACATGTTTAGTTCATCAAATTTAGTTTCACTGTTTACTTTTGATCTTAAAAATATATGTACATATCATTGTTCAGAAGAAAGCTATGCATTTAAGTAAAATTACATCAATGTAGTTAGATCGTTTTATAGAGTATTTTATAGAGTATCCAATAATTTTGACATTTTAGCCCTTAGAAAGTAAGAATAATAATTTTTCCCTCATAGTTACCAAAGTATCACATCCCTGGTTTGACATACTTGGTCACATTCTTTCCTCATAACAGCAGTGGTGGCATATCCCCTTATGACATCTTTGGAGGGAGATGTTGAAACAGACTGATGAACACACATTTTTCTGTAAGCCAAAGCAAAAAAGAGAGGAGGGAATTTCCTGATGATGATGAGATACGTAGACAGGCGATGGCAACATATTTTTTGGCTATTTTTTTTTTAATGAAGTGTTATTTACAAAACATATGAGCTTCACTTCTTTTTGTATGTTTCTCTTAATGTATTTGAGTCTAGTTTATGATTTTTCTGTATTGAACAAAAGATAACTGTGAATTTGAAACCAAAATAAACAAGCGCTGCTGTGACTAATACCAGTTTCCTCTTTAATCTGTTAAAAACACATTCCTCCTGCTGTTGAGTGTGTTCACAGATCATGATGGCTCACACTGTGATAAATAATGAAGAAATATTTGCTAAAATCTCTTTAACTTCACACTTTTATATGGCAGTTAAAGAGGGTTTGGAAGTTACTCATCCATTTGTCATCTGCCTCAGCTTGGATTCATTTGACCGGACAAATATCGAGAATCAGCCTCAGATCTTCAGACTGAAAAAGAAGAAAGGGTTTCCTTCCTTGCCAAAATCAAGACTTTCTCCGCTCAGACTCAAAAGAGACAGCAGCACGGCAGCCACTGCAGGGGGGCATCTGGGTTCAAAGTAAGGCGGACTCCTAAGATGGTGATGGTTCCTTCAAGAGAAAAAAGAATTTCAGCTTTTTAAAAACAGTCAAGAACCTCAGGGTTATGTGGAGCGGATTTAGGGAGTTCATCCCAAAGATAACATCACTGCAGTTCAACGCTCAGATAACACTGGATTTTCTGCTCACCCCTCTGCTCTGGCTTAATTGCTTTTTAAATTGGAAATGTTGCCCTGCACGCACCATTGCACTCTGGAATGTGGTGCAGGGAGATGTACGTATATGTATGAGTGCAGGCGAGTAATTATCTCCAAGAAGTTTATTCAGGAGGAGCAGGTGCAGTGTAATGTTGTCTGAATCTCCTAAGACCTGCTCCGTGTACATAAAGCAGAGGGTCCATCAAACCTCCAGCTGCAGCAGGAAGTTAATGGACCTGCCACGTGGATTGACTTGCTAACTCCCTAATGAAGGAGAAGGACAAATTATGTTAATGGAAATGCCACAGAGCAGTTTGATGGACATACTCTAATCAATGTGTCTGTCAGTGTTTCCTTTCTCTCACTGCATCGCCAACTCTGAAGTGAACGTCATTAACTGATAATCATACAGGCTGAGTAATCTTTGTGTCAAGAGTGTTATTCTAATGTAAGTTTGAAACATGAGCTGTTATGATGGAAAGCATATCTCTGCCTCTTGGGCTTCATTAATAAAGGAAAAAGAACCCTCAGTAAGTGCTGACAAAAAGCAACAGCTTAAAATGAAGCAAAAACAACAAAGTACAAAAGCTCCTGCACAATAAGTGTCCATTTAAGCCCAGCTGCAGAGGCACCAGATGTAACATAGGATATGTCCTATTTTGAAGGCCCACATTTGTCTTATAAGGGTGTCAAAAAATGGTACTATCTTAAAAGGTCCTCCAAATTTGTCAGACAAATGCAGCCTTCAAACTAGGCTTATGCTGAAACAATATTTTGGCAACTTATCACATAATACTTGTAGCAATGAATCAGAATGAACTAGAAAAGCACTCGGAGAGCGCAGACCTCATGCCATATTGTGATTTTGACCATAAATATTAGTCCCACCTTTATTTCATCGAAATATTTAGATTCCTTGACCATGAAAACATACCATTAGCAACTGTATTCATAATGATATCTATTTTAGTTCAGTAGTTATTCACAGAAATCACATTTTTCGCCACGGCGACCAGACGCTGATCTGAATCAACTCCAAAATCAAATCAGTTCTTCCTTTTACCATGCTGAACATTTCCTGAAAATTTCATCAAAATCCTTGGTTAAATCAGCCATGAAGCATTTCACAAAACAATTAAAAGGTGACACTAGAAGCCAAATTAACAAACAACAGTAACAATGCCTCTCTGCAGCAACTGTTGTCCCATTAGGAAGCCCAGTTATTCCCCTTTCTCCACATTTGTAAGAAACACACAGAGCTGAATATGTTGGTCGTGCCAATGAAATTTCGTCAAATCCTCTCTGCCAATGCCGAACAGCATTTCCTGCAAGTGGCTCCTCTTTGATGTTGTTTGGTGGATTGGATGATTGAAGTCTGAAGAAACAAGACATTGGCAATTCAATAATGTATTCATTTAACAAACAGGAGCCTCGGCAGCGAGTTAAGGAATCATAGCCACAACCGCTTGGCACCTCCTCCTCATGCTGGTCACCTGCCTGGTCACACACCAACAGGGGTTGGCATCCCATTTTTCAACCAGTATTTGTCTCAAATTGCCTTATCGCTCTATCCAGATCGGTCATACACAGCATGCTGATCCAACTGATTCCTGTAGCAGGGGCCAGGCTCCAGCAAATCCAGCACCAGATTGTCAGCACCTGAGGGTACCAGAAGTTGAGCAGGAAAGATCTGGCAATGTTTGGAAACACAATCAATGAGCTCTGCTGCTCATGTCACACAAGCATGTTGTTTACAAATTTGCACCATTTGAAAGGAAAATAACGGGCTTTCCAATGGTAGAAGATTTTCGGTCAATATGAATTGTTACGACAAAGACACAATGTACCAAACACACAAAAAATGGGCACAAACTCTCTATTCATTACTGACTGTGAACTTGCTGTTTGCTGTTTTGATTGTTCACTTATTCACTTTATGAATTTTTATATTCTTTAATGTGCTTTTTGTTAAAAAAAAAAAATCATGAAAAATAAAAACTAAAAAGAGGCTGCATCTCCATGTTTCTTATTTGAGATGTGGATCTGGAACATCAATCTTTTCCTTTTTTCCTTTGTCTTCATCTCTCCTAACAGAGATGTAGAGGACAGAGGAAAATTAGTTTGGCTGATCATAAAATTTCTTTGCCTTTGCAGCGTCATGCCATGCAACATCAGTTTGTCATGATGGTAACATCTGCTCATCAGTCAGTCAGCAGTCATATACCGCTGATTGGTTGAACAAATACACCTAATAGAATAGACAAACATGTTCTGTCTCTGCATTTAGCTTGATATAAACACTTGTAAATTAAGAGTAAGTTTAAGTATTAGCTGTCTGTTGTAGTTTTTTAATGATAATCAGATTCTAAGTTATTGTGTCTTATAAATGGGCCTCATGTACTTTTATCAGTGTGTCATGAACAATGATTTATATTATACAATTTACATTTGTTAAAAAAATATTACAATTGCAACAATAATCAAACAAAATGCTTCCTTTAGATCAGGGGTGGGTGGCGACCCGGGGGCCATCATTAAATGTGGCCTGCCATTCATTCCCAAAAACCAGCAACTGTACAAATGAAGAAAATTTAGATATCCAATAGAAATAATTCTACATAATCTTATGTCAGTTATTTACAACCTTACATTGCTATTATAGTGTCTCTTAATCTCTTTCATGAAGCTGTTAACATTATAACAAGTATTACTCAATACTACATTTAAAAAATGGCAGCAGCAAAATATTTGAGCTCTAAAAATTTGAAAAACACATTTTTTTATTGATTTGAAAATAGCTTCATTGGCTTTAATCCCATGTATATCAGCTACATTTCCTTGAATTCTATGTCAAGTTCATTTGATTATGCACAATAACTTGCATTTATGTTGTAATATATGTATATTGGTATGCTAATTTTATGACAAATTTATATTCTCATATGTTGTTTATCCAACTCATCGAGAGTTTCTGAAAATTTGTAACAGGCTGGGAAAAATGATTTTATGTGGCCCTCTTGGTAATTAAAGTTGCCCACCCCTGCTTTAGATGATCAGCCTTAAACTAAAGTTATTTTTATGTTAAAGACTTGTCAAACATGTTTTGCATTTACCTTCACTGTCTGACTTTGTTATCTTAGAATAAAAATAGGCAGGAGAAATAACTGACTACAATAAATAAATATGAACTCAGATAAGGTTAGTGTTGATTTCATTAAATTCGAAAGCTAAAAAAAATGCATTTTTAGTTTCATAAGGAATCAGAAGAAGAAAAATATTTGAACCATGCTGTGATATTATGTTTTAATTGAATTTTAGATAATAAGTTCATGTTCAATATATTAGAGAGCTCTCTTTATTATTCCAACTCAGAAAAGGCAATTGTTTGTGATTATGTCTTTTTTTCTCTGTTATTTAACTCCTTTGTTGAGTTCATTGAAGTCCACTGCATTGTGGCATCCAATCAGCAAGTCTTTTCCAGTGCAGGGACATGTCTGTCTCTACACTCGTTTCCATTAAGTCTTGTCTTTTGTGTCCAAACTCATCGGTCATACATATGTATACATATTAAAGACACATGTACACTTATATATATAAATATAAAAATCCAGACATCCAACACCCAACATGAATCCATATAGCCAATCATGAATGCCTCCATCATGGCGGCAAGAAAAAACCCACTGTTAAGAAGCCGGAAAACTTGAATATGGTCTCATGATGAACAGCAAATCCACATGATGCTGTGTTGGGTATGTGGGCAAAGGAAGGGAGGTAAGAGGAGACAAGTGGACTAAAGTAAGAACTAAAGTGAGTGACAGATCTATGAACCATAGACCTGTCGTCAACAAATTTGATTCTTCTTAAAACAAACTTATTAGAGGTTAGCCTCTTGAGATGCAACATCCTGTTTTCAGGAGGGTCCTCATGTCTGTATGATTGTACTGCAACCTTTATAGAAGTATAATCAATGATAATCACGAATAGAGTAATTAATAACATTTTTATATTAACAATGAAATATAATATAGACATGGCACGACCCGTGATTTGGTGGTTGAGAAAGTACATGCAATTTGAGCAAAGACCAAAAGACCCATGCCTCAACATAGCAGCCATAAAGGTGTTCAAGAGGACGACAGAAAGCAACAATAAGTAGAAATTCTGATTTTGGTGCACTTTGGCCCACACTGATTATCTCTGAGTGTCACTCTTTTTCTTGTCATATCCCTCACTGCTCTTCTCTCCCTCGGCCATTGAAGCATTTTTTTAGTTAACAGTAATTAAACTGTGAGACTGTCTTTAAAAATGATTTCCGGGTGACGACTGTGTCATACTGTTGCTTTACTTCGTAACATAATAAAACTACAACAAACATGGACCCATGGACCCAATGGACATAACTTAAAATCACTTCTTATAACAAGAATGACTGACTTCATGCCAGACAAAAATAAGCTCAACTATAGACCCATCTGCCCTTCTCAGTGATGTGGGTGGGAGCTGTGATCGTTAGTGCAAAAAAGTGGTGTCATAAACAGCTATTTTACTGTTCTCATTTGGGCAGAGCCTCCCTAATGTAAAACAATGGTCCTTTCTCTCATAGATCTGGCTTATAACAGAACACCTGCTAGAACCAGTAAGAGCGAGAAGGTTTTAATTTGTACTTTTACAGCTCACAACAACAACAAAAAGAAACACAGTCTGTTTTCTCAGCCAAGATTTCACTGATATCTGTTTCTCTTTTTATCCAAAACAGAACACATGCTGAGACAGCCAGCTGACGACATCGATTGGCCTCTTTATTTGGTTACCCTCTGATGTCATGTTTGATCATGAGACTTTTTTGAGTTTTTGTGTAGCTGGAATCACCACAATGTAGTTATGACTACAAACAGCAGGTGTGGTCTCACCGCGTGACTCAACCGTCTCGTGAGTGATGATGCGTGCATGATGATAATGTTCAAAGAACTGGTTCAAACTGTGACCATATCAAAGGTCTCCCATGTTTTGAAAGTGGATTTGAAAATCTTCTGGTGTGTTGCCATCCCAAAACAAACTTACAAACCATTGTGTTTCTGACAACAAGCTTCCCATACCACATTCAGCCTGTTGCTTTCACTTTGACTGTCAGTGAAATCTAAAGAGTATGGAAAGCTGCCTGGGCATAAAATTGATATCAGTTAAACAAACCGCAGTTAACCTCTACTAGCAGTCAAATTTTTGATCAAATAGTGCACAAGTAGACTTTACTAGTGAAGCAGAAAAAGTCAAATTAGGTTCACATTTGCCTAACATACAAACAAAACAATGTTTAAACATTAAGTATATTGTCTTTGTAGTACATTCATTTTATTACAGGTCTTATGGATTTGAAAATCATTATATTCTGTATCATATATGTTTTACCCAACATCCCAACTTCTGTTGAATTGAAGTGTGTTCATAGACGAGGCAGGGGTTTAAGACTTTACTGTTGCACATCAGTTTAGAGAGTTTTTACTGGATTTGCTTTAAGTAAGGCAGGGGTGTCCAAACTTTTTATAAGGAGGGCCACATAAATAGGAATACATGGACAACTGAGCCACTTCCCGCGCCTCACTTTCAGTGTATTGAAGTTCAAGTTTTAAGGTTTATGGGTGGGTTATCACCTGTCAAGGGGCCTTTGTAACCCTGGGTTATTACTAGATTTACACCTAGTACAGACGAGATCTTTTGAGCAGCAGAGATGGGAGACACTGATATCTTATCTTCACTTTCAGACACAAAACAAGAGTAAACTGCAAGAATGCTGGTGCTTGAAGATGAATATTGCAATATACTTTGCAAATGTGACCTTGTGGCAAAGTAAATACGGCAGAAAGTGTGCATGATTGATGGTATTTGCTGCTGTAATCAAAATGTCTTGATTCCTCAACTTTGTCGGGGGCCAGTTCAAAATGGGCAGCGGGCAGCATTTGGCCCCTGGGCCACAGTTTGGACACTCCTGAAGTAAGGGGTCCATACTAAAACTAAATATCTTTTCCACAACACCTGCAGAGCATATTTTGCAGAGCAGGTACACTTAGCAAAGAGCCATTCTTACAAACCTCTTAAGTTTGCTGTATCTGAATCTCTTTGTAACACCAACCAGCAGGTTGAACCTCCTGACTTCATGAAACACTGTACTTATAAAATCCTCCATGCGGCATCACTTTCTGTTCACCCACTCTCAAGTTTCTTCTTCTTCTTTTTCCATGCAGAAGCAATTTGGCCCTGAGCAAACCTGCAATTATCTAACAGCCCGTGCAGTGTGCCTATAATACTTTAAAACCATTCAGGACCCAAAGACATGCAGGGAGGTCCTTCTGTGTCACACTCGTTAGAGACAAGCCCCTCGTGCATGTGTTTTCACTTTGATGGATAATTCAGACGAGTACTTATATGTAGTCACCATGAAACCTTCACACAAAAGATTCAAAATGAAAGCATTAAATGATATTATTTGTATTCAAACAGATAATGTGTACAGCCAGTGAGCACGGTTAACCAGATTACATGAGTGAACTCCATCATTGAACAACAAATGGTTCTGGCTCTGTGTTCTCAATAGACAGTCCATGAATGATGACAGGGGACGAGGCTGGTCAATGGGGGCTCAGGAGCCACATTTGGCCCTCCTACTCAGAAAATAAAATCAGTCATGCTAGTATCAAAAATAGCAATATTTTCAAGAAAACCAGTAAATTTAGTTGAAATAAAGAAGTCATGTCTGCATTTATTCTTGACTTTTAATATCCTTAAAGTTACTAAATTTGGCCTAAAGTTTGGCAATAAGTATAATTCCATGTTGCATTCTTAGTGAATGAAGTTGCCCATCCTTGGTTCTTGAGAGCAACATATACATATTGTACTGTACTTTCACATTATGTGTAGCTGAATACGATTCATTTACATTTACTGCTGGCAGTCATTTCTGTTAAATCAGAACAAAACAAAATGCTTAAATATAACAGCTTTTGTGGTCTTATCCACGTGCAGATAGTTTATATATATATGTATATATATATATATATATATATATATATATATATATATATATATATATATATATATATATATATATATATATATATATATATATATATATATATATATATATATATATATATATATATATATATATATATATATATATACACACACACACACACACATATATATATATATATATATATATATATGTATGTATATATATATATATATATATATATATATTATATATATACATATATATATATATATACACACGTATATCTTGACTCTGTTTACAGTGATCACATTTACACTGGACAACATTGTTAATTTTGTTGATAAGTTATTTTTGGTCATAGTTTCCATCAATTACCTTCTTTCTTCTAATGAAAACTAGACTATAACTAATGAACATGGACAAAAACTAAAATAAAACTAACCGACATTCCATCAACAAATAAAAACTAGACTCAAATGTTTGACAGACACCTAATTCAATCAGACCTAATTTTGTCATGTGGTAAGTAGGAACAAGGTAGGAATATATCCATTTACCTTCGACAGCAGAGTAGGGCTTTCTAGGTGATAAAATAATGACCCATTTCACTGAACAGGTTGGTGTTGATAAGAAAGTGTAAAAAATGACTTCAAAAGTCCAAGGAAACATAAAAAAAATGCCTTACCCTTAACACTTCATATGTTAGTTAACTAAATTTAGAGTACATTTTGTCAACTAAAATGTTGTGAAATTGCATTAACTAAAGCTAAACTAAAATTAAAACAATTAAGATGACTAAATTACAACTTGAACTAAACATATTTATGACAAAAATGCCATGAAACCAAATTTAAAAAGTGCTGTTTAAATTACACTGCTGAACAACGACCCTCTGGGCTTCAAGCGTCACTCTGTGCTACTGCTCCTGTGCCACATTGTCACTGCCACATTATCATAATTCCCTGTGTCAGAGGGCCAAACATTACAAGTAAAAGGACACTATTGATAAGGTGGTCCAAAATGCCTCTAGGCTACCACAAAAAAAATCTGGCTTTTCTACAGAGTTAAGCTCAAAATCAAACAGTTGAATTTAATAAGCTAAGCACAGAACTAAACCCAGTTAGAGGCACTTTTCAAATTCGATAAAGTTACTTCAAGTTACTTAAATGATACTGATTTTTCTTGATAAGATAATTTATCTCAACTTTATTTTCTCAGTAAGCTGCACAAGAGATTTAAGTCCGACTACAAAAGTAGCCTAGCCAAGTTAGTAGTTATAAATATTTTAGTCACTGACTTTTATTTAAGGTTATTGGTCTCTTTTTTTCCCCAAAATGCATTAAAAATAAAAGACTGTTACAGAAACCATTACAAACATAATTTCTTCTAATCCCTTTGAAAGAGTAAAAAGAAACCAATTTTTAAAGAATAAGGAAGAAATGTTTTGCATATTTAATTTAAATGTATTTTGCATTGTGGCAAATTAGACTAGAACACATCATGGCAGGTTTTTAAATCTTTATGGTTACAGTTTTTCCGTACATTCATATTTGCTGCAGCAGAAAACACACCAAAGATACAACCCCTCCCCGCCTCCAGTTTTGGATGTGCCCTGTTTCATCGTTTAAACACTAGCTGTGCCACCAGGACATGCCTGTATTTTGTTCAATATTAAAAATTAAAATATTGTAGTTCTATTGAGCCACAATGACCATCTACTCTGGAACCATTAAAGCTTTAAGGTCCAGAAGACTACTGCTCATTGGTTAATTTCTCTTATTCAGGCCATCATCTGTAAACTCTGGAGATGGTTGTGTGTGAAAATTCCAGCAGATCATCAGTTTTTGTAGTACTCCATCTGGCACAACAATCATGTCACATTCAGAGTCACTGCAATCCCCTGAAGCAGATCCACCAGACCTTTGGTGGACCATTTGAACAATGTGGCCAATGAGTGTACAGTTTTTATACCCCTTACATGAATCATAATTTAAACCGATTTCCTTTGGTTGGTCAACTTTTCAGTTGTGTAAGTTGGTGTATTAAATGATCCCATGATGTAAAATCCTGTCAAAGACTTCATGCACTGTGAGCCCTCTACTGGACTCTGGGGGGACGACTTCAGACTGTGTGGATTTTCAGGACTGTCAGACCAGTGACGCAGCTGCTGAAGGGTTCTGAGAGGATTTGCTGCCTCTGTCTGTGTTGCCTTTTCTTAAATAAATCTGTTTCATAAACTGTGAGCCCCGATAAATATAACTAGGCCTCTGTATTAATACATGTATAAGAGGATAAATGTATAATCTCATATTATGGGTATAATTACAAAAAACTGATCAGTATCAATTATAAATTAAGAAGTAATCAATAAATAGGCCTATCAAGGCTGGATTGTTAGGATTGGGGTTTTAATAGTTACTATTTCTCACTATTATATTAGAATGTTAGCATCCTAAAATTATTATGCCTTTTCATTTTTGCTTCATTTTTTTCATTGATAGCTTTTTATTTTTTTTTATCTCTCTTATTTGAATTAAAACATGTTTTAAGTGCCCATAATAATAATAACTTCTGTTAATAGTTAACCCCGTTGCTGTTTCTGGTAACAAAGAAGAGGTATCATCAGGACACTGACAGAAATGTGGGGCCTCGTGAAAAGACTTCAGATTGGATTATAGCCCAAACCAGCTCTGCAGTTTCTCTTGCCAAACTTTTGAAAAAAAAAAAAAAAGGTGCAATAGGCGATCTAAAATCATTAAAGTCATCCTGTTTAAAGACACAAATAAGCTTCAAACAGATATGCTGGACCATTTTAAGCATTTAAAGTTTTTATTTTATTATAGCCTAATCAGTCAGTTTTTTTTTTAACCCTGTAAAGATTCAGAACTTGTGCAGATTGTACATTTACCTTTCTCTATAGCTCTATAAATACTCAACATTTAACCATATTTGGTATGGCCTCTTTTTTTATTAGATAGTATTTTTTTTGTGTGCAATAACCCATGCAAAAGATGACTGAATGTGTGTTTTTTTTTGTAATTGCAAACACGAAAGTCCTAGTATTTTTGAAATGTAAAGACAGAAGAGATATTTAAAGGTCTTTCTGAACAAAGTTATTTAATTGATTAGTAAAAAATGTTAAAACAACATGTTTAGGGACACCTGTCAATCATGGCTCCTTAGAATTACCCTAACTTTCCCCCTTTCATCTTAAATTTTTTACAAGTTTATACTTACTTTATGAGCCGTCAAGAATAACTTTTATGTCTGCTTTTGTTCGGGTGTTACAGGAGAGGCACCACAGCAGCTGAAAGCATATGTGATTTCTAAATGAATCCATTAACCGCTCTAATATCCCACTCGAAATATCCCCAGAGAAATAAATACATAGTGACATAAACAAAACAACCTTGATCTAACTCCGAGCGTCCACCTGAAAAACTCATGTCATATTCATGTTCGTCCCTCGAGAGACCACCTCCGTGTTATTGACTGCTGTTAATGACCCTCTCGCTGGTCCCAGCATCATGGACTGTGATTTATTTATCCCCAGCTACGGAGAGAGTGTAACGCGCATGCGTGTGAGCTCTTACCACATGCGTTTGGGTTGAGAGTCCGTCAATAACCCAGAATCACTGAGAGCAGGAGCGGAAGTGAGGGAGATTACTACAGTGTAAGAGGATCATCTTAGGACCAGGAGAAACAATAACACTCGATAGAGCAGAGAATAAAGGCTTGAATAGCCATCATAGAGTATATGAATCATGGCGAAGTTAGAAATAGACTTTTATTGAACAAACCCAGTACCATGCCATTGTTTTTTTTTTAGAAGATTGTCAAAAAACAGTTTGGCGAATTTCATACAAATACGATTGTAGCTCAGAGTGTTTAACAGGGCGGCAGAAAAGTCAGTAATTAAGTGTTACTGATATGATCCTTTTTAAAAACCTCTTTGTAAAAAAGAAACAATCACCAGAGGCCCATATACTAGGCTACATAGAGGTAAGGTAAGGTGGTAATTTGTAGAAGGCTGGATTGGAAGGAACTATTTTGAGACTTTTTTATTCCAAAATAGCTAAAGTAAAAGACATAATAAAGTAAAGGTGGCTAATAACAATACAAAAGGAAAGAAACATGAGGAAAGGCGAACCTTTCAACCTAAACATAACAGTGAGAAACACAATCAAATGAGGTAAGATCTCATGTTTTTGAAAAACAAGACAGAAGTAAAAACAAAGTAGATACGCACCCCATATTAAAATGCTAATCTTTATATTAGGAACCAATCTACAGCCTGTTAGAAACCTGGCAATATATGATATAGCCTATTAAAGATAAGATACAGATATTTATTAGAAAAAAAAGAAAGGTCCAGTTCCCCTTTGAGGCTGGGCCCCAGAAAGCTTCCCCATTAGAGTAAATGGGACTTAGCTTTTTCTTTTTTGTTTTTTTTGGATAAATACCTAAAAATTACGTTCATACTGAATACATAGACATAATTTTTTTCAGATTTACTGACTCTTGAACTGCTGTTGTAGCCACAGTTGCTAACAAACTGCTAACAAGGACTACACAAATGACGGGGGCTTGTTTTTTTTTTTTTTTTAAATAATCAGTTATTCATACACTGCTGGTACAGCCATGTGGACCAACTTGATTAGGCCACTTAATTATGAGGGAACTCTAAAAAGGAGGACAGAAAAAGACATTTATTAAAAAACTTATTGCTTCAAAGTTGAACCGACATGTTGCAGTTTCGTATTAGCTAACTAATGGCTCTCTACTCTCACTGATCATGTTTCAGCTTAAAAAATAATGGAAATAAGGTTGATTTGTTTCATCAATCACAAAGCGCAGAATATGTAAGTTTCACTATTTTGTTTGTTACAGAGCTTATTATGATGATCCAATACAGTGCAAAATCTCATAGGCTTTTAGTAGGCTTGCAGTCAAGGGAACCAGCATGATGCTAACTTCTGCATTTACATACAAAAATATCCCCGCACTGCTCTATAGCCTCCAGTAGCATCCCCTTCCCCTCAGATGAGGTGTTTCCACAAGAGAGGGAAAAAGAGCTGTACTGAATCCTTGACAGACACCAAATTTTCTATATTTTCACACAACTTACATTAAATTCTTGATGAATAGGCGTTCAAAGAAATGATGAAAAAAGTCAAACACCAGAACATGGAATCTTTAAGCCAAAAAACAAACAAACAAACAAACAAACAAACAAACAAACAAACAAACAAACAAACAAACAACAACAATAAAAATGCCAGTTTGTAATTATTACTAATAGAAACCCAAACAATAGGTCAAAAATGTATTGATATGTATTCCTGTAATATGAACACTATATATACAAATAACTATTTATTTTGTACCCTTTAAATCATAAAAATTTGAAAACACTAAAAAAAAAAAGGAGATTTATTTTCCGCGCACAAACCGGAAGTAGCTTGAGTGAGCGCGTCTGTCTTGACGCTGGTCTCAATCACGACGTTTGTAGGAGAGCAGCGGGCGGCTCAGCATCACAGGCTGATCCTCCTCCGTGTGTGTGTCCGCTGTCACTCGTCCACCACACGGTTTCACTCGGTTTCCAGCTCTCAGCGGGATAAAAAGCTCTCCGGCTCTGACCCAACATGGGTTAGAGACACCGCGCGCCATGGATTACCCACTTTGCGCACTTCGGCGAGGATGATGGAGGGGAGCGGGACTTGTTTTCGCGGAGACACGCTGACAAAGACGGGGACTGAGAGGGACTAGGAGCCGGGATATTCTGCCTCTCTCTCTTTTTTTATTGTTTTCTTCATTTTTTTTGTTTTTTTTTAATTTCCCAGCGTGTGAGCGAGGCAGAGAAATGTTTGCAGAATTGCTGTGCAGCGCCGTGGCTCTGGTCCTCTATGTCAACACTCTGGGCGCCGATTTCTGCTACGATGACAGGTACTTTTTACTGAATGAATGACTCCCTGCTGCATGTTACTTTCACCACTGTGCCCCTTCTTTATCTGTAGGCTTTAGTGACTGCAGTTGAAGGCAGACTTACTCTGATAAGTTGTTTTTTGTGCACGCGTGAGCTGTTGTCATTTTAAGGATGAACAGCAAGTTATCAATGAAGTTTGGTGCCCTGGAGCATCCACGCTTCTCTCCTGCATCTCTGCTGAGCATTGAGAGCTTTCAGGGACTTTACAGGGTGACAAATCGATCATTTTGCACTAACACTTCTGCAGCAGTTTCATCAGTCGGCGAATTTAATAGTAAAGATGCTCACATGCTGGAGTACAAAGTGTTGCAGCCTCCTGTCTCTGAGCTTGGACGGAGTCTTGAGGAAACGGAAAAGCACAGAAAGGTGCTCAGGATCAGTCTTTATGGAGGGTGCTCAGCTCCTAAAAATTGGAAGCTGAAGACCTCGAGGTTCTCTCTCCCTCTTAATATGTTATGTTGCAGAACACGAGAGATTTTATTCCTACAGAAGTAACAATAAGTGGTAGTAGCTTGAGCTTTACACCTCTAAACAGGACATTTTGTTTGGAGGTAAAAGTATAGTAGTCACCTGGGGTCTGATAAAGTGTTAAAGTCATACAGGTGTTATTGATTTAGAGGTTTTTTTTGTGGAGCATTTTGTTTACCATCCAATTTAACATGCAATTCTACTTATTGATTACTCATGTTTATATCAGATTAAAGCAACATAACATCAAACGCAAACGTTTACATATGAACATACACTCTGCGGTGATGTATCATGATGTTATCAATACACAGTGACTCTAAAAATCTGCAGATTTTGACTTTGCTGACAAGATTTATTGTTACTGCATCAGCCAGTCATATTGACCATATATCACGATATCATCAGAATGCACACATGCACCATAATGCTTCCCCTTACACCACAAAATGTCTAATTCTAAAAATCAGTCCAGTTATCCAGTGTCATTTTTCTAAGAAATATACAATGTTTTCCTTTTATCACATCTACATGAAACAAACAGACAGGAAAGGGTTCATTCTGGCTCAGGAGACTTATTGTGCACGGACTGGATGTGCAGAAAGAATTTTGCAGATATCAGCTTTTTTATATTAGTATACAGTATTGGGCATTTAAATAGTGTTTAATAGTGACTCTCTCTAAGACAATTTCACATCTAAGAGTTTCTGTCAACTTTCTAACAACATGTTACTCACAACCAGTGTTGCTGTGATGACATTTAGAGGGGGTTCAATAGTTAAAATGACTGAAATACCAGGAGCAATATTGAATTTTGCAGGTATAAAACTTATGCTGAGAGCTGTTCATTTCTGCCAGTTGTTGCTCTCAGACAAAAACCTTGCATTTTCAAATCCACTACTTTTCAGAAAATTAAAGAATGCTGCTTTAAATGATGAAGCTGCTAGTTACACCTAATCACAGACGTAAAGAGCAACCGGTAGAACAAATTTCATGAAAAAAGTACAAATAATCATAAGACATGATGGGCAAGGACATCAGGCAGATACACACCAGAGTTTCCTTTGTGCAAAGAGCCTACCTGTTACTCTTATTTAGAAACAGATATGAGCCATGAGTCTGTAGTTTATTCTGTAAAACCATTTTTTAGTTCCAAAAAGACATTCAGGAGCTACAGAAAAGCTGAAAGAAACATTCAGCTGAATTCAAATCACATGCAAAATGTGTATTTGAATTAAAGAGCTTCAGCATGCAGACGGTGAGCTCTGACATGCTTTGAATAAAAACACATCTCTTTTGTAATGATGATACTTGAAAATTAAAACGTATTTTCACAGCTTAAAGAACAGATTAACAAAGACTCTCCAAGCTTCATGCTGATATTTATTGCTGATATATAGAATGTATGGATGATTTTATATCTGTCTTATGAAGTTAGCTTTTTCTTAAAAGCTGTAGATCAATATAAAACAAAATTATGTTTTATCCCTTTGATAGACAGTCTCTTCATTAGATGCAAAAGATGCAGAATCAGTTCCAACTAAAACAGCAGTACCAAACTCTTCCCTCTTATTGAGAGCCTTAAACAGCGCTGTAACAAGCGGCTGGTAAATATATGTTGTTGTGGAGCTTACAAGAACTAAATGTTGAAATAAAAAAACAACACTGTTGTATTGACAGTAAAATTAGCAGAAATGTTCATATTTGCTGATTTTGTTGATTCACTTTTAAGCCATTTATCTGTCAGTATTGATATCGCACCAGTAAATATTGTAAATCTCTGTCAGTCATTGCTTATTTTTAGGGAAGCATGATATTATTTTCTTCCAGATATCAGATTTGCCAAAAGAGCAAAACCGATATCAGTGTATTTTGTCAAGAGCTGTAAGTCTTAATTTTGAAAATTTTCTTGTTGCTTTCAGTGTTACAGTTTCTTTGTGTAAAGAACAAATGTAAATTAGGAGAACAACTTTTCCTTTTTGACAAAATGAAACTTTCTTTCTAAATGTCCCCATGCAGTGACTATAAGCTAAAGAAATACAGTACATTTTTGTATTTTGCCTATAATTCTGATGGTGTATATGGCTGTTTTGACAAGTCAAAAAATGTTTTAAATGGTACAAGATGCAAAAAAAAATCTCATCCAAATGTCTGTCCTCAGAGTGCTCTTTAAAGTTGGAGAAAATATGATGTAAAATAAACAACCTTAGCTTAAGTCACTCTGTTGATTCTTCTCAAACAAAATTCACCATCCTATCGCTGTCAGGCATTAAGCAGCATGTGTACATACTGATTACGTGATGTGTTTAGAGGCTTTACTGTCAGTGAGTCCATTTAATGGCAGGAACTTTCAGATCTGCTGATAATAATGAACTTTTAACGCTGTGATCTGCTAGTACAGCTATTATGCAGATGATATTCTACATCCTTGAACATAATTGATCTCAAGAGGAGATATCAATACAAAACCAAGGCTTGCTTGGCGAAGGTGCCTCAAGGGTTGTTTTTCTTTGAAACTGCTGAAAAATTCACTCAGTGGCAGGTTTCTTGCTTTTAGTGTTTAGTTGTGTATTACCGCTTGCCTTGAACCCTCCTGTATCTCTCCCTGCTCTCTCCAATAAAGCAATAGGCAACACTTTGTCTACTTAAGCTTTGCCCTGGATCCTGTAACAGCTGAAAAGAGTTACATGACCTCTATTAACCTTTGCTTTAAGTGTGTGAGAAGATTGAAAGGATTAAATTGGATTTATCAAATAGTTTCAAACATGCAAAATGTAGAGTCTTCCTGCATGGCTGACCTGATAAATGATTCTAAGTCACAGAAATATTCTGCTGATAGTTAGGACTGTCTACATTAATATGAAGTGGCATCCTTTAGTAAGAAAGGATGCTTCTTTTGTAGGTTGTTTTTGCCGGTGTATGTTTGTTTGTTTGTTTGTTTGTTCTATGCAAAAACTACTGGACAGACTCAGGTCATGTTGGCAATGGGCCAAGTTAAAAATGATAAGATTTTGGTGGTGAGTCAGATAACTGCCATTATAAAACGATCATTTTTGCTCAGCACCTGTCTGACTAACAATGATATCAACATGTTTCTGAGTGCTAGGTGTGGGTTTTCACTAGGGCTGGGACGATACGCTTTTCTCCAGATTTAATTTTTTAGGTGCCGATTCACTTTAAATTGCCATTCTACGATATTGCAGATTTTGCAATCGATAGTGAGCATTTTTAAAGGGACTGTGAGGAGTTTCTAAGTAATTACAAAAAAGTCTCGCTTTTAGATATTTGCCTGATGGAAATACACACTTTAAGATGAGTTTTATAGCATCAAAATAGGTTATCTGTAAATGCTATTACTTAGCTTCGCGGTCGGGTCGGACAGGGCTGGATACTCAACTTCGGGAGCAAGACAATTAAAACTAGAGCAAATTTATATTATTTGGACACGTCTTAGAGCACCAGGCTGTAAGTAGCGATATATAGCCGGCTACAAAACTACGATTCTAAATTTTCCAAAAATTGCTTGTTGTCACACATCAAAAACTACCACTACGTAACTAGAAAGAGATACATTACCTCGCCACTTTGCATCCTGTAAGTTGTTGAAAAAAGAATTTGTAAAGCAATGCAGAGTTCTGAGGAAGGTCTGAGCTGCATTCATTAGCATCACAACAAACACACGCTTTGGCTTGGGTCACGTCTTTTGGTGTGTTCCAGTTGTAGTCAGAAGTAGGAATTTCTGAGTTCCGAGCAGGAAACTGCAACTGGAACGTCCCCCGAAGTCGGAATTTCCTTCTGGGAACTCAGTGAAACCTCGCCACCCCCGAGTTGACAATGGAAGATGGATGCCCCCAGTGTCAACAGTTATTTAGCTCCTGTAATAATCAATTTATTTGCATTTCTGCCTGTCGCTCTAGATCAGCTGTATGCACAGTATTGTTAGACTTATATTTACAAAAATGCTGCCATAGTGATAATCACATTCTTCATGTGATATTTGTGAACAACAACGCAGGGCGTGCCAACAACAGCTAACAATAGCCTGGTGGATTGGCTTGTTTTTTTACAACTTCAACTGCAGCGCCGACAAGTCGGAAATGATGTCACTCCCAGTTCCGAGGTTAATGGATTGCAGCATTACGACAGTCGCCGCGCGTGCTCATGGGTAGCAGAGTCTTAATGTTGCCGATAATAGATTCTCCTCATAGCACCTTTAACACCAGCCAAAAAGATGAACAATGCCTACAGATCACTTGTGAGTCTGTTTTAAGGATTTATTTAGCCCTATATTTTAACCAGCTGTTTACGCTCTCTCTTCAAAAGCCTGGATTGCATTTACACAGACTAAAATGAAGCATTTAAATTTGGAAAAAATACATTTTTTTACATTAAAAAAATGATTTAAAAATCATCGAACAAAATCCTGATACGTAAGTGAATTGATTTTTTCTCCCACCCCTCGATTTCACGGTCAATGAATCATATCATAAGGGTAATTTTATCATGGAACTATTGCTTATGTATTTAACAGCAATGTGTGAGCTACCTTGGTGGGGTTTGTGCTCTCAGTGCTTTGTAGTTAGTGTATTTGAAGGTTCATGTCACTTCTTTGGGCTTGTTTCTGAAGACCTAGTTTCTTGTTACTTGAACAAGATCTTACAGAGCTGGGAGGAAAACTGGATGTCTTCATGTGTCCACAGGAAAAAATTCTCTTAACTTTCTAAAACTCCACTGCAAAGTTGCACATTTCACAAATAATGAGCTTAAAGAATCTGTGGGAACTTGTGACCCTGTGCTTGAACCCTCAGTCTGAGCGGTGAGCTGAGAGCAGGAGTTCGGCCTGGCGATGCATTACTCATAGCTGGCCTTTGATATGTGATGGCTGAATGCTTGTCAGTGCCTCGGGCTCTTTATGCAGCATCCATGCCTTGATGTAGGTCAGAGTCAACATGGTTTCCATGGTGTCTGTATGTGGCATCTTTATTAATAATGTGCTGTTCAGATGTGAGGGCTGAGGAGTGTGCAGCGCTGTGATTAGCAGGAGGGGTTGTTAAAGGACTGGCTGATACAGAACAGAGCACATGTCCTGACTTTATAAGCTGGCAATACCAGTGGACATCTATATTATTTATTTGTATCATTTTCTGTTAATAAGTAACAAATGGTTGTTTCTATACTAGAATTATACATGTTGATCTGCTCTCTATGTGGAGTTTGCATGTTTTCCCAGTGCATACGTGGGTTCCCTCTGTGCTATCCAGCTTCCTCTAACAGACCAAAAGCATGTTCATTAGGTTAACTGATGACTCCAAATCGCCCTTTGGTATCATTATGAGTGTGAATGTTTGTACTTCATTATGTGTCCCTGTTGGGTGGTGACTGGTTCAGGGTGAGCCCTCTCTCTCAGTCAACGCTAGCTGGGATGGGCTCAGGCCCTCCATGACCCCGAAAGGGAGAAGCAATATAGTTGATGGATGGATGGATTTTATTTTGGTGAAACAAAGTAAAATAGAAGTCATATTGTTTAATTCTTCATTATTTTAAATCACAGAAAAAACCAACCTATAGTTGAGAGAAACATGTTAATACTGTAAATAGTTGTTTTCCTTGTTTTATTTTTTGATATTTTTTTACAAATTCATGAAGAATTAGAATCTTTTTCACCTGGTTATACTTTTGTCTTTGTTTTTTCACTTAGGAAAAACAGATTAGTCAAACATGAAGAAACTTTGGTCAAAAAAAGAGTTATTTTAAATGGTTTCTAACAGGGAAAGGCAGGCAACAGCGATTTTTTTCTAACCTCGTCATGGTTGTTAAAGAGGGCAGGGCTTGATAGAGGATCACTTCCTATAAAGGGTGGAGCAAACAAAAGAATCATTTCTGTTTCATCTTTAGTCGAATTTGATGTACTCTTAAATACCTTTAGTTTTATTGTGATGAAATCTCTATGATTTTAACAATCAGTGGTATCAAAAGTACAAAGACCAAATTATTTATAGCCATCTTTTTTAAACAACGATGAAGACAACAGCGCTGTAATTGAACAAACCTGTTTGCAACATCTAAAAAGATAGCAGGACTGTCAACAAGTGAAGTTGCCAGCCTGTTAACAATTAATGCAATGATGCACGGTTAGAGATTGTATCAGTGTAAGATAAATAATATTCTCATTCGCTTAGTTTAAGCATTTTAACTTGATTGTCTAAGCAAGTTAGTCTCAGTGGTTCTTACTTTTACCAAACTTTTTCACTGAGCATTGTTTTTTTGTTGTTGTTATTATTAGCATAATGGATACCCAGTATTGTCTGACCCATTGTCTTGTTTGAATATGCATCTGTAAGAACCCGACATCCCATATTGATTGTTTTATATATTTTACAAGTCCATCATAGAGAGTGTCTGGGAATGGGCAGAACCATTCAAAACATGTCCAGCAGGTGATTGGACGATTGTTCCATCAATCAAATTCACAACAGGCTGTTTATAAATGTAGTAGGCTACTGCCGCTTTACAAGTAGGACAAACTCTTGCCAAAACATGTTGGAAATGGAGTGAAAATATACTTACCATAGATAAATGCTTTAAGTATTTTCCCTTTCTCTCGTTTGATAAAGAGATGTGGTCTGGATCTGATAAAACTCTGTGAAGCTGTAACCTCTGTGTAAGGTCACTGTCACTGTAGCTCCCACCTCTTCTTGCTTCGAAGGATGCTGATTGGGCCAAGCTGCTTTCAGCCTCTCATGGTCGTTTTAGATTTGCAAAATGGCTCTGTCCATTTACTGACGTTAAATCAGGTGGATCCAGCTGCTGAGCAAGGTTACATCTTAATATCTGTATAAGCTGATAGATATCTTAAAACTGAACAAAGGGGGTAGAGCTTGGTGTGGAAGCAGTACATTAAAACACCAGCAGATCATCTGTGTCCTTTACCACTCTGCTAACTACTGTGTGTATTTTTCCTGTGAAACACTTTCCCTCAGGCTTTTTTTTCTCCTGAAGGTCTGGTACTTTCTCTCATGGTGTAGCCACTGTGTCTCTGCACTGTCTTACACTCAGGTGACTCTGGCTGCTCCTGTGTAAGACAGACACTGTTCTGTGTCCATAAACCTGTCAGGGAACCGCTGTGCTGTGCAGAGGTGTGAGGATACCACTGCTGGAGACGCCTGCTGCTGCAGAGTCAGCTGCTGTGTGGCTGCCGGGGAGCAAGCACACTCCAGGTTTTAATGGAAGACAGAGGGCCCAGATTGTTCTGTGAGGAGATGTTAACATCTTGTTATTTATTACATTAGGGGTTTGGGTCCAAATTGTTGCAAGGCTTCTAAGTGACAGAGTTTTACAAATTAGGGCTGGGTAATAGATAATGTTTAAAGATACATGATTGTGTTTAAGTAAGACACAATCATGTGAGAACAGAGTTAACCACTGAACACTGTGCCTGGCAGGTGGATCTGGTGGGTAAAGCTGTTTGCAAGCTGTTGTGTTAGCAACATAGCTCAAAAAGTTATGGCCGGATTTCTGTGAAATTTTCAGGAAATGTTTGGTTAGCACAAGGAACAAATGGTTTTATTTTGGGAATGATCACTGTCTCGATCCAGGAATTTTTTAAAGGATTCTTTAACATTGCGAGACAGGACCATTTTTGGCATTTGTGCTTATTGTTATGTTTTTATGGTCAAAAAATCTAAATATCTGGATGAAATAAAGGTAGGACCAATATTTATGGTGAAAATCACAATATAGGTGAGGACTGTGACAGTGGTGGAGGTCTGCACTCTCCGAGTGCTTTGCTAGTTTTTAATCTGTTTCTACTCAGCTGACAGCATTAATCTACAATGCAATTGGTGCTTCAAAGTTTTTTGGAACTTTTCAAAAGTTGAATTATTGCATGGGAATTAGTGGGAATAAACATGGTATTTACAAAACTGAAGTCAGGCCCTTATTAAATCTTTTTTTATGTATTCTGGGAAAATATATATTTGCATAATCTTGACTAAAACAACCAGATTTCATGCAGGTATGCTTGAGAATAACTATGCGACTGCTTGATGGCATGCTCATATCACACTGCTTAGTGCAGGGATATTGATGCCACACTCCCTACGAGCACTGTCCATTCCTCCATCATGTGCACAAATGATTCTAGAACCCTGGACTATTGAGGCTTTTTTTATTCTGTGGACATATAGTGAAATTGAAGTTAATTGTTCAATAAAAAGATTAAAAATTGATAAAATTCCACTTACAGTTGAATCTGTTGAAATGTTTTGAATTGAACTATTTTGCATGGATGTCTGCCTATGACAAATAAATGTTTTTATGTTTGGTTATGATGCAGCTCAATTCAATATCCCCAATTAACAGTTAATTCCCAACATCAATTCCCGTAATTCTCTTGGAGAGCTTCCAGTTTGGAATATTTTGAAAATTGCCCAGCTTAACTTCCCATAGAATCTTTCAGGAAAGTTACCAGAATTTTCAGCTCTATGCCAGCCTAATTTACAATTGGAGGTGGGAGATATAAAAAAGTACCACAATTATCTTATAGCTGTATCACAATCTTGATTTATCATAATTCTTTATATACTTTTTCCTAATCTTATTTTTTAACTACCCACTGGAACCAAAGGTCTGCCCAAGAATTAGCTTTTAAGTGCACTTGAATATAATTGTCAAATAAGCATAAAATTGCTATTTCTCAGCTTCAAAGCCTCTTTTTCTAACTTATAAAATGGGCAATTCCTTCCACTATTTCTGTCTGCTTTACAAATCAAGGAGGTCATGTTCTCATCTGAGTATGAAGGAATCATAGCGCACAGAAGCTGGAAGCAGTCCAAAATGTAAAAAAAGTTAATTTTAAACAGTGTCACACAAAATGTGCAACATCTGATTTCAAGTAAGGGTGGAAATACCAGCAACATATTGAAACATTTATCATTACAGAACAGCTCTTGATCGCCAGGAGAGTTTTCTCTTTAGTAGTGAAAACCTATGTAGCCCTGTTTTTTTTTTAATGTGCAGAAAATCAACAGGAATTGATGAGAGAATTTGTACAGAATTGGACCAATAAGCAGAATAGATGACTGCATTGGTATCAATAAAATAGTACCACTCCCATCACTGGAGAAAATACTACAATCTCACTGCTTCACTGCTTTGACAGAACACAGAGACATTACAATGCTTCATGGTCTTAGATTGTTAGGTTGCACACCCCTATTTATAATGTGATATTGTATGGCCTTGTCATAGTTAGCTAGTTAGCTTGTTGTAGATTTCTAAAAATGTTTCTATTTTAACTGATGGAACAGTAAAACTAATTTTGATCTGCCGACAGACTGGTCTCCAACTCAAAGTAGAAGATGCTGTACGTTTTTCTAATCAGACAGTAAAGTATTAGCCACAGTCAGGCCCACCCAAAGAAGTGACCAGGAATGGGCCCCCTCATTTTATGATACTGATTAAAATGAACACATGCCTTTCACCAATTACCTCCTCTCTGTCCTGCTCTTGGGCAGGCAGTGGTGTGGGAGCACTTTTTACTTTTGCCAAGTGCCTCTGCTGCTTGTCCCCATTTGTGCTAGTCTGCTTGCCTCTGTGCATTGCTCTGATCAGCTTTGAAAATGACTGAAAAACTGTGCCAGAAGGTTGTTGTTCAGGGCAAAAGTCATCGCCAGGCCCTTCTTTTCCCATCTTTTCTTTTGTGGCACTCACATTGTTAAAATCATTCCTACATCGCTGACACAGACGTGAAGTTCAATGGTATTCCCCACAAGGTTAAGGTTAAAAAACAACAAACAAGACAAGAAATGAAATAACAGGCTCATGTCACTTGAGGGGAAGGGAGTTGCTTAAAGCTGTCTAACATTTGATAATGAACAGCAACTGGAAATTTGGCCCTTAGTGGCTGGGCCCCCTTTGTAGCAAGGCCCTAGAAAACTTTCCCCTTTTATCCCCCCTTTTTTGTGGCCTCAGCCATGGGAAATGAGATTTGTAACTTCAAGCATTCATTCCTTTCAATGGGTAATAAATTAATTTTCAAAAACTTGGCTGACAATGATCAGCTCCCAATCAAACAGGAAGGCGCTAATCAATATTGTTTAATTTAACTGGAATCTTTGCAAAGTTTATAATTCTGGTTCTGTGACAACCATTTGTTATGTCGATATGTCTTCTGCAAGTCTTTGGCTAATAACGAGAAAAATATGGTTTATTGCTCTTGAGCTAAAAAATATCAGGATATGACTTGTGGTCAATATTTTGTATTCCTGCCCAATCCCAGAGGGAGTTTTTAACTTGTTTTTTTTTTGTGGTATTCTGCCTCTGAAATGTTTTTCATTACTGACTATCTGTCATTCAGCGTTATCTGTTTTTAACACCATGTGCTGGTTCAGGCATGTTATTAGCAGCCGTCTCCTGTCCCCTCAGGCTTCACTGGAGGACAGAGATACAGTGGAGGGAGGGAGGCTGTGAAAGAGATTTAAAAAAATAAAGCCTTGGTCAGACAGGCTCATCTCACTTGCTAATGCTTTGCTTGTGTGGAGAATAAACACTGGAGTGGCTCGGTGATGGTGGAGAGGATGTCAGCATGCAGATGACGTCATGCCAGCATGATAATAAATCAAAGAAGGGGCCAATAACCAATGCCCTGCAGCCTGTGGACAAGATTCATTTTAACAGAGTCTGACAGTAATTCATGGATAATTCAGAGATAATGAATCATTATTACAGAATAAGAGGCCTGGAGCTCAAACAGAAACATACTTGATACTTGAATGTAGAATGAAGCCCGATCTGTGCCAGTGAAATGGTGATAATAAATAGTTGCACGAGAATTGAATATGGATATTTTGTCACAGTGCTGTATTGATTCCCCTCCAGAAGAAGACGGACTGTGCTGCTTTTTCACCACTGGCTGTTAAAAAACGATACATCGACTAAACTTAGCTGGTGATTAAAAGTAAGGCTCCAAATTACGGTGCATTTGAAATGACTGTGAGGGCTACAGAGACCAAGGCTCAGGATTTAAAATTGATTGGCTGATTTTATTATGGTCTCATTGTTGTTTCCATTGCAGCAGAGGACAGAAGTCCTACTGTATGTGTTTTGGCTGTCAGTCTGTCCATCCATCTATCCATTGATCAATCATCTGATTCTTCTGAAGGGGATATATAGAAATGCTTTTGGGGTTTTCTTCATATTTGTCCCAATATTTATTCTGGCGAAGGGATGAAATGATTCAGTTTATCTTTATTGTGAAAGTAATTTTATGATGACCATAACTCAAGAACTTTTTGGTTTGGTTTGGTTTGATGATGTTGCAACATTGGTTCAATTTGCCCTTGTTTTTCCTTTTTTTCAAATGACACTTTGTCAGGTGTACCAAAGCCTTTTAGTGTTGTGTTATAGCCATCTGCCACAAGTTGGGGCCATAGCTGTGTTCTACATTCCTGCCATCTGGCTTATTCTTTCGACATGAACCAGCTTTGAGAAATAGCATTGTTTTGCTTGACATGCCACTTGCACATTAACCTTAGCAACGTGGACCCATGTGCCACAGACCTGTAGATGCTAACCTGGTAAGATAACTGGATCTTGGCTATGCTAGCAATTAGGGCTTGGATGATACGCCTTTCTCCTAATTCGATTTTTTAGGTGCCGATTCGATTTTTTTTAACACCAGGGAAAAAAACAAACAATGATGATGATTACGGAATATATCATGAAAAAATACACATAACATGTTAGTCAGGTTTTAGGATTTATTCCGCAATATATTTTAGCCAGCTGTTTATAGTCTCTATTCAAAAGCCTGTATTGCATTTAAAAGTGGCTTATTAACACAGACTAAAATGAAACTTTTAAATTTTGAAAAAAATCGATTTTTGAACAAAAAAAATTGATTCAAAAGTCAGCAAACAAAAAATCCCGATACCTAAGTGAATCAATTTTTTCTCCTACCCTTACTAGCAATGCTAATGTTAGCAACACTCCGCTTGATATTGTCAGTGAATGCCATGTTAGCTTCCATGTTGTTGTTTTATTTGGCCGAAATAAAGCCACAGTTACAGCTTTTTGGTTTGCTTGCCTTGTTTGGTCCTTGTTTGATTCCGGTGGCTTTCACACCAACAACAAACCAAACTCTGGTTCACTTGGAAGCAAGCTAAGACCCCCTGTTTTCAGTTGGTTCAGAGTTAGATTCATTGGTGGACACCAGAATTTACAGGGGCTTTCTTACTGAACTAAATCAATCCAACTTTCTAAAAATGCCCACCAGAGTTAGTTTGGTCTGGTCCAAACATGTTAGCAACCTTAAAGCTAGGGTTGGCGATCTGATTTAGACACACTTTTTGTAATACTTGTTAAAATGGTCTTTATGACCCGATGGTAATCAACTCATAATGTGTTCTTAAAACAGAGCGAAAAATATCCGCTATCTACAGCAGGAGATGCTACTTTCAAATTCATGCTAGTTTTCCAAAATCGCCAACCCCAGCTTTAATATTTAACATATGTGGTGCAAATGTTCTCTTTAAATTACTAATGAATTGATCAGATCTTGGCGGTAATGGGTCAGAGTCCAAGGTTGTGTGGCCTAGGGATGGGATCAGGGAATCAATACCATCAGTATTTTTACTTCAAAATGACCAGAGGCCAACGGTCAAGGTTTGATCTCATTATGATCTCTTGCTTCCTTGGGAATGAGACATTTTAAGAGAACTTTGAGTTTTTTTCATCAAATTTGCTCAGATATACTATATGACTCACAAATCAACATAGCATTTAAAAAAAATTAAAGAAGTCATACATAGTAACACAGGCCATCAGGAGTCTTAGTGAAAACACCAAATGTTTACTTGTGTTGTGGAAAAATTTCATCCCACAGGCTGAAAAATCCAAGTAGGGCAGTTTTTTGACCCTGGATGCAGTTAAAACCCCTCCCTGGATAAAATATGACAGCCAGAACGAGTGACCTGTTCTTCTGTGCCAAATCACCCTGGGCAGCCTTTCCTCATCTCTCCTGCGGACACACTCATCATCGACACATGCACAGCTTTGACACCTGCACTGGAAAATGGGGATCATGCGTCATGTTGGTTCATATCTCTGCTGCTCTAATCTGCAGTTTGGGCCGAGTGAGGGAAAGAGAGAGTCCAGATAAATGTCAGAGGAGAAAAACTGCTTCAATATAAAGTATGACGTTTGGTAAGCCTGTGCACTGGAGACTTGCTGTCTAACAACAGAAGCTGCTCAGAGCATTTACTGGGGATAACATAAAACTCATTGTCCTTAAAGTTTCTGATTCCAAAAGTGTGTTTTTGCTACAGTTTAACCAGGGTGAAAATAAGCAGTGAAGCTGTTAACAGCTGAAAAATTAAGCTGTTTCCAGGGTCTATTTCAGCCTACTCATGCACTCTAGTATTATAGATTATTGTTGGTTGTCAGGAGCTTGATGGATGTGATGAACTGCACACAGCTCATTCTTCTGCCCACTTGTGTTTGACTGTGTGAGGATGTGTGAAGGTTGTGGGACACAGTGAAGGGCGCAGCCTTCCCGGGTATCGGCCATGATTTATGAAGCTCAGACAGTTGGCGTCGGTGATTCTCTGCTCCACTTGCCATCCTGAGAGTTTGTTTAGAGTAGAATGAAAACAGAGGGGGGTTGTGAATGGATAAATGTGCATTTGAGATAAAGGTTAATAATATAATGATTAAATTGCTGGAGATTTCACACAATAATACATTTTGCACAATCACAGGGCTGACATACACAGAAAGACAATCATTCTAACTTACACAGCTACATCTGTGGGTAATTTAGGGCCAACGATGAAGGTGAACGCAAACATGCTAACTGAAATCAGCAACCATCTTGCTGTGAACTGAAGCAAGATGGTTGCTGTTTGGTTTTTGCATATATATGTTTGTTTATTTATATATGGATATGTACGATTGTTGACCACCCACACTCACAAAAAAAAGAAGCTAAAATCACTATTTGACCAACAGCCCTGCATGCCGAGCACTCCCACGAGGGCGCCATATAGGTCCTATACGGTCATTTTATCATTCCACTCTGCACATTTATTCCTCAGGTTTGGAGGGGGTACCACAAAGTCCAAGCACAATTGCACGCTGCATGCAATTTTTTCACCGTGGCCTTGGATCAAGAACTTTGATAACACCACAACAGACTCATCTCTGCAGAAGGTTTAAGACTTCTTCATCTGCAGAAACTGTGTGGTGCTGTCTTGTCAATGCTAAATCTTTGCTACGAAGAATTAAGGCAGCTCTTTACTTATTTCTACAGTATCTGTAATCGCTGAGCTGATTAATCAGCCTCATCTTGAAGGTCCTGGACCCCAAAACTTGTGTGAGTGTAAGAGCCCTTGATTGGCCTTCTTCTCAGATTGTGTGGATGTGGAAAAGTTTGTTTGACCGACAGCTCCACAGTCTTGTGAAATTTGTTAAACCTTAACTGGTAGGAGGACTTATTAACCTGTTATCATTTTAATTAGTCATTGAAAGTGATGATTTCATAAGGTCTCACCATAGACTCACCTGTTTAACATCTCCTGTTTTAATCAGCCAGACTGACTCCACTTAAATATCCAGCCTCTTAAACCCCGTCATCATGCAGGGAACGCTGACAATATGAAGGCACTGTGTCGTCCAACATGGATTCTGTCTGCTCACATGACTTACTTTTCCTTGGTAGTGCTTGTCGGTACTGCTTGTTGGTGCACTGATCTGGAACTTCGCTCTTACAGACGGCCTGAACTGTAGGATGGGCTGCTCGTGGTTATGTTGAGGGCGGCAACCCAGCAGTTTGAGCATCTCCACTTTTTTTCCTGGTCAGGCTTTCTCCATCTGCGCCCTGTAATTAGCATCCAGCCTGCAAGGAAGGGCTCACGGCATGGTGTGGTGGATGTAGCCTCTGCACTCTCTCTCCCTCTCTCTCTCTCTTTCTTTCTGACTGCCTCCCTTTCAACAACTCCCCCCAAAACCTATCAGGCCTCCAGCTCCCATCATCCAACGGCTGCCTCCAGATGGTCCCGTTTGGTAAGCGGGGTTTTTCTCTCTACTGCAGTTTGATGAGGGAGGTTTGAAGTGGATTCAAATGGTGGATGTTGTGTTTGCCTGCTGTTGCCAAGATGGAGACATCAAAGATAGCCATGTCACTTAGGTTACGTTCAGTCTTTATGCTCGGTTTCATTTTTTTTTTGTTGAAATCCATTTTTTGCGTAGTTGTTCACATCATAATTTAAATGTGACTGCCATCAGACTTCAGTATGAAATGTTTTTTGGCCTGAAGTGGCCCGCATTTGCAGAACATGTGAGGTCACATGCAGCACGCTGTGTGCAAAGAAGTAATATGGATGCTGCACTTCAGCCTGTGTGCATTCGTTTTGAAGTTATGCGATCCAAGCAGACAAAATGACAACACGGGGATAAGGAGAATAGGAACAAAGAGCACACATTTTGACGATCCCTGTTGTAAAGGAGTGGCTGCTACCTCTGTACAGAGGTGTAGATGAAGCCTGGAGTGATGGTGACATGAGGGGCTTCACTGATGGAGAGTTGACTACATTGAGTTTCGCTGCTTCTTGCCTCCCGACTTGGAAAAAGAAATAGATTTGTGTTTTTCAGACTGTCTTTGAAAAAAAGTATATGGTCATATGGGCAATAATGTTGGATTTGGGCCACTTTTGCATGCAGAGTGAATGTAGCCTAAATGTGGAGAGCAGGGTCATGTACTTAGACATGTTAATGTGCTGTACCCCATTCTTTGGAGATTTAGTTAACATTTTCAGAGAATTATTTTGGGTTTAGTCCATGCATATACCAGTTTTAAACCTTTTTGTGATTTTTTTAATGTATGTTTTGGGCATTTTGTGCCTTCTTGTGAGTAGGGATGTCCCGATCCGATATTGATATCGGATATCGGTCAAAAAAACAAATATGGGATTATATCGGCCTGCATCCTAAATCTCCGATAGCAGCACTCCGATACAAGCAGTCCATTCTAATATATTTATTTTTTATTTTATTCAGTTGTAGAATATGCTTATGTTTAAGTTCAACACAGTAGTTATTTTGCAATTGGTGAAATATGTTTTTGTTTGATTTATTGAGGTCGCTTCAGGGTCTTCTAATATTTTTTATTCATGTTGTTTTAATTGTAGTTTATTCTTACGTTTAAGGTTAAAATTTATTCAAGCTATTGGTTAATAACAAATGGGTCAGTTTTTCTCATGCCTACTATTGCTGACTACTGTTCTCTGTTTGAGTAATCTAACCTGATCCAAGCCTTTTCTTACAGTCCATACTACAAAATAGGTAATAAAAGTCTGTATGATTCCTGCTGATATCGTATCGGATTGATATCGGTATCTGCCAGTACTCAAGGCTGCAATATCGGTATCGTATTGGTGGTGAAATAGTTGTATCGGGACACCCCTACTTGTAAGAGCGTATAGTGTATTGGAAAAATGAAATCACTCATTTTTTGAACAGGGTTTCAGACTGAATATATGTAAATAAAATAATTCAACACAAATATACTTTTTTCAGAGAATCTACTTTAAACTGCACACGCTAACCCCCTGCCATCTTCCTCTCATTTCAGTTTACATTACACATTTTTCATACAAATTCTCCATATCGTCATCTCTGGTTTAGGTGCCTGTCTGTGGCAGCGCTACAGAGCCACTTACAGGCCTAGCATACACACAGCAATATTTTTATTTTTTTTGTGTGGACATACACATTCCATGTTTATGGAAAACTTTCTAAAAAAATAAACAAAATGGACAACTTTCGTCTATGTCCACACAGACGTGCAGGAAGGTGGAGGATTTTGTTTGATTGCTGCTGAAATATCACATCTCTCCACATGTTTCCTGTGTCCTTGTGCTGTCCTTTGTTGCAGAATGATAATGCACATATGTGAAGGAGAGCGATGATATCTGGCTACAGTTGACTTACTATAACACAGATCTAGATGCAATATGTTGCGCTATAATGACAACTCAAGGAAGATCAGAAAGTTTAGCAGGGTGCACAAAGACAGCGTACATCACATTCAAGTGATTTGGAGGGAATGAAAACTGACTGAAAAGTACAGATGTGTAACCATTTCCTGATTTGAATTTAAGTGAGATAAATTAATTCAATTACAATCAGATGATGAGTATAACAAGTAACCTTCAGTAATTGCCCATGTAGATTTTCAATGGATCTGTTGCCTGGAGGAGGGAGTTTTGATGTTCCCTCATTTCCTCCCTCAAACCACAAGAGAGTTCAGTGTGTTGGCAGGAGAGGAAGCAGATCTGTGGGAGGCATCCTGCCCAATCTTTCTGGCCCCACGCTTACCCTGATAGATTTCTCTAGCGGATTATTCACAGTTACAGTTTGCCAGCAGGGGAGTCTTATTATTGAAGCTGAGAACCAACAAACTTGGAGGTAATTCTTCCAAATTCCGTCCTTAAGTATATTTTCTTTTCAGGTAGCCAAGAAGGACAAAAATCCAAGCATTCCTGCCATCTAGTATCAGAGAAGTGTGTAAACCTTTTGTTTTTAAATTCCAACCTCAAGACCAATGGTCCAGTCTGGTCTGATTTGGTATTTACAATTAAAAATTCAACATTGTCAACTGTGTTCTTCTAAATTAAAAAAAAGTATTTAATACTTGCATTTTCAGAGTCCATCAGACTAAAGCAGGCACATTGAGTGTCCCACCACATGGATTGGACCTCCATTTTCTTGAGCCTTTGGCTTCCAACAGATTTCCACTTGAGGGGTAAAAGCATACTTCCTTTTCATTGACCACATGTGCGGGATCAGCTGGCCTGTAGATATGCATTTGTTTCCAAAAATATAATTCATGAGGAGTTTTGATATGTTTGTGAGCTGCCAGTCTTCCCCACTAAACCATACAGAGTTACTTAAAGCATCAGGGATAAAGAGTTCATATCTAGGTCAATAGGAAACAGCTGAATCCATCTGATGCTTTTTTTTCTCACTGACTGTCGTCAAGCTCAGAGTAAGACCTCATTACACTGTATCTCTGTTACTGAATTTTACTGACTTGAATTCATTTATGATTGTTGGCCTTTGGTCTGCATTCTCTGTGGTGAGGCAGACAGGAAGAATCTGAAATACCTGCATATCTGGAAAATGTGCAAAAGAGATAAAATTTGATCAAGTGCTTCAAATACTGGGGCTCTCCCTACATGTAAGACTTGTGGAAACACACTGCAGCAGAAATTTGGACTCCTGTGTCCACACTGATGACTTCCTTTTCTTCTACCTTTCGGCTCTGGGTCAACATGCATTTCAACACAGCAGAGTTAGCGCCTGATTCTGCTGTGTGGTCTACGGCTTTCTCTGTGTAATCTCTGCCTCAGAGGTAGGGACATGGCTGGGATATGTACAAATGCTAGAAGACATACTGTCTGCACTGTAATCCTTGGAATATGCTTTATCATAATGGTCACTAAAGAACGTTGCTCATCACTAAACTATCTCAACAACTGTGGGATGGATGGACTAAGATTACTGTACAGAGGTAATACACACACACACACGTATATATATATATATATATATATATATATATATATATATATATATATTTTTTTTTTTTTTTCTAAGGTGTGTACTTAGTAGGGGTGAAACGAAATTTCATGCCACTAAATTTTGCGAAATAAAAAAACAACAAAATAAAATTCAAAGACTCATGAAATAAAAAACGCAAAGGGGTGCGCACACGACTGAGGATGTTTACCCTCCTTGCCTACCGTAGCAAAACACTCGCTTCAATATGGAGGAAGACGAAGTGAAAGAATTAGCTGGCGTGCCTTCGTCAAATAAATCAGTTATGTGGACCTATTTTGGCTTCCCATGTAAAAGACAAGAGAACGGTGAGAAGACTGCAGACAAAACAACAGCCGTGTGCAAAATATGCCGCTACAGCTCGCCGTATACTGTGGCGAGTACAACTACCAACTACAAACTACTTTGAACTGGAGACAGGCAGCAACTGTATGTTTGTGTAAGTCTGCATAAAAAACAATATTTGACTTTTGCATCTACTGTTGAGTTGACAGAATTTGATCATACTTGAAGATCATAAGTATATGCACTGTTACAGGCTAAATATTATAGTTCACAGTTCAGACATTTATAGGTCTAAACTGCAGCTCTGAGGACTGCTATTTGTTTTCCTTTTCATTCAAGAATGTACTTATCCTGATTGTTACAACAATGTTATTGAGATTTTATGTTTGTATTTGCACTGTAGTCTAAATAAGGGGAAAAAACTACAATTTTGTTTTCTTTAAAGAGCATTTATTTTGTACTGATGCAGCAATATTTTTTGTATGTCTGCATTAGGAAGAAAATAAAGAAAATGAGATTTTTGCACAACTTCCTACTGTTGGAGATTTTCTTTCATCTTTATTTTGTATCGTGAGTATTTCATATCGTGAGCCCTGTTTCTTATTTTGTATAGTTTCATGAGTTGACCATTTCGTTACACCCCTAGTACTTAGTATATTGTGACATACCTTTTTTTTCTAAGAAGTAATTAAAAATTTAAAGATCCTGCAAGTTTTATTTGTCCTGTACCATTATCAGTTCAAAGTACATTTTTCTCCAGTGTAAAGGATAAGGATGTGCATTTCAGTTGTTAAAAGGATTCAGTCATCCCGGTGAGCCATTGAGGATTTCCTGGCGTTGCCCACAAACAGAAAAGGGTGTAATTATTTTGGGGAAAACAAAGAACGTTTATTATTTAAAAAATCAAGATGTTTTCTTGAAAGCCCTTTTGACAAAACCACTGCCTTCCTACAACCACTACATACAAGTATAAAAAACAGCTCGTAAAGCAAAAAAACGAGGCATTCATCTTTTAAATATACTGTACATTTTTCTTTGTGATCATGTCTGCAGCAGTCTGATGTTTGCACATCAGTTTTGCACTATTTCTACCTTACAGTGCTGCAATTAGTTTTTATGTATTTTTGGGGCATTTTGAGCCTCTATTGATAGGAGAGAGACAGTGGACAGGCCCGTGAAAGGGGGGCGTAGGGAGAGTAGAGAGTAGGGGAAGACACTCTGCAAACCGGTCACAGGCTAACCACTAACCACTCCGCCAAACCAGCACCCCAAGTGCTGCAATTTGTGTTGTTCAACTGTTCAGGCTGAGGACAGAGCATGTTGCAACATATAAGTATGATACAATTTATACTAATACACATCAATGTTTTTATACACCCCTTATTATTTGACAGCCAAACATTTGGAAAGGCCAGAATTTATTATTCAGGGGACGCAATACACTGCAACTAAAACCCCCATTTTAAGCACAGTTGAGTCCAGCTCTAAACAATGGGTGAACAGTAGCAGATTGTTACATTAAGCTCTACAGCACCACTAGGCCGTGGTACGTGTGCTTTACTTCTTCATGGTAATCCTGAGTGACATTTAACAAAGCGACAACGCTTCCTTCAGCCACCGGACACCCCTCAGCCCTCAGATCCAGATGATGTCTGGATAGAAACCTGATCCACTCATGAGTCTTAAATACCTGTGATACCCTGATGTGGAGCTGATCCCACACTGTTCCTGCCTTTGATTACTGGAGCAAACTGCTATCTGCCTGTGGAGGAAACTGAACCTACACAGCAGGTTGAAGGAAACTGAATAAGTCCACTGATCTTGGTTTGTTTAATATTCCAGCACATGGTTGCTGTGTGGTTGTGAGCAGTCCCCCAAGTCCATTGTTTCCTTAAACCCCTCGCTGTGCTCTTGCATGGCCGGAATAAGCCTCTTCAAAGCTGCATTAATCAGGCTCTAATGCTTTTAAATCACACGACTCGTATGCAGTGGGATAAGAAATGAGCCATATGTGGATGTGGAATTGCTGCCTGGTGCTGAATGGAGGCGTTGGAGATTGTCTGTGCTGCACTGCACATGGTGTTAACCTTGTTACTCTCGGGGTATCCTTGGTGCACATCGTCTGGCTATTTAATTAAGAGCTGACAGATTATCTCTTCTAATGCATCACGAAATGGCAGGAGGTAGACAAACAGACCAACAAACAGTGTTTATTATTTATATTATGTTATATACAAAATTTGTTGAAAGTTAATACATTAACAAGGACAAATTCTTTTAACTGTTAACCTGTTAATTCATTTAGAATTAACAGAAGTTATATATGACATAAAAGTTAAAACCAGTTAGAAGTCTGATGGTCCATCCCTGAATCATAAGTGTATTTCTTAGCATGATAAGCACTTATAAAGAAGTGCTGTGTATGACCTTGATATCATTTTGGGTTAACTGTTTTACATCAGACAGAATGCACAATTCAGCTGAATCAAGCAGATAGGTCAAACTGTGAGAAAACACCCAGAAAACAGCCAAAGTGAAGCTTATCCATCTTATATTGAACCACAGGGCCTGCAGATATCAATTTAAAGTTGATAGTGTGGCTAACATTTGTAATGTTAGCACTGCTAGCCCGTGGTCCGACAAATCTCTGTACTTCAGATGAATGGGGTTACTTATTGTTGTATTCGAGTGGGAATAGTTCAGTTCAACCAGACACAGTCCACATAAGATAACTTCTTTTTGATTGAAGTGCTGCCAACTGTCTGTCTCATTTAGCATGAGATGCTATTAATGTTAGCCGGTCATCGACTTTCTTTGGATCCAGATTGAAGGACATCATGGCAACAAGGCAGAAGCCATTAACTGAAGCTACAGTTCATACTTTTTTACTTGGATTGCAAGCTGGTTCAAATTAAATTTGAAGACTTTGTTTGATGTACTTGTATATATGTTACTCACTGCTTAGGTACCCAACTTTAATCATTTAGTTGGCTAATAATGTGTGATTTAAGTATAGCAGAGTGCTTTACGGCTGACTTATGAAAGCAGATTGCAGGCAGCAGCCTTCATCAGTGTGGTAGTGACAGTTTCTACCAATGTTATAAAGTGGTAGGATGCTGCCAAGTACTAGCCCTATAAGTCCTGCAATTTCAACAACTTTAATGATATAAATGGCAATAGGACAACAGCAATCTTTGCATCTGTCAACCAACACACGAACAACAATCTAGAAGACATTATGAAGCTTCCTGATCATAATTGCCAAAAAAAAATCCTAATACCAAATTTAAAGTTATTCTAAGCATGTAACATGTGCAATGATACATGTATTTCACTAAATTATTAAATGATATTAATTTATTTAATAGTTAATACTTAAAGGGATGGTATGCTTTTTAAGTGGCATTGTGTGAGATGCATAGTATGAGCCTGAACATGTGCCACATTGCCACAGCTTAGTTGTATCTCTTTTAAGAAAAACTTGGGGCAGATGCTTGTATACATTGCTATGCGTTGTGCCAGATTCTTGGCTAAATTAAAAAAGGACTGTGTGAGAAAACAAGGCACAAAGACATTGTGGGGTCATCAAACACTACAAACAAATTGATTACATCCACTTAATTCTCCACTACAGCGCCGCTTAGATTAGGCACTATTTTAAGACACAGCACAGCCTACTTGTCCTGTGCTGTGGCATAGTGACACACATTCAGGATCATGCCATGTACCTCACACCATTTCACTTAAAAAATCTGAACTATTACTTGAAATAACCAAACATCACAGGTTGAGTAGCATTTCTGTTGGACTCATCTCCCAGTCTGATCCTCCTGAGCTCATGGAGCAGCATTCAACAATTTCACAATATGAACTCCCAGGACAGCGACAGGCATGTTCATTCTTCAGTGAACTCAAAGAGTAGAGATTTTGTTCTGGATATTGGTGATTCACATTATAAAGGAGAAGCAGGGTCTACATTCATATTGATTGTTGGTTAAAAAAATAACTTTTGGGTATCCAAGTGTGCATCTGTCCAAAAAATTACATTAATAGGATCTAGAACATGGGGTTCCAAGCTTCTCAGCCTCAGCTTCCCATAGAAAACTGTTCAAGATAGTGTTGCTTCAGAAGGTGGTCATAGCCCTTCAGGGATTTTTAGAAGTAACTCCTAATGACTGGTTCTAGCTAAAAGTGATTTTTATTTTATGCATACATTTGGATGACAGTAGGAAAAGTTTTTTTTTAAATGAAGTTATAAAAAAGTGTTTTATTCTTTGAAAGGCTTCTCATGATCTCTCTTGATTGCTCTGCAACACCCTTTGGTGACCCCCCCCCCCCCTTTTCTGTTTGTTGCACCCTGGTCAGACAAAACAAACAGATATATACCAATCAATATCAATAATCAGGTTGGAAGACATATGATCCTGGTGAATATGCGGCTCCCTCCATGCTTCATCCTGCTGCAGCTGTGAGTGCATATGCCAGAGTTATTCATGCAGAAGTACACATGCTGACATCAGAGGAAGAAAGAGAGATATAAAGAAGCAAAACTTAGCGTCTGCTGATGACTACACAGTTGGCAGAGGTTTGACCCTGAAGTTACCTCTTCATAAATGACAGCTTCAAGAGTAAAATAAGAGCGCCTGTAGCTTAGTGGTGACCTTAAATTTATTCTGTGGGTTAGGAAGTCATTCATCAATTGGTCATGTCAGTTTTGGAAGGAAAAGATATAAGATAACTTAATACGAACAGAGAAGTCATATAGTTGCCAAAGAATACACCAAGTCTTGCTGATGGATCAAACATGCACCTAAAACTGATTGATTACATTATCAATGCGTGCATCAGATGTGTCACTCTTATGCCTCCACAAATATAATGTCCAGTGAGGCAACGTGGTCTATTAAATGGTGGCTATAGGTTATGCTCTCAAAGTTTAACATGGAGGTTAAATGATCTGACTCCCCCTGGGCTGAGTTGTTAATGGGTCTAGACAAGGGTTTGGATTTGGACGGCTAATGCTGGCTGATGGCTCTTAAGCTGTGGCCACTCTCAGGCTCTTGGCCCTCTTCATATTAATGGGATTAACAGGCCCGTGCATGAGAGGGGGCACGACGTGTAAGCAGAGAAACCCCAATCCATTAGAAACAAAAACTTCCCTGTCCCTACTACCCTACAGGGATGCTATAGTTTACGCATTTCAGTTAGGAGGAGGAGAAAGATACCCCTCCTCAGTGGGCCCCATTCCATCTCGGTGGCCTTATTCTCCGACAAGGACCACTGGCTGCTCTCGATAAGGTTATGACACAAGTTGGCCAGTTCGGGGGCAATGGCTTTGTCCATTGTAAGAAGAGGAGGCTGTGTGGTCGCTCTGTTCTCCCTGGACTCGATGAAGGAGCCTTTTTATGCACAGATAGAAGGGAATTAAGTCCCAGTTGTGTTTGTGTGTTGTTTATAAGGGACAAAGACACAAGACCTCAGTGTGCAGTGTTTGAACAGAGCAGAAAACTGCTGCAGCCAAACCTGTCAGAACCAATCACCGGTTGATGTTTTCATGTGGTGTGATGGAGGGAAGAGTGCCGAATCTACAGCTGGTTAGATAACTAAATCCTCTCTGTGTTGATGATATTCCAGATTCAGGAGACAGTTACAGAGATGGCTCGGTCCCTCACTGACCCAGTAGGAGCTCTCCTCACTCATGATTAAATGATATAAGATGTTGGGTCAGTTGCACTGGCGCAGGTGCTAGTGCTAACCTTTACCCCCTTGAACTGGCTTCCCACATCTTTTGGAGTTAATGGGTTTATTGTTACTCTCCTTTCTCTTCATCTACATTTGCTGCTTTCCTAACATTTGTGCCAGTCCTTGAAGGCTTTACACAGCTCAACATTGTTAAATGTGCTTATAATGGTAATTCTTGCCAGGTTGTATTTGTTAGCTGTAACTTTCCTGCTTTTCTTTTTCAAGAAGCCACTGCTTCTGACAACCTGATTCATTATATATGTTGGATTTTTAAACGGCCTTTCTTTGAGCAGGGCTTTGTCATTCGAGAATGGGCTCCCATTTACCCAGTTATTTCCTCCACAAAAGAGATTTTTTTTGTTGGCACTTGTTGTTTCATTGCTTCTTTGTTTGATTGTGAACAGAAGAACTCAAAAATGATGCACAGTTTTCCACATTGTTGACACTAAGTCACTGAACAATGTTGGAAAGGCATGTCAGGCTATTACTTTCCTCTGCCAAGGAGGTAAAGAATATTACCAAGGTAATAATCATCCAAATGTTTCCCACAAGCCCTTTTCGTGGTGCATGTAGAAAGTAACGACACAACGAAGCTCTATCATCATTACACCTTGAGACTTCGACATAAATTCTGTTAGGTTAATATCTTTGCCAATTCACTGTGATTTGACTTGGATGTGTGCGACATGGCCTGACTTACAGTTTTCCTTCCTCCCGCAGAGACAGTGCGCCCCACTGACTCCACGATTACTTCTCTGATATCACCTCTGGAGAAAGAGCTTGTAGATGATCCACCTATTCCCCAGTCCATGTGAGGCTCAGACTGGAGGCAAAGCTTTACAGTGGCATAAATATTATGGCCTAAACGGCAGCATGATCAGGGTTACAGGCTTTATTTGGGTGTTTCATCCAGGCAGATAAACAGACATCAATTCATCCCCCCTGGTAATGCTCTTATTTTTTGCTGATCATTCCTGTTCAATATGAACCGGTGCTGTAATTTTGTGAGACCAGTCCTTGGTTCACAGTTTAATGTGATAAAATCAAAATATCAGGGTTAAATGTTTTGATTGCTAAGTATTCCTCTCTTTTAACAGAAACAGAGAAAAAAAGAGCAAAACAACACAAATGTCAGAGATATTGTTGAACCAGATGTGCAGTAATGGTTCTTCCAGATAATATTGTTGAGCAGCACCATGTTGAATAATACAATGATTCAAATGACTGAGGCTTTAACCAAAAGTTACACCAACAGCATGCCTGTTTAAAAGTTTTTAGGTAATTACAGCTAGCAAAACCAAGAAGTTGCAAAACATGGCCAAACAAGCAATATGAAATGCTAGAAACAGTGGCATGAGGAGTTTCAGTTTTAATTGAAGACAGCAGCGGACCACTGTCTCTGTCTCAAGGCCGCAGACGCACGCATATAGAAAGAACTTGTTCCAATGGGATAGACGCAAAGTCATATTTAATTGCATTGTGTTGTTTTTTTTAACCCTTTGTTTAGCATCCTTTGCAGTTTTTTTCCTTAGAAATTTGGAAATTTGGTTTAAAATTGAAACAGACTGCATTTTACTATAGCAGCCAGGTAAAGATGTATTGATTACATAGTAAGTTCGCTATCATTGTTTGAATTTAGGATGGACTTTTTTTTTTACCTCTATGATCTCCAGCTAAAGCGAGGCTCTGGAAAACACTCCCCTTTTCCCCCATTAATTGCGGCCTTGACCATCAGTGCATTTTGGGAAATGAAGCCAGGAAGTTATAGAGCCACCTGCCAGCCTGGAAACCAGCCCTCAGTGTCTGGTTGCCAGCCGACTGAATGGTTGCCACGTTTTAGTCAGCTGCAAATGAAGCAATGAAAGTCTGATTGAATTATACTAATAATGGAGTGTAAAACCTAGAATGGTTAAGTGTCACAAATATGAGCCAAAGTTATGTGTGTGCCATCTCTGTGAAACATTTACTGTGTTTGAAGACTGGACAGAGTGTGGTGAGAGCGTCAAGAGCAACTTCATTTGCTAAATTCACATTTAGCTGCTATGGCACACGTTTGTCAGGCCAGAGACAATAGACAACTGCTTTTTACAAGGCTAAATAGAACAAGCACAGAGGGCAGCTGTTTACTTCCTGTTTTAAACCATTATGGTCTTTTTTAAGCATAACCACCGTTGCACCAAAACCATGACCACATTTTTTATTGTAACTATGGCAAGGAAGCTCCCAAAATATAAACAATGTGGTCTGTAAAACCAGAACAACTTCAACAGTGGTCTGTGAAATGTTTGTGGGGATAAATTCATTATGTCATCCTTATGATTTGCTTTTTTAGGGAGTTCATGTTTTGAGGGCAAAAGAGTTTTTTGCAGTTTATATGTTGTCTTTAGTGATTTGAAGAAAATGTCAAATTAAGTTTGTGGTGATGCCTGGTAGCTACTAGGGCTGGGAAATATGACCTTAAAATAAGTGTTGCTTTATATTGTCAAAATATACTCCCAAACCAATCAAAAATTCCCTCTTACAGTTAAACTGTGTGTCATAAAATGCAAATTATATAGTTCAAACAAAGGCAGGTTTGGCCACATAAACACTAAAGGCTGGGGTATTTTACTGTGTATTAACATCAAACTTTCTGATCAATATCTAATCTCATTTTTGAAAGAATACTGGACAATCTAGAAATCCTTGTGCAAAAAAAGGGCCTACCATCATGAAAACTGTTAATTTTCAGTCTTTATATTTTTAAACTTTGCAACAACTTACAATTGCAGTTTTTTTTTTTTTTTTTAACAGAACAGAATCAAATTAATCAATTTAATCATTGTATAGCACAGCCCATGTGGCTACAAGTACATATGTAATTTGTGGCTCTGGTCTTAATGTAGTTTCTGAAGGTCTTCCCTTTTGAAACAATTGAAAATCCCACTTTGAAACTTTTACCCAAGCTATGTTCAACAATTTTTGTACATCATTATGAAATTTCTGATTTTAAGCAACAAAAATATAGAACAATTAGAGCACCATCAATTAAGATGATATTTCAAGTTATCAGCTGGTGAGTTTGCAGTTAAATAATATTATAGTTGCTTGAAATAACAGCTCATGTTCTCAGCATCAAATGATTATCTTAACTTTTATCATATTTAATATCCTTTGTGACTGTCGATGGGTTTAAATGCTAATGTGGATGTCCAAGGAGTTGAATTCAAAATTGTTTTTTTTCTTGGTTGCTTTCACCCTCACAGCTCATTTGCTTTGTTCTGATATAGATGATAAATGCTATCGATTTTTCCTGTAGAACGTTTCAGGTTTGCACTGCACTTTTGTAAAGTGGGCCAAGCCAAATACCAGTGGAGGCTGCCTGTATGTAACCTAGTGCGGCAGCTGGATCTGCCTGATTCAGTGTCTGGAATCAGACAGATTCATCATGCCAAACTCCAAGCTACCGCAATGGAGCTAGACCCAAAGCAAGTCCTTTACAGCCATGGAGCTAGGCCCAAAGCAAGTCCTTTACAGCCATGGAGCTAGGCCCAAAGCAAGTCCTTTACAGCCATGGAGCTAGGCCCAAAGCAAGTCCTTTACAGCAGGAGGAGGTACAAGAGTGACGACAGTAGTGGGTGCTGGTACAGAGATTAGCACATATGCTAACAGCTTAAGACACAGTTTTATCAGATTTGGACTGCATGTCATTATCAAATTAATGATAAATAATCAGAAACTTTTATGAATTTAAAGGATATTTCCCCTACACTTCTGACATGTTTTGGTGATGATTCTTTTCCATGATATTTTGTAGTTTACACTGCTACAGTAGCACCCGCCTGCTACGTTATCTTTTTAGCCCATAATGAATGTGGTTTGTCCAGTCACCTTCTGGATATGCTTTAGAAAAGTTCTGTCCTTTCCCAAATACTTTTTATGGGATATTGGCTCATGTTTTGGACCAGTGAAATCTATGTAACTGTCCATCTGATTTGTCAAGTTAGCTCTTATGTCATTGTTTTAGAATCCACTTTTTCCACTGTTTAGGAACACAATGATATTTTACTTGTCACACTGTGCATTAAGACACCAGTTATCAAGCTAACCTAAGAAAATGAGTTGTTGTTAAACTTGGTTTAAATGTTGCACAGATTAATTGTTCTGGGAGCTATAGAGTTTTTAAACCAGTAGATGTTTTGGAGCCCTCTGTCATCTATCGTATACTGCTTTTTAGGTAGTAATTATATTTGCCTATTGCTCTTATATGCTATGTACTGTAGTATCTTAGCACCAGAAAGAATGCAAAATGGATTAACTATCATGACTGACTTTATTATATTAGCATTTGTATTGTTAGGAGTTGACTATTAGCCAATGAAGTACCAACAGTACTGCCACTGGAGTGTGATGAGACAACATGCTAGCCTTTTCATTTTAGCTGTTGGGTCGCAAACATTTGCGCTGGAACAAATAGGTCCAGGGTTGAATCAGAAGTGATTCTAGTCCACCTCTTTCGCCTGATGTTTGGTGTGGACTTTTTCTTCCCAGACATAGTTTTTATGCTGTTTTCACCTATGTCCCTAACAAACCATGCCAAAGAAGGAACAAACACATCTAAACCACATGGAGTGGAAGGACTTTAAATTAATTTTTGTGAAACATTTTTTTTTAGACCATCCTACAGAGCACAGTTAAGGGAATAGCCTTCTTACTGCCACAGGAGTCTTCTCCTCCCTTTCTCCCTTCCCTCACTTCCTACCTCAGGTCGACCACAGCACCAGAGGAAGCACATCTTTTTCTCAAGCTGCCTTTAATTGATACCATTGAGCCCTGGGAACTCAGCGCGTGGTGTGAGTATGCTGCAGAATGCATGCAAAGCACAACAGCCAGCAGAGTGCCACCCTCTGGGACACCACAGGTTATTTGCAACCAGACGACCAGTCTGGCTCAGGTTCTCTTTTAGTTTCATTCAAGTAAGTTTAGAAATAATACCAACCGCACTTGGGTGTGAAGCTTGCCAGGGCTTTCATCAAATAGCAGCTTTGAGAGGGCAGGAGTTGAAACCAGTCCAGAAGTGTAATCTCAGATTTGGGGGGCTTTTCCCTGAATAGTTGTGTGGTTTATGGTAGAGTGGAAGCAGATCCTGTGCATAGGTTAGATCTCCTCCGGTCTTTTCCTTTTGTGATTGTTTATGTAGATATTTTAGCTTTGTTTTGCCAAATACACCTGAAGAATATCCAGAGCTGTGTTAAATGTGATTTATAAATGACTAAGTAATGCCCAGTGCCAGTTTTCTGCACATTTCATGTATGCTGCATAACCAAACCCAATCAAATGAGGTGTAAATTGAATAGTTCTAATGTACCTTGTCATGACTTGGTGAGGCAGACGAGTCTGACATCTCTCCATATGGAGAACAGCTTGTGTTGTATTATGTTACACATACAGAGCCAACGCTCTCCTTCACCACTCACGTTCTCTCTCCCTCTCTCTCACTCTGTCATGTTGAATAAAGTCATGCTGGCGACAGATTGATGGAATCATGATGGTTTACAGGCTTGATGTTTGGTGGTTTATTTTGGCTGAGCACTGACCTGGAGGGTCTGTGGCCGTGATGTTTCTCCTCATCTCTGACCTTTGGTATGTCTTACTTTTCCCTCTGGCTGTTCTACCAAGTGCTGTCTTCCTATCCAGCACAAAGTGGACACACACGATTTGTCTGTGATTATTTTTCATGGGAGGGGGAAGTTTAGGTTTGGAAAAAGTGCTGAGGTGTTTTAAACAACAGCCAAAGGGTGGGGAAACTGTGTGAAAACACTTGCTCCATCGGACCTCAAGATGGAGTCGTCACAGGTGAGCATCAGAAGTGAGGTTAATGCTTAGAATGACTTTCAGTGGTAAAAACAGTTTAAGTAGCACAAATACACGCCTACTGCTTTATGAGGTACAACTTCAGAGCACCTTGTTAGCATTGTACAGTTGCTTAAAATTTGTCAGCTGAACACTGACAACACTGACACTGGATTGTGATCCTGTGACTGTGAAGTCCTCTGGAGTGTGAACTTACTCAATATCATGTTCAAGTAACTAGTTTGAGGTAGTTTGAGCTTTGCAACATGGCATATTATAGATGTAGTCATTAAAAGCAAATTAGGATTTAGCCCCTTCCCCTACAGACATATGGAAATCAAACTCCCACCTTGCAGTTAATATTATCTTTTGGACTCTTTGTGCCTTTATTGATAGGAGAGAAAGAGGGGGTGAGAGACAATAGGGGATTACACTCTACAAACTGTAGGGCTCTATAAAATCCACCATCACAGAATTTAGTATAAATGTGGAATATCACAGTCATGACTTGCCTTTTACATAAAAGCTTTTTTTCTCAATAAAATGGAATGAATTTCTCTGGAAAATGCTCAGAGGGAGTCACTAGTGATGGGGACAATGCATGCTTCACTTAACCCTCCCCCTCCCCTCATTAACAATGCACACATGTTAAAGGGAAAGCCTGAGGCTACGTTTACACGGACACTCCAGACTTAAAAAAGCAAAGCTTTTTCCTTTGTGTTTTCAAAGTCGATCTGCTTTCTGATGGCGATGCTTGAGACGTATGAACCACTGTAGTGTGCATGCCTGTTCAGTAGATGGCGGTTTAGGTCTACAGACAGGCAGCACTGATACAATATGCATACGAAGAAGAAGAACTTCCCACAAGCAACAATGACGAGTGGATGAACAGAGAAGCAGGAGTTTTTTTTCTGGACAACAAATCAGTTTGGACAATAAATCTATCTGGATAATTTTGTCTGGGTAACAAACAGAGCACAGTAAGAGGCACACACGTTACTCGGCAGATGGACGAAGCTGTTGTTGTTCCTGGTATGCGCGCGCAGCCATCAGCGTTGCACCCTGAAATGCTTTGATTCGGATTTACATGGAGAGCGTATTCAAAACTTTCCACTCTGTAGCCTGTTTTCAAAAATTACCGTTCTCGGACAAAAAGCAAAGCCTTTAAATGTAAACGCAAGGCCAAAATGCAATGAAACTCATAGGATCTGACCATATTTGGCCCTGTGTAAACGCGGCCAGAGACACCAGCTAAGTTGGCAAAGAAGCTACAAAACCCCCGATAACTCCAAAGTAAGAAGGAATATGATGTTTCAGGTGATCAAATGTTCTGTCAACATACTGTTGACTGGAAGTGTAAAGATTTGTGTGAGGACCACCTAAAGATTGAGTGATTATATTTCATTACTTTGTACTGTACTCTGTCTCTGGGTTAATTTTTGCAAAAAATACGAAAAACTGAATTCTCTGAAAATTAATATGGAAAAAAAAAACAAAATATAGTAAAAACAACGACAGAATCCAGGAAAAATAACAGATTTTATAGGACCCTAAATCTTCAAACCCAGGCTGGCAGAAACGTGCATGGGTCGTTCCTGGTTGCTTTCTGCTCTTCCAAACCAGCAACCTTAAGAGAGTTAAAAGATCACCAACTCCTCAACCAACCAACCATCAAGCAACATGTTTCCCTTCACCAGCCTTTGTGGTTTAACGATGAGGGAGATCTGTCAACCACTCTGACATAATAATGAGAGTTCTGAAATGCTCTCTCAACAAAAAATAAATGTTTGAGCCGAGGTGGACCGAGGGTATACAAAGGAGAAAAGAGCTTAGCTGGCAGGAAAAATACTGAGTGATGGAGCATGATGGGGTTAGATGGAAGGCCTGATCCTGGATGTTTGAGTACGATTGTGGGAGCCTTGTGGGGACCTCTTTCAGCCTGTGGTGAGCACGTCTTGTCCTGACTGTGAACTTCAGCTGCTTATGAGTCCTACAACATTCACCTGATGAGATGTTAAGAGGGCTCAAAACCACAGCAGATCCCCCAAGTGGCTCCCTCGAACGTGTCCAAGTCTGTACAGTGGACACATTTCATGCTGCCACATGGTAGAAACATCAGCAGCTGTTTTAATTAGGACGCAGTTTAAAGGAAATCCATCCTCGACTGTGCTGGCTCATGAGCTCTGTTTTTGTTGGTATGAGTGATTGCGATGATTCTTCCATGAAGACCCCAAACCTCTGACACAGGAGGCTCATGACTGCTTAAACAAAGTGTCACTCAGAAACCCTCAGACTGTCTCACTTTCTCTTAAAAATGTCGACTTCAGCACGTCTGTAAGCCTCATGGTCAAGCTTAGGGCTGGAAAATGTGTTGAGTTTCAATGTACTCTCACTGGCCACTTTATTAGGTACACTTGATTAACCACCCATTCAAACTGTGCACCAGAATGGGGAAAGACAGGTGATTCATGTGACTTTAAGTGAGGTTTTGTATTTTACTATTTGTATTTAAAGTAAAGACTATCAGTTTCTTGTGATGATTATTGTGGTGATTATTAAAAATTGCATTGACCAGTTTTGTGTCCTAAAAACATTTTAACCAAAGCCGCTTTCAGTATCATTGACAATCCTTTCATATTTCCCCACAGAAAATTTGTACAAAAGTTATTGTATGTAAACATATATAATATATTCCACAGCCAAACATGTAACCTTGCACACCAGTCAGTAAATATTTTGTTGGTTTTATGTTAAACAATGTAGGTAAACTCCTTTAAGGGAAAACTCTCTCCGTGTACCAAGGTCTCATAGCTCAACATCTTTTAAATTAAAGGGGGATGTACTAGGGCTGGGACGATTCACTTTTCTCCCGATACGATTTATTGCGATTTTTTTAGGTGCCGATAAGATTTACATTGCGATTCTACGATACTGCCGATTTTTGCAATCTTTAGTTAGCTTTTTTAAAACCAGTGAAAAAGATGAACAATGATGATGCAGACTATATCAGGAAAAATACACATCACATGTGAGTCTGTTTTTAGGATTTATTCAGCAATATATAATAACCAGCTGGTTATGCCCCCTCTCTTCAAAAGCCTGGATTGCATATAAAAAGTGGCTTATTATCCCTTCAGGCAACAGAGTTTTTTCAAGAAATATTCAATTTTGCTATCAAGATTTAAAAAGGCTATAGTTTCAAAGTGGTTGGTTTTCCCAGCCATCATCATCACTGTAATTTACGGGCCGAGCATGAACGCCTCTGCTGCCTGCACTGTTTACCCCCGGCTTCTCCCTCGTCTGACCAGAGCTCCGCGGTCTTTCTCATTCTCCGCTAACACCGTCACTTTTCGCGGTGTTTTGAGCTTCCCTGCATCCCAGACTATGTACACTCTTAGTCACCGGCCATGGAGAGGAAAAGCTCTCGGTATGTACTGCTCCGGGACTGTAATGGCGCGCGGAGCCGCTCCCGCTGCGCGCACTCGCTGCCAGTTTGGTTCTCACTGGACGACTGACCGTCATCCTCAGAGAGTAAATATTCCTCAGATTCAGAGTCAGACAGTACTTGACAAAGTACTCTCAGCATCGTGAGTAATTTCTATCACTCTGTGTCTCTCTCTGCTCCGCCCACAGCCTGCAGCCACACTCGCGTCCCTCGGTCCGGTGTGTGTGTTTTAAAATAAATATACGCCAAAACTTTGAATAGAAACCTGTCACCTGTCCACTATCTGCTGGTGAAAAGTAGTAAATCTACTCAGCACTATTTTAACAGCTATGGCCTATTTTATCCAGCAATGTCGCTTGCCTCAGTTTGGCGACTTTAGCGCCTATAGAGTGTGAGTGTGCGTGTGTGTGTGTGTGGGGGGGGGGATATCGATTTTTGAATAAAAATATCGATTTTAAAATCGGCAGACAAAAAATGACGATACTTAGGTGTATCGATTTTTTCTTCCACTCCTAGGATGTACCATATTGTGTCATTTTTCTGCTGTATTGGGATTTACATGCCAATCACTGTGTCTCCAGCTTGTCTGTTTCTTTATGCTTCTTCAAAAGACTTTGAACAGAACATTTTAGAACCCTAGTCTACTTTCAAACACTTCCCAGGGAGAGACCTTGCTTATGTAGTATAACTACCTTGTGTCTTGCTGCCTTGCTCAATCTTCCCATGTCGTTTGACCTGTGATCTGAAACTGTCTTCCATAAACTCATCTTGGTAGCAGAGTTTGGCTGTTCCTCATGCACTTGTACAGCAAACCTTCTTCACTGCTGATGCTGTTGTAAGTTCATGACTGAGTTTCAAGCTGCATATGAAAATAGTGATCTGAAGTTCCTAACTGGTGTGGTTGGTTTATCACACTTTACAATACTACAGAGCCCTGACTTTGTGCAGGTGCACCCAAAAGAACGGATGCTTGTTTGAAGTAGGGATGGGAACTGAAAACCAATTTGAGTTAAGAATCGACAACAACTCCGTCAAGGAACTGATATCTGATAACTGATATTTGCTTATTAATTCTCTTATCAAATCCTTCCACTTTGTTCTGCCTGCTGTATGAATCAGCAGTCAACATAAAAAAAAGAAAAGATAAAAAAAAATCATTGCAGACAGGGGGTTGAAGTGGTCAAAACTGTGACTTCATCTTTTCAAAAAACTGCACAACTTTCAGTGAGCTGAAACCTCAGGAACATGTAGCAGCATTTATCTTTGTGTCACAGCATTGAATATCTGGTGTGACGTGTTGTTACATTGTTGCCACTGCAGATCTTTGTAAGCTAACTTTTTTTTTTTACACAGACCATCAGGAGGAATTCATAAAGGAATAGTTAAGTAATAGGATCACAAAGCAGAATCGTTAATAGAATTGGTATCAATGACATCGTATCAATTCTCACTCCTAGTTTGAAGGCAAAGGGTAGTAACACCAGTTATAAATTTGATTTGGATTTCATCCTGTTTGCTAACTTTGAAATTGAATTTATAAAAAGAAAAATATAAAAGTACTTTTCCTTTACAGCTTTTGTCACACCTGCCTGGATCTTTTTCACAGAATCATATCTGTACTTCCATTCAGTGTTGAGAAATTTGTTTTGCTCCATTTTGCCCTGACGTAACTTAAGGTCAGGTGTCATGTTTTATTATTTTTCTCCTGAAATAATCAGCATTTTCCCGTCAAACACTTCTCATGCTTTAAGGAGAGTGACACACTCAAGAACCCTCTGGGCTATTTCTGCCAGGGTAGGAGCAATGTTCTGCCTCTGCTGACAGATTTCTGTTGCTTGTCTGAAGGAAAATACATCATCAGCACTAAAAACTAGATTGAATAGTTCTTGCCTCTCGCTCCCTGCCTCCTCTCCTCATTTAGCACATTAGCTAAGTGAGTGAATCCATCACTCCACATGATTGATGGAGCTGACATCCCTCCAGCATGACAGCTGAAGTCGAGCAGGCCGGCCTGGGGTACCTGCCATGTGGACTCATACGCTCCCTGGAGACTCAGCTCTGTTGTTTAGATTCAATGGGCTCTGATTGAGGCTGTGATTATGCCACCTCCTAAACTGCACATCCCGCAGCTCGTATTCTCGCATTCATCAGCAGCAAGCAGCTCCCGGCAGCAGCTCACTGAGAGAGTATTGATTTGTATCAGGGGAGTAGTCCAGCAGAGACTCTCAGCAGCACACAGATGGTCGGTCCACATGAGGGGAACAGGACTTCATTTATTTCATCCTGATGTAACCATTGCAGAGTCATTTCTCTTTTTTGATTAATGACAGGGTTTATTGTAAAGATGACAAGTGACAAGTCCTTACAGCAATCTTATTCACGATATCGAATGAAACATATATAGCCTGATGAAAATCTGCCAATGCACCAAACATTTGAAGACAGACGGTAACAGTCTTACATCAGAACATGCCTTTTATTCGATATTTTTGCCATTCATAAGCAATTTATGTGAAATTTTACAACTTCTACATCTTAAATCAAGAATTTAAAATGATTCTTTTATATAAATGTTGACTAAAACAGGTATTGTACTTTTCACACACCTTTCATGATAAAACAAACAGAAAAAGGCAAGTCTGCTTCACTTTGGTGCACTTATTATTTGGTTGTGGTATTAAATAACAGTGAGAGGTGCTGCTGATAACATAATACAATAAATATCGGTCATGCAGTATTAAGCATCTGCCTTAGACAGAAGGCTCTAAGAGACTGAAGCATCACCTGCACATACCTGCAGCTGATACAGACTCTGTATGCTGTAGGTCACTTTGGTAGAAAATTAGCCAAACTATGAGAAAAGTGGTGACTTAGATATCTATGAAATAAAACTAAGGATGCACAATGTTGGATTTTTGCTGATGTCCAATTTGTCAATATTTCCAAACTTTTCATTGCAGGTACCAACACTGATATTTTTCCAAAAGTACAAGTTATGTCCTTTAAAAGAGATTTGTTTCTCTCATATTTAAAGCAAATGTATATTAGAAATTGATGTTTACCAAGGAAAACAACATTCCATTGTTTAATTGTAGACACCATCATTTCTTTTAAATGTTAACATTCAGCAATAATAGGTTAAAACATTGTGCTACATTCAGGTGTTATATGGATATTACAGCCTATATATATAAGATATACATGTCTGATTTAATTAAACATCACAATTCCTCATTCCTCCCTGTGAAATTACTTGTTCTGGTCAGCCTTCTGGAAGTGATCAGATTACTTCTAATATACTGACATATACATCGTGTTCTCCTTAAACCAATGTCAAATTCTTATTGTCACACTGCATTCATGTCTATATTAATGTATTGTATACAGTATAATGTTAATGGTAATTGTGTAAATTATTTGGCCTGTTTTGTAGTCTCAGTTTGACTTATCTTATGTATTTTCCTTCAAAATTATTTCTTCAAAACGCTGCATGTCATGATCTTTGCTTTTTTAATCCAGTCGTACTCTCTGATATTCCTGCTGCTACACCGTGTATAAGAACAACTGAAACAATCCAATTTCACTTCAGGGATTAATTAAGCATATCTGATGCTGATTCTGATTATGTGTATGACCAAAACCTTGGCTGAAAATATCGGCATAATTATTGATATCTGCTGATACTAACACTGTGCAGATAATGTTGTGCATCCCTAAAGAATAGGTGAAGTACCTCAGGTCATATGACTATTACTGCACTTCCTGCAAAATGACCAGCGAGCATCAAAATAACTGTCATTTAACAATATATTGGTACACAATTCCAGTTGTTTTGATGATCTGTAGTCTTGAAAACTCCAACAACTGTACATGCAACAACAAACAGGTTTTTGTCATATTTAAAGACACCATAAGAAAAATGCCTCCGGCTGTGCTCTGGTAATTTGTTCATATTCTTTTAAAGACAACATAGTTTCAAATGTTATTAAAGAAAGAAAGTTTTTTCAGCTTGACAAAAGCATAATGAAGAGGTAAGAATTCAGAGCAAGTCTATGTTGTGGGGAAAACTCATTAACACAAGATACTGAAAACACTGTCTTTGTGTGGGAAAGTTATACACTTTGACTACATTAAACACAACTCACAGTTGCTTCCGCAGCATTTTAATTAATCCTCTATTTATCTATTTATCTAACTCACTAAATGATCCCCCATTTTCTGTTTGGCTCCAGTAACACATTTATTTCCTTGTGTAATTGGCTGCTGTTTTCACGAGTAGTTTATTTTTTACGCTTAATTGAAAATCTGGCTTATATCCTGTAAACTCGTTTTTTCTAATCTCAGTCAGTTGTTGCCAAAATCTGCTCTCTTCAAGGCAAAGTCTGCTATTATACCTTAAAAGCCTTCTGTTTTACTTATCAAAAACCTATATTTGAGTGGAAATATCCAAGCTCCAGAGTTCTCCCTAAATGCATAACCTGTCTGGACAGTCAATGCATTCCGCCAGGGCCTAAATGTTTTACAATACTCCTTCTAAGCATGCTGGAAGTGACTCATTTGTATTTTTGCCATAATCACATAATCATCATTATGAATGAACTTGTGGCCTTTATTAAGAGGAACTCTGGTTTTCTTCAAGAGAGCTGCTGCCTCACATTATGTCCATTTTCTGAATGATTGAGAAAATTACTCACATGAAATTAATGGTTCTTTTTTCACTATATTGCTTTTCCAGTATGCAACCTGTTCACTTTCATTCAAGTATCCTTGATCAGTGAGGGCAGGGAAATCCTCAGACTGAGTATGAATGAGCGTATGGGACTCAGTGGGATGAAGAAACCTGAGCAGGGACACAGCTCCACTAAATGCTCTATTGTTGGTTTTATCTGAATGACGCCAAGCTCCACTTTAGTCTAAAGTAACTATAGCAGACTCTTGAGTGGGGCTCTGCAGGCCTGATCATCTTCAGGATAATAATATATCATCACAGAATAGAGCATTTTCTGTGGAGGCAGCTCAGTCTGTATGGATTTTCATGGGAATCAGATTGCTTATGGTTCAGGCTTGGAATAAGGCCTGGTAGCTGAAAGCATGCCAAACCATTTCCCTGGCACTGGTGCGCTTGAGCAAGGCAGTCAAGCCATAACAGTTAAGGCCCTCTTTCTTGTTCAGCCCCTAGCTCCAATCTCTCCATTAGTGCATTAAAAAAGGACCTTGTTGGTGCATGTTTTTATCCTTTTATGTCTATGTGCTAGGAGTGGGAGAAAAAATCGATACACCTAAGTATCGGGATTTTTTGTCTGCCGATTTTAAAATCGATATTTTTATTAAAAAATCGATATTTCCCCCCCTACACACACACGCACACTCACACTCTATAGGCGCTAAAGTCGCCAAACTGAGGCAAGAGACATTGCTGGATAAAACAGGCCATAGCTGTTAAAATAGTGCTGAGTAGATTTACTACTTTCACCAGCAGATAGTGGACAGGTGACAGGTTTCTATTCAAAGTTTTGGCGTATATTTATTTTAAAACACACACACCGGACCGAGGGACGCGAGTGTGGCTGCAGAGGCTGTGGAGCGGAGCAGAGAGAGAGACACAGAGTGATAGAGAGTACTCACGATGCCGAGAGTACTTTGTCAAGTACTGTCTGACTCTGAATCTGAGGAATATTTACTCTCTGAGGATGACGGTCAGTCGTCCAGTGAGGAAGAAACTGGCAGCGAGTGCGCGCAGCGGGAGCGGCTCCGCGCGCCATTACAGTCCCGGAGCAGTACATACCGAGAGCTTTTCCTCTCCCTGGTCGGCGACTGCCGAAGAGTGCACATAGTCTGGGATGCAGGGAAGCTCAAAACACCGCGAAAAGTGACGGTGTTAGCGGAGAATGAGAAAGACCGCGGAGCTCTGGTCAGACGAGAGAGAAGCCGGGTAAACAGTGCAGGCAGCAGAGGCGTTCATGGTCGGCCCGTAAATTACAGTGATGACGATGGCTGGGAAAACTAACCACTTTGAAACTATAGCCTTTTAAATCTTGATAGCAAAATTGAATATTTCTTGAAAAAACTCTGTTGCCTGAAGGGATAATAAGCGACTTTTTATATGCAATCCAGGCTTTTGAAGAGAGGGGGCATAACCAGCTGGTTAATATATATTGCTGAATAAATCCTAAAAACAGGCTCACATGTGATGTGTATTTTTCCTGATATAGTCTGGAGGCATCATCATTGTTCATCTTTTTCACTGGTTTTAAAAAAGCTAACTAAAGATTGCAAAAATCGGCAGTATCGTAGAATCGCAATTTAAATCGTATCGGCACCTAAAAAAATCGCAATAAATCGTATCGGGAGAAAAGTGAATCGTCCCAGCCCTACTATGTGCTAACTACAGACTCAAAGAAGGGGGAGCAGGGTCAGCTATTTCGTTAATGAAGGGGACTTTTAAGTCAGCAATGTGCAGTAAGTGCCAAATTAACTAATATTTATGGTGACAATCATAATATGGGTGAGGATTGTGGCGCTGGCGGAGGTCTGCGCTCTGCGAGTGCTTTTCTAATGATTAATATAAATCAGCTAATCTGGCATCTTTAACAGAAATCGCTGATGATGATGGGCTTTTGATTGGTTGGGGCACCTTTGAAATAAGCTGTATTGAAAAAAACTTAAGTTCAGCCTATATCCCATTTGAAACTAGAAAAGCACTCGGAGAGCACAGACCTTCGCCAGCGCACAGTCCTCACCCATATTGTGATTGTCACCATAAATATTAGTCCTACCTTTATCTCATCAAAATATTTAGATTCCTTTGACCATGAAAACATACCATTAGCAATTGGATTCATAATGATATCTATTTTAGTTCAGTAGCTATTCACAAAAATCACGTTTTTCGTCATTGCGGCCAGACGCTGATCCGGATCAACACCAAAACTGAATCAGTTTTTCCTTTTCCCATGCTGAACATTTCCTGACAATTTCTTGAAAATCCATCCATTACTTTTTGAGTTATTTTGTTCACAGACAGACAGACAGACAGACAGATAAACTTTACCAAAGACGTAACCTCCTTGGCGGAGGTAACTATATCAGTTTGTCTTAAAAAGTCAATATAATGCTTAACTTTAGTGCACTTAGCATATGACCGTGTGTAAACAACTAATAGATTACGAATGAATGAATTAATTAACCAGAGGATCTTCCCAAAAGCTGTAATTATTGGCAGATTTGTCTGACTTAGGAGGCTCTGTGTGTGACTGTCAGTGGACTTCCAGGGGTGAGTCAGCTGCTGCAGCGTGGTCGCCCTTGTCTAAACCAGATTAAGAGTTTAAACCTTTTAGCCCCTGGCTGAAAGGCTGTTAAACTTCTCTGCATTTAGACCTCTTGCAGGGGGAATTTTCAGCTTGAAAGAAGGTGCTAAAGCACACAAATATTTATTCTATTGTTTAGCCTGGAAAATGAACGTGATTTGATTGTGATCGCAGAATTTTAGACAAAATTGCACGGTCTGGATCAAAGTGTATCAAACATCTTGATCATATTTTAAAACAAATCAAAGCATCAACATTTTGTACAGACCCCAGCTGGATATCTGCTCAGTGAACGCATGCACAGTGTTTTCATGTCTCGCTTATTTCCTCTGACAGCTCTAAACCTTGAAGCGGACCCACTTTCGCATTCATAAACCTGCTGACCTGGTGTCCACCTTGATGTTCGAACCATTTGTTGCGTGGTGGAAGATAAATAACAACTGCAATGGAAAAAGAGGATCATGCCGCACAAAGCACACAGAGTAAACACTTTTCATCCAAACACTCCTTGCAATGTTGAGGCACTCTGATCCTTCACCTTGTCAGTCCTGTAATACAGTCATGATGCAAGTGGGGCTTTTTTGGTGAAACCTTTGGCTGATCCTTGACTCTATCTTCCTGCCAGCTCTGTGCAGCAGCCAACACTAGTTTTAGTGAGAAACTTTAGTTGGCTTATTAAGACGAGACTTCATTAACGTTTGATATGTTTAGCTGCTTTCCTCATTTCCCCCTTTTATTTATTTATTTTTTTATACAGAGAACAAATTGGACTCTTTTCTAAAGCCCTCATTAGCAAATACTTAGGAGGTCAAACACATTTTATGAGAGCGGGCGCACAGTGTGTTAACTGGAAGCTGAAAATACAAAATCACAGCTGATGCCTAAATGTGTGAACGGCATAGAGGAAGAACTGAAAGAAAAACGGATGAGGCCTAACTTGAGCACTGGAAAAGTGTTTGTCTAAGAGGGTGTGACGCGTAATGGTTTTGTGGCATATTTGTCTGTATTTGATATCTTAACACAGTACAATCAAGGCACAACGCCAGGCATACAGTGACTTGCTCAATGCAAGCTGTGGTTTGGATGTGACTTGAATCGAATCAACAACAGCTCTTATTCCCTTTGAAAGACATTTACATCTACCGCGTGGCATCTAAAACAACAGGTTTTATTGTTTGGTCTGAACTCCAGCCAGCTCATTTAATTTCTATCCTTTTATTTCAGCTCACTGTAGAAAGTCATTTCAGAGACTATGAAATGTAGTGGTGTTCAGATTGAAGTTAGATTTCACTGAAGCATACCCACAACACTGACATGTCCAAACTGTCCAGTTGATTTTTAAAAATGATTTTATTCAAGCTTCGTTTAACCAGGAAGGCCTTGTGGAGATTTAGAATCTCATTTACATGAGTGTCCTAGCTAAGATGAAAAAAACAATGAACTAATCAATTCAAGTCACAGAGCATAGAGTCAAGATTCAAAGCATCTGCAACCTGAAGCATCTTCCTCTGAGGCCTGTAATCTGCTCTTTCAAAGATTTATAGAGGCAAGGGGCAGCATGTCTGAAACTTCTTTTACCTACACTGTAAAAAAAAAAAAACTTTAAAAAACGGTAATTTTCCGGCAGCTGGGGTGCCAACAAAATACTGTGAAATAACAGAAAATTGCTTTCTCATAAAAATTCAGTTTCTTTCCGTAATTAGAATACAGTTTGTTGTTGTAATTTTAACAAGATTTTGCCTTAATTTATCCTTTTAGCTTTCAGCTCACTGTAGAAAAAGTCATTTCAGACACTATGAAATTTAGTGGTGTTCAGATTGAAGTTAGATTTCACTGAAGCATACCCACATTTACAGGAATGTGCTGCTAATAGTTGGTTTTAATGAAATTGTTATTATCATTTTTTTATATATATTCTTTGGGTATTTTGTGCCTTTATTGATAGGAGAGAGACAGCGGATAGGCTTGTGAAAGGGGGAGAGAGAGTAGGGGGAGACACTCTACAAACTGGTCACAGGTGGGATCTGAACCTGGACCGGCAGAAGCAAGTACATGGGGTGCCTGGTTGCTAACCACTCCCCCAAACCAACTCCCCTTAATGACATTATTTTATAGAAAAAGGTTTTTTTTTAGAGTTGTAAAGTTGAATTTTACGGTTTATTCCCTTAAATAACAGAAAAATATTAGTGAAATTACGATATTTTTACTATTGATTTCTATGTAATTGTAAATGATTTTTCCCTTTTTTTTAGAGTTGTATAGTTGAATTTTACAGTTTATTCCCTTAAATAACAGAAAAATATTTGTAAAATTACAATACACTTGTTAACGTATTTTAACAATAAATATTCGTATTTCCAACGGGGTTTCTTCGTAAAAGAACAGCAAGATTGTGTTTTTTCACAGTTACAGTAATTTCTTGTTATATTACATTTGACATGTAAAATCACTGTTTATTTTTGTGAATTAATTGGCATTTTGAAAATACAGAAAAAAACTGTAAAATAAACAGTAAAATACTGTTAAAAAATTACAATACATTTGTTAACGTATTTTAACAATAAATATTCGTATTTCCAACGGGGTTTCTTCGTAAAAGAACAGCAATATTGTGTTTTTTTCACAGTTACAGTAATTTATTGTTATATTACATTTGACATGTAAAATCACTGTTTATTTTTGTGAATTAATTGGCATTTTGAAAATACAGACAAAAAAAACTAAAATAAACAGTAAAATACTGTTATATTACTATTTTTTTTACAGTGTAGCTCAAGCTGTACTTGGGGATAGATGGTGAGAATCGTTCTTGTAAATGAATCACAGAGTGAAGATTGTAGCTTCAGGCACTTTTCTCTCAAATACCCCCACTTGAATTTGAGGAGAGCAGATTAAGTATAAATAAGAACATACCAAGGATTCAGTCTTTGAGTGGCCAGTGAGGGACAGCCAAGTCACTCAAAGAATACAGTGATGAGTCAGTGCCTTGAGATTTGTTATGAACCTCCAAGCTCCATAATAAACAGCTCTGTGATAGTGTTGTAACTGCAGCAGCTTAACTTTTGACAAACTGAAACCAAACCAAAACGGTTCAGACAAGTTTCATTTTACAAACATTTCTTTTGTTTGACTTTAAGTTAAGGTTGGATGTAGAATATATGCCTTGTATTTTTTTCTTCTGGAATTTAAGGCTGTATTTTCTAAAGTGTGTGTAAAAACTAAGTCAGTATCCATTCATGGTTATATTTGTGTTGCATTAGAGTCTTTTATTGTGTGTGTGCCTCTGCGTGTTTCTAGGTGTATCATACACCTGGAGAGCACACAGAGGAAAGCTAAGAAACAAAGTACTGCATGCCCCTTTTCAGGCCTTATTCCAGTTGGATCTTAATTTTGATCATTGCATTTTACAAGTTCACTGATATAAAACTGTGAAGAGGTTGCGCTTTGTCCATATTTGTGAACATTAATCGAGGTTGTGTGTTTTAAATATCAAGAACACAGACTTTAGTTTTGAAAGTTGGTCAAATTACATGAATTTGTTTGGCGTTTATGTATTTAAACACTCACACTGAGCAAACAGGATGGACTTTAGGATAAGATCAACACATCTCTAAGTGTTGATAGGAGTTCTTTTTTTGCTTGTTCCAGCAATATCAGTGCAGTTTGTTAAAATAATAACCCTTTTCTGGTTGAAAATTGTATACATCGGTGCCACATGCCAAGTCATATGAGATATTGCAGAACCATGGGGTCCTAGGGCTAGGACCATTTCAAGCCATTAGATATTTGTATGCCTTCAACACAAGTTGCCTCCATTTCTTTTCTACAAAGCAGGACATGTCCTTTGTGCATGTCGGCCTCAATCAGGGCAGCTCATTGTCATCAATTCTGTTAGTGATTCTAAAAAACAATCTCAATGCTCGGATGAGAGTAGGTGGTTTTCCAAGGTTGTGGGACCCCAGAATTTGATGTATACTTTTTGCAGATGATGGTTTGTTGTCTCTCAACAGAGATGTCCATCTGTTTACTGACTGCCTTAACAGCATACAAAGAAGTCATAGGTTTCTGACAAACAGAAACTTGGGCAAATAAGTTGGGTGTTGTTGCTGCGTTTAGGTTAAGCATTGTAAATTTGGCTTCATACATATTTGCAAATGTAAACTTGCTCTTCTGATATGGTGGATGTATCTGCAAGGCTTTGCAGCACATACTTCATTTTCATCAGCTTCAGTTTGGATTATTAGCCCAGATGTTGATGTGTTTATGAGTGTGAGGTCTGCGTTTATTTTAAAGGGGTTTAAGGCTGTTTATTATGGAGCAGCTTCAAATGTATACAGCAGACTCTGATAATTGTGAGATTTATGAGTGGGATAAAGCAATCGGCTCAGAGAGTTTAAGTTACAGCTGAACCCTCATCTTCTTCCTTATGGATAACCTGAAATGATTTTGTTTGGCTCAGTCTGAACAGAAAATACATGATAATTCTCACTGAATGCTCTCTGATTGTGAAGAACTGCCAAGTGTGGAGGGGTGATTATGCTTCTGCGTTTTGACTCAGCTTTCAGTGAAAAATAAACTGAAACAGAAGCATGGCGCGTAGTAGCATGCATTATTCAAAAAGAACAAATGCGGGGTTTGAATTCTTAATAGTCCAATTCCTGCTCTGCTGTTCCCCTCCTGTATAATCAGAGTTTAAGGGGAAATGTTTGGGTTGCTCCTGTTTGAGCTTTAAAACCCTTCCTTCAATTCAGGAGATATTAATGTCTGAGCAACAAGTCACTTTTATGCCTTATTAAGTAGGCGCTACAGTGTGAGTAACACTACTTAAACTAAAAATATAAAATGTGTTTAAACATGTTTCAGTTCATTTGAATTACAAACAATTTCCAGTTATTACTTCTGCCAGGAGGTTATGTTTTTGCCGGTGTCTGTTTTTTCTTTTTTCTTTTCTTTCTTTTTTTTTGTTAGTTTGGATGTTTGTTTCTCTGTTAGCAAGACAACTCAAAAAGTTATGGACAAGTTTTGATGATTTTTTTTTTTTGAAGTATTTTTTGGGCATTTTGTGCCTTTATTGATAGGAGAGAGACAGTGGATAGGCTTGTGAAAGGGGGTGAGAGAGTAGGGGGAGACACTCTGCAAGCTGGTCACAGGCGGGATTTGAACCTGGACCGGCAGAAGCAAGTACATTAGACATGCATGGTTGCTAACCACTCTGCCAAACCAGCACCCCAACAAATGATTGCATTTTGAGAGTGATCCGGATCACCGTCTGGATCCACCATGATGAAAAATGAGATTTTCATGAATAACTACTGAACAAAAATAGATATCATTATGAATCCAATTGCTAATGGTATGTTTTCATTGGAAAGGAATCTAAATATTTAGATGAAATAAAGGTAGGACTAATATTTATGGTGAAAATCACAATATGGGTGAGGACTGTGGCGCTGGTGGAGGTCTGTGCTCTCTGAGTGCTTTTCTAATTACCTCCGCCAAGGAGGTTATGTTTCCGGGAGAGTTTGTTTGTCTGTCTGTCCGTCCGTCCATTTGTCCATCTGTGAACAAAATAACTCAAAAAGTAATGGATGGATTTGGATGAAATTTTCAGGAAATGTTCAGCATGGGAAAAGGAAGAACTGATTTGATTTTGGTGTTGATCTGGATCAGCATCTGGCCGCCATGGCAAAAAAAATATGATTTTTGTGAATAACTACTGAACAAAAATAGATATCATTATGAATCCAATTGCTAATGGTATGTTTTCATGGTCAAGGAATCTAAATATTTAGATGAAATAAAGGTAGGACTAATATTTATGGTGAAAATCACAATATGGGTGAGGACTGTGGTGCTGGCAGAGGTCTGTGCTCCTTGAGTGCTTTTCTAATTTCCCATAAATTCCTGTCAGTACCCATTTATAGACTTGATTACTTCTTTCAGTGTTTAAAAAAATAATGTGAGATAATACTTAGATCATATAACCAGTCTACATTTGAAAAGAAAGTCAGAGGTTTAACGAGAGCTGCCCCCCCCCCCCAAAAAAAAGTTTGATAAAAAAAAAACTCTATTCACGATTCATGATTGGATTCAATGCCCCCGCCCCATTCAAAATGAAATAACTACTCGCTGTAAATTTATTTCCAAAATATACATTTATTTATACTTAAAATATACATTTAAAGTGCCTCAGGGTCAACAAAATCAACACAGAAATCGACACAAAGTGCCTGTGCACTGTAGTTTTATACACTTGTTTGAATTAACTATGAAGATAACAAAATGCCTGAGGTAGCACTTGTTGTAGAAAAATAAAAATCTTAATAGAAAACTCAACTCTTGTTGTAAAAAATGCACAAAGTAATGAGAAAAGTGCCTCAAAGTGGGAATGTGAAATGAACACGTTGAATTAAAAAAAAAAAAAATGTTAAACTCCATATTCAGGAAAACAAATCGATTTGACTTGCCAACTCGATTTTTAAATCTGATCATTTTTTTGCCCAGGCCTTGGTTTAACATGGTTACATTTGAAAAGTCAAGTAAATCAAAAATTGGTGCAATAAATTAATTCCTTTGCCCAGAAACCAGAAGCTGCTGGTGGCCTCTCCTGGAGCTCAGCAGTGGTAATTGATTTGTTAACCACTGCCGACTGTCACAGTGAAATGAGATGACAAGTACAGTCCAGGGGCGTAGTTGAGTGGAGGGAGTGATGAGGAAGAGAAGGGTCAGTGACCCACAGAGAGATCAATACTACATGATGAGGCTGTGGAAATGCTGTCGCAGCTCTTTGTTCACATTCAGGCTGGAATATCAGCACTGTGACGGTGCTGGTGATGTTATTGGAAGAAAAAAAAGATCCTTAGTGACACAGGCGATAGCTCTGCACTCACAATATGTCTGACTCAATGCAATACAGACATCATTCATTTGTAAAAACCTCATTGAAAGGTACCAGGGACTACACGTGATTTGGATCAAAGACAAAGCTCCTGGTTTACCATGTTCAACACATCTCATTGTGTAGCACAGTTTCTTGGCAGCAGTAACCTTCAGCTAAGTTTTTCTCCACGAGAAGGGGGCACAGGTCAATTTCAAGTACAGTTTTCAGGTCATAAAAATCCACATACAAGTGTTTTCCTTTTGAGTCGAGAAAGAAATGCTCACCCTCAGGTGAGGCAGCTGAAAGGTTGGAGGGAGTAACAGCTCACTTTGCACCTCATAAAAACCTGAACCTCAAGAGCTGCTGCTGAAGGCCTCATACTGAAGGTTCCTCACTCTCCTCTGCCCAAATAAATCCTTAAGGATTATAGAAGTGATGAGGGGGGCAGTGTGGAGGGAAATGACTGCCTTCACAAGGGTGATGTGTGTGTTTAGCCCTCTTTACTCCATCCTTCAGTGTAAACCACAGTTTCAGTGTGATGCATAAAATCCGAGCTCCACGGCTTCTTTCTCCTCCTTTCTTTCTGAGTGATGGTTAAGCAGCGTTTTCCTGCTGGCTCTTCTTAACAGCCACAGCTGCCAGCCGACACTCCGCAGTGCTAAAGAGTGTTTTTCTTAGCCACGAGTGCAAGAATCTGGACTGAAACCATAGCTACTGAGCTGAGCTTAATGTGTGCACTGTGGTGTGTTTTAACCCAGTTTGCGTGAGTTAAATTTTTAATATAAGCTTCAGGAATGCACTCTGTTGCACTGAAATAACAGGCTGGCAGAGAGAGGGGTTTCCATTCCCTCTGAGGAGAGTGATTTCATAATCCTGCAGCACTTCACCCAACCTCAACACTACTTTAGGGTGATGATATGAGACTGAGCTGACATTTCTCTTCAGTGGATAAATTATAAGTGGATGAACTGACAGATGAGTTTTGTTTCATCCTGAGACTTCACAGATCTGCCCCTGCTAAACTCAAGCTGTGTGGTCAGAGGTATTTGGGGAATTGGTATCAGAGGACAAAAGTTGGATTGATTATTTGAAGAATTTAGACCAAAGTCCTTAACTGAGGGGAAAAACTCCAAAGACCACAATAAGCAAACATTTTTAGATTTTATTCGGCTTGGCGTTGGGTTCGTAGTAGGGTTGGTGGTTAAAGGGTTGGCAATTTGTTCTCTGCCCCTGCCATCACATGCCAGTATGCTCCAAAACATCACTGATCCCAAATGAAAGATGCCTCGTTGAGACTTTTTGCTGCCTCTGCTGATCCTTGATTGTCCATTGAAGGATTGATTGTGCTTAATGACTTTAACTGGTTAAGTTTTCGTTTTAATAAAATGTCTTGAGCTGTACAACACGTTTTCTATGATAAGAAATGAATGACACAATGTCATCATTATTTTTTTTATTTGTGTGAATTTATTAACGCAATACACAGAAAAACCCTGTTCAATGAAGGGTTGGGTGTAGTTTTGAGTTTGATTGGCTGCAGTTTAGATTCAGGCTCTCCTTATTAAACCAACAGCTCATCATTTTGAGGCCAAAAGTTTTTGAGACTACAATGCGATCAACATTTTAAGCAAAAAATCTTTCTGTTATTGCCATAGGCCAAAATTATGTCAGTAATGTGACAGTAATAAAATCTGTACTTTACTTTAAAAGTGGAAATTTATCACATTTAACAAAAGAAAACCAGCTACCTTCAAATGGAATTATGGACTCAAACGTCACATCATACATATATATAGATATATATGATTCTGATCTAACATGATGATGACATGAAAATACATTACCCAGTTTTTTGTTTTTGAAGTTACTTCTCATATCCAGGGACTCCTTACAGTGTTTTGTATTGCTAGATACTGAATGGGAGATCATAACATACTAGGCATTTCCTCCCATTTACACCGTCTTGAAGAAAATATTTTGTTGTGTAGCTTTTAATGCCTTACCGCAGTCTCAAAAGCAGGAGCAGTCATTAGCTTTAAGTGGAGATCAGTCAAACTCTGCTGCTGTGGTCCCATGCTCCTTCTCTTAAAACTCTGACTCTACACCGCATGACACATGCAATCATGCTACGGCAACACAGCAAGTTCTTTAAAAAAGATTTGTAAAAGTTTTATGGTTGGCAGTTTCCAAACCAAGGTTTAATTAACCAAAAAAGGTTTATGCACCTTTTAGGACAAAACTCATTTCCTTATCTGAAGTCTGCTTCTGTATATATGCCTGATCGGGTCTCCCTTACTCCCACACTCTCTGTGGGCTGATGTCCAGATGGACTAGTGAAATATATCCTGTACTCACTATACTGAACAGACTACCTTACATGTTAGGTTAGACTTTCTGCACTCCAGGCTGATCTTTGAAGAACCTTTTCGTACAATATTTGTAGACATGGTATGTTTTCATTGATAGGTAAGCATATCATTTAAACCATTTTGGGATTTGACCACAGTTTCTTACAGTGGATGACTGAGCAGCGGCAGCAGCAGCCGATGAGTGGAGGAGTTTGTTTGCCGCATGAAGAATTTACCACAGGTGATCGTAGCTGAGACCACAGGAATTAGGCCCATTTCACGTTGAATGTATTTTACTTGTGACAGCAGCAGTGTTTGTCTGTTTCAGTTTCGTGAGCATGTTAACAAGTCATATCGTTCAGACTGGAAGCTGAGCCGTGCATCACAGGCGTCTCTTGAGAGTAGGAGGCTCGCCTTTTTTTTCAGGAGCATCGCCTGTGTCTTGACCAAAGCAGAACTCTTAATCCAGCTGGTTTGTCCACCGCAGTAGAATATGTCACAGAAAAGATAGAAGCTGTCCATTAACTATTCTTTGCTTTGCCTCTCAGAGATAAAGTTAAAGTTTGCCTCCCCGTGGAGAAACTCCCGTTGTTCATTACCTCCCCCAAGGAGATTATGTTTTTGCCGGCATATGTTTGTTTGTTTGTTAGAAAGATTACACAAAAAGTGCTTGATGGATTTTGCTGGAAATTTCAGGAGATGTTGGCGACATAAAAAGTGATTAGATTTTAGTGGTGATCCAGATAACCACCAATAATAAACAATCATTTTTGCTCAGTAACTGTCTAACTAATAATGATATCAACATGATTCTGAACACTAGGTGTGGGCTTTCAGTGTAAAGGAATCAAAGTATGATGTAACTTTATCATAGAGCGATTGATTGTGGATTTAAAAGTGTTATGTGAGCTACCATAATTTTTAATGGATCCCAGGAAGAGTAGCTGCAGCCAAGTACCAAAGCTAATGGGGGTCCTGATAAACAATAAACCTTGGTGGAGGTTTGCACTCTCTGAGCACTTTCATAATGCTTTCATTCTGCAGGTTTCCTCAGTCAGTTATTCAAGATATCAGGATTCTTGTGGGGAGATTTATGGTGGTTCTTCCTATCCTACAATAGAAGCTAATTATTGGGGTGATGCGTATGTAGGGAGACCTGCTGTGAAAGCTCTTGCGGCACTCTCTGGAGCTAATGCGCTGCAAATGCATGCAAACAAAAAGCTTCCAGTGTGAAAAAGGCATTCATATTTATTGGCTGATCATGCATTAATGAAAAAAAGTCTCCTTATGGACAATGGATGGTGCCTTCAGTGAAATGATGAGATCAGGATTACTTTCTTTTCTCTGACTTATTAACAGAAATGCAGTTCATCTCAAAAGTTTGACTTAGTGTTGTGTGTTAAAATCTAAAAGAGAGATGCAGCTCACAGCTTTGCTATTGTTCACCTGGAGGCTCCGCTAAATCCCTCCTTCCATCCTTGACTAACTTAACACCCTCCAGAGCAAACAGCAGTTTAATCTCTGATCAGCTCGTCCTCCCCTGAACTCTGTTCTCTGACACGCTAACAGACACACATGATTAGTGTCACTGCTTTCTTTAGCTCTGTCTTCCATGATCTGTCTCTTTTCCACTCCCTTACTCCTGCTGCTTCTTCTGTTTTCTCATTATTTAGCATGCAGTTTACTTCTAATGAAGCAAGTCTGTAAATGAAGGCTGCTCTGTGCCGATTTGCTCTGGCACTGTTGTCAGCTTGTCGGTGTCTCCCGCTCGTACACAGAAATGTAAACATAAACTCACGCCCACGCAGCTTCCTCAGGCAGATTTGACTGACACATAAGGATCTGTTTAGTGAAGAGCGAGATGCTGTGAAAACAGCAACATGTTGAAGGCAGCACAGGCAAGTGTAGGAAGATTTACTCTATTTGCCATGGACACTTTGCTCCTGTTTTACATACATTTATCAGGGAAGTAGGAAACTTTCTTTACTCTCTCAGGAGTGAAAAATATATCATCACCTATAACCTGCTGCTGTGAGACAGGGAATCACTTACTGGGGAGCCACCATCATTTTTCTGCACCACAGCCTTGGTCATTTCCACCATAGTGAACGCACACCTTCTGTCAACATGTTATTTTTCAGATTATGGCTTCCTTGCTCCTTCATGAGGAAATTGGGTTGACACAGTGAATTTCTCTCCATTTAAGCAGCCTTAATACTTAATGCTGTTTTGTCTGCCCCTGGGGCCTGCTGAGTGTGCTGTGCTCTCTTCTGGGCTGGCACAGATCCTCATTACCTCTGGAATAACTTCCCCTGTTCATGTAAAACACTGAAACCTGATCCAGAGTCTCAAAATAGTACTGCTCCAGAGTCGACATCCAGCCCAATCTGTTGAAGGAGTCACAGAATTTATTTCACAGAAAGATGCTGCACTTTACAGCTGAGGTAGTGCAGAATTTTACAGTATGCAACGCAAAAAGTGATGAGACATAAAGATAATCTGCATGTGGTAATGCTAGAGAGGAAAAATACTTGCTTTTATATTCAATTAGTGCATGTTAAGTGAAACCAAAAAACTGCATTTTAGGGACCTGAGATTTCAAGACAATAACGCCAAAAAACTGCAGAAAACTGAGAATTTTCATTGCGTTTGCGCCTTCCGTTTACACAAGAACAGTGCCCGATGTGCCTGAGTCTGAAATTTTTGAAACCAGGGTCCAGAGTGAAAAGTTTTGAAAATGTCTCGATATCTGTCTCCATGTAAACAGAAATCAGGGAAAAGACAGTGACCCATGGCACATGCGCAGTACTCTTTCAGATGATGGGTGTACGCCCTCCAATGAACAGTTGTTGTCCCAGATCTGTGTGAACGCACATGGTTTCCACATAGTCTTCGTGTGAAGCGCGGAAAGGAAAAACCTGTTTCCAGTGACAACTTTGTTGTGTAAACTTGGCCTAAATCCAACTGTAGCTGTGATTTTTGTTGTTGTGTCTTTATTATCTGTAAATATGCTTCTGGGCCGTAAAAATGTTATTGTAAACATGACGGCATCATACTGGCCTGCACAACTGACAGATAACCTTGCAGTGCAGATGGATCAGCCGGATCCAATGTCTGTCATCAGATCCATAACTCCAGTCTGCTATGATTGTGAGCGACCCAAAGCAGCACAGCAGGAAGAAGTGGGACCTACAAATGAGATGACAGCGGGAAGAGCCTGGTCATACTGAGATTAGCACAGATGCTAACAGCTTCAGTAGAACCTTTATCAGATCTGGTCCCCATTTGTGTCTTTAACTTTTCTGACCTTGAAAACTTTATTTTTCACTCAGAAAAATCTGTAGGAGTCGTAAGGTCAGTAAGCAATGGCATTGGTATTAATTTAATCAATCAATCAATTGCCATCCCTAATGGTATCACTAATCTGGCTAATGTTAGACATTGTCGCCACTGAAAACCTATGTAGGTCCATTGTCGTCTATTCAGAAAGTCCACAGGAACTGTTGAAGGAGTTGTTAAAGAACTGGAATCAATAAGCAGAATCAATAATGGCATTGGTTTTGCTAAAATCCTATCAATTCCCATCTCCTCCTCAAAGTAGCATGCTATCACAGAGGATTAGGATTATAGAGTGTTTACAGGCCATCATCCATTGTTTATTCAGGAAGTTATTTCTCCCTCTTTGGTGAACTAATCCGTTTTCACCTACAACGACAGCAGAAAATCAAACACCAACGTACAGAAATGTGTGCTGATAAATCCTCGAGGATGTGCAGTAGTCCGTGTTTACCCATAAGCGCTTCACAGTCAGCAATGTGTGTTGATATGGGCATTTTGGGACTGTGTGTGTAAGAGAGCTGGTGTGAGTAAACGCCTGTGTGCACCATTTTACGAGCTCATCTGAGTGATTTCCCAGTGAGAGTGCGTTTTATAGCCGGATTCCTCCAGGATGAGTCTGACTGTTTGATGGAGCGGCCTCCCGGCCTCCGTCCTAATGAGGACCACATCTAACAGGTGGTCCTTCAGAGCACCAAAAAAACACCACAAATTAGACCGTATGTGCGATTCTGATTTTCTTTTTGAGGGGCCAGTGGTTTTTCCCACTTCTCATCCTGTAAAAAAGGTGAATCAGAGAAGGTATTTCTTGACTTAACCTCTGGCAGAAGTAGAAGCTTCTGTGTAGTGTTGTTTGAATCATCCAACTTTTCCAGTGAAGCAAAAAGGTAGTCACCGTTTAGGGACTGTTAATGGCTGTTGATGTTTCATAAAATTCTGCTGTGAACAAACTGCTTGGTTTCATGTTGCCACTATAAAGAACTTACTGGCCAGGGTGCAATTTATACAACTCAGGCTGTTAAAGTGTTAATTGATTCCAGATGATCCTTTTGTTTGTTGTTGGATCATAATACAAAATATGCAAATTACAGACCAGTGGATGTGTCAAAAATGATCTCTCAATGGATGTATCGTGATGTGGATGTAGATAAAAATGCATTTATGCAGAGACAGTCAAAGGCAGAGACAAGCAAAAAACAAGAAAAGGCTGATAAGAATATGACATGTTTTATTTTGCAATCAATATCATTTGCTGCAGATGATCTCCAAAGCAATTTCTAACTAATAAAGGGGGTTCATAAATATCTGACTGCATGTGTTTTTTATCTATAAAGTGGTGAAGTTAAATGGAAAATCATACTGGATCAAATTTAACTGTTGTTTTAATAATCTTAATGGAATCCAATCTGTGACTAGTGAAGGTTCACAGCTCGACATAGTAGAACTAAACTTGCTCTCATAAACATTATTTTAAGCACACAAATACTGAACTAAAATGAAAACTTTTGGCTATTTAAAGCCTTGTCTTCAGAAATAACATGTATTAATGCATGGAATATTTAAAAACACTTGAAACCATTGGGTAGTTTGATTGTTGAGGTGTTTTGTAAAAAAAAAGAGTTTTTTCTCCCTGCTTTATGAATTATTTTATTTAACATATGTTAGCATTTTTGGAACAATTAAAAAAAGACTGATTTTAGTGTCCTCATTTGTGTTGTTAAATCTATTTCAATGCGTATCACGCACATACAAATAAAAAGATAAATTCGTTTGGACATGCAGACTTGATATCTGACATTTCTGCTCTGATTTAGCCCAACAGAATTTATACATCTGTGACTTTGTGCAGAGACTTTAGAGAATACATGTAACTTTGTATGAGGGAAGCTTTTTTTTCAGTTAGATGGATAATAAAGGCTCAAAACACATATTCATATCTACAGGAAGGTCTTGCATTAGATTGAGGAGGTCATCTTATTTAAACATCATTATAATATAGATTTTTATTCATTAAAGGGTCAGGACATGTGAGTGACGGAGCAATGACGATGTGTCCAAGCACACAGGCTGCAGCCTGAAGCCACTTCAAGCCAAAAGCATGTGGAATAAATACATGAACTAATTTTGATAGTGTAAAACATTTTAAACATTTTTAAAAGCACAAAGTTTTGGATCTTACAGGTCTCACTGCCTCCATCAGTAATCACATAAAGCCTATCAGGTTGAATAATTCTTCAGCCTTTATTCTTTTATCTCTGAGCTTAAGAACATTTTAGTGAGCTGGACATTGAATCAAATCAAAGATTTGCTGATTTTTCACGTATTTAATGTCAGTATATACATTCCATTAAAAGTATTTATTTTATTTTATAATTTTATTTTATATTTTGTAGTTAGTGCATGGTGGTGTATTGGCATCCCATATCAAATCATATGTTGCCGATTTCGCACGTTAATGTCAAATAGACAATTTGTTGACATTTTGAAATAATTTGTGAGCCCTACTAAGTGAGAAAGAGGGCCATATGTAACAGTTGGCCACCCCTGATAAAAATGCAAAAACTTATAGTAACAGATTTTTTCAACCTTTCTACGTCATAACTCATGACCCCTAAACTACCCCCCTTAATTAAGACTGAACACTTTAATTGGCACTATTCAATTCTGAAATAATTCCCAAATTAAAACAAAAAATATGAAAGCAGAAACACACACACAAAAAACCCAAAACAAAACAAATAAACAGATAATAAATAAATCATCAGGATGTTATCATTCTTTTTGAGCATGTCAGCATGCTGATGTAGGTTCCCTGCTCCAAAATAAAGGCTGCACCTCATTAAAACTCAAAAGCATGAACTTTGTTTGTCAAACATCCACGGCTAGGAAGACAGAGAGGACGAAGAGGAGAAATAAACAGAAAACAAAAGCTCTCTCTGAACAATTTTCCTCTATTTGTTCATGTTGATAAGACATAAATATACAAAACATTTTGTTTTTTAGTCTGAAAAGAAGTATTTTGCTTTGTCAAATTCACCTGGTTTTCATTCTATGGTTCAAATAGAAGAAGGAGGAGGAGGATGAGTAGGAAAATAGGTTTGCTCTCTGTTTTCCGTTAGTGTTTTTTGAAAGTCTAAGTTAAGAATCAAGAGTTTTTACAAGTCATGCAAAAGTGCTCCTTGTTTCCCTTCTCTGTGATTTGGGTCTCTGAACTCTAAAATAACCGTGCAGAGGAGCTCTGATGCAGTGTGCAGTGATCTTTACTTCCTCCTCAGTCTTTAATGTCATCTTTGTTGGCATTCATTCTCAATGCTGATTGGCTGTCATGCCACAGCATTTGGGGAATTTGTCACAGAAGTTGAATATTTGCAACTATGATGAATGTGGCGAAATTTATTCACATGAAAATTTGCATTGTTTGCACGACAGTTTCGCTGCAAAAGGTTGTGCACTGGATCTGAATTTTAAACCTTCTGAAATGTGTGTTTGGTGTGAACATAGTCTGAGTGTCACTGAGTTGAAGTTGGCACTAACTTTGAATCTTTATTTAGCTGTCGGAAATTCTGGGGCATCAGAGGACTGATCATTAAAACATGTCAATGAGGATGTCAGTATCACTCAAAGGAACTGATCCCTTCTTGCTTAGATTCAGTGTTTCTAAGGTAGGGTGCTCATAAATTAGTTGTTTTGCCAACCTTTTCTCTTGCTTTTCAACATTATTACAGACATAATGAGAACACTAAATTCCATCTGCACTTATTTGGTTCCTTCTCTGTTTCCCTGCTGCTGCCAACTCCCCAGTGTGCTCTTTTAATGAACACGTTTTCCAGCAGTGTCTGACCGCTGTACAGTGTGCCTGAAACAAAGCTGGAGTGTTTCCCATGAATGTCTTTTGTTTTGTTGGAGCTCATTAAAAGATGGTGTATAAGAATGCATGGGGTCTTGTCAGGGTGGGGTTGGTTGGGTGGGGCGCCTCCCTCCTTCCGACCCCTCTTCTCAGTTCTTCAGCTGACTTTTAATGGAATCTGATTCAGAAGCTTGTGAATAATTCCTGTGGGGTTGAGGTTTGTAGGTCATCGTGCCATTATGGTGTTCCTGGGTCTGTCTGAGGGAAGATGTATGCATGCGTGTGTGTGTGTGTTTGTCTGGATTTATGTCTGTGGGGGGAGGGGGAGTGAGGCACGAAGGCTGTGGCTGCCTGTCTGGTAGGGGCATCGCAGCTTTTCTTTACACTCTGCTGTAGGTGGACACACAGTGAACCACCCTGCACCCCGCTCCCCCCTCCTACACTGACCCACAAATCCCTTCCTCTGGCCAACAAAGGGATTATGGGAGAAACAGACTAATCCACTTCTATGAATTTACCTATGCAGAGTGTGCCAGCATGCCCTGGCAGCAGTCTCCAAGAGAACAATAAGAGATAGAGAGATCCAAGGCCGACTACTCTGAGTGTGATTTTGTACATGGAAGCAGGATATTTGAGTTTTGTCAGTATTTCCAAACTAATTATCACTTTTATTGATATATACTTACAAATTGTTTCCTCAAGTGCATGATGTTTCCTCTATAGTAGAATTGATCTTTCCCCTTGACAGTCTATTTGTGCTTATAAAAGTTGTACAACAAGAAAAACAACATTTTATCCTAAATGACACTTGATTCTTTTTAAATGTAAGTGTTGGGTGTTAATAAGGAGGGCTATGATAGTACATGGAAACATTTTACAGATATTATAACTGATATGTGATATACAAGCTTATATATATGTCCAAAATATATCTGCTTTAAATATCAGGAGGAATTTTGATATCCACAACTACCAATAATCAATGTTTAGAGCTGTTGTCTGCCCAATATCCTAAATTTTAAAGGCTAAGACCAATTTAACCACCTAAACCAGTCCAAACCTGTGATGCACAATATTGAACCTGTTGTTGATATTCCAATATGCTGATATTTCCAAACAAATTATTCTTGATTCTGATATCATGAATACTGATTCAAGGAAGTGACCAAAATATGTATTTTTTTGCACATTTTGTAACAGCTAATCTGACACACCAGATGGCCGTTTAATATATTTCACTAGTCCACCTGGGAAAGAGCCCAGAAAGCATTTGGGAAAGGCAGAACCTTTCAGAAGCAAATCCAGCTGGTGATTGGATGGTCACGCCATCAATCATGTTCATTACCAGCCAATTAGATAATGTAATAGGTGGGCGTGGGGTCAAATATAGATTGTGAGTCACTCCATAGAACAGACTTTCAACAGAACATGCCAGAAGTAGAATGAAATGTACATTCTTTCGAGAAGTTTGTGGTATTTTTGTTTGCTTTTTTATTTAATACAGAAACTCAGTGTATCTTATATCCATTTTAAAAATGGTGCATTTTCAGATGCCCAAACCTTGAATCCATGTGGACAAAATACCTAAACGATTAAAAGCCTTTGCTAATATGCCTGAATTCATTTATCTGTGGATGAGCCCTAAATCTTCAAGCCAAAGATACTGAACCTTCTATGGCCTCTCTGCTAAGTGAGCTGTTTAGCATTGACTTCCACTTAGAAAAACAGACAATACAGGTGATGGTAGTATTATCACATTTGCCAAAACAAGATTTAACATCATCAATGCTCTTTCTCTTGTTTAAGTAAGAACTCTGTGGGCACTTGTTTTGTGCAAACCCAAACTATACCCAGCTTTGGTGCTGTTTGTGATTACTCATTGCTTTGGTGGAGTGGTTCCACCTAACCTAACTAAACCTTTATTAAGTTTATCTCCATTTTATGAACCACAATACTGCCAAAATCTACCTTTTTCTGTTGTTCTAGATGCTTTTTTTTGTTCAATGTCCTTTGTTTACATCTGGGTTGTAGTGTATTATGGTAACATGGCTACGGTCATTTGCCCAATCACAGTTCCATTTCAATTTTTAACATGTATCTATAATTTTTAATATCTGTGCCCCTTATTTTATATTTTGCCCTTACATTCTCTAATTTTTCCCAAAGACCTGAACATGCAATTAATTGCAGTCTATGTAGAAATATTTCTCTTTAGTTTTCTCATCTGTGTAATGTTTGTCGCTACATGGTAAGATGAAGCCTTGGCAGATTTTGTCATATTTTTTCCATGTTTATGACCTGTTAATCTTTTGAAGTCAATAGAAGACCTCATAAAGTCAGGATAAGGTCTGTTTGTGCCCATCCCTGGTCTGGAATGTGTGTTGGAGGCTTTTAACAGGGAAAAATGGTCAAAACTGTCCTCATGTATGACATCTGCTACATTTTTGACACATCTTGAGACCTGAAAATCATCTAATGTGAAGCCAACCTAACTTTTTTGTCATGGTCTCACTTACCTGCTTCCTGTGCAGAGCAAAGTCCACAAATGTTGTATTCTTAAACTAAGACTGTTTTAAATACTCGAGAAGGAAGAGTGGTTTTGTATGGGGCCACCTGCAATAACAAATTACTCCCTGGAGTGAAGGCAACATCCAAAAGCAGCACTGGATAATTTTGTCCTCATTTATTGATACTCTGCATATTCCTGAGGGCTCTGTGAGAAATATAGTCAGAGGTGTCCAGAAAAAGAAAAAGTACTCCTCTCCGCGGGGCTCTGTAGCCAATTATACTCAATAGCACATTCCTGCTATGACACTTTGTTACTTGGACTAATGCTCAGACAGCAGTTCTCTCCTCTGTGTGGTATTTTTGGCCAACTGGAAAACTTTCTCCTCAGTTTATATCAGGATATTGAGTTTTCATCTGAGGTTGAGGTGAGAGAGGAGTGAAGGGAGAGAGGGAGACTGGATGAAGATGATCTTATCACATTTTCTTACTTAGATCGACTGTGAAGACAGTTTCATCATAGCTGGAACTAGAGCTGGGCAATGAATCGAATTTTAAAAGTACTCTTTAGACATTATCTGCTCTTTAGTGTTCAAAATGACAGTGTCAGAAGCATACATGTTCAATGAAGGTATGTGATGTGAGTGTTAAAATAAGCGGGCATTAGTGTCTCATACTTGTGATCTAAGAATCTCAAAACAATCCCAATAAGGATTTTACCATAATTGAGCAGCCATAGTTGGAACTTTCTGCATGCTACTGTCTTTTGTCATTATTACCAGTGTCTGCTGATAGCAATAAAAGTTAAATATTAATTTTAGCTGATATGAACATTTATGTCAACATTTACAGCCGATATATCAGAAATATATCATCTAAGATGCAGGATATTATTGGTATGATATGTATGAAAAAGTTCAACATCATCATCAGTCTATTTTGACATTTTACCAATATTTACATCCAATATATTGGCCATATGTATTGGCAGTAATTTTGGTAAAATACACAAATGTACTATGATGCTTCACCTTATCATGAATGCATGGGTGCATTTAAAAATCAAGGGTTTTGGCTTATAAAAACAGGATCACAAGTACATGCTGGAGAGACTATTGGCCCTTTTCCACTAGCCCTACTCTACTCTACTCGACTCTACCCGACTCTACTCTACTCGCCTTGTGCTGCTTTTCCATTAGCCCCTGCTGCCTGCCCAACGATGTGCAGTGTCGCTGTAAACAGAGAGCGGCTCTGCGGTGACGTCATTTTGAGCGCAACACAACAATCTGTGGCTTTTTGTCACAAACTGAGTAAAAAGGAAAGCAGAAGAAGGCTGCAGGTGGCAGGAAGAAACACCCCTTGAGAAGTGCGGGAGAGTTTTGGAAGCTTTACAACAGAATGAAGCCGAGGACGAGGGCAATCGAGCTGCAAAGAAAAGACGCATGAGGGTAAACTAATGGTAGCTACCGCTAGCATGCTAGGTCGTCACGCTCATGAATCATCGAGGACGACATTGTCTGACCAATCAATAGCCGGCAGTCGGTGATGCCATCTTTTAGTATCGACTCAGCTCCCTTAGAACCAGAGCAGAGTAGGTACTAAAACTAGCTTGTTTTAGGAGGTACCAGGCCAGTCGAAACACGCTGCAAATCGAGTGGAGCCGAGTAGAGTAGGGCCAAGGCGGGAGAAGATGGATGGATGATGGGTTTATTTTTCAAGGGTCAATTGCTTCTTTAGTTATATCTGTTGCTAACACAAATATACTGTCAAATTGAAAACAATAAGTCCATTTGCACAAAGTAAAGACTTGGTACACTTGATGAAAAATGTTGACAATATCAGTGATCATAAGTTCTGAAATAAAGACATATCTGATATCACCAAAAATCCAATATCATTTATATCAACTATTTATATCCCCCATATGGACTGGAATATCTTCACAGTGTGAATGTATCATAATGTCCAGCCATATTATTAATGAATGATCACATAAAAAACACAATGGTATCAGTTTTAGGGGAGGAAAAGTTATTTGTCCTGTGTCACATTAGTTCCTAGCAAAAAACTGTCAAAGGAACAGGCCGTATTTAGTACTGTAGAGAATTTTACCAAAAGATATTGATGTGTGATATGAGCTTATCACGATACCTGGATTGACATAAATGAGATACTGTGCTTTTCATGCATACTACAGTTATCCTAGCCTGTTAACTGCTGTGCATATTTATATTCAGAGGAAAGATCTGTGATATGAAGAAAGTTTATATGCTCGATTCCAATGTGTTTCTTTTCCAACTGCACATTTTTCAAGGAAATGTCCCAGTTTTCTATTTTAACAGGGCTTGAAAATGGCATTCGGTGAACAACAAGTGAAAAGAATTGGGAGTGTTATTGTTTATTTGTCTTCTTGTTCCTGTATCTTTTACAGGGATGTTTGAATTTCTGAGATAATATTTCAGCGTCATAATTGTAGAATGTTCAGGATCAACCTGAAATACACGTTTCTTCATGGTTTTGAGTTTGCAGATGTGTTTTGTCCTGAGGCAGGACTAAAAAATCTCTGTTTCTGTCAATTTAACTCAACCCTCAGAACACAAACCTGCTGTTCGACTGTTCCATACCAGGAAAATCAACCCATCTGTGCCACATTGTGAACACATTTTGAAGGCATGGTGCTGATGAAGACATCGTTAAAACATCTGAAACAGGAAATATCACAATGGCAGCTTGGTGGTTTGTCAGCTAAATGTTTGTGGTGGACCAGTTAAACCGGACTGGGGCATAAACTCAAGTTTCCTTAAAGCAGGAAAAACAGAAACAATATCTGTTAAACAAACTGCCAGCAGTAAACAGGGATTGTTGCAACATGACTTTGGGTGTGACCACCCAGCTCCAGCATCTGGAAACGAGTCGAACACAATCCAACGCTGAGCAACTCAACGACATCCCACATGCTCTTCCTGTGGTGTCGAATCAAAGCTATTTTTCCCTTTAAGATAAATAACAGCCTATCTCTCATCATCAGGATCTATGATGAGGGGAAACAATCGTTTAACGGTATGTGTGAACACAGAGGCTCATTTACAAATATCAGGGGAGTCTGAGGGGAACAATAACAAGAGCTCAGCCAAGAAGATCTGACTGTATCTGTTTCAGCCGCACAGCCTGCTGACTTCAGTGCAGAAAACCCCTCTCCTCATGCTTCTCTGAAATTTTGGAAACACTGTTGCTCTTATTAATGTTGTTCCTGGAGTCTAGATTCTTGCTTCTGTACTTACCCTCAGATGTTCGCTTCTTTGGACGAAAGGGCCTGCTAAATGAAATTATGACAAGACTATCCAAGCTCTTTTGTTATTATGACTGTGACCACTGTTTTAGTGGCCTGCCGTCGGTACGTTTGCTCTCTCTGCTCTTTACAAGTAATAAATAGCCCTCTGGTGCCCTGTTGATCTTAACACTCAGAGTGTGAAGAAGAGCGTAAACTGACTTTGTGCTTAAGTAAGAAAATGCTATCATGAGAGAAGCCTGGAGTTTTTTATAAATGTTGTACTTACAGCTGGGAAACATTGACTGTAAATTTTAACAACAGAGGGGAATTTCTTCGCACAGAATCATAAATAACGATGTGTTTCTGTTTCTCTAACCTTTTCGGAGCCGTTTCAGGCACGGCCTGTTGCGTGAAAACAGAAGCACTGTTGAGCCTCTTTAGCAGAGTCTCTAACAAGCTGCTGAGTGCGGTGTGAGGCGCTTGTGTTTATGTGCGTGCCGTGCCGTGCTCTGCTCTGACGGATATGCTGTGACAGTTGTGAGATATAGCCAGCCGGACGTCCAAGGCAGGATTGTTGCATCTGATGAGCCACGTCACCAGCCCGCTGCTCCCTGCACCCCAGTGTCTCATCAGAGCGGATAACATCGCTCTAAAGCCTCTTGTGTAAGAGAGATGATCACTAACGGCAGGCCAGGAGGGGACACAGAGTGACGTAAGCGCCCTCCTGCTGCCCCCTCCGTCCATCACTGATCTCTGATCTCTGATCCTGACCCTAATTCTTTAAGGGAAGGTTTCCTGAGAGGAACTCCTGTGTGCTCTCTGGCTTCTTTGACGGCTGACCTGGAAACAGAGGCGGTGCGTGTGAGGACAGCCATGTTGGGCAAGCTACTTTTAGAAATGTAGTGAGCTTACTCGTTAATCTGCAACACAATGAAGGTTCTCAGCACCAGAGCTGGAGAGGAAAAGCAGGTGAAGATACAGTGCCATAAAAAAAAAGTTTTTCTCTGCTACTGACATTCACATAAAGTTTCTTTTTTATGGTGAACCAATTTGTTGGTTTTCTGTTATGCCAATTGTGCTTGTTTAGTTAAAGCATTATGCACTGGAACAATATTTTTCTGAAATGTATTTCTGAGGTGAATCTTGTTTCTCTGACTTTTTTTGTATATTGAGAATATTTTGAAAAGAAAAACAAGATTTGTAGTGCTGTCAGTGGATTGAAAAAATTAAGTGATTAATTAATTATGACCTGTAATTAATTCATCTAATGAATCTATTTTTTAATCTCACTTAAAAAAAAGCCTCAACTTGAGGTATTTTCATTGAAATTCGTTAGATTATTTTGGCAGATCAAAAGATTGTTCTAATCAGGGAACAGAGGCGGAGCTGCGGATGTGACAACAACAGGAAGTGGCTGCATGTTTGAATACAACAGGTGTGTATAAAAGGAATCTCCGTGGATGCAGCAAGATCTGCAGTTTTATCAGAAATTGACTTGATTTCTTCTTTAAGAAGAAGCTGTCTTATGGGGAATTATGATTTTCATGTTCCCCATGAGATTAACATGGTCAAAAAACTTAACGCATTTATTATGGCTGTAATTAATTAATCATGATTAACGCGATAATTTGGCACCCCTAAAGATTTTTCCCCATGACTTACAGTTTTCCTACTGGATATAACACAGACTGAAAGTGTACATTGCTTTTCATGTTTATTAGACACAGCTGCCCTAAATTAACAGCATAGGTAAGTACTCATTTATTTTTGTATGTTTCTGTAATTGTTAATAAATCAGTATTAGATGCTCTTTAACTGAAGGATATCTTTGATGCTTAAATAATGTAATTATTGTTGCCCATGAGTTTTCAAAATTACTGTACTTAAACAAGTAAAGTAAAGCTCGTTATCATTTCTTGATTAAGATGTCAAATTAGGATTATTTGCTTGCATTCCTTTACATTTTGAAACAAATATGTCAAGACTTAATTTATGTAACTCTGTCTCATGGAGGGTTTTTTTTCTTTGACATGAAAAGAAAGTCATTAAAATTTGAAATAGTGTTTACCTAGCAAGGTTTTCTTGGTCTAATCAAAAGTTCTCCAGAACACAAACCCCTTCCAAGGCATTTCTACCATCGAGTTTTTGTTAAGGATGCATTATACTATCGAACAATATCATTGTCCACAGATAATATCCCAAAAATTGCTTAAAGGTGAGTTTGTAAAAGTTGGCAGCACTTTGCCGAACAGAAACCGTGAAAATAGGATATAAAGTTTATATTTGTATGTAAAGTCCATCATAATAGGAGTACAATCATCCCCATAACATGTTTGTTTTATTTTTATTTAGTTAGAAAAAGCTTTAAAAAATTTGCGTTAACGGGGTGCTAGTTTGGCTGAGTGGTTAGCAACTAGGCACCCCATGTACATGTTTCTGCCGGTCCAGGTTCGAATCCCGCCTGTGACCAGTTTGCAGAGTGTCTTCACCTACACTCTCTCCCCCTTTCACAAGCTATCCACTATCTCTCTCCTATCAATAAAGGCAAAAAATGCCCATAAAATACATTAAAAAAAAAAAAATTGCGTTACCGCGGGCCGTGTTCATGTTGGCCGACAGACAATGATCCGCCATGTTGTCTAGCTACAAATATGAATGAAAAAACCCTCACCTTGTAACTGTTGTAAATGATGCCCTGTTCACGATCCTTTTTGGTCTTCAGCAGCTCTCGTCGCTTCGTGATTTGATGGATGGACTCATTCCAAATCGGAACACTAGATGCTGCTAAAAATGCCAATTTCTACACACTGGTTTCGGCAGATATTAAAATCTCTGTGGGTAGTTACAGATATACTATTTGCCTCACAAATTTGCTATAAATATCCCATATTTTGGGCATAAGAAGAGTGTGCAAATGTGCCTTAAGAATTTACCACATCATCACTGATTGTCCACTTTTAGAAATCAAAAGCATCATTTATTAAGCAATTAGATGTAATTTTTCTTGTTTCAAATCTATTTCTACACATTTAAAGACCTCAACCATGAAATGTACTTGTAGATTTTAATGAAGTGTAGGCTTTTTGCTCTTGATTGATGTATTGGTATTGAAATTGATATCTGCAATAATGAATTTGGAAAAAATCTGCATATCAGATATCGGCTAAGTGCAAATATTGTGCATCCCTAGGTATTGTCAAATAGTGGTTAAATGCCCTGTATCCATGGAGAACTTACTGAGTTTATAATGAAAACTGCCCTAAGTACTGCTCCGTTGAAGAATTCTTAAAACAAAATCCTGAATCTGGACTTGGATCACCACCAAAATCACGTCATTTCTTCCTTCTGCTATGACCAACATTCCCTAAAACTGTTGGTAGTTGGTTAAGGGTGAAGACAGTAACCAGTAAACAGTGGCGTCACCATCCAGTAGTGGTTTGGTCCTTTCCAAGTATGTCTGTGTACTGGCTGGTGTGTTATTCTTTCCTCGAAGACAGGGATTGTAGACAGAAAGCTCTGCTGCTGCCTTCTTGTTGAGGCTGAAACATGTTGTTTGTTTGTATACTACCACATGGCATAAGCCAATCTTCTAATATAAGAATTTTGACTCAGAGAACAGCAGTGGTACAGCAAAGCCAAAGAAAAGTTAGAGTACCCAAAGATTTAGCTGTGCTACTGCCCAGTAATATGGTTGAGAGACTGAGGTACCTGAACTGCCCTCCATGATCTGATGAAGAGCGTGGCTCCATCTATTGTGTGCCACTGAGATCTGCAGTATCCTCAGTCATGTTGATTAAAGATATTTGAATAAACAGAAAGATGAGCCACAGCATTATGTTGTGACTCTTTCTACTTGTGCGTGTGAGGCTGGAAAATATCGACTTGTTTGTTCAATGACTTCAGCTGCTTGTGTGTCAGGGACAGTGATAAACAGATGGACACAAACAAGAGACAGTTCTGCTGACAGCATGTCTGTCTTTAGGTGTTTAGACTGATGTGTGTGCCCTTCTGGAATTCTTTTGTTTGCTTCCAATAATAAACAAGTTGGCTAAAAATGCAGGGAGTTGTTGTGCTCCACCAATGAGCCGTGTTCTTCTGAAGAGCATCTGTCCTTCCTCAGCCCCTCGTTCACCTCCATACTCTGACAGGGCTGGAAAAGGAATCTGTTTTTTTAATTTATGGATGAAATGTCAAACATGATGATGTAGTGTGGGGCAATATTGTGTTATGTTAATCTGATGAAACTAAGGGCAGACTGAAAGGTCATCAAAAGGATTGTTCACGGCAATAACCATGAACAGCAATGTGCCCATTGACCACAATCTACAGTACGTCAGTGGCAGAGTTTGATTGGAGAGTGCTCGGTTGATACCAGGAGGTTGGAGCCCAGCCCTGGCTGTCACATGGCAATGTGGCCTTGGGCAAGACATTTGACCCCAAGTTGCTTCCACTCCTGCACGAGTGGCCTTTGAATGGGCATGAAAAGGCTTGAATATGTTTGTTGGTACTGATGGACAAGTGACATAAAGTCAAACATCAGTGAGTGAATGGGTATGTGAAGCTGCGTAGAGTTGGGAAAGACTCAAACCTCAAGTCCGTATACCTCTTAATGTTTAGGCAGAGTGATTAAATAAATCATTTGTTATTCATTTTGTTTTGTTTAACGGTCATAAGTCAAACAATACCGATGCATGTCTCATACCATAATGTGGAGTTGTGCAAGAAAGTAGTACCACCATCATCATCATGCTTTTGTTTTTTTGGTCTTAAAATGGATTCTACAACAACATTACTGTTGTAAGTGCACACATGTTGTTGTGTTGAAATCACAGATGAATCAGTGCCTCTATAGTACAAATCACCAGCCACAGTGCGGGGTAAACAAAAGTAATGTTAACAAAGTGACGTGTGAGACTGACTCACATTTTCTGACAGACGGAGCAAGCAACAGAGGGAGAGAGGGAATTTTCCTATCATTGAGAGTGATATGAGGATAGCGCATGGACACTTTTTTTAATTTGAAACTGATGGAGATCATATTAAAGGTTTGTTTCTGGAGGCAAAGGGAGTTGAAGAGCTTTTAAAAAGCATTTAAATACACGACGCGTCATAAATTTAGGGCTAAATTCCCAGCTCTGCCAGGGCAACAAGAAAGAAATCCTACATGCCCAGGATTGTGTAATTTATTGTTTTTTAATCACCCAAAATTGCAGGCACAGTGTCCAACTTGTACAGATATCTTTTTAGCAATTGAAAGATGTTTGGAATGACTAAGTTTCATGCAGTTTTCCAAATACAAACAGCATATCTGCACAACTTAGAGTATTTTTCTCTCTCCTGTTTAAAAGCATGACAGAAGATCATTAAGTTTCTGTACCTACAACTTAGATCCTTGGCTTTTCAACCAAGAATCTCAAGAGGTCTTGACCAGTGACTAAGCTAAGTTACGCTTGAGGTTGTCAATATTTGGTCAACATATTACAACAAAAAATTAGTTACATGCCTTCTTTTAAAGGTCTTTGTTCAGGACTGTGTCTATGGGCCATTTTAGCTTGTTTTTTTTTTATGAAAATAACAAAAATATGTTTCTTTGCAGAGCAGTATATCATATATTTTCTTTTGTAGGTGCTTCGGGGGCTTGGCTCTTTGACAAATAAAGGTCAGAAACAATTTTGAAATGCAGGCTATTAAAAAGAAAAGGATAAGGAATAGGGGATCACAACAAACAAAATGCCACTAATGGTTTAACATTTTAGACAGTGCATCAATAATTCTGGTATTTTGATATCTATAAACTATTTTTGTACCTGAAAAAAATCTGGAACTCTCTACTTTTTGGGACATTCAATATTAAGGTCTACTTTGTGATCCGTTTTGCCCAGCCCCACACTCTGACCAATCCATCTCTCCTCTCTGCTCAGTCCTCTTGTGTGTCGTCCTTCAGCACCTGTCAGCTCCATTGTCCTTCCCTGAAGAAGAGCAAACCCTTACAGCTGACCTTTTCTCTGGCCCTCTCCGAATCAGCCGGCTGCTTTTGTTCCTCATGCTTTTTTTACTGGGTTTTTGGGGGCAATAAGTGAGGGGGTATCCGTCTTCCCATTGACAGAGGCGTGGTGCTTGCAGCTTGCAGGGTCCTGATAAAGGACCACACATGGTCGGGCTCCAGCGCCTCTCCAGGAACCGGGGTCTCGGTGCGTGGGCACAGACCCAGGCCCTGCTTCAAATCGCTCTTCTTCTCAGGCTTTTGTGCAGGCCTTTCACTCAGCCTGGGCTCAGCTTTGTCCCTCTTTTTGGGGGCCTGGTGCCTCAGCGTCCCCTCCCTCAGCTTTGTTCAGTCCACCTACAATATGCCACCAACAAGTTTTCAAGAAATGCAATGAATGCCAGTCTTTCTGTCAGTGTGAATGTTCCTAAGTAAAGAAGTAGAAAGGGGGTTTTATATTTCACATCACTCAGGAGGTTCTGCTGATGAATTGGGCTGTTTATTGGGATTAGCTTAATGAGATTTCTTGGAGAGTTTGAGAAGCATTTTTCCAAAATGATGCATTGCTGACCACACATCAGTTACTTAAATTTGCTCTTTTTAAGGTAGAAGGTAGTAAAGGAAATTTAATTTATACACTTGTTGAAATGTTGATGTATCAGCACCCAAAGCAGTTAGATACTGAGCCAAGATAATGCAGAAGTACTCAACTTAAACCTGTCCTGGTAAAATGCTGTTGATAATTCTGTGTCCAAATCTTTATAACATAATTTATGCTTCCCATTAGTTCAAGTAACAACCCATTTGCTCTGGGGACAAGTTGACTGTGACACGTCTTGGCTTGGGGTTGTGATACAGTGCTTAGGCCTGCTCCTTCCTATACTCAGAACATGTGCTGAGATGCAGAGTTTAACCTGCAGTCTTTCTTGCTGTGAGACACACACACTGGCATGTTGCACCAGCATCCTTCCATTGACACCTACCAGGCACCTGACTGGTCTCCACAAACTGTGATGCTCTATGCATTCTGACATCTTTCTATCAAACCAGCAATTTGAGCAGCAGTAGTTTGTCTACTTGATCAGACCACATGGACCGTTCTTCGTTCTGCACGTGCATCATTGAACCTTGGCAGCCCATGACCCACTCGTCAGTCTTACTTCCTTGAACCACTTTGGATGGATACTGACCTCTGCAGACCAGGTACACCTCACAAGAGCAGCAGTTTTGGAAATTTTGTCTAGCCATCACAATTAGCCCCTTGGCAAACTCGCTTGTTGGAATTATTTTGTTAGACAAAAACAAGTATGTACAAGAGAAGGGGATTTTATATAGGAAAATGACTGAGGGCCTCACTTTGACCAGAAACAAAGAGCTGCTCCTGTCTCTTCAGGAGGAGCCACAATTGGACTTAATTCATTCTATCAAACCTGAAAGTTTAAGTGTACAATCAATGAACCTAACCATTTTATATTGTTACTCGGAGTAACATTCATATTTTCTTGAGTACTTTACTTATTTTGCACTTTGCATTGATGAATACCCAAGTTGAGTTGCCTGCGCCCTCAGGTCTGTGCTTCATCTATTGAGTGGCATTTTTGCAACCCATGAATGCTTGAATGCAAACTCTCCATTAAATAGCAGACATCAGTCCCAGCAGACCTCCACCACAGACCACATGAATCCAAGAAATGCTTTTTGATCAAACCTGTAGACATATTTATCATACTCGGGTGAACATAAAGGACCAAAAAACAGGCAGCCAATGTCTGGATACCACACTAAGAACATGATATATGACCTCCTGTTTCCACATCCACTAATATGTCTGACTCTGCAGCAATAAATCTTTATTTCTGACCTTTATTAGGTTCCTTTTTCTTACTATATGAACAGTAAAGCTGTTTGAAGTTATACATGCAGATGTTTCTTTCTGCTTCATCATATCTAAGGCTCTGCTAATTTCGAAAACTTCTGTCAAAGCCTGTAGCAATGGACCCTGACACTTAATTAAGATGAGGGATGAAGGATTCTAATGATGCTAGTTAAATAAAATTCCCTTTTTCTGAATTGACCAGGATTTCACTGTGGCCACTTGAATGTATTCAATAGACATTTGTTGTGTCCTTTATGCAATACTTAGGTCCGATTTACCATGAAAGTGGCATTGATTTATCAGCACTGCCTGCTTAGATCAGCAGGATTAAATCATGGCATGTTTATAAATGCTGGTCCACTTTAGTCGAAAGTCCCCTGCACCACATGTTCTGTTGTTTTTGCCACTAACCACTAATGTAATACAGAGGAACTTCAAAGAGAACAAATGTCTCTGGTATCCTCAGAGGAAGCTTAAAATAAACTCTAGTTTCCTTACCTGGTTCACTCATCCAGGTCACCATCCTGCCTGTAGTTGTAGACATGCTTTGTGAAGTATTTAAGCACTGAAAACCTTCCAAAGTTCATATTATCCATCTGATGAAAGAAAAGCCGAGCACACTTGAGTCAAAGTGGTCTTGTTTGGAAAGAAACAATGGAATTGATTTGGCAGGTGAGGCTAATATCATCTGTATTAGCATCACCATTTATTTAGGTAACATTCCCAAAGCACCACATAAAGAAGCTCTTATATTCATGAAGGTATCTGCAGGTATAACATGTAGGCTGTGAAACCATTTGATGTTATGTGATATAATTTATGGCCCTTTTCCACTAGCCCTACTCTACTCGACTCTACCTGGCTCTACTCTACTCGCCTTGTGCTGCTTTTCCATTAGCCCCAGTCTCCCTCCCAACGGCGTACAGTGTCGCTGTAAACAGACAGCAGCTCTGCGGTGACGTCATTTTGAGCACAACACAACAATCTGTGGCTTCTTTTCACAAACCGAGTAAAAAAGGAAAGCAGGAGAAGACTGCAGGTGGCAAGAACAAATACCCCTTGAGAAGCACGGAGAGTTTTGGAAGATATACAACAGACTGAAGCCGAGGACGAGAGCAATCGAGCTGCAAAGAAAAGATGTATGAGGGTAAGCTAATGGTAGCTACCGCTATCATGCTAGGTCGTCGCGTTCATGACTCATCGACGACGACATTGTCTGACCAATCAGTAGCTGGCAGTCGGTGACGTCATCTTTTAGTATCAACTCAGCTGGCTTGGAACCAGAGCGGAGTAGGTACTAAAACTAGCTTGTTTTAGGAGGTACTGGGCCAGTGGAAACACGCTGCAAATCGAGTAGAGCCGAGTAGAGTAGGGCCAAGGCGTGCAAGTGGAAAAGGGCTTTTAGACAGCCTATATGCAACTCAACTCCACTGAAATGAACTGTTAACACACAGTAGATTAACCAATGGTCAACCAATCAGAGCAAACTATGCTCATGCAGTACAGGGAACCTAAAAGTACCAAGAGCTCAGAAAAGCAGTATCAGGGTGCTTTCATACCTAAGAACTTCAGTTCATTTTTTAGAAAGTTTGTTTTGTTTGGGCTGGAGTTCAAGCTCACAGAACCAAACTCTGGTTCACCAAAGTGGGTATCTTGGTTTGCTTCCAAGTGGACTGTAGTTCGGTTTACAGTGTGAAAGCAAGCCGAACCAAACAAGACGAGCAAAACACATCTGACAATATGAAGCATAGGTGGCTAATGTTAGCATCGCTAGTAATGCTCTACAGACACCTACAAATTTGTGTAGAATACATACACAAGTGCCACCAAAAATGGAAATGGAAATGTATTTTTATTTGTATTTAATAGCACAGAAAATGTTTGAGCTGCTCCAAGCTAAACAGTGTTATTATTTAAGGCCAGTTGTGTTATTGCAGCTGTTACGGAAAATTAGGCTTGATGGCATGAATGAAGACTTCTGCTGTAGCCCGACTAGTGAGGAGAAGCTAGGTTACCCAACATTTAACAGGCTTTGGTCTGTTTCACAAAGTGCAGTGTGGATGCAAACCAAACCAAGAGAAAGATAAAACAATGATGCAGTTTCACCCCTGAACAAAACTAAGGCGGCTTCAGTTTAGGCGTGAAATCGACCTCAGACAGAATAAGAATAGAGGGCGGATCAGGGGCTCACAGCATATGAAAGTTGTTATGTTGTTTGAGCATTTGTGACTGTGAACACACACTTGCAATTAACCAAGTGGAACATGTAAACTTGAGTTAAGGCAAAATATGACCACTTACAAAGCTGATGAGGCCCATGTGCTGTCCTTATTTCCACATTTTTTGGAAACATGCCTCACTCGCCAAAAATATGTTGACTATTTTATCAGAGCCAGAGGCTATCCCTCAATTTTAAAGAAAGTTGTGTCTCTGAAAGATGCAGCTCTGATCATTAACCCCAGCAAATTAGGAGAAACCGTAGGAGGGTCTGTATAATAGCCTGTCTGCCTTCAGGACAATAAAACTGTAGATCAGTTTCTGACACCCACTTTCAGAAGAGGAAACTAAACCGGACACATTGATTAAAGCTGCTTTATCACACAGATTCTGTGCAGTTCATTCAACACTTGTTTAAAACTTATGATAGAGCCAAACAGACATGTTTTCTTCTGATTTTGTTTAGTATTTTATTATCACATACTGCATTATATCATGTAATATTGTTTCTTTTGTAAGTCTGTGTCAAACAAATGCTTTTGGACAATCCAGCAGTGCTGACGGCTGCAGTTCATGCTGTATCTAAGTTTGGAATTCAATTTAGGCCGACAACGGGAAGAGAAGAAAATTGACTCTGAATGGTATTGACTCGGAGCAAGGGATTCACCAAGGGAAGTCTTTTGTGGTGCAGTGACTGGGGCGATAATACAATACAGAGAAAACACGAACCACAGGAGGAGACATTACTGTTAATGGAGGAGCTTTTCCAATTTAGTCCATTTCACAGCACAAAGGTCTTATTATAAGATACATGTGCACTGAGGCAGCAAGATGTCTCATTTGTGTCTTCTTTGTTAGATGTTCGGCACATCTCCTTTATTCCTAAGTGATTGATTTTGCACCTTAGATGTGCAAGAATGTTGGATAAAATGCACCTTCTGTTTAAAGTTTGCATAAAAGGAAAGTTTGATGCTTCTTCTGAAAGCAATAAAGCGTTCTCTTTATTTAACTTCATCACTCAAAATCAGATTTTGCCTGATCAGTATGTTCATTGGACAGCATTTGTATATTTTAAAGATTCTCCCCTCTCCTAATGGAAACTTAGGAAGGAAAATTCAATCATGTAAAAGGAACAGGCGCCGGGGTGTGGAGGCGTTGTGGTTTCTGTGATTTGGTGGCCATAAAAGTTGAACACGTAAATGAGCTCCTTAGCAAAAATGCAAATTGCCACCATGTGGAAGACAAAGCTTTTAAAAACACGTAAGAAGCTATTTGGGTTCTTCTTGGGTAAGTTTATGGGATTACAATGCTGTGCTGTCTCACGCGATGAAGGGAAAGTAGCACTGGGGTGTTTCGAGTTTTATTTTACACCAAGAGACAACCTTAGGGAATGAAAATAGACCTGAAAGAGTAAAACTTGTCTCGTTTTGTGTTTGCTTTGATGGTCATCTTTTTTCAGTGTTTCAGGCTTATCTTAATCAGTCACACATTTAACCAGTGTTTAGCCAGCAGGTCATCTTAAGACTCAGCCTCATCGAGCTTTAAACACCAGATTACCACAGCACCATAACATGATGCTCTTAATCAAATCAGCCAAAGACATGTTTGCACATACACCTTGGAAAATATTTAAAATGTCAGATGACATGTGGTAGTAGTGTAAATAAAGTTCCCTTCTCCTAAACTAGCTTTCAATCAAACTGTGCAGTTTCACCTTACAACAGTGAAAATACTGTTGGATAAATCCTGGGAAAGCAGCTAACCTGACACCTAATTCAGTTTTTTAGGGTAACAAGTTCATGGCTCCCACTGATCCTGATTTATTGTGACTTTTGCCTTAAATGCACATTATGTGTGTTTTTATAAAAAGCCTGTAGCACATCCTGCAATGCATTAAATTTTGAAGATTAAGAACAAACAAGACAAAGTCATGAAAAATTGAAAACCATGCAGATAGGTGTTTTTTCTCCACACTTGAAAAAAACATAACTGCAAAGACAAAAGTTCAGTTCAAATAAATGGCTAAGATGTTTTCAGCTTTGTGCTTGTCAGTGAGGATATGTGCGAGCCATGTGTTATATTGTTGTTTATGTAGCGTGTGTATTTGTTTGTGAGCAGTGGGTGCTGTTGTCATTTATGCTTTCTCAAAGCTTGTGCAAATTAAGGACCACAGACTGGATCATGTGATGACAGGATGGGCCACTGATGTGAGGGCCTGGCACATTTAGTACACACTTTAATTCAGGCTCTTTGAAAACTGCATTTGTGTTCATGTTGATATAAAAATTCAAACACAAGTCTTTGTATGAATGTTGTTTGTTTCATTTAAATATGTGTCACACCCTGAAAATTTGAGACACCAATACAGACTCATTACTGATCCTCAAAGGACCCTAGTCCCTTGTCCCTCCCTGCTCACCCACTCAATGGGGGATCTCAATCTCTGTGTGGTTGAGGCTACATGTGCCTTCAATTAGGGCTCTGCATTTGGAGCCTGAATGGCAGAGCTAGAAAAGGCTGAGAGCGATGTGAGAACACTGGCCTGTTGTGATAGAGTCTAATGAGATCACTCAGAGCTGCATCCTCCAGCACTGCCATTCATTAATGTAATGATTCTTCATGTGTGTGTTTGTGTGTGTGTGTCTTAAATCACTAAATTAGCCCTCTTGCTGTGTTGTGTTTGCAGAGAAAATCTAGAAGAAGTCTGCTGTAAAGGTTTATAAAAGGTTAATGAGTTTGATCCAAGCGAAGAGTACAGGAATCAATAACTCCCTAAAGACCGAGAGCCTCAAGATGTTCTTCCACATTCATGCAAGGCCATTCGTTAGATTAAGTTTTTAAAAAATCGCGATTCATTGCTGAATTTTAGCACAAAAATAGTCTTTATGTTAAACAGTTAATTCAGTTTTTAGTGTGTTGATTAAGTTATTGAAAGATTTTAGAGTGTATCTCATGATTTCTTACAGGTTTATGATTCAAAGAGGCCATATTTACCTTATATCTGGTTCATATATTTATGCGATATGATCATTCATGAACAACGGTGCACATGTGTTGGCGTGTTGAGGCTCACAGAAAGGAGCTGTGATTTACTTCACACTTTTACAAGCTTTTAACTCCTGTCCTGAATGAAAGTGTTTTACATGTGTTCTTAACTAGATACAAGTATTGTAGCGATTATTTGTTAAAGGTTACAAAGGGAAGAGGGTCTTCAGTTTCAGACATTGTTAACTTTTTGGTCAAGAGGAAGGACATAAGGGAGAGATCATCTGCTTGTGGGGCAAACAGAGCTGTGTCCCACCTTCAGAGTGAAACCTACAGTTGCATCTTTTATTGAGTTCTGGCTCCTAAATAAGTCTTCAATAAGTGTCACACACAAACACGTTATTACCTGGAGAGAGGAGTGTGTTCTTCTCTATGGGTCTGCATGGAGAGGAGAACACACCTGCATCCAGCAACACAGAGGTTTGTCACCATGTCCACCATCAGAAGACACAGACTGACATTACTCTCCTTATCTGGCTCTGACAGACTTCAGTTTGGAAAAAACAATCTCCAATCTGGACAAGAGAATCTTCGCTCCACATGATAATGCAATATATTTTCTCTGAATCCCTGCTGATATCTGTGCAGATGTTAATCAGTATGGCCCCAAATGCTGTGGTCAAATTACACGATGCAGCGCACATTTCAAATTTTAAATTGCCCCTATGACTTCTGAAGACCTGCAGTGTAAGCGTCTGGAGTTTAAGGACTTGTTTTGAACCTTGTTACCTCCTCCGAGGACGTTTATGTTTTAAGTGGCGTATGTCTGCTTGTTTGTCTGTTTCTGTTACTTGCAAGATGAATTTGACCACAAAAATGATCAGACATTGGTGGTGATCCAGATAACCTCGATTAGCCAACAAACTTTTTGCTCAATAACTGTGTAACTAATAACAATGTCAAACAATGTTCTGATGCTAGGTGTTTGGGGTCAAGGAACCATTTTATGATGCTAACTTTATCATGGAACTGTTGCTTATAGATGTAACAGCCATATGTAAGGTACCTTGGTGGAGGTTTGTGCTCTTTAAGTGCTTTCTAGTTCTTTCTGTTTTTGTTTGTACTAAAACAATACTGAAACACTGTTTGAAATTCTGTTAAAAGGCTAGTTAATGTTCACAATTCATGCATGATGTTTCTACACAACTAGTGTTAAAAGGTGTGACCAGAACCTTGAAATTTTCCATCTACACATAATTGACGGTACTCTACTGCAAATAGTATCCAACCTCTACCCTGCTGATGTTGTCTATCAATGGTGAAGCCATTCCTGTGGAAATTGCTTGTAATTAATTCAATTTTAAAAATCTGGTGCCTGATGTTTGACATAAATTCTGCCTCATTTCTGATTGCTTAACTGCATAGTGTTTTTTAAATATAGTAACTAATCTCATTGCCTGCCTGCCAGGAGCGGAGTCCCCAGATTCCACGTGCACTTGGGCAGCTTCTTCATATTTAAACAGGAGAGTCTTATAGCTCGCTGGAAAACTGGGACAAGACGCAGCTGTTTCAAATGTGAACATATAAGACAGTCGGGGCACTAAAGATGTCTTCTCCTTTCTGCTCTGCTGGCCTCCTCAAAGGCTCTTCCTGTACCAAAGCCCTCATGCAATAAACATCAGTGAGCGGAGGCCTCAGCGCTCATGCGCCATGATTCAGGCTCATTCGTCTGAGCTGCTGTGCCTCGTAAAGCTGAGCAGAAAGCTTCGAAAAGGATGCTGGACAGATGATCCATTCACTCATTTGCAGGAGCTCTGGCATGCACTAGGTTTTTCCATCTCCCTCTTTTAGTCCCCCCTCCATCTGCTGAGGGTCTCATTGAACTCCTCTTCAGGTCAACATCTTCCAAGCCCAAACCAGAAAGCGTAAATGGGCCGGTTGTAGGACAGGCCGGATGGGTCTAGCATGCAAACACAAGCAATGTACGCCCAGGAAGAGTGGCCTCCCCCGTATTGATCGGCCTCTCCATGTGAAAGGGAAGCGCTCCAAACAGGAGAGGGGGGAACAAATCAAACAAATTTATTACCACTTGGCTGCAAAGGTCAGAGTGTGACAAAAGGCCTCCTGTTGTGAGGAGAAGTGCTGTGGAGACCGCCTCCCTCTCCCCAAACAGAGCCTGGGTGAGGGACCGCTGCATTAGACATGGGTCAGTCCGAGGGGAGACATGGAAGTAAAGCTGGTTGAAGAACAAAGGCCTTTTTCTTGTGTCCTATTGGAATGTGATGTTGATTTAATGATAATCTGATTGGTTCAATTTACCACTTTTGTATTTAACAAGCTGAAGAGACACTGAGTAATGTGATTTTTGTGACATTTTAAGGATAGGGAAGTTTGAAAGGTCATATGTCATGTAGAGTATTGGCTCTGACGTACATCCGGGATCAGCTTCCTGGTTTCACTGAAAGTTTAGCTTGTGCACAGAGCCTGTTGTCATAGTGACCCTTTTGTAACCATCATGAGAGCAGACAGTGTTGTGCAAATGTTTTATTCACAGGTGTGAAAGAATCTTTTCCTTAATTGAAGTACTGGTAGTTTATGTTTAATCAATGAACTAATGCTTAATAAATAAGCAAAAAGGTTTCTACATCAAGATGGTGTTTGGTGTGTTTACCCATTATCTCCAAAACCGCGCCACTTTTTCTAGATATGCTTGCGCAGAGTTTAAGAAGAAACTTAGCGAGTTGTTTTTTTCAAACATCTTGGAGAACTAACTCATCTTGAGTGCATGTGGGCTGCTTCAAATCTTTCAGTCTCTTCTTGTAATTTCAGACTAGATCAGGGCTCTGTGGGGACCATGCCATCACAAAATGACATTTGCTGTATGTTATTAGCTGTTTGATCAGATGCACAACACATTTGGTCCAGTAAAGTACTTCGCTAATGGTACTGTTCGATGGATAATTATCTGATTGCATCTCTCAACACTGAAGGCACGATTGATCTTGACCAAGACATGTCCACCATCCTTCACTGTTGTCTGCAGACACTCATTAATGTTCAGCTCCCCATCCCATTGGCAAAAAAATGTTTTCCCACGCCGCAAAATATCTAAAATTTTGACTCATCATTCCAGAGCCCCCACTGCCCTTTTTCCACCCTCCAGTTCCTATGGTTTTGTGTATGGTTGACGACCACTTCTGGCCAAACTTCTCTTGTGTGTCACTGGTATCTGCCTATTCTGAGCTGATAGCTGTGCTGGACACTTTGTGATTTCAAAGGGATGTGAGCGTGATGTGTCTTTAGTCTGCTGTGCTAAGTATCCTTGGCTGACCACTGTTTATGGTCCGGAGCATTGCCTTTCTTGCCTTTTCAAAAGAGCTTGAAAAAGCACACCATAAAATCCCAGTTTCCTCAGAAATGTTTTCCAGGGAGAGACCTTGCTGATGTAGTTTAACTTCCTTGTGTCTTAACTCATCTTTAAAACATGATGATCATTGGTACCTGTTTGGTATAACTGGTTGATTTACATCCCTGACTTTGTGCAGAGTGTACCTTTTGACTTTGTGCTGGCTTGAAGGTAAATGATTGATTTGATTTAGATTTTTCTTCTGTTCAGTCACTCTGCATTTTAAAAGTTTCCTTTTGTAAGTCAGTAATTTTCAGCAGTTGTTGTGATGTTGGTGCCAGCGTTAAGTGAGTGCTCAATAAACTGCAACTTTTGTACTTTTCATTGGTTTCTTTTTATCAGAAGCTGCTGTTTGGTCCAAACCAAGAGCGATCTGAAAAGATCCCAAAATCCCAGAGTCCCATATTTGGTGTAAGTGTAAAGTCATGTGATGTTTATAGTCACTTCCAGGTGCAGGAGCCATTTACAGGAGCTTCCTGTGCAGAGCGGAGCGGGGTGATATACACTCTGATTATTCCGTCCAATAAATCTGTCAGCATGTGCAAGGCTGAGGCCAGACAGCAAAGAGCGGCTGGATCGCCCCTGTAGGCCTCTCTCACACATCCCTCTCTTTCTCAGGCACTAACTCTTCTTCTTTAAAGCACAAAACTGTTGTTCTGGATCTTTCTCTGAAGCTCTATCATCTGTACTGTTAAGGGGCTCATTGTCTACAGTTAGTTTGTTAGTCTTTAAGGAATGAGACCACTTGAACCCTCAACTAGGCCAAAATAATTAACTGCATTTTCATCTCACCCTGATCTGAGAATGCACAAATGACACATTGCATAAAAACCCAGAGAGGCAAGAATTTGAATGAAAATTACATGAATACAAAAGTGTGCAGCCGTTGGCTTCTTTGCAGCATCTGAGCAGCTGAAGCCTGTTGACTAAGAGATAGCAAGACCTGCTTCACTTTCTGTTCCTAGCTCATTTTTTTCTTTTAACCAACTTCAGCAGGGGAAAGTAAGACTTTCTAAAACTCCAGCACACTGCATGTCATACTTTTCAAAGGCAGATAAACTGGGGTGAAGGACATTAACCATGATGCAAAATGTTTTGTGAAACATGCATCATTTTAGCAGAATAATAATGACTAGGGATGGGACGATACACTTAAACTCATGATACGCTGCACCTCGATATGCCCGGGTCACGATACAATACGTCACGATACAATATCAAAAAAAGTAAAAAAGAAAAAATATTACTGTGTAATTACAACTTATTTGTTTTTGTTTGAGTTGCCCACAGGAAAACACAAGGCCTAACAGGCCAAACACAAACAATAATTTTGTCTGTTTGATTCATTACCCTGAAGTCTTAGCATGTAGCTCAGGGGGTGTTGAAGTGAGGGGATGGTGGTTGGAGGTTCTCTGAGTCCTCTGCTGAAAATTCTACTGTGTCTGCATTCGGTTATGTCAATGTACAGGCATTCCTCGGCAATGAGTAACCATAGAGGAGCCCACTGGATTTAATCTGTAAGGAGAAACAATGGTAAGCAATGTTAGCATTGCTTACATTAGCTACATCCCAAACCCCATTTGCATTGCCTACTCACTGATGCAGTCATCCCATGTAAAAGTACAAGTACTCAGGAAGCACTTATAGTTTAACATGATTAAACTAGAAGTACTCAGGAAGCACAGACAAGGGCATTTGTGACAGAAAAAATGTCAAAACAAATGTTTGGAATGATACCAGAATCTAATTATTTGTCCTTCGTGGCATAACCAACTTTCCCTTGAAACTGCTTTTCTGATTAGAGTCTATATCACACAGTAAAACATTCCCATATACTAAATTTGAATGTTTTTCTTCAGAACATCTCATAAACAAACACACTTTTGAATGAAAGTTTAGCTAAACCCAGGCTCATTATGTCTCTGAGGATGATAAAACCATTCAAAGTTAATCCTTCATCATATTTCATCTTGTTTAGCATCAGCTACCAGCAGTTTGAAACAATATATATATATATAAAGATAGATAGATAGATAGATAGATAGATAGATAGATAGATTGATAGATTGATAGAGTGATAGATTGATAGATTGATAGATGAATATGTCTGTTTCTATACAGAAAATTATTGTAATATTTATTAAAGCCATTAGTACTCTACTCACATTGTCTTTGGATTAATAGTTAATCACATTCACTCACATTCAGTATGTTTTTTTCATGATGTGTGCTGTGACCTCTTGGCCAGGCCCCCGTGTGAAAGAAATCTTGATTTTAATGTTTTTTTTATTTATCTGGTTAGATAAAGGTGAAATAAAAATGAATAAAACTCAGTTTAATACACTCTTTAACCGCTTTTTGTAGTAAATGAAAAGTTTTGGACACACAACTTATTTTTAGGCAACAAAAATGTCTTTTGGTGAACAGATGGCAAGAGAGTTAAAGAGTCCGACTCATGGACATCCTGATCAAACAGGACAGTGGCCCTCAGGCCTTTGCATGGCATCAGAGGAGCGAGTGAGACTCATTGAGGCCTCTGGCAGCTTCTCAATGTGGGATTTTAATGCCGAGCTGCCAGGATTCCTGTCCTGCCAGCCCGGTTGGCTGGACAGAAGTGTGGCTCACTGGTTGGTTGGTTTGCTGGCGGGTTGCTTGGCTCTGAGGATCATCATTCAGGTCATGCCCTACAGTGCCCACCCTGCACAGCACAAAGGTCTGAACAGGGATGCTAAACAGCAGGCACGAGTTTTTCTCTGGACGAAAACACACTGCTGTGGCTGACCAGCCGGCTCTATTTCAGACTCTGTCCCAGTGCTAGCATGAGTGCTGTGCCATGGAATGAAGTAAGTGTGTGTGATTGAGAATCTCCACAAGTACACGAGAAAATCAAGGAAACCCCGGTGCACACATAAAAATCTTTAAAATCTTTATTGATTGTGAATCAGTGAGAGAGCCACACATGTAGATAGATACAATCAGATTTGTACGATTTGCTCTCATAGTTTGTGGTGTGCCACTAAAAGAGACAAACAAACTGATTGGCTTTGCTCTGGTCCATGTGACAACACACAGATGATATTCTGGGGTAGTCCTTGATTAACTCCACATACATCAGGACTTCTGTTCATAAGTATTGAACATGTTTAGTACTATTTTGATTATGGGAGCCCGTTCCTCTCCTTAGAGGACAAAATGACTCTTAGCACACCTCATACCACCGGATAATTAGGTAAGATAATCTTTTGGACCTGCAGATAATCAGACCTTTGCTGCGGTTTGATCAAAGTGGGGCTCTGAGCTGAATGTCGGGCTGGTTGTTGTGTTGTGTGTATCCAGCTGAAGACCAAGTGCCTGAAATAAACCGTACAATGTGTGTGACGTATACAAACAAACAACTATCATAATTATGAAGATTAAATGTAGTTAAACCGTGTTAATGACAATTGATAACACTTAACTGATGGAATGACCGTCACTTGAACCACAGAGCAGATGAAGATAAATTTCACCTTTAATTAACTGCTTTGCTGACCTTTATCCTTATTGTCCATCATCACTATCTCAATCATCAATCTTTCTTCTGCCTGTCAGTGACTGATGAAGGCATTAGATGTTGACCAAGCTTAATAGAGTCACCCTTCTTTTTCCACTTGCACGGCAACAAGTATGAAACAGCCTAACGCTTTTTGACTTAGAACCACTAGTGAAGTCTTTTTTCTGTCTTGCAACATGGGTCTAATCCTGCAAATACGCTCAATGGACTAAAATGCTTCCTGCAAGGACAAATGTAAGAAATTTTCTTTGACGTGCAGTACATTTCTTCTCTGAAAGTTGCATTTATTTTTTAAATAGACCTCTTGAACACTCCTGAGGCTGTTTTATTTTATGATTAGCTTTCATGGACTTGCTAATTGTGCATCAAATGAGAGAGAAAGCAGCCTTTCATTTTAAACAAAAGGATTTTACGCCAACCTTAGGGGGTGTTTGCTGGCTTTAGAGAGTTTGTCAATGACTGTCTCTCAATGTCATCCTCAAAACACCCAAACCGTCAATGACACTTATGATATTTTAGCCTATGTAGGCCCAAAACACAGAAAGGGGAGGGATATGTTATTACCTTTGGAAATAATTCACCTCTTACTTTTCCATCCCACTGGTGGTACAAAAGTTTATTGTGTCATGGGTCCAAAAGAGACTTCAGTAATAACAGGTTATTAATTAATATAATGCTAAATTTCCTTGGATTCCAACCATGTAAACTATTTGAAGATCAAATCTGTAGACCAGTAATAATTCACAGATATGAATGACAGCAGACAAACAATTAGAAAAACTCTGCATTTTAAGCTGTTTAAAGCAATTTACATGTGGCTTGCAGCTTAAATCTTGCGTTGACACTTTTAAACAGCTCTTGACTAACAGTACCCTAAAATCAAAAGAACAAGTGAGAGACAGAGGTGAATAGAAGGGAGCAATTGTTGCGTTTCCACAAATGCCAAAGTGATGCCTGTCTTTTTTGTGATGATAGGTGACCCCTGCAATCAACAGTCCTTCAGAGTCTTCATCTGAATAGTTTGATAAGACCTATACATATGTTCATGTGCCATGCTTAAGGTATCAAACTTTAACCAGAACTAGGCAGGGCTTTGATTTTATGATCCAGTTGGGTTCTCCAGCCTAGACGACCCAGTGAGAGAGTGTGATTACACAAAAACTACCTGATGGATTTTGCTGCACTTTTCAGGAGTCGTCGGCAATTGCCCAATTTAAAAATGATTTGATTTTGGTAATGGTCTCGATGACTTAGCCTTGCAGAGCAGACGGACCTGCCTGATTCTCAAATCCTGCATACCTATCTTGCCACTGACGTCACTAAGCTAAATGCTTCACGGCACAATCAGGGAAGAGAGGTGGGAGCTGTGGATGTGATGACATCAGAAAGTGACTGCATGTTTGTAAACAATGATGGATTATGAAGCGGTTTCCATATCTGCTATTTTAATCAGAAAAGGACTCTATTTTTTCTTTAAAAGAGGAGAAAAGAGCATCACTTGAAGCTTGTCTATGAGAAGTCATGTTTTTGCTCTTCTTCTGTCCGGGGATCACTGCTGAGAAACTGGAGAACAGGGAAATCCTCCACTGACATGCTGGTTAGTCTATGGTCGTCATGGTTACTCAGTGATACTCAGTGATAGTTTACCGGGAAAACTTGGTAGGGATTGAATTTGACCAGGTCCATGTCATATAAGTGTTAAATGATACATCTGTATGGTATAATTTAATATAAGACAGTAGTCTAAAGTAGTTTAAGCTAACGGTTAACTGTTGTTAGCCGTTAGCCACTGAGTATAGGTGCTACGTATGCTACATAATACGTAGCAGTATTGCTTGATATGGATTGGTCTGTGATGAGTGTGATGAGCCAAACATTTGTCCAATCACAGGCTGCTGTTGAATTTGAAGGTTCTGCATTTGAAAACATTTTCGAACTGCTCTTTCCCAGATGGATTAGTGAAATATTTCCCTGTCAGATATATGGAGCTGTGCATCACCCATGAAGCACAGACTGAGGCATTTGTGACAAAAAAATGTCAAAAACATGTTTGGCTTGATACTAGAATCTAATTACTTCTTCCTGGTGGCATGACCATGAAATTCCATTCAAATCCACTGATACATTTGGACTTAGCTTGCTCAAAGACAGAAAGACAAGAGCCAGAAAATCATAGCATCATTTGTAGAGGTAACAAGCTATGCTTAATTTGAAAGTTTTCTGATTAGAATTCCCATAATAACAAGATTTGTTTGCCGTGAAACACCCCTATGAGGTTGAAGAAACACACTTTTGAATGAAAGTTAAGCTAAACCCAGGCTCATTGTGTCTCTGAAGCTGATACAGCCATAAAATGTTAATCCTTGATTACGCATTATCTTGTTTGGCATCATCTGCCTGCTGCTGGCAAGGCTCATCCATATTCCATTTACTTTGAAAAGCAGTTTGAAACAATGCCCCTAAAACAATAATTGGCCTCTATTTTGTGCATTTCATATCCATCTCTGTCCTTGTTAATAATTAATTTAGTGAAATGAGCTCTTTAGGGTTTGGTTGCTTTTGTCACGGAATAGAGTTATCAAAACAGCCTTAAGGCACAAAATGGGACATGATTTATCTTTCAATTAAGAGCCCAGAAACACTGTGAAAAATAGTCTATTAAACTCATATTAAATCATTATGTTCATTACTTCTGCTGTAATAGAACATCGGAGTGAAGAAGACAGATTGAGTGTGTGCTCTTGGCAGTAGAATAGACATTATCCTCAGTTTTAGGTAACATAAGTGCAGTAAAGGTATCCCATTAATGAGCTGTTAGTATGCCCATGGGAGGAAACATTAGACAAAGAGCCTGCTGGAAGTACGGAGTGAGCTACCCTAGTGTCTCTGTGGGCAGTCTATAAATACCATTGAGCCCCTCTCAGATATTAAATCTGCGTGATGACATGTTGTTGGCAGACCTTCGATCACTTTTGCTCAAAGTCTCACCAGAGTTCACTCAATTTTTTTCTCACAACCTTTCTCAAGTTGAAATCATTATATGTCCTCCGCCTTAAACAAATGTTGTCTCTCAATGGTTCTCCTTTCAGGCTGTCCATGAGTTACACTAAAACATTCCACTTTTCACCCATTCCTGAACAAGATGAAACATTTAGAAAAAATTACTTTTCTTGCAAAGTGGAGTTGTATCAATTTGTCAGTACCAGGAGGAGATGCTGGTTAGCTCAGTGCTGTCATTGGCTGTGTTTCTTCTACCAATGTGCAGTGCTGGGGAAGTTACTTTTAAAAAGTAGTGTTTGCACGTTACTCATTTCTTCTTAAAAAAGTAACTTGCTACTTTACTTAGTTGTCCTCTATGAAAAGTAACTTCACGTTACTTGTTAATTTTACATTACTTTTACATTGCTTAACTTTGGACAGAACCCCATATCTGTTTCTAAATGTGAAGGCCTACAAAAAGTTCTACTACAGAGAACATAACAGTTATTTCTTTTGTGCTCTTTATTTTACAAAGTTATGTCACATACCCATAAACAACCAGGTCAATAAAATGAAGCCCGAAATAAGCAACCTCCAGCTATTTTCTTTCCTAATGTTACATGTTATTTTTTAAAAAGAGAAATCTACATGAGGTGTGTTGATTTTCACCTACATTACATTACAATATCAAAGTGCCAAGCATCTATTAAAAAAAACACATTGCTTATAATAAGTAGACCTGGCAACTTTTGCCATGGTGCATGCGCTATGTGCGTGAGTGTGTTTGGAGGCATGCCCGAACCAGGAAACGAGGAAGTGGACAAGCTACCTACCGCAGTCATGTTTTGCTTTATGTTAGGAGCTTGAAGGTTATCAGGGGGATTCACACAGGCAGAAGAGCCCCAAGAAGCAACTGCACGTTAAGAAACAAGCTAAAAAAACTTGACCCGAGGCCGTGACTCACGAGATTTGCGGCCCTTAGACCCTTTTAACGAGCGAACTTGCTCGTGTGTAATGTGAGCAGCTGAGAAGGCAGTGCTGGTGTCAGATCTGTCTGTTGGATTATAACGTTGCACCGCTTTAAAAATGGAACTACGTTTTTTTTCAGTCGTGTGTTACTTTACTTTTTACCCGAAAAAGTAGTTACGTTACTGTAACGTATTACACACAACGCTGCCAATGTGGTTATATGTTTAACATTGTCATTAATCTTGCATTTTAAAGACCAGAATACAGATTTTAGCATTTTTACTAATGAGCTTTTGTGTTACATGTTTCACCTAAAGAGTGTTTTGGTTTTCAGACTTCAATTAACCTGATGGACCATTCAACATGTATTTCCCTACTCCATATGGGAAAGAGACCATAGAAATTTTTTGGGAATGTGTAGAAATTTCAAAAGCATATCAAGCAAGTGGTTGGAGGTCGTTGTGACAATTACATTCATTACTGGCTAATCAGATATTGCAAATGACAGGCACCACTGCCACAGTGACTGTTGGTAAAACAATGAAAGTGGAGCAGTGTGTTATGTGTTTAGTTTCATTAAAAAATATGGTCCAGACCTGATAAAACTGCTGCTTCTTTGTATAGATGTCAAGTCTGATGTCTGGCCAAAAATGTCCACTTTAATCAGATATGTCTCCATTAGATTTTGGAGGTCATAGATCCAGTTGCTCATAGCCTGCTTGTAAATGTGGTGAATGAAATAGGCTAAGAGAATTTTTTTAATTCACACAAATGTCTGCCATCATGAAAGGGTGGTAAGATTTTGCTCTGAAATGGTGGAATCAGGGTCGTTGGTATATGTCCTCTTACTATGTTACAAGCAGTGGCATAATAGTTTTGATTATGCACGCACTGAAAGATTGAAGGATGCAGCTATTTTTTTCAGTAAACATGAGTCCTCCAGCTGGGGCGGACATCCATGCAAACATTCATCTCATTTATGTGAATCCCCTCTGTGTGATTTGAAAGACTCTTCCTATGTGCAGTCCTTGGTGAGCATGTTTTTGTACTTTCTGCGACCTTTTGTGAATTTATTTTGAGGGTTTTCTTTGAGCAGACAGCTTTCTTCCTCTCACAGCTTCATCTCAAATTAATGAAATAGTTGTTGTGGTGAAATCCTGATGTCATGTCCTTGGTTTACAATCTTCTGTATAATATCCAGTCCCATCTCCTGTGTGTGCACTCACAGCTGCGGCTCTGCACAGTAAAACCAATCAATCTCCAATTTTCTGTAGTCTCTCTTCAAGGGATTCAGTAGTCATTGAACCTCTATATTTTCCTCTGCCCTGCTGCTGCATTCACATTAAATGAGACTGATGGAAGGTAAGGAGGTCAGCTCTCACATGATTGTTTCTCAGCTCAGAAGATAAGGAGATATATAGGGGGTATTTTTCATGGAAATGTCGTTGAACTCAGCAGAGAGATTTCGGGAAAGAAACCTCTCTGCTTGAAAATTGTTTTTGACTGTGCTATTAAATAAAACATGTAATTGACCACTATTATTGCTTTTTGACAAGTGAGGAATAATCCCTTCAGCAGAAAAGACATAGGATCTACCATCCTGCCCTCATGGGTAGTGGTGAAGTCAAAGTAATCCTGCAGTGCCACTCTGCTGGTGAACTCAAGACCTAGCAGCAATCAGAGTGAAATCGTATTAATTTTTTTTTGTGGTCAGTCAAAGCCCATTGGCATGCTCAGTGCAGAGCGTAAGTGTTAGAATGAATGTGGAGTTGTTGACAACATGGCTCAGAGCAGCACTGCACTGACCAGTTACTGCAGAGGAGAGCTGTGAGCCAAACAGGATGTACAAGGCCCACATTGGTAGGGGAATAGAAGCTCTGATAGAGTTTTTAAGACAAAGAGAAAGGCAAACACTTCTATGGGTACTCTGTATATGGAAATAGAAGTATTTTTGAACATTAATGGTTGTGAACAATCTCTAGCAATGAAGATATAAACCTGATGAAAGTCACAATATAAGCCTCCTAATAATAATCTGGTGTGTTGGAGTTTAAAAGATGATTGTGATGCACATTGCATATTATTAATGTCTAATTACTGTAATAGTTTGTGATCTTGGTGTTAATCAAAGCAGGTAAAATAAAATTTGGTATATTTTCAGCCCTAATGTCAAAATTACAAAAGTCTCAGAAGTTGCTTGAAGTCATTGAAACTTATGCCCTGGATAAGAAACTTAGTTGCCTTGATGTAAAATTTGTTATTGACAATCTTAGTTAGAAACTTCATCTTATGACAAACAACTGTGACAGCCTCCAATGGCAAATTTTTCCATTTTTAAATCAAGCTTCATTATTTACATTTAATTTATTGGAATATGATGTTTAGAGGTGCATTCTCGTTGGTGAATACGGGTAAAATAAGAGTCTTTCATATTTTGTTACTTTAAATTGATATTGCTGTGTGCTAGGGCTGTTTGATTATGGTAAAAAAAAAAATTAACTTATTTTGAAAGATATTTAGAACACAATCACATTGCATCATTGCTTACTGGTTCTAAAACACCCACCACAGCCTTTTTCAAGTTTAGTTTTCTAAACATAATCATGCTGAATGATAAAAAAAAACAATAAGTAGAAATATGTAAAAAAAAAAACATGAAAACTAAAAAATAATGATAGATTAAAAGGAGAAACAAGTGCAACATGTCATGTGGCACAGTGGTCTCTTTAGTGGAGGCGGTAACTGTATTTGAAAGGCACTCAATGAATTACCCAGCACTATTATTTGATTTGTAGGTTTAGAAAGTGAATCAGAGTCTTAATATCAATGCATATTATTTGTTATGTTAAGAAGAGCCGGAGTAAAACTATAGACCCCGAGGTCACCTTCTGTTTCAGCCTAACTCCTGACAAGCAAACAGATTGTGACAGATTGAGGCGCACGACCGGGCTGTGGATGGATGGAGGCTGGCAGCAGGAAGTCAGACGACGGAGACAGAGTAATGGAAAGTAGAAAAAAGTTCTTCAGGGGCTTCTCTTGTTAGTGGCCACATGATCCCCCTCGTTCCTGTGGGAGTCGGTGTAAAGGCGTGCGGTTGTCAAAGGAATGTGCTCCCGGCTGGTAAAGGTTTTGCAGTGCACACAGAGGTCCTTCCTGCTGCCAGCTGTACTGAGAAATGGCTCTGGTCTGCCTCAGAAACTCAATCTCCTTCTCCAGCTGGCCTTTTGGCTGGTGACTGCTCTGATGATGAAGGAGGCCTGAAGAGGATTAATGATCTGCTATAGATTAGGGATGAATAATATGCTGTTTTAGTGCACCAACTGCAGTGTGTGCATGTGCTGTAGCCATAGCCTATGATGTGAGATATCAGTCACGTGACCCAAAGCACATAGGCATAATCTATTCTTTTGTTGATGGTGTCGCACGGAGCTGACCCTTGCCATATTCCCGCAGTAAATTAAATAATGGATACCATCTAGAAAGGGAAAAACTATAATAACAATTCAAAAGTTTTAACTATTATTATAGTTTTTCATATGGTAAACACCCAGAAGAATAGGTAAGACTTACTCGGACCCTGTTGTTTAAATATAAACTAATTTTTATGTAAGACCGACCACTGAATCCAGGAAATTCAATGCCTGACTCCAAGAAGAGAACTAAGTGCAAACCTTCCTTACTGAGATGCTAAGAAGTGGTGTGAGATGTGAAATGTGCCCTAATGGGTCAGTCAGTGATATAAGCCATAATGTGGATTGTTGATCTTTCCGGGATTGTCTGGAGAGGCCTCTGAAGTTGTGCTGAGTGATTGTCTTTCAGAGAAAAAAAATCAAAACAAAATGTCTGTAAAAGTATCTTAAAGTTTAAAGGAAAAAAAACACTCAAAACTCACTCCAAACATTTAAAGAGTTTATTGAAAAAATCACAAATTTTACAAAATTTTACTTACTTACAAAAAAGTAAGACATAAAACTTTAAAAAGTTAAAAAAAACAACAACAAAAGAACATTATTATCATGTCTCTTTGAAGCTAATGCTCACAGATCTCTCAAGTGTTTCAGGTAGGAGAGATTAAGACCTAAATGACGTTTTCTAAATGTTAAAGTGATGGGACAAATTACAAAAATCAGGCTGTATTTTCTGCGCCTTTTATAAAACTAATCGGGTCCACAAGTTTAAGATGGAACCTTTCCCCAACTGGAAACCTCTGCAAGACTTGTTAAAGTCCATCCATGCTTCTGTAAACATCCTTAATACAGAAAACCACAACGGCTGTTTTTACAAGGTCAGCTGGCAGTATAAGCTGTCTGCCCATTTTCCATCAAACAAGTGAGAAAAAAACTATTTCACTCAGAGTTTAAGCTCTCTTAAAAGGTCACATATGAGCTCAAACATAACTGAAGCAAAATATGATTTATTAATATAATACGAAAAGATCACAGAAATAGCAAAAAACACAAATTCAACAATGCATACATTTTCAGTTCCAAACAATGGAAACCAGAAGTTTTATTTTTTCCTCCAACTAAAATAGAAAAGAAGTCTGTTATCTAGAGGCACCTCCACAGACAGGAGTCAATCATTATTGATTAGTGTTCTTAAAATATACATGACTTGCTGATGGAAAGTACTGCTTGTAGTCAATACTGTTGACCTAAAAACAACTTTGCCACCTAATCTTTCACTTCTACCACTTCCTTGTCAATTAATTTGAGCAACTGTTGCTGAATCCCTTAAACTCTGTTTCCAGGTCCATTAGTTAAAATCATAAACCAGCACTAAACAACACAACAGTCTACGTATGAACTGTTTGGAACAGTGACAATACTTATAATAATCCTACTGTCAGTACCTCCGCCAAGGAGGTTATGTTTTCGGGAGAGTTTGTTTGTCTGTGTCCGTCCGTCTGTGAACAAAATAACTCAAAAAGTTATGGATGGATTCGGATAAAATTTTCAGGAAATGTTCAGCATGGGAAAAGGAAAAACTGATTGGATTTTGGTGCTGATCCGGATCAGCGTCTTGCTGCCATGGCAAAAAATGTGATTTTTGTGAATAACTACTGAACTAAAATAGATATCATTATGAATCAAATTGCTATTGGTATGTTTTATGGTCAAGGAATCTAAATATTCAGATGAAATAAAAGTAGGACTAATATTTTTGGTGAAAATCACAATATGGGTGAGGACTGTGGCGCTGGCGGAGGTCTGCGCTCTCCGAGTGCTTTTCTAGTTTAGATATTTGATGATTGAATCCAGCTCTGGCTGTCACATGTCAATGTGTCCTAGGGCAGGACACTTTAACCAAGTTGCTACTGCTGCATTGGGGATTTGTATAGAAATGCATGAACATGTTAGCTTATATGAATGGAATACCTCAACAGAAGTTTTGACCAAGGTGAGAGTGAATGTGTTTTTGCTGGTAGACGCAACCAGCGGTGTAAAATCACTTTGAGTTATCAGAAAACTGAAAAGTGTTAAACAAGTTAAAGTCCATATAACATTTACCAGCTATTTTAAGAGTCCCAAAGCTTGAGGATCCCTACAAATAGATTGAGATGACTTTCTGTTCCTTTCTTCCAATATTTCTTTGCTTGTCTACTGTAGTTAAAGCTCTCATTTCTTTGACAAATAATCTGTGAATAATCTGAGAGGAGACCCTCCTGCACGGCAGCTCAGGCAGCCAAAGCAGTTAACACAGCAGGCTTCAGAGCGACTGGCACTGACTGTTTTCTGTGCACTGCAGCCAGAAAGTCTTGTGTGGTTTTGAGGCAATATATAAAGTATCTGGTATCCCCGCCACATTCGACTCTGGAAAAAGAGAACACTTGTCTCAAATATGGCTCGGAGATGTAATTGAACCATAATGCCTCTTATGTGAGCATCTCGTGGTGGAATGAAGATCTTGCCTGACAAATGGGCCAGAGAAAATAACCTGGCATTTCTGAGTCATGAAGTGGAGAGTTGGGCTACCGAATCTGAGGCCTGCTGGAGGGTTTCAGCCTTCGTCAAACCGACCAGTGAAGCCGGAGAAACCCAATCATCTGTGCGCTGACATCCGAGGCTTTTCTATGAAATCCCAGCTGATTATTTCTCTGCCCTCTCCAACATCCCCAGGCCAGGCAGGTAGTTTTCATTTCCCTTAGATCCATCATGTCTGCTCAGCCTTCTGAGGGAGAGCCAGTTCATTTTGGGATTTGATGAATGCAGCAATCCCTGCTGCACCACACCAAAGTCCATGTGAGCTCTTTGGTATTGAGAAGTTGGAGCTGGCAACGTGAAGTGTTATTTTTGAGAGTCTCAGAGGAGTCAAGGGAGATGTTCATTATTTCAGAATCAAGAGTGTTTTGGTCCATCTATCTCCAAAGTTGATCTTTTTTTAACACCATGTCTTCAGCTCTCATCTTTCAGTCTTTGAGGGAGTTGTGGGACTAGCTTTCTTATGACAATGAGCATTAGCATGTTAAAAGGGAATAATACTAAGGTCAGGATTGGGAAACTTGAATATTACTCAAAGTGGATTTTAAGATGGAGATGTATTTGTTGTAGCGTACTGTGGGGTTGGCTACAAAATTTTGCTAGTTGTTTAACTCCTGCAAACTAGAGTTGCTGCACATATTTAAAACTGCTCTGCTGATTTCTTTAACCAGCGGTTACTTTTCTGTCAGTGTTTGTGCTCTCTCTTTCTTCTTGAATGAAGTGTCCTGGCTCCCTCTGCAACTCACTCAAATAGAGTAGCACAGGAATGAGTCCTGGAATGTGCAAATGATGGAGCATTTTAGCACTCTTGGTTCCCTTATTCCATGATCTCTTTTTCAATATTTTAGAGGGGCCTTCCAGAAAAACGACTGAAATATGCTCTGTGACAAACATGTGCTTTTGAGATTGGAACATAAAATTTCGCACATGCATACCCACTAATACAGCACTGAAATGGAAATTGAAGTACAAAAAATAACATTTTATGTCTGTATTCATTTATCTGGTTATATATTTATTCACAACACACCTTGTATTTGATACGACTTGGTCACTCTCATGATGGTTCACACAAGTCACGTTAAGACCTGTGATAGTGGATTTTTCCTAACATCTGATATGTTAGTATTTCTAAACCCTTATACCTGATTTCAGGCCATCACATATGTGGAGCAGGGAGACACTGCTTAAAGGGACTGTGAGGAGTTTCTATGTAATTTCAAAAAAGTCTCACTTTTAGATATATGCCTGATAGAAATACACACTTTAAGATGAGTTTTATAGCATCAAAACTGGTTATCTATAAATGCTATTCCTTAGCCTTCCAGTCAGGTCGGACAGGGCTGGACTGGATACTCAACTTCGAAAACAAGACAATTAAAACTAGAGCAAATTTATATTATTCAGACATGTCTTAGAGCACAGGGCTGTAAGTAGCGATATATAGCTGGCTACAAAACTACGATACTAAGTTTTCCAAAAATTGATTGTTGTCACACATCAAAAACTACCGCTACGTAACTAGAAAGAGATACATTACCTCATCGCTTTGCATCCTATAAGTTGTTGAAAAAAGAAGTTTTAAAGCAGTACAGAGTTCTGAGGAAGGTCTGGTCTGCATCATAGCAAACAAACACGTGCTTTGGATTGCACACGTCTTTTGGTGCGTTCCAGTTGTAGTCAGAAGTAGGAATTTTGAGTTCCGAGTAGGAAACTGCAACTGGAACGCCCCCTGAAGTCGGAATTTCCTACTGGGAACTCGGTGAAATCTTGCCAACCCTGAGTTGACAATCGAAGATGGATACCCCCCGTGTGAACAGTTATTTAGCTCCTGTAATAATCAATTTATTTGCACTCCTGACTGAGGTGTGTCGCTCTAGATCAGCTGTATACATCGTGTTGTTAGACTTATATTTACAAAAATGCTGCCATAGTGATAATCACATTCTTCATGTGATATTTGTGAACAACAATGCAGGGCGTGCTAACAACAGCTAACAATAGCCTGGTAGATCGGCATGTTTTTTTCCGACTTCAACTGGAACGCCGATAAGTCGGAGATGATGTCACTCCCAGTTCCGAGGTTACTGGAACGCAGCATTATGACAGTCGCTGCGCATGCTCATGGGTAGCAGAGTCTTTATGTCGCCGGTAATAGATTCTCCTCACAGTCCCTTTAAGTACAGCAGACACACTCACACACAAGTTTGGTCTGGAAGCCATATAATCTCAAGCTCAAGTGAAAACACAACCATCATGCATCCAATGTGTCTAAGCTGTCGGGTCATTGTGTTGCCAAACAACTGCATCACAATCTTAAAAGAAGCCGAAAAGAACAACAATAAAGAAGCAAGGGAATATCAGGAGTGCCATGTTCTTGAGCACTCCTGAAAAGAGGTAGGTCAGGATTTCATCAACAACGTGTCAGGCAATTATTGGAAAAAGCAATTTTACTTTTTCTCTGTGTTGTAAAAACCTGTCATACTTCCACATTAATCTAAACGTGGTTAATGACGAACAGGAACTCAGAGTACTGTTGTTTATTGGTGGGCCCATAACCCGTTTCCCTGGAACCACCTGAATAAGTGAGCTAATGTGACTGCTGTGAGGACACTTCACTACTGCACAACCTACCTCATCATGTCCCATTCATCACACCTTTAATTGCTACACCTCCCTTCTGCAAATGCCAGCCACTGTCTCTCTGTGGATCATTTTACCTTCAGATCATCAGCACCTCTGTCCCCCGCTGAGAGCAGCTGATGCCAGCGCTCTGTCAGACACCCTTCGACTTGGCAGAAAAGATATTTAAGGACTCCTGTTATTTCTTTCCATGACCCCTGCTGGCTGCTGCCAGCCCCGCTGACACGCACAGCCTGTGTCTGATGGAGCAGCATTAAGTTAGGTCACACAGGATCATCCCTGGAAGGTGGAAGTCAAACTTTAACCTTTGTTTTATGGTTAAGGTTGCCCAGACATGCTTAAAGTACTGGTTTTAGTAAAGCAATGTCCACTTAGGAAGACCTGCTGTCTGTTTTATTTTATTTTTGAAATAATTTTTGGAATAAAATATAGGGTTTGAAAATGTTATTGTGTCATCAACACACTGAACAATTTCTGCTCATTCTTCTGTGATAAAGACAGTTATCTAGTTAAGAAAATGCCTTACCTTAATGTAATTCTGAACTTTGAAGTTACTGATTTAAATACGAACAATGCTTCGCAAATTTATTCGGCCACTTATCATTAAAACAGGAAAACATAAATATTTTAGAAAACTTCTAGATCTTGTTTGAAACTTAAATGTTGTTATGAAGATTTTGAACATGAATGAGGAATTTCCAACTCAATTCACCTTTTTCCTGTTTTTTACACGAATTATGAGCTGCTCGCTGAACACATGTAATAAATCTGAAGGGAATCAGAACATCCAGCAAAGCTTCAATGAAATGTTTTTTTTTTCAGTTTTGGAATGCAAGTAAATAGCTTTAATTTTATATCTTGTACTTGCCAGCTTGTACTTTAGTATGTTTTCTATAGTTTTATAGAACAGAAAATGTCAATATTAATGAAGAAAAATAACAACGGTATTTTACCATTCAAAATGTCATTTTGGTTAAAGAGCTTCTACATACTGGTGTATTAACCATTACAGAAACATGAAATGATTTTGTTGATTAACAATAAAGGACCAAGCCGCAGGGGGTTCATGCTTTCATGATGTTTTTGGCCACAGTCCGAACTTAATATATAGACGTTCAGAGAAAATCATGAATCAGAAGATCAGGTAACATTTCATCCAATTGTCCTTTTGTCCAGTTTGAGTGATCCCATCAAGATTTCACTTGTTCCATGTTCAGAAATGGTCTTCTGCATACATACAAGAGCATAATCCAACCCATTTTGATGTGTTGTTCCCCCACTTTCTGTATCATGCTGTCTGTCTCCAACAAAAGCAAGCTCAACAAAACCACACACATAGCCTCAAAAATACAAAGGTAATTTGTACTTACACTCAGCATCTCAGAACTCAATGAAAGAGCACTAGCCATGGACACAGAGCATCCCCTCTATACCCACTCTAGACTTCTGCCATCAGGTTGCAGGTACAGAACACTAAGATTGAGAAGGCCACACTTTAACAAAAGCTTTGTACCACCTGCCATCTGCCATCTCCATCCTCATAACAACCCACTGATTGTTTCTCTTGTGATGTAAATATATGTACTCTATGTTCCTATGTGTGTTATGTCTTTTTCCTAAGTACATGTCTTCTTGTTTGACAGTCTGTGAAAACAGGTTTCCCATTGGGACAGTAAAGTTATCTATCCATCTGTCTACATTGGTTGTAACAATTAAATATTTTGTTGACTGTTGCATGTCTGTCACCAAACTGGCCGTTCCTCTTTAATCTCTGGCCTTAACAAGATGTTTTTGCCCAGAATGCTGCTGCTCACTGAATATTTTCACTTTTTCTGACCATTACCTTTGAGGTGTTTGTGTGTGAAAACCCCAGTAGATCAGCATTTCTTTAAATACTCACATTTAAAGCCACCTCTTCTTGCCTTGGCAATATTTGCATATCATTGAGTTGCTGTCATGTGATTGGCAGATCGGCTTTATGCGTATACAAGCAATTATGAAAGTGCTCAGTAAAGTGGCAGTGAGTGCATATTGTGTGTCAACATTGGGTTTAAGAAATAGAGAGTTTAACATTGGCTCTTATTGGCTTCCTACCCGCCTCCCAACTCTGAGCGGCCATGTTGGTTATCACCGCAGGTTCGCCCTCCCTACATGGCTTTCCCCTCCCGTGTGCCAGCATTTGTTTGAGGTTAAGGGCGGGTCGCTCTCCCTTAAGCCCAGAGTCCGCAGCTGTAAGAGCTGTGGCTGTGGTGGCAGAACGGTCCAGAGCTTGAAGCTGCTCTTTGGGTTTTCTGTTTGCAAATGCCACATGACCGCACCGTCAGGGCAGAGCTGTAAGCCGGAGCTGCTGTGTATGCTTCATTTCATAACAACCTATATTTTATGCTGTGTCTGCACTGGTAAAGAATAGCTGTTTATCCTCCTCAGAGAGTCCATCATGTGTGTCCAGAAAAAAATAGCATTCCCCATAAACACTGTTTTCAGTGAAGGCTCCTCTATTGAATGTGGCAGAGCGGTAAAGTGGTCGAGCTCGGAGGCAGTTTGACACTAATTGAATCGACGAAAACGTCAGGGTTCAGTGCAGTATCCAACATTAATTTGATCCTTTCCTCTACAGTTTAAACCCTCTGTAGTTTCACTTTTTTGCCCACCTCCTAATTTTTCCCTTTTCTATTTACAGCCGTGCAATCAAGACCAATCAGGACCTGCTCCCAGAGACGCCCTGGACCAATATCTTCTACGATGACTTCTGGGGGACATTACTCACACACAGTGGAAGCCACAAGTCTTACAGGCCTCTCTGCACCCTCTCCTTTCGTCTTAACCATGCAGTGGGAGGTTTGGAGCCATGGGGTTACCACTTGGTGAATGTTGTCGTCCACAGCGCTGTTACAGGCCTGTTCACCTCTCTGGCTCGCTTACTGCTGGGTGGGGGCCTCTGGAGCATACTGGCCGGCCTGCTCTTTGCCTCTCACCCCATCCACACTGAGGCGGTGGCAGGTGTCGTGGGCAGGGCCGATGAAGGTGCCGCCCTCTTCTTTCTGCTGTCCCTGTTGTGCTACATGCGTCACTGTACGCTGAGGGGCCATGCCGGGCCCTGGAGGCTCGTGGCTTGGTTCCTGTGCAGCCTGTTCTGTGCTGCCTGCAGCATGCTGTGGAAGGAGCTCGGAGTGACAGTCCTGGGGATATCAGCGCTGTATGATGTCTGTGTGTTCCACAGACTCAAACTGAGACAGATCATCATGCTCCTCTACAAGGTAAACAGTTTCTCTCACACAGCAGTACTGCTCTAGCTCTCTTCAGAAGCTGGTCAACAACAGGAAAAGGCTGATTTACATTTACGAGTGTGTGAACAATATCTGTGTGTGCTGGCCTCATATGAAAATGTTTATGTGAACAAACATACAACAGTGTATGCACAGCTGTGTGGCTGAGGCCTGATTGGTGTGTTTTCTATAAAATGTGAGAAAACTCTTATGTTGGAAAGAGAGGGAAACACAGACTGTTCCCTTGTGTGCTCGATAAGAAAAAAACACTCATCATGCATCATGGTGAAATGTGTCTTTTATTAAATTAAAGGAAAAAAGGACTCATCTTTGAAACCTTTTTTCCTTACCATCTATAATGTTTAATATTACAGATGGAGCCAACCAAATTTTCCCAACTTTTTCTTGGCAGTCTTGGCTGGTCCCTCACAGGACAGCGTGAACACCTGCCCAACTTCATGGCTTTATTGACAATGATTCAATAAACATGTAACCCATATTACTTAAATTTGACTAGATGTTCAAATAAAGTTAATTAGCATGGAAACGCCCCTGTGAAGAGAAATTAAAAAGAAAAACAAACCTGAAAAGAATGTGGACTCTCAGTGGTTGGAAGTTGGCTGATAATTGGCTGTTCACTGGGTGGAACTTGGCTGGCATTTGGCTGGGAGGAAAAAAATTGAAGCGGCTGCACCTGTTTGTTGTTAGGAAGCCTGATTAATCACCTTTACAATGAGGTAAAACTTGTCAGGATTGTGCATTTGGTGCCCTGTGATTACTTGAAGTACTGAATTTTGATCTAAAGAGGATGGGAAGATGCTACAAACTGGTGCTGACTGTCTCATTTGCATCACTCTGTATTGCAGCACGGTTTACATAGTGAAGTTGCCACTTAGCCTTACACAGGATGTTTATAATCAGACAGATTTGGCTCGCCAAGCTCCAATCTCCAATTATGGCCAAAGCGTGACGGACAGGTCAGAGTCCTTAAGAGCAGGAAAAGGGATGAGCTACAAGTGAGACGACAGCAGAAAGTGACTGCTCATGCAACAATGTGGTTAGCATGGATGCTAACAGCTTTAGTAGCAGTTTAATCAGCTCTGGAGTGCATTTCTTTATAAAAAACAACAAAAAAAAACAATTACCAACATAGGGATGGGAATTGATAAGATTTTATCAATACCAATGCTGCTAACAATCCTGCTAATCGATCCAATTCTTTAACGATTCCCTTATCGATTCCTTTTTTTTTCATTTTGCGAGAGGGCAAATGTTGGTCTGATTTTCAGTGGCAACAATGTCAAACACATGTCACAGCATAGATATCTGCTTCTGCAAGTTGCTGGTGTTTCCACTCACTTAAGGCTGTGTAGTAGGTGCAATGAAGATTAAGCTACAATTCTGATGCTTCTGAACCCTGTCAGTGGAAGGAATCGATAAGGGAATTGATAAGCAAAAAGATTAATGATATCGATTCTTTGATGGAGCTGTTAACGATTCTCAACTGGAATTGGTTTTCGATTCCCATCCCTATACCAGCACTACAAACTTCTAAGTAGGAATATTTTTGCTCCACTTCTGACATGTTCACGTTCTGCAGCACAGTAGCTCTCGCCTACAACATCATCTGATTGGCTCATAACAAATGTTGATTGATGGAATGGTTGTCAAATCACCTGTCGGTTATACTGCTGATAGATTCTGCCTCACTTTCTATGGACTCTTTCCCTGATGTACTAGTGAAATATATTGACCAGTCTATATGGTGTGCTACATAAAGCCTGTGTCCCCGAAGTCTCTGCTGGTGTACTGGTTGCATTGGAATCTGATCATTTCTATGGACTTTGACTGCATTTTATACACTGAATTTTTCTGCAGATCTCTTGCATTTGTTAGCCGACTAGCTTCCTGTTTACTAGGTTTTTACCTGCATGCCTCTTGAACCTACAGATTCTCTGCATTGTCAGTTCCTCCCTGAATATACTGCTGATCATCAGATTAAGAGCCAATTAACCAAATTAAAAGTCTGTTAAAGCAGACGCATCGTCATGATGAATTGAGAATAGTTTAAAGACCAATTACTGTTTACTCTTGGTAAATGGATGATGATTTCTTACCGCATTATGATAAATGGTGAGCTATTTGCTGCACATCGAAGAAATTAGTCATCCCCTGAGACTTTCACCATTGTGAGGAACAAATGAATTATGCATCAGTGTTTACACGTGTGTGTGTGTGTGTGTGTGTGTGTGTATGTGTGTGTGTGTGTGTGTGTGTGCAATTCTGCTGGTACTTAGATTAAACTCTGCAAGATAAAGGAAAGATGATGAGAACGCTTTCTTTAGCTACTAAAAAACAAAACCAGAGGTCATTTTCTATATTTTCTGTTGCTTTTGAAGTACTCGCATATTAAACAGCCTTTTACCCCAGCAGCTCCTGTCAGGAGTGTTTACTGTTTACTGTCTAGTCAATGTGACACCCATAACTCTCTCCCCATCACCACAAATTCAACAAGACGTGTGCACAGACATGACACAGGGCCAGCGGAGCAGCCAAAGGGAGGGTAGCTTTAAGGTCCGCCCCCCCAGCAGAGAACAACACTTAAAGGAGGGAGGGAAGGAGTGATAGTTGCATAAATAAAACAAAGAGAGGACCCGGCACGTCAAAGCGACGATCCAGCTCTGCATTGTCTTAAGCCGGAAGTGCCAAAGTAAGAAGTGCCTGCTTCTGTCTTCTCTGCACCATCCTCTCATGATTTAATCCTGATCTGATTCCCTATGTTGTCAGGAGCAGGGTCTATCTATTATTGCAAACAGCCTTCTAAAGACCCGTCAGGCTTCTGAACAAGAAGAAGCAGGGGCAAAGGGCTGGAAAATGATGCCTCGTCGCTGACAGTTGTTTTCCCAGCTCTTTGATTCGACATTCACAAAGCTCACTGATATGATTGTCTTAGAAAAACAGAAGGAGAAAAAAAAACAGTGGTTGAAGATTAACATCCTCTGACAGAGTATTTAAATGATTTTCCTTCATGGTTATTTAAGCTTGTATAAACAGCATGATGAATCTTTGGCTTCTGGGGTGAAAGGTTCAGTGTGTCACAAATATTTCAGAGATTTTATCCAATCTAATTTTGCAGTTGCCAAGTACTGTTTGTGATAAAAGAAACAAAAATAGGACTGCCAGTGCAAAAAGACTGCACTGAAACAAAATTGCACTGAAATTTAAACACAGATTTCTTACTATTGAATTGAAGTTGTTTTACGTTATCACACACGTGAAGACACATTTTGATCTTCTCATTCATTTGACTCACACAGATCAGTGGATAAGTAAAATGTAATGTGCAAATAAACTCATAATATCTCACATTGTTCTTCAGGTATTCAAGCCACTTCTACGTCAGAAGCAAATGAACCAACATAGAGATACCATAAGCTTTTCTTTTAATGTTTTTTTTTTCAAAAAGAGAAAATAATGTGCCTTTAAATGGAGACCACAAAACATGAAACTTAAAGTGTAATGCTGCGTTTACACCGCAAGCGACCCAGCTACCAAAATTGCGTCACCCACTGACGTAGCGTTGCGCGTCCATAAACACCTTATTTTGGTCACCGTTGCCGTCGGCCGTCACTCGGTGACGTCACGTCCACTCGAGATTCACTGCGATCATATCATATATCATATTATAGGATGTATAAGCGGACATTATTCCAGCTGTATCCTTTTAATTCACTTATCAACCACAAAACACTGCAGCTGATGCCCCGCAACAGCATTATCTGTGAGTTTCCGGCGGTCCGTCAAGGCGGAACTAATGTCCTCACTGACTAATGTTTCCCACATGGACATAAATCGTTCCTCTGTAGTCCGGATAAAAAACTGTCTGTCACAGGCACTGTCACACACGCACACACCGCTGATTGGCTGATGCTGCACAGCCACACACGACATCGTCGGAATACATCAACTTTTTTTTAACTTTGACATCGCGCGACGAGTGAAGTGATTGTCTTGTACGTGGCTGTCGCATCGGCTGTACATTGACTTTGAATGGAGTGATCGCCAAGGTAGTACAAGTAGCGTCCGATATGAACGCACCTTAACTGTTTCTGAGGTGATAAACTTAACTTTGCTTACTCAGAAAGTTATAAAACCAGAATTTCTTAAAATATAACGTTTTGTAAATTTGATCTTTAGGCTTCAGGAAGTCATTTTGTACATGCATATGCATATATCAAACAAAAAACAGGCTTAAGCCAAAAGCAAGCAAATGTCACCAGGGATCCACATTGACCCAGTTTTTAAAATGTATTAATATCCATTTTGATAATTCACATACCAAGTGACTGCCCTCAATTCTAACTGTACTAAATTGTGCTCAAAATAACAATTTGACATCAAATACCTCAGAAAATACACAAAAAATATATTTATTTCAATAACAGACAGTGATTTTGAACCACTGCCTTAAAGGGAGTGTCAACGTGTGTGTTCGCAGAAACTCTACAATAAATTCACTTTTTCGGTTTTGGTGAAAATAAACTTCCATGCAGCATATATTTCAGATAGTTTGGCTGTTGTGTATAATACTTAGGTTCAGTTAATGAGCAGCTTTTGGGTGACAATAGCACCACTGCAGTGTATAATTTAGGTTTCATAAGAGGAACAAAAACAAAGAGCTGACATTATCGTTTAAATCACTGAAACGTGGGTGGCTTATGTTATGTAAGGCCTTTTGGTCTGGATTGTCACTTTGCTTTCTGAAAATAGACTCAAATGTATTCTAAGAGGGGGACTGGGCCCTGATCTGTGCGTCTGATGGCAACAAGCGGACCACAGCGGCATGTACTCTGTCTCTCTGTCTTTCCCTTTAGCTGATGATAAGCTAAAGAGTTATTGCTGAAGGCAACTTGAGCATTCAGTGAACCAAATGGACCAAAGTTTAGTGTTCAAAATGATCATTGTCACACTTAAATTCCACATCAGTGAGGCCCCAAATTTGGCAAACCAGACATCCAAACCAAAGAGAATAAATGGGACATTAATGTTGGGAGATAAGAGGAAACAAGGCATAAAAGCATGATGAAAGGACTGTCACCATGTCCCTGCTTTTCTCTTGTTTCACTACTTAAAAACCCATTCTTCAGTCTGACCAAAGAGCGCAGCTCATCGCATGACTGACAGACCACGACGGGCCAGCGCTATCGCTGAGCTCCCCACTCAGCTGCAGTCATTTGACTTTTAGCGTTGGAAATGGTGAAATGGGCCTGCTTATCAGATTGTGGCGCACAGTCAATTACATTAGTGCTTTATATCAGCGGGAAATCTCCTTTGTGTCATTACTGCTCCTGTGTGTGTTTTGATGGCTGAAGGCCGTGCGGACCGGGAGCTTTCCTGTAATTCCATGTGGGTTCATAGCTCATCCCGTCAAGGCTTAAACTGTAGTCTGTCTGCATGCAAATCAGAGGGAAGAGGTAATGCATGGATATTATCCTGATTTATGGGATCTATGTTCCAAAACATGAAATTTGCATCTTGGCATGGGAGACTAATTCTCTGCTGTACAAATAAACAGAAAGTCTTGTCTTTGTAGTCTGCAGCTGAACCAAACTATGTAGTCTATGTAGTTTTTTTTTTATTATTACTTACTTGCTTTATTATTTTAAGTTCTACTGTTCTTGTCCTCCTCGCTGTTTCTCATTGTTTTATCCCTGTTTTTACTTTCTTTTCTTGTTTTGATATGCTCGGTTTTTATGATCATTATTTTTATTTCACTTTATTTTATGTATTGATTTATTATTAGTACTTATTTTTTCTCTCTCTTTCCTGTCCTCTATCTGCCCTCTTTTTTTTCTATCTTCCTGATGTGATGCTTTCAACCTTCGACAGTCTTACATCTATCTATGTATCTGTAAATCTATGATCTATCTACTGTTTTATCATCTCCTCATCATTATGCATTATACCAGCTGTTTCAGTCCTACCAGTTTATTCTGTTTTATTCTGTTTTCTTTCATTTTGTTGCTTTAGTTAATATGACCCTCTGTGCCTTTTCCTCTGACTCCCGTGGTCTCTGGTGAACTGATAGTTGATTTTCTTCTGCCTTTTTCTGCCTTTGTTTTGTCTGTTAAAGCACTTTGTAAACTTCTGTTTTTAAAGGTGCTATATAAATAAAGTTATCATTATTATTATCATTATAGTCTGGTCTGCACTGAAGACACCTCAAAGTATAGTGCCCAAAGTATTTTTTTTTTTACTTTTATTTTCCTTACTTTAAAAGTGCCAGTAACTGCCTCAAACAGCTACCCCCCCAGACCCCTGATTAGATCTACCAGTATGACATTTGTCATTGTTACTCGGACAATGGCAATGTTGTTGGCCATGGATGGGTCGCAATTCTGATTTAGACAGCCGAATGAATGCAGAGTTCTTGACAACATAGCATCTAACAATGCTAAACTAAGGAATCAGTGAACCAAGACAAAGCAGGAGGGGACTAGCAGTCATCAAAAGTCTAACAGATTAAAGGAAAAGTTCGGTTCCTGCAGCTTTTACATTGTTTATAGAATGATGAACAACAATATACTCACCCAGAAGGCTTTCCTGATGCAAACGGTGCTTCGGGAGATATTTAGATCCAAAATCAAGCAGCGGACACCGATATAATGGTAGCCCGTAGGGCATAGATCGCCGCTCCTAAAAACTGCATTAATCGTTCAAAAACTCATGTTTTTCACCGATATTCCATCATGATTTGCTCCGAAAGGACCGCCATTGCAGCCTGTGTCTCTCCACACAGCGCTGTGTGGCTGAACTAACCTCTGAACTGACGAGCTGTTTACATGCTCTTTGCGCATGCGCAGTACTCTCTGGAGCGTTGCGATCGCTTCCTTATCTGTATATCTGTATACTGTGGCTCCAAACTGTAAGGACGTCCATCATATTCAAAGTCCTCCTCCACAACATCTTCATCCCATAGACATTCGTCCATTTTGCACAAAACTGGAAGAAGAAAGTTGATTTGTAGCTGCCGATCTTCCCCTGAAACAATGAGCCGCACTGCGCATGCGCGAAGAGCATGTAAACAGCTCGTCAGTTCAGAAGTTAGTTCAGCCACACAGCGCTGTGGAGAGACACAGGCTGCAATGGCGGTCCTTTGAGCAAATCATGATGGAATATCGGTGAAAAACATGAGTTTTTGAGCGATTAATGCAGTTTTAGGAGCGGCGATCTATGCCCTCACTACCATTATATCGGTGTCCGCTGCTCGATTTTGGATCTAAATATCTCCCGAAGCACCGTTTGCATCAGGAAAGCCTTCTGGGTGAGTATATTGTTGTTCTTCATTCTATAAACAATGTAAAAGCTGCAGGAACCGAACTTTTCCTTTAAGGCAAGGCAGTTAAGGCAACATATGGACCCTTTAAAACACACTTTATTTTCTAAAGGCTAGGAATGAATAGGAACTTTTTGTTCCGCTCTGTTCTGTTCTAGTGTTTCTTGCTAGTTTTTAGAGATAATATGGATCCATTCCTCCATTCACTGAATTCAAGTGTCCCCTAGTGACACACAACCTTTTGTAAAGCTTTGTGCTGTTTATAATACACCAAATTATGCAGTGCATCAGTTAAGTTATTTTTGATTGAAGGCCTGAACATGAACTTGATGTAGCAAAACAATACCCAGCTATTATTACAGGTAAAGATTGAGTCTTTGCTGTTGCAAAGAATGAGGTGAGGGAAAACAAAAACAAAAGTACAATCAGTGATTTAATTTTGCTTTCAGAGGGGGGGTTGGAGGCCCCTTTAAAAAATACTGTCATGGGGTGCTAGTTTGCACGTCCCATATACATACTTCTGCCAGTCCGGGTTCGAATCCCGCCTGTGACCAGTTTGCAGAGTGTCTTTCTTTTCTCTCTCTCCCCCTTTCACAAGCCTGTCCACTGTCTCTCTCCTATCAATGGAGGCACAAAATGCCCAAAAAATACATTTAAAAAAAGAACACTGTTATGCATTTTCATAAAAGACTTTTCAAAGACAGAAATCACACAATGCTGTACAATAAAATGAACAAGAATTAAGCTTTAAAGCAGATACATAAGGTGTCACAAACAGCGGCATTATAAATCAATCATAGCCTGACTCACCAGAGGCACTGTTCGATATTCTAAACAGCATATATTTCACTAGTCCAACTGGGAAACAGTCCATAGAAGTTTCTGGGAATGGGCAGAACCTTTCAAAGCACACACAGCGGGTGACTGGACAGTTGTTCCGTCGATCAATGTTGTTTAATAGATCATGTATTATGCAGGCACTGCTGCAGTTGTGTATTATACAGAACATAAGCCACTTAGAACCAACAATCAGGTCGATCCAGCAGCTGGGCAAGGTTAAATCCATTGAGAATCAAATGCAATAAAATGTAAATCATAACATTAAGGAGATAGGGTGTACATTACTGCTCATATGTGTGATAAAGCAGATGTGTTTTTCCCTAAATCTTTTATAAAAAAGCAGGATCACTACATCTTTTAAAACGTACATGTGGAACACACTGCATGTGGAAAGAGTTGGACCCTAAGGAAGGAGTAGACAAGTATGAGTGAACAAATTTGGACAAATATTTCGGGGCCTGATCATGACCATGAAGGGCTCTTAAAAGGATGTTAGCTAGTGTATTTGTAGCGAGTGTGAGGTTCTCTGGGTGGAAGTTAGTTTGACCTCGATAGGGCAGCTTTCCCCTGCAGTTTAAAACTGAAATGCATAGTGAGGTGAAAAGGGCATTACTATGATCAAAGCTGGAGCCCAGTGGAAGCACCAGTGATAGCTTGCATGGATCTTTGCTTTAATAACCAAAGTGTTTCTGTCAAAGTCATAATTTTGCTGGAGATTTTGACCCTTTCTTTGCCCCCTCTGTTTACACCAAGAAGGGTAAATATCTTTTTTCTTCATCCTGTTGATCCAAAGTATTGTAGCACTGTTGTTCTAAGCAATGGAACTCAGCATGTACTTAGGATCAGCTTTTATTTGATGTTTAAAGCTGTATTAGTTTAATTTTGCCTCTCTTTATGATGATATCTGAAGAGTAAGAACCCCTCTGGCAAACAGCAAAGGAATAAAAACGTGAGTTTGAGGGGAACAATTGTAACCAAGCTGAAATCGAACGAACTTGTGCTTGAGTTCATAGTTACAGTGTACTCAAAGATCATTGAGTGTTTTGGCATTTCAAGCTTTTATTTAGGGATTTGTTGTAACTTTTGAATGCTTTAGAGTAACATAATACCCCGTGGGTAAATTAGGTTACTCATCAGCATTTTCTTTATTCCTAAATTAAACAACAGTCTCTCATGCTGACTTTGTTCAGTCTGTTGAACTTAGTTTTTTCTGACTTTCTGTTTACCTCAAGTGCTCAGTTGCTACTTTTCAGCTTACATTGTGAACCTATTACGTCTTTCCAGCACATGTGCTGTCCTTAAAGTGCAAAAAAAACTGCAGTTAAATTGTTTACTCAATCTGACCTTTACAGTTCTGATATTCTGCACTTTCCAGCCTTTAAATGCCCGATTTAAACATTTATAGCTGTGTGTATTTGTGTTTTCAACTGCTTAAAACATTGATTTTACGGCATGCAAATGCAACATAGTTGGCCTTAGTGTGAGTGCTTGTGTTGTAATTAAGATTTATGTGGAAAAAGTGCTTTTAATGAGACGTTCCCCTGCACTGCATTAGTAAATAGGCTTATTTTCAAGAACAGACACCACTGTGTAATTAAAGTTTTTCATTAAGTGAAGGAAGGAATTATTTTAAATGTGTGCTCATGGTGTTTGTTCCATTGTGTAGAGGAGGTAATTGTCTATCCTGAGGACTTCTTTCTTTGTTTGTTTACCAGTTAAAATGGTCTGGAAATGTTAAGGATATATGTAGGTGTGTTTAGGGGTGAACATTGTGGTCTTAAAATTCTATCAAAAATTATTGAAGAAAAACTGCTATAATGATATGCTTTATGAACTTATTAGAAAAAAAAATGGTTGTTTTCATCCTCAATTTCTTCCTTTGTTACGAGTAAACGAGAGGACTGAGAGAGTGAAAGGATTTATAGGATACTTATAGGATGTCCTATAAGTAAATTTGTTAATTTTTTTTTAAATAAAAAAATAAAAGTAAACAATTCTGGCAAGTATTTGTCTTTATTATGTTATAAATGCTATAAACATGTGTGTAATTACAAGAATAGAAAAAAAAAAAAAACTTTAAACAGGTTTCTCTTCACAAACAATTGTAAATGAACATGTTCAAAGTTTTGAGACAGCCAAAAATTAATGTACCCTTTTTTATTTACACTCACACATTTTTGTTTGCCTGCAGCATTAGTGTCCATGCTACAGCTTGTTATTTTAGACCATGAACAGGCCTTTTTATTTATTTTTGTTTTACTAATGATAGTCCCTGAAGCAGTTAGCCCTCTTCATGACTCTCCTCTGGTCTCCCCTGTCCATGTCAGATCCTCGATAGCTCCTTTGAAATATTTACAAATTATGATTGATGAAATCCATCAATCACAAACTTGACGGAAAAAGACAGTCTACTATGAAATACGTCAAAACATGGCAAATAAACAGCGAAAGAACGGGAAAAAATACACTCCATAATGATACCAATGCTGTTATTTACAACCATTATACATTATTCCCACAGAAAATCCTGAAAACCGCCTATAATTCACTCAGGTATGGCTCTCTGAATCCTCTCTGTCTCTCTCTCTGCTCGTTTACTCGAGGAGTTACAGCAGTTTTAATCACGTACATTTTTGTCTTTCGCCGCAGCTTGGTGTTTTAGACAGGGTGACTATTGTCAATCAGTTTCCCCTCAACATCCTTGTGAAATCCAAACTTCGACCAGACTTTAGACTTTGTCCATTTCGAGTAGCAAAACCTGTCAGTCTGAGCGAGGCTCCAGCTGCTGTACTGGACTTCTCAGAGGCCAAACATTGCAAACTGCACATGCGTGCCTCTGTCTGAGTGTGACGACTGCTTCAGACTTTTCCAGGCAAAGAGCAGCATCACCCTGAGTTATTGACACAATGTGGTGATCAAACTGTATAACTGTAATTTTAAAAGGACACAGTAATGATTACCGTGGAAAATTTTACAGCGGCTTACCATTTTACCGGTAACCGTTAAATCCCTAATACACACACTTATATATATATACATAAGTAATCATTTATCCATCAAATTGTAAATCAATCTTAGCTAAAGAATGGTGAGAAGTCAAGTTTTTGTTCCTCAAGGAAGGGGTTATACAACTGTATCTAATTTTTCATCTCCCCCTGCTGGTTTTCCCTCCATCCCTCTGTCTCTCAGTCCATCTCTGCAGCTTTTTTTTTCTGAATGGAGCATATAAAGCAGGTTGTGCAGCTCCACAATGGCACTTAATGAAACAGGTTTGTTACAGTGTCTGAGGCAAATGCAGCCATGTTTTTTAGATGACAATTTTGGAAAAGTTACCTGAAGTTAAAACTATAACACATCTACTGGCCTGTACAAACATGAGCATTTTCAGAAAAGGGTTTTCACCAGTGATGTTCAAGAATTTGTCTGCTTTTTAATCATATCACCTCATGACATGTTTATATCGCCCAAGAACACATCCCAGTATTCCCCATACATAATGCTACACTCCAGGGTGAAATTTCAACTATACTCCTCAAATAAAGGTTAAAAAATGATACTTTGGTGGATTACTTTTTTTCCTTTAATAATTCCAGTTGGTATTATATGTTATATTGTCTGAAAGCCTGTTTAGTCACCTTTGCAATAAAATAAGACTTGTGCAGATTGTGCATTTCTGGCATGAGGAACACAGCTACACGTGTGGGTAGCACCCTAATAAATGCACCAAAATCCCCTGCATTGAGACGCTGCTGTTCTGATATGCAGAGTGGCAGCATCACTTGGTGTTCCTCTAGACTGGGGAAGTCTAGTAAAAACTGCAGAGGAAGACCACACCCCAAGAAGACCAGTTCCTCGCCTTTGCTTTATTGATGGACTTTAGGCTTTCTTCCAGGGTTATCGGGATTTCTTTTTTCTTTTTGAGGCACCATCCACACTGGATGGATGGTGCCTCATGTGTTGCTCATTCTAGGAATCCACGATCCTTGCAAGTTCTAAGTCATTGGAAAGGTGACTAATCAGGCTTTCCAAAGATATAAAATACAATACAACTTTGTATCATGAAAGGGACTGGAATAACGTGCCTCAACTTTTTCTGAAGAGTAGAGAACAGTGAAAGTGTGCATGACTTCTATTCACACTGAAGGTAAAAGTCCCGATGGATGACATAAAAAAGAAAAGCTGAAAAGTGTGAGCCACAGTCCCCGAGGGTCTGATACTGAGAAGAGAACAAGCCTTTGAAAACATAAAACAGAAATCTGATGCTTTGAAAGTGTAAACTGGATAAAAAGGAATTACCTATGTGAATGTCATGTCAATGCTGTACACCCATGAGGACCTCTTGATAACAAACAGGCTGATATATAACCTCAGGGAACCTGAAACGCTCCTCGTCGGTCGCCTTTGTTCATGCCCGTGCTGAGATGGTGCAGCTACGGGAAAATGATCTCTAATTGTGGGATGTGACCCAGCTGGCCCTTAGTGAATGTCAGGCTATAGCACTTTATCTTTTCACACCTCACATTTTCTGTTCACACTTCAGCTATTAGCACAAGGTCACTGTTCATGCTGCGTTTGTTTGTGTGTGTGTGTGGGGGGCGGCCTGGGGTCGTAGTGTTGATGACCTTGGTGATGTCATGCTGGAGGACAAGGAGGGCAAATGTGCATGCAAACTGTAGTCATGCCAAGCTACATGTATGTTTGATCTTTGGACTCTGCACACAGAAGCTGACATCCATACTTCCCCTCACTGTGTATCAGGTGAGGTGAGGAGAAAACAGCCGGGCGGATACGTTCTTACCTGGGGCTCCACAGATGCTCCTCCATGCTCTAATGGCTCTTGTCACTGGGTGATGGATCGGGCCTGGTGGGCCCAGCTTGTGCCCCCTGCCCTCACCCACCTGCCTGTCACATGGGGATACACACCACCACCTCTGGTTAGAATATGGAGGTGGGCAGTGAGGGGCATGAATAAAAGTCACATCTTCATAGAGAAGCAAATTACTCATTACAGTAGCATCTTGAGGAAGGTGCTGATGTTTTCAGTTAATCTCCAAAAATGATACTTAAACAAATTCACAAGCCAACCCCAACCTGTGCTGTGAATCAAGGAGAGGGCGGCGTTGCTACAGACTGACTTTCATCACATGAAAACAAAAGAAGCAGGAAGAGTTTACCTGTACATCGGTCAGCATCAAGCCCAGCCCAACATCAATCAGTTCAGTTCTTGTTGTGTAAGCTTAAATAAAAGACAGCCTTTTTTTGTCAAGTCCACGAGAACGAAGTGGCTTGATGAGTTGGGGATGGGGTCAGGTTGGCTTCTCTTCATTTTCCTGGTTGTTACCACTTTAACCTGTTCTTCCATAATATCATGTAAAGGAGGTAAAGAATCTCCTGGTTCAAAATTTAGAATTATACTGATTTTTTTTGTTTTGTTTTTTATGTATTTGTTTAATTTTTCATTTCTGATGACTCCCTCCCTTTCATGAGAGCCTGACATCCTGAATTTGCAAGGCATGCAGAACAAGTGACAGTAACTTATGAAGGGAATTTTTAAGCATAAGGACATACAGCATTACTATTGGTTACTTTTGACATCAATAAATACATTTTATGAATTTTTCACCAATTAATAGCAACGTAGCAAAATAATAATTATGACTTTATACTTAAATATATATATTAATCTAACTATTCTCTCTCTCTCTCTCACTCTCCCTCTCTCTCTCTCTCTCTTTATGTATATTTATATATACACACACACACACACACACACACACACACATATATATATATCTATCTATATATATATATATATATATATATATATATATACATATATATATATATATATATATATATATATATATATATATATATATATATATATATATATATATATATATATATATATATATATATATATATATATATAAATATAAATATCTATATATATATATATATATATATATATATATATATATATATATATATATATACATATGTATGTATTAGATTTCCAGATCAATTTGATTTGATATTACCAGGTCTCAAATCAATTCGATTCACAATACAATAAGATATCATCTCATGGGATTATGTTCAGTAGAGAGCAGCGCTTAACGCAAATCACGCAATGATAGCTGGGTTGATACCACAGGCTGCTTCTCTGCACTTCCATTGAAGAAAAAACTACCCAAGTTAAAAGGTCGATCTTTGGATTTTATGGATCGATTATGAACTATTTAAAGGGAACTTGATTAAAATCGATTAAATTGACTTTTTTAAACCCAGCCCTAATATGTATGTGTAGGCTTGATCATGGTTTGACCATTAAATAAGTATAAAACCTTTTTTATTATTGTACAATCGTATCTCCTGCTCTTATCAGCTCATCTTACTCTTTCATAGATAACAGTCATATGCACTCCCAAAATGGCAAATCTCATCCTTCATTTATTCTTTAAAGTCCATCTGATAGATTCTGTTGGTTTCATTATGTTGCAGCACAGACATTGTGGTGGTTGCATAAGAGACATTTCACACATTGAAGGCTGAACTGGACTTTTTAGATGCCTCATTTGTTGCTATGGTTGAAATTGAGGAAAGTCCAAGCACAATGATAGAAAGTGACTTGAGCTGGGTTTGTTTTAGCCTATCGCTCATCGAGGATAAGTGAACCTGACAGGCAGGGAGCCAGCGACAGGCAGAGCTGTGACCCTGACTTTGTCTGCGACGAGGGGAAGAAAGAGAATTAAACATCCTTTCAACAGCCTTGTGCTGGTGCAAGTGAAACTGAAATATATCTGGGGATGAGAAATATTTCATTTTGCCACTGGCTTCACTTCTTGTTTAAATGGTGGCATGTTTCACTCTGTGGCCAACATCTTCATGAATCAATGGTGGCATGGCATGTTATGAAATACCTTAGACCTGATGTCCCTCTTCACGAGCACCCTGCAGCTGAATGCATACATCAGGCTGTCATAATGAAGACACGGATAGACTTATTGAGTTGTCCCCTTTCAGAAAATCTTTGAGCTTTCACAAGGGATTAGTGATAAATTGGGATGTGTTTCAGGACTTACAGCTAAGACAGAAGTTTGGACTAATTTCTGAATTAACACAAATATAAATTACTTTTTTTTCTCCTTTAGATTCACCTGACAGTGGTTGTCTCACACCAGGTGTCAAACATTTTAATATTAGTTTACATTGACAACAACAGATGAAGCAGCTCCTCTGTGTAAAGAGTGAAGCAAGCCTATAGGTGCAAAATATCAGCAGGAATTAATTCAAAATAGGGTCATCCATACAACTTTTATTTTACTTTAAAATGTGTTTTTTCTTTCTTTCTTTTTCCTAATACATGGTTGAATGGCACTTGAAAATGTCAGAGAGCGGCTTCCTAAATTCAAGTAAATAAAAGATCAAATAAACAGTTTGTGACTTACTGTCAGGATTACTGTGGTGATGTCAAAGAATGTATTTAGTTACTTTTATGTTGGAGTTGCTGTACTGTATATATATATCGAAATATACTACTGACAATAATATGAATAAAATACGACCCCTAAAACAACATTTCTGCTTGAAATGAACATTTCATTTTTGACAGTGATGAAAACAAAACATGTCTTCACTGTCCATGAAGCCCTTGAAAAACAAACAAAAAAAAGTCTCCCTTGCCAAAAATCTCAAGAAACAAAATGTTGCCTGCTTTTTTTTCATTTTTTCCTGTCTGTGCCTCTCAAATTGAATAAAGTCATCGTGGTGAAATTTTTGGAGGAAAACAGCCGGGACAGCAGAGTCATGAGCTGACACTCGCAGTCACATGCATCCATGTGTAAGCGCTGTAAATTGTCCAACAGCACTAGCTAACACATCCATGCCCTTTACATGCCACTGATGTAGCAGCAGGAAAATCTTGAGGTCAAGTCTTGCCCAGGGACACGTTGACATGTGACAGCCCGAGTCACGCTCAATTCCTTCAAACTTCCATTGGAGAACATTAATGCACTACCAACCTCAGGGAGCTTTCACATCTTACACATTTGGTTTGGAACAAACAAACTCTGGTTTCCTTTGTTTGAAAGTTGAGCTGATTTCAACTGGGGCTAAAGCTAACACAAACTCTTGGTGCCAACCAAAGAACTGAGCTCTGGTTTAGAACCCAAAAGTACCAGACAAGGCAAGCCAACAAAAAGAGGCTGAATTTTGGCTTGGATTTAGAAAATCAGAACTGAAAAGGTAATGTATTTTTAACTTACAATATAAGTTGGCAGTGGCTATATTACGTGTCATTTGACAGGCTTTGTGTTACCAGACAAGGTGCGTTGTGAAAGAAAACCAAACCAAGAGAAAAATGAAATAATGTTGCAACCTCACCCACAAACCAAACCAGACCTGATGAATTTAAGTGTGACAGTGACTTAAGTCAGAGATGTCCCACCCACTCTACTTAGATTTCTAATTTCTAGGAATGACATTGGTACCTGCCTCTTCTTTTGTATCTCCACTGGTGAGGTATCTCAAGATGCTAAAACATGGCATTGTGACACTTCCTACCACTGAATAGTAAAGAGTTTCATAACCAGAACTGTTGTAAGTGGGATGTTTGCATTATTATTAAACCCCTCTCCCTGTCAGCTTTATTCGCCTAAATAACTCCCCCAACTCTACTGCAACTTTTAAGAATTTTTCTATACTGCTTGCACCTTCTGGAACAAAGCCTGTCTCAAAGTGGTAACAAAAAGCCAGAGACTGAGAGCGAGCTGCACCATCACCTCAATTCATCATTGTCAGTCAGTCTTGTGCAGCTTTGTTCTGATGACCCATTTATATCAAGGAGGCATTTTCAAGGTAAAACAGGGAAAGACATTTTTTCCTTGTTTCCTGTATGATTTTCATCAGTCCAAATCGCACCACGTTCCCTCAGAATAATCTTCATATTTAATGTTTTGCAGAGTTTATTTTTAGAGCTCTAGCACAAGTGAAATAGAGTTTGTTTCATTTTCTAATCAAAGCTCCTGGTTTTGGCCCCTCTTTATAGATTCAGCAAATAAACCAGCCTTTAAAATCAGCCAGCCAGACCTGCATTGTTTATGAATACCAACTCATGCAGTCAACTAAATGAAAAACCTTTGTTTGGTCTCATGTGGACATGTCATGTAATCTCAAAATTAGTCTCATTCCTGGTTCTGCTACTGTGTTAACCCTTAGACACCCGATCCTGCCGATGAAAATACCACTTAATTTTAAATGAGTGGAATTTACAAACCATTTGTCTTATTCAGAAATGGAAAATACTGGCGTTAGATTTTCAAGTTTCTGAGGGTACCTGAATGTATCACAAGTAACGTCGGCAACATGTAGAAAAAAAAGAAAACGGGCCAATTTCACGAGATTTCATCAACATTGCTTTAATTTTTGACACTTCTTTGAAAATCTGTAAAAAATTAACCACTTGCTCCGACTAAATTCTGGGAAAAACAATCTACAATTCTGACCGCGTTTAGCAAGACCTGAATGACTCACATACTTCCAGAATTCTGCGTTTAAAAAAATCTTAAAATTTTTGTCCCACGGCTGTGTCTTGTAGGCTCATATTCCTGCTCAGAGCAGTTCAGCACACCTGCTGTCAGTGCCTTCAAGACGTGTTACAGGGCAAATTTTTCCCAGCAAACCACTGTTTTTACAAATAAAGTGCTTTACACGTAGCCTCTACAGTGTAGACTGTAAATTAATAATATTAATGCAATTAGCATTGATAATATAATAAACAAAATAGTCAAAATTTAGATTTTTTTATGTATGATTTTTTTTAATGGTTTTTAGCTTGTTAATTTTGTTACACTGTATGCAGACATAATTGTGTTATATCAGTCAATAGCCATGGTTGTTCTGAATCTATAGAGGTGCTTCATACTAGGCTTCATAGACTTCATCTCGTTGAGAAAAATGTGATCATAGGAAGTAAAAAGTGACAGAAGTAAAAAAGGCACAGAATTCCGAATATTACACAAGGCTTCAAAATGTGTAGATTATTTGAATGTAGGACCAAGACCACTATTTTTCCTATGTTCCTTAGACTTAAGAGAACCTGAAAATGTGTTGTATGCACTAATTCCTTTTTTTTATTATTTTGTTTTTACTTATAAAATCAGAAAAAATAAATGTCAGTTTTTCTTTTTTTCTAATGATTTGTAGCTTGTACATTTTGCTACACTGCATTTAGACATAACTGAGTTACATCAGTTAATATCCATGATTTTCATAGAGGTGCTGGACTTCATATTGCAGAGAAAAAATGAGGCTGCAGTGAGTAAAATTGTGAGAGAAGCAAAAAATGACCATAAACTGCTTGGGATTCAGAAGGTTTCATTTCTTACTCCAGAGTAACAGTTATTTACCAACTCAATAACATTCTGGGTCTGCGTTGTAAGTTATGTATTTATTTTTTTTTTATTATTATTTATTTTTTTCCCCCTTGTCTGCATTATCTTTACAGCTGAGCACTGTGTCTGGTGGCAGCGTTGGAAAGACCAATGCATTTTTTTTCTAGCAGTGAGAGGTATGTGAATATTATTCACTGCTATAGTGACCATCACCAGCCCTCCCTGTAGGCTACTCCATCAAATCAAACTTTATTTAACCCCTGATGAGAGCTGAAGGGGAGGGCCATGCCACACCACAGTGTGAAAGAAGGGGAAACGGTGACAGACAGGACAAGACAAGACAACTGGGAGAAGGACAAACAGGTATTGTAGTTAGTTTAGGGTAGTAGTCCAAGTGCTGTGCTGATCTAAGTCCATACAGGAAGTAAAGGCTGTAAGAAACCAGGGACACCAGAGATGTGGGGTCTTGATAAAAGGGGGTGGACCCATAGGGGTGAGATATGGAGGAGCACGCGTCACGGGACGTGAGAAGATGTGTAGGAGTGCCCAACTCAGCATGTTCTGACAGGACCAATCGTTTCTTTACAGTTAGTCTCAACAGGAGCTTGAGTGTCTATACACACATGCTTGTCAGGTGGTCACCGAATATCCAAGTAGCTGCCCATACCCACGTAGACCACAGCCAAGGGCTCCCCCAGAGCCACCAGGGCACCCGAGACCCACCACACGGGCCCCCAAAGCCACAGGATCCAGGTACAGCCCCAGGACCCAAGGGGGCACCAACCCGGCCCACCAAGGTCACCAAGGAAAACACCTGGGCAACCGGGGTGGCAGCCCCCCCGCAGACAGCACACACCCCCACCCACCACCCGGCCCCAAGCCTCCCCCACCCCGGACACCCAGCCCCACCACCACCACCCCGCGGCAGGCCAGAGGCCCCTAGCCCCCTGGGAGCCAATACCCCGGGGCCAGGCTCCTCCAGGTGGAGGGCATAGGCAGCGTTGAAAGTTATTTAACGCTAACAAATGAGATGGAGGTAAAAGCTTGAATGTCTCAAAGCTGTGTGGCAGGTTACAGTTTTCTCATGTGAATTGTTTGTATGTTTAAAACAGTAAGTACAACATTTGTGAATCCTTGTCCAAACAAGCATCACCGAATATCCAATAAACTATTAACCACTGCCAAAATCTCTTAGATGGTTAGGAGAAATGAAGTCACTCAGATGTGAAATGGGCAAACAGCCACTTTCAACAAACAGCGGAAAGGGAAACATGTAAGCCTTCAGTCTTCAAATTCACTGCTGCATCATGTCATCACATCCTCTAAAGTTCACTCAGCCTCCAGAGGGACAGGGATCCAGACTACTACCTGAAAAGTTTGAATCCCAGCAGACCATCTTCCTGTGCATGCTGCATTTTCCAGGAGGGGTCTGTCATCGCTGTAGGCGCTCCCTTCATAGAGCGGGAGAGCCGAGGAGAAACAGGGCAAGTGTGAAGGAGATGGGAGAAAGAGTCTGTTGAAGAGGAGGCTGGGAGACGTTAATGGAGGGCCAGCCAAAGGACAGAGAGAGGGAGAGTCTGCAGGAGACATTTTCAGGAGGGAGTGCTTCTGTCGGACGGCCTGTCGCTTCCCATGAACCATCAGGAAGCTCTATTTTAGGCTACACTTCTTTACACAAGCTGATGTGAAAGGCTTTTACTTAAACATGCGGTATGAATCAGTCATGTGAGAAGATTTAGCTTTAGACACTACAGGCTGATTATGGAAGAAAATATAATCGCAGAAATTAATAATGAAAACACAATCACGAAGCATGATTTCCAGTTGGTTGCACATCTTTGACAAAGTATGAAATGATTCAAGGAACCATATTGGATTTAGAAGCACCCATAGATGTGTAACAAATTTTTTGTTTTACACTATCTAAATATATTTTAGATATTTATATATCTAAAAATTTTTTCATCTTATGTTTTCCATGTATAGCTTAAAAATGAATTAATCTGACAAATGATATAGAAAGCCAATCCATTTATTTATTTGTATCTATTTTTTTTTATATATGAATATATTATTGTTCATTTTTGTTACCTATTTTATCGTGATATACTTTAATTCAGTGATGCATAAATAATGAAAATATATGCTCTGAATGTAAACCCAAGTTAAGAATATATATGGAAAGTCGCTGCGCTGCCTTGTGTGTATAATGAATTTGGAATTGTATTATCTATCTTTTATTATGATATCATGATACTATGATTATCAATTGTTTATGCACGTATTATCTTCTGTCTGGGTGGTGGAGGACAAAAAAATGAAAGGGATAAATGTGTCAATATTGTTTGAAACTTTAAGTTATGTATCAATGTATTAATGACACCAACTGACACAATGCCGAATTTAAAAAAAATGTTTCAAAACAATATTGAAATACGAAAAATTTGAAAAATTGAAGGTTAAAAAGTAATGTGATCAATTTACTCAACAAAAATAATAATAAATTTGTTGCAAGCTGTAAAAATGAATGATAAACAATATTTGTCATATCTGTACATTGGGAGTAAAAGTTGTTTAGTTGTTTTGGAGGTTTCATGGATTCTGACTTATTTAAACAATCATATTTACATTAAAAGAATGGTCCAAGATGACAAAAGCCTACATGCAGCCAAAACTATTGAAGACAAACACCTACCCAATTTCTGTCACTACAACCTGACCTTTAGTTGTCAACATGTTTGTGAATAACTTTATTCTTCAGGAGATAAAAACTTGAATAATATAGAAGAATGTATATCACAAGGTTTAAATACAAGCACGAAAAGATACTTCTTGAAATATGCCTTAAAAAATCATTCATAGCCCAATAAGTATAGTTTAGTGTCCTCATATCATATACAAAACTACTTGGAATCTATACAACTTACACTTAAGTCTTGAGCTCAACCAAATGGAAAAAAGAAGGCATCAACAAACTTGGCAACACTCTGTTTAAATCCATTAATGACTGAATCACAGGACATGGCATCCCTGAAAGTGAATAAACCATTTTATTACAGCATGCTGTTGAAAAGAACAGTTCTTTTGGTTTTAAATTGGAATGTGGGAAGTATGTATAAATGCCATAAACCCATATAAATGTATGACAAATAAGTTCATGCAACTGAAAATACTCAAAAGTCAGACACAGCTATTAAAATAGGAAACAGGGACACTTGTTGCAGTAAATGTGGAACACCTGCTTTGGGACACCATTTAAATGAAAGATGTTTGGTTAGTCACAACGAAAAAGCATCACCCACATCAACCTAGATACCACACCAAATATTTTCTTGGATACCCACACAAATTTGGTCATGTTTCATACAAAAGTAGAAAATTAGAAGAACTATGGTCTTCACTAGAAAAGTAATTGATGTCACTGTCATCTAAAAGTTGTATCTAAATCCAAAATACTTAGGTCTTGAACAGTGCTAACTCATTCCAGTGTTTTTGGCCTCTTTCACTCTATGGTTGTATGTCTCTCTATATCTGCTCTGTGATTGTCTGATGACCACTCCAGGGTGTAAGCTTCTTCTTGCTTAGTGTCATCCGGGTTGGCTTCAGCACCCATGTGACCCTGAACGGGACAATGGATGGATGCTATGAACAGCATTGTAAAGATGGATTTAAGTGTTTGCACTGATGAGTCCAAACATCTCCAAACTCCTCCAAAATATTCTGGAATAGCATTTAAGTATTTCAGTTTACATTCAAACCAAGTGAAAAAGAAGCAGTAGCTCACATGCAATGTGGTTCATTAAAAGAAGCCTTTGTTAGTGAGTACACACAGAGAGTCCTGCTTCTCATCTGTGGTCTCATCATTCTGCTCTTATGGTCTTCCCTAATTGTCCTCCATTCTTTCCTGTTTAGCTGCTGAGCTGCTGTTTTTGTCCTTAAACACCCAGCCAACCGTGTGAACTAAATGGTCTCTGGCTCACACCCAATTCTTATTTATCTTCTCTGACGCATTGGAATGATTATCACAGCAGTAGAGCGAGGCCACACGAGACAATAACCTTGGTGGTAAACACAGATGTAAATGTGGAAAGAGTTCTCCACCAAAATAAGAAAAAAGATCTGCACAGGGAGGCTTGCACAGTCAAATGTATGTTATCAAGTGACGCATTCAGGCCCACAATATCTCTTGGCAACACAAAATATACTATCAGGTTTTAGGATTGGATTCATTAAAGTTTCTAGTTGCATATTGAGTCGCAGAAGCCCTTTTAATGTATAAAAATCAGAATATTGTCGCATATCATTGTTTCACATTCTTGCACCAAGAAGAGGCATTCAGGTGCTTTATTTCTGTGCCAGCACATCTGGGGATTCTTCTCCCGATCCCTGGATTCATTGGTAATCTGAAGGCAAAGCGGTGAAGAATTGGGTTTTCATACCTGTATGAGTTCAAACCAGCACACAGATTTTCAGAGGCTCAAAGACCTTCAGCAGGATGCCTGCATGTCTCAGCTTTCATTTTCATCGTCTTCTCATCTATTGTTTAGGTTGTGGCATTTTCTCTGGACTTCTTGTCTTTTCTTTCTCTCTCAGGCTCTTTCGTGATTGACTGTTGTTGCTGAAAACTGCAATTTGGTTGAAAGATTTAGGCAGTGTACGGAAAGATCCACTTCAGATGCCCGTACTTTTATACATGTGCATGTATTGTTAGTCATGAACAGTTCCGCAAACATATATTCAATGAACCTACAAGGAACGCATGAGGCAGGGAGAGAAGCAGCAAAATCCCCCCAGCACAAGCATCAGTGTCAGCTCACATTTAACATGAACAAGGAGATGGGGGTGGAGGAGGGTTGCAAAGCAGCTTGCAGCAGGAGCAGTGAAGAGTTAAAACAACACAACTAAGGTGGCCTTAGTGTATTTAGCCAATAGCAGCTTAGAGGCAATCCTCTATCTGTCAGTAGTGGTGGTCTAGCTTTATACCAGCTGTTTTACTATGGAATGCTGGTGAGTTAGCTATTTTGATTCTGTGTCCTGCCAGAATCTATGCTAATCTCCATTTTTGATCATGGTTTTTGCCATGTTTGATGAGCCCTAATCCTGTCTGGCATATGTTGTACTGTCTATCTTGCAGGTCAGGTTATGTGCTATTTGGTGTTGAATTGTGATTCACTGAAATGCTCAGTAGGCCCGAAGAGGATCTATAGTCCACAGTAAAAAATCTGTGCAGGTTGTCACTGTGAGTTAGAGATTTCTCATTGACATATAATAATTTTATAAACTTAAAAATGACCTGAATGGTTGAAATTGACTGGAATAGGTGCAATAAGGTTTTTGCTGCTCACTCTTTCATATGCCAGCATAAAACTGCTTATTCATGTTTCTGTAGAAAAACGTTTAAGGGTCCTCTGGTGAAGTGGAAGTCCTCATTGCCTCATGGGTAATTTTCGTTCCTACTATTCGTCATCATCCCACACCACAATTTATCTTTTCACGTACGCTGAGCCGCTCTTGTGCTTTTCACTGGCCAGTATAAACAGCAACAAATGGCTCCCTGTCACTGAGATGTGGTCGATGGTAACATGACACACCAGAGAGCTATTTCAAAAAGTGCTTCAGAGAAAAAAATGCAATTGGAGCAATTTTTACGTCCAGCTTCTGACATCCCTCTGACAGTTTATCTGCTTGGCTCTGGACCCAAGCTCTGGCTGTGTATTTTCTCATTCAGGCAGCAGCTTACCGCCTTCTCTAAACCAGGCTATACAATGACTCTGATCTCCCAAATGCAGAGTAATGACTGGGAATCCGCGCCGAGGCAAGACTAATCTGGTTTGGATATAACTGGAAACAAGCTTCTGTAACCGTCCATTTGATGTCTTTTTTCCTGTCAATATTATTTTCCATTTATCACTAAAGTCCCTGGGAGTCTATGAAAAGCATAGAGCACAAAAGCACTTCCCTCCAACCCACACATCTGTCTCTGTAGAGCTTGAATCAGCATCTTGTCAGGAGAAATTTGCAGTGGTGGTCACATAGTCTTGTTGGCCCGAGCTGCAAAAATAAATACGGGAAACTAAAGACCAGAAAGGAGGAACACACAGTTTATTTTTCAAACATTTCTGTGGTTTCACTCAATAAATATATTTTATAAAATGTTAAGGGTTTTGAGGAGACTTCATTTTCCATTGTCATTTTGTCCTTTACAGTCTTGTTGGCCGGATGTCTTTGCTTCCTCTGACCAACTGTAATTTTCTTGAGTGCAGATGAAAGCAGAAGCAGGGATAGGATTTGATCTTTGATAATTGAATAGTTATTTATTTAGAAAATATGACATGCAACTAGGGATGTAACGGTTACTGGTAAAATGGTAAACCGTGGTAAAATTTCCCACGGTAATCATTACCGTGTCCTGTTAAAATTACCGTTATACCGTGTTTGATCACTGCATCAGTAACTCACGGTGACGCTGCTCTTTGCCTGGAAAGGCAAACTATGCGTGTCTGCCCCTTGATGAAGCAGCCGTTTGTCACTAACAGAAGCGTGCATGCGCAGCTTGAAATGTTTGGCCTCAGCAGCTGGAGCCTCGCTCAGACTCTCACAGGTTTTGCCACTCGAAATGGCTTAAGTCTAAAGTCTGTTCGAAGTTTGGATGTTACAAGGATGTCGAGGGGAAACTGATTGACAACAGTCACCCTGTCTAAAACACCAAGCTGCAGTGAAAATGAAAATGCAGAAATGCGAGTGATTAAAACTGCTGTAAGTCCTCGAGTAAACGAGCAGAGACGGGGGGGATTCAGTCACTGTTCATTTGCCGTGCTTAGCCATATTTCCTCATAATAGATCATCTTTTTCTGTCATAGTTCGTGTTTTATGGATTTAACCAATCGGAATTTTGACATATAAAAAAAGGAGATGTCGAAGATATCTGTCATGGAAGGGGAGACCAGATGAGAATCATTAACGGGGCTAATTGCTTCAGAGACTATCATTAGTAAAGCAAAAAATAAAATAAGGCCTGGACATGGTCTAATACGAGCTCTAACATGGAAACTAATGCTGTAGGCAAACAAAAATGTGTGAGAGTATGTAAAATAAGTTACATTTATTTTTGGCCGTCTCAAAACTTTCAACATGTTCATTTACAACTGTTTATAAAGAGAATCCTGTTTAAAGTTCAATTCCGTCTTTTCTTTTCTTGTTATTACACGCAGTTTAAGCATTTATAACATAAAAATGACAAATAGTCGCCAGAAATGTTTACTTTTATTTCTAACGGAAAAAGTTTAAAACAAATTTACTTATAGGACATTTCCTGACACAATTATTGACAAAAAAGACAAAAGAACTATTAAAATTGTGATATTTAAGGGGTTAAATGATTTTAAGGCTGTGTTATAGTACTTCTTTCAACATTTTGAGAACACTGCAACAATACTGCAATAATAATAATAACCATAATAATTTTGGTCACAATAACCGTGATATGAAATTTTCATACATTAAATCCCTACATGTAACATTTCTGTCATCTTTTGTTTACATTAATTGTACAAATATGCCAAAGATAAAATTCGGCTTTTCCTGCCTTTAGAAGCTGCTCATTTTCTACAACAGCAATTCTGCAGTGGTCAATCATATGATCAATTTTACTTGACATTAGGGCTGAAACGATTCCTCAGATAATCGGGGCAATTTGATAACAAAAAATCCTCAGGTCAAGTAATGTGCCTCAAGGATTTGTTTCTGGACCACTATGTTTGACACGGATGGTCATTGCCAAACAATGCAGGAAGAGAAAAGAGAGGGGCAGGTAGGAGAGAGTCTGCAGAGGAAACAGCACAATATCCCAAGTGTGGGATCACAACAAGTTGAAACAAAAAGAAAACACAGTGCAGTGGGTCTGTTGTAAGATGGAGTTCGCTTAGCAATAGTAGCACGTTGTCAATGCTGTATCACCTCAGAAGTAAACATGCGGTCTGTGTGCCGTGTCCTCAGACCGGACACAACAAAATAACACTTAAGACACAGAAGCTGAAGCAGTTAACGTCAAGCACAAAGGAAACAAACCAAGCATTTTTTTTTCCTAGCAGTGATCAGCATGTTCAGATAGCTCAGTAGCACACTTTTTTTAAATGTAGAGTAGTGCCAACAATTTAAGCAGCAGTTTAACTAATGCCTATGGTGGTTGGATGGCATTACAACCAAGTCCCATGAAAACTATAAAAAAAAAAACATTTCAATGCATAACTACGTGTCATAAAATCTTCCAGGTTTATACAAAGTCATGACTATTGTTGGATGTTAAACAATGTTGTCACATCTGTGGTGTTCAGCACATGGATAAGTTTTGTCTGTTTTTTTCCCATTATTGTGGTTTAAGGGTGTTAAGTTGTTCAAAAGTACTTTTAAGGTCTGCCAGTGACTTTTTAAAGGAGACATATCATGCTTGTTTCTCCTTTTCACTATGCCAGACTAGGATGCCTGTAAAGCATTTCTGCCCTCAGTACAAGTCATTTAGTTCCTTCATTGCCCCACAATAGCGTTCTCAAAATCCTCATTTTAAGCCATTATCAAGCTCTCGTTGAAACACTCGGTTTCCAGGCTGACCTAAAGTTACCTCGCAACGTCACAGCCCATTGTGCTCTGATTGGTCAGTTCTATCGGGGGTAGAGCCAGCCTGTCCTTCTTCTTCTATTGTATTTTCCGGCAGGCTCAAAGCAGCGACCGTGTTTTGAGTCCCCTACAGGCCAGAGCTGGTAATGAGTGAGTGTGAGCTAGGGAGCTATATACTGCTGCTGGACGAATGTGTTCCTCGGTGACGGTTTTGTGGCTAACGGACATCACAGAGGAGGAAGTGTTTTATCAGATTACTCCAATAAAAAGAAAGGAACCTCGTGATGTCACGACAATTTAAATCTCGCGGACATCTCGTAATGACCTGTTTTCAGAGGCATCAAATCTCGTTCTAGGATATCCGAAAAAATACAATATCTAATTTTTCGAAAATTAAGGGGGTGTAAGGTCTTGTTTTCAAATTTATTATATTATATGTAAGTTAAAAGTCATGCATCAGCATGATATGTCTCCTTCAATAAAAGATTTGCTCAAAGCTACTTTTCGTGAACTCAGTATTGATGGCAATGGATTCCAAAGTATTGATTCACTAAAAAAATAACTGAATGAAGATGCTTTAATAAGGAAAGAGGAAAGCTGCACACAAGTTCGTACTATCACCTCTTTGCAGAAAGGTTTCTGTTTCAAATCTCAGTCAGGACTTTTCTTTTTGTTTACTGAGTTTTTGGCTGCTCCCACTAACCCAGATACCTCCCACAGAACAAAAATGCTTGTTAAATGAAGTTATGACTCTAAATTTACTGTAGGAGTGAGTGTGAGTGACTCTTTGTGTGTTCATGTCAGTCCTGGGATACGCGATCAGTCCTAAATGCACCCTGCCTCTCACCCAACGGCGGCCAGGACTGTCTTCAGCCACCGTGACCCCAAATGAGCGGCGTAGATGATGGATGGAAAATAAACGTAATATTTGTCTACAACTTTAAGTGGCTGGGTCAAGTTGGTACACAAATCGAACCATTAGTAGGCGTTTGGGAAATGTTTTAAGAAACTTTGCTGCTTTGATTGCATTTTATCAACTCAAGTTTCAGAAACCACTGAGAAGTTGGCAAACTGGAGGATTTTCCATTGATTATCTGTTTATGGATCCCAACCTCAGGGCCTCATTTATCTTCCCTCTGCCTTCCTATAGTACAGAAGTCCATTAAAACTCAAACAGAAGTTCAGTTTTCATCTCCTCAGAGACACTCTACATCTGTCAGATAGAGATATATCATCCTCATGCATATATGCCCCAGCGCTACTGATGACAAAATAAATGCACTCTGATTGCTGCATCCGGAGCGGGAGACCCTCTCTGACCCCTGAACAACGATTACCTGGCTTAAGACGACGCAGCAGAAAATTTGTGGCAGCATTTAAAGTGAGTGTGTTTAATGGGAGGCGGCGGGAATGTTGAGTGAAGGTTTCAGGGGAATGGATCCTGTGTTGGTTCAGTGATTATGGTTAATACAGGCCGACCAAAAGAGCATGAGCTGGCATGTTTTTTACGAGGTCATGGTTGGAAAATTTGTTGCGTGGAATTATTTGCTTTCACCACGTATCCAAGCGCTTCTTTTTTCAGTCAGTTTTTAGAGATCGGCAATGAGTAAAGGACAATGTTCTTATTTCACAGGACAGAATAGAAAGTCATTCATCAAGTCAAAATTTAGCTTCAGGTCTCATTCATGCATCACATAATTAAACTTTCATTAATAAAGTTCAATTCATCTTTCATGTTTCACAGTTAAACATGTCTATTTTCATCTCTCCACTCTGGGCCAGGTAAGGTCTGATGCATTATGGTTTTGGGTTGTTAGTCTGACTCCTCATACCTCTGTTTGTTCATTTGTCTGGCAAGCTCTGGTGAAAACAACATCTGAAAACATCTGAAAACTGCCTCTGTAGATTTTCTTCAAAATTTGCTCATCAGTTTAGGTTGGCTTAATGATGTTGTATTCCAAATTGAGAGGTTGAAGGCCAAAGTTAAAGGTCATATTCTTCCCTTGATCGTTATTGCAGCATCTCAACACGCGTTTGAGAGACGTTCTTTCAACTTTGCAGAAATTTCCAGAATGATTTAAGGATATATCAATATGATTTTCAAGTTCATTGGTTAAAGTTAAGGTCATTGAGTCTTGTATGTATCTGTTAATGTGAACTCAGTATCCCATGAGAGATTTAAAAGAGTTTTTAAAGTTTCCTCAAAGTCTCTGTCTGACTCTGTATCACAGTAATTAAAATCTTCCAGTCCATAGATGGTGGTAAAAAGTCATCAAGTCTCATTGGATATCTTTAACCAGGCCTCCAGAGTGCAACCATTTTGGGCACACATGCACCCAAAATTTGTGAGAGTGCACCTATCATTTTTCCTTAGGTGCACTGGTGCACCAAGAAAAAATGTTAGGCACACTCTTACAAATTTACCAACAAAAGCAAGTGAACATAAAGCTGAACATAAAGCTGTAAAGAAGAAAAAAGCTACAGAAAGAGCAAAAAAAAAAAAAAAGAAATTAAAAAAGAGAGAGAATAGCTTTTTTTTATTATTATTTACCTTAGTTTCAGTTTTGTAAATATAGACTATAGTGTGTGAAGTCTTATTCTAGGTTCAAATTTATTGGAGAATAAGACCATCCAGTGAAATGTTTTGTTGTTGGTTGTTAAAATCTGGATTTCTGTTTTATTTTCAGTTCAGTATAGCACCTTAACATTAGCTCTTTTATTTTTGAAATATTATATTTGACTTCAGATGTTTGAGTTTGAAATGTCTAATTTCAGTTCAGTAAAGCACTTGGAGCACTTTTATTTGGAAATGTTTTATTTTGTTTAATGTTTTAGTTTGATTTTGTAAATGTCATTCAGTGAAGCACTTTAAATGCTCTCTTTTTATTTTACTATCTAATTTTGCTTTGAATAAGGACAAGTATTTCTTTACATCTTATTCTTGTTTAAAAAGCATTTATAACATAACATTATATAAAAGTTATGGAGAGTGATAAAATGGTGACCTTATGGCGTTAAAGGTGACACTATGAAAAATGTGGGTGCACTTAATATTTGTGCTGGTGCACCTTAAAAAATTTTTGGTGCACATTGCAGAAAGTAAGTGTGGAGCCCTGGTAGCTTGTGAACATTCATTCATTCATTCACCCTGAACCGGTCGCCAGTCGATCGCAGGACCACATAGAGAGACAGACAACCATCCATGCTCACACTCATACCTAAAGTCAGTTAACCTAATGAGCATGTTTTTGGTCTGTGGGAGGAAGCCGCAGTGCCCAGAGGTAACCCACGCATGCATGGGAAGCACTACCTGCTGCGCCACCTCAGCTTTGAGCAGTGTTCCCCTAACTTTGCACAAATTTCCAGTCTGATTAAAAAATAAATTTACATGATTTCTAGGTCATAGTGAAAGTTTACTACCAGAGTCCTGTATTTATCCCTTGTATGTTAAATTTGGAGTTTTTGTTCAAACAGTCTTAAATTATCTGATTTTATTTTCTCTCTTTATGTCATAGTAAGTAAAAGTTGTAGTTCATAGGTCATGGTCATTGAGTCTGATCAACATCCTTTGCCTGTGTACGTGTTATCAAGAATGTTCCAGGAGGTTCTTGTCAAACTTGCCATAAATATCTTTATTAAGTCAAGAATAAACATATTAAACTTTCAAAATCAAAGGTCAGGGAGTCTTATGTTCAGTGCAGGCTCTTCATTGTGATCTGTAATGATAGCTAGAAGAGATCCTATTTAAACTTTGCTCAAATCTTCTCTCTAACTTAACTAAAAAACTAAGTTTTTAAAGTTCAAGGTCATTACAACCTATATAATACCTTGCATGTGAGCTTACTATCTGAAGAAAGCTTTATGGCATTTTCTTCAAACTGTTTATAAGTGGTCTGTCTGAACTGATATGATTCTTCAGGTCACAGAGAAGAGTTCATTTTTTTGCTTCGTAATCACGTTAGCTTGTTTACTGAATATCCTGGGAATACACAGAGGGATATACCTACACTTCACACAAATTTTCACTCCAACTTCAGGCTGAGCTAAATCAGCTTTAGAGATTATAAGCATGGGTCAAGGTCATTGAGCCATTTGTTGCTTGGGGTTGTAATATTATAAAACATCTTCAGAGAATTTTCTTTTCATTTAGACAAAATGCCCCCTTTTTTTTTTTTTAACAAAAGTCAAACTGGTGCCATTTCCAAGATCATTGGTGAAAATTCAGGATTTCTGAATATGATGTTTATCCCATGCTTGGTAACCTCAGAATAGTTTGGTAGTTTTCTTTCAACTTTACACAAATGTCTACTCTGACTAAATAATGATAATAAGGATGGACATCAGATGTTAAGTGATTGTCTTCAATCATTGCACAAATATCTTTTCTTACTTGAAGACATACTGATTCAGTATTGAAAGTAACGGGTCAAAGTCTAAGGCCATGAATCACCATCATTTCTAAGGCCAATGCCCTCACTTTCACAAAAAGTATTTTTTCTTGATCTGCCAGTGTGCTTCTACTGTTTAACACCTGCACATCTTCAGGAGGCCTTGAAACCATCAGATTGTTCTGGTTTTGCTGTTTCAAGCTGGTTTCGACTCATCTTCAGCCCATACCATCACAGTATGAAGGCTGATTCCTTCCCTCTCCAATCTTTCTGCTGTCCATCCGTCACAGACCAGCTGACTGAGGGTTTTCTGGTAGGTTCACACGGGTTAAATGCTTAGATCATGAGCATGGTGAGGCAGGTCTTCCAGGGGCGTTCGACTCTGTGACCTCTACCTGCATGTGGTCTGAGATCCATCAGCCGTCTCATTGGCTTTGAGTACACCCTTCTCTGCAGCTTCTCACAATCGTTTATGAAGGGTTATCCATCCATAAGTGATGACAGGGTTGATTACTAATCTGAGCTACATAACAAATTGAGGAATGTGATTTTATTGCATGTTCCTTCACACTTGATTTACTTAAACCGTCTTTCACATGGTGGAATGAAAAGCATGTGAAGAGACACTTCTAGCTGGTTGAACCAAATTATTTACTTGGGGTCTGAATAGAAAATAATCTTGGAGCAACTGAACTCTATGTAGAGTTAATCTGACGTATCTCCCCACAATCAGACACAAAACAGGAGCAAACTGCATAGAGCACTACAACCTCACTAGGCACATTCATGCCAGCACAAAGCTTGAGGTGAAACCAGGACAGGCAACTTAGGTTAAAGGGAGGGCAGCTACATTGATTTACTTAGTTTAAGAAGGCAAACTTGTTACAAATCAATGATCATTTTAACAATTACCAGTCATTCAACAAAATGAAAAAAAAGATCTTATCATAGCTAATTTCATATTTCAAAGCTCCAGACCAAACAATAAAGCTACATTACCGAGCTTTACACTGAATGACAGAAAATAAAAAAGCACTTTCCAGTGCAAAAGCTATTCTACCCTTTTGTTTTACCACTGAGTCCCACTATGAATACAAAGCAACCTGCCTAATGCATACTCATAAAAATCTTAGTTATTGATGGCTATTGATTTGATCCCTTTTTTACACCAAAAGCACTAATAATGATTTGTTTAGATCAAACGATCAATCCAATAAAGCCAGTTAACTTGTAATTATAAAGGAAGATTTTAACAGTTTTCATTGGTTTCATTTTGACTCTGCTTTTTAGTGGCAAATCAGACTGATATGCATCATGGCAGATTTTTGAAAGGTTGCAATTTTAGGAAATTTGAAGTCCAGTTGGGGGAGCAGGTCCCCACTCGCCCATCCTCGAGGTCAAGCAAAGATAGAGTGTAGTCTCAACAACTTGTACCTACTCGTGCCTTACAAATATCATATATCAGATACATCCATTGTGCCACCTTGAATATCATTTAGATATCATGATAAATATAGAGCTGTAGTCTGTCAGATTGTCCACAGTGATTGAAAACTGGAGTTGTTCCATCACTGAGAGGAAGCCAAACTGCAGAGATTCTAGGAAGCAATCATCACTGCTATTTTCACACATTTATAGTCTAATACATATTTGTCTCTTTTGATTAACCAACCAGATAAAGCTCATGATGTTTATGAAGGTCAACTGTAGCTCTTTTTTATATACCAGTGCTGAGCTTATCAAGTTGGAGAACACATACAAAAGGGTACAATACATATTGTCTTTGCTTTTTTTCTTCAGATTATAAAAGATAAATCAAAGGAAAATTCTATAAAAAAGAGAGCACAAGAGATGCAGGTTGGTGTTTGTTACCCGCTTGAGTCAGGGTCAAACATGGTGCTCATATAATTCTATAGTTCAACGCCTAAACTGTCAACAACTGATCAGTATAATTTTACTCAACACATCTAAATCTGTCACATAAACTGAGTACAATTAAATGAAACAGCTTTCAGGTCCTGTGTTAGAAAGCAGATTGTCAGACATCAGCCAAATCACATTCTGAAAGATGAGCCAGCTGTTGGTGATCCATAACTGGCTGTTAGGGAATGTCATCGTCAGCTCCTATCTTGTTTTGTGGGCTCACAATCAGGTTTTTACACCCAAAGACTCTGTAATGTCCTGAGGGAGAGGATCACAACAGCTGTGGCTGATAAGAAACCGGAAGATAAGTGGAGAGTTTGTGGTTCATCAACCACAAGCTTGATTAGGCAAGAAACAAGGGCAGAAGCAGGGTGAATGCCAATCCATCACACTTACAGGTAAAAAAAAAACACTTTTTCTCAAAGAATCTGTTCTCTTGCCAAATTTTAGGTTTCTGTTTCATCAGTGTGTGTCCCTGGAGGCTTTGAAGGTGGTTATACTCTCTGATTGGTACCCTGAGCTCATTTTCACTTCCATTACAAGTCCATCAATGTGAGGCAGGGGCTTGATGAAAGGCCCTCTGCAGACAATTGATCTCAGTAATGATGAAGAGGAGGGGGAAGAGAGACATGCCACTCCTTCTCCATGGGATTTTCTCTGAGGGAGTCACAGCACTGCAGTTTGATGGGCTAGTTGGATGTATCGCGTGATGGATCGTTTCTAAAATGATCTTGAAAAATGGTATGGCCTGCAATGCCAATTAGGCAGACAGGCTGCAAAAGGAGTCTTTCCCCCAAGCTAATTCATTACACTTTCTCTCCAAGCTCCATCTACTTTATGCGCTACAGTTCATTCAGAGCACTACAGCAGGATAAAACATTGTAAATTGTGTTTCTTTTCTGTCAATTTGAGTCAGGCGCGGCCTTAATAGGGATTCTGTAATTGGCCTGTTTTGCATTTCATCTCCAAGGATATGTTATTCACACGCCTGCATTCTCAAAGCTGAACTGTTTCAATTTGGAGCTGATTGCGCCTCCAACACAAGAAGAAAAACGCCTGCCCTCACCTCCTATGGGGTTTTGCTAAACCACTTATTTCAAACTCAACTGGATTATAGACTAAAGAGAGAAGCTGGAATGCTTGCTTCTCCTGCATAATGGAGCTGTGGCACCCTGGGAGCCATCGCCCGGCTGGTAGTTGAACTCATGCTTTCCACTGGACATGTAAACCACAAGCATATTAGAGGAAATCCATGTTTGTTTATTCAAACGGGGGCTCCAGTGGTCCCTCCCTGTAATGTGTCCTCCAGAACATCTCCAGAGATCCTCCTGTTATCCATACTGCAGTTATACGTCTCTGGGTTCACATTTACTTTCCCTAGAAAGGAGCATGTGAAGCAGGCCTAGAGGAGAAGCAGCAGGGTTACAAATGTGTGAAGTTCAGTCAAAGGTTTGTTTTATGTTTTCAGTACTGCCCTCAAGACTTTATTCTGAAAGGAAAAAAGGAAATCTCAATGTGAAAGTGCAGCATGAGGAATGCAAATGAAACAGCCTCAGAGCAGCAGCGAATGGATGTGGTACTGGAATATCAATCCTCAAATCTCAACAATGTGATCAGCTTTAGTAACTAAGATTTTTAGCAGGGCTGTAAGAAAAATGTTGCCACCAGTATACTGTTTTATTTTAAGTGCGACACTATGTTCTTTATAGTACAATAATGATATTTTATTAGTTAACAATTTACAATTAAACATTGCATTTCTTTTTTACAGTATTTCAGTCAGCAGCCAATAGGAGGTGGCTGACATTTGACCCGTCATCTCTCCATTGCATTTATGCTTATTGTCCCATCACTGGGGCAGATATCAGTAGTGATCAAAGATGCAGTCACCATGCTTTATTTAAATGACTCTGATCAAGGGTTTTCCAAAAGCCCCAGCTGCCAGCCAAACACCAGACTACACATGCAGTTACAGCTTGTTGCATATTCATATTGTTGACCTAATTCTCAAATTTTGTGATGCAGCTTGGGTCAAAAAGCAAAATATATGATATTTATTTATTTCATTCATTTATTCAGTTCATTTATTTAGACCATTAAAGTTCAGGATTCCAGAGGATATGCGTCTGTTGAGGATAAAAATGTTATAACTGTATAGCAACTTATGAAAATGTGAATAGTGAATTTGCTTTTTTTAAATTTGCATGTTACATACAAGGTTAACAAAGGGCAATAAGTTACGATTAGTTCTTCAGGTGTTCTTCAACTGCAAGAAAATATTAAAAATATATACAGAGATTGAATAATTCAAAGTGAAATTTGATTGTTGTCTTAGGAATATGAAATAATTACAATTATTTATAGTATTTATTTGTTTGGGTCTGCATTAGATACTACCAAAGTAGCAACTTCTCTTCCTGGGGTCCACACATTAAGTTACAATCCACACATCACTATTCAAAAGGTTCTTCCAAAAAACACAGGGAAATAAGTAATGTAGAAAGGGAAAAAAGCAATTTTGACAAACCTTTAGTTAAAACAGCAATAAAAAAGGCAAAATTAACTTACTGATAGTCCTAAAGAAAGTATCTCAGATGCCCATAGACCTGGATATGTCAATCTCAAACAATTCTATAAATGAATATCTCCAAATAAAACAGGGTTGACAAAACAACAGCTTGCATTTATTCTTAAACATTAGGGGTGTGACGAAATTTCGTGCCACGAAATTTTGCGAAATAAAAAATGACAAAATTAAATTCAAAGACGCACGAAATAAAAGCACGAGATAAAAAACACAAAGGGGCAGATGCACCACTGAGACTGGTGATTTTTTACCCTCCTCACCTACCGTAGCAAAACACTTGCTTCAATATGGAGACGAAGTCGAGGAATAAGCTGACGCTCCTTCATTAAATAAATCGGTTGTGTGGACCTATTTTGGCTTCCCATGTAAAAGACGAGAGAACGGTGAAAAGATTGCGGACAAAACAACAACCGTGTGCAAAATATGCCGCTACAGTTCACCGTATACTGCGCCGAGTACAACTACCAACTACTTTGAACTGGAAACAGGCAGCAACTGTATGTTTGTGTAAGTCTGCATAGAAAACAATATTTGATTTTTGCATCTACTGTTGAGTTGACAGAATTTGATCAAAGTTGAAGAAAAGGAGTGTATGCACTGTTACAGGCTAAATATTATAGTTCACAGTTCAGACATTTATAGGTCTAAACTGCAGCTCTGAGGACTGCTATTTGTTTTCCTTTTCATTCAAGAATGTAGTTATCCTGATTGTTACAACAACAAAGCACTTTTTATTGAGATTTTATGTTTGTATTTGCACTGTAGTCTAAATAAAGGGGAAAAAAGTACAATTTTTTTATTCAAAGATCATTTATTTTGTACTGATGCAGCAATATTTTTTGTATGTCTGCATTAGGAAGAAAATAAAGAAAATGAGATTTTTGCACAACTACCTACTGTTGGAGATTTTCCTTCATCTTTATTTTGTATCGTGAGCCTTGTGTCATATTTCGTTTAGTTTCGTGAGTTGACCATTTCATTAAATCCCTATTAAACATAATAACAATATTCTGCATTTCATGGTATGTCTTTAACTAATGCAAGCAACAGACTTTTTAGATGATCTGTTAACTTGAGATTTTCCATCAAAGTCTTTTTAAAGCATTTGTTGCATAGTAAAACTGAAATGTTTGATGATTCATGCACTCTTGATTATCATATTTGCTCTGTTTAGCTGATTTAATAGACTTAACTAATTTCAGCATGTCATTGATTTTGTTAATTCCTGAGAATACACACGTGTAATTCATATATTACCACACCGTGCCCTCAGTTGTCCTTACTGTTAGAGCTTTGAGGGCTTTTCTCTCAGCACTGCTAGCAAAAAGTCTGATTGGGGCATCATCAGGACAAATTAATAACTAAGATGCTGCCATAAATCTTTTCTCTTCTTTTGTAGCTGGTGTCAGTATGTGCTGTGTCTGCAGAGAGTCAGACACACATATCTGTTTGTCACTCAGCCTGCTATGAGTATAAATGGAGCAGTGCCATGTTGTCAGCATCAGCACACTCAGGCCTTTAGAGGTTTATACACAAAAACCTGAAAAACAAAAACCAGGCCTGAACAAGTCGGTCTCATCACTGCAGGAGGAAAACATGCCATGCTGAATCAAAGGTGCAAAAACTGGCACAGAAAGAAGCTCAGGGGGAAAAACGAACAAGTGCAGTTCTGGCTGGGAAACTGGCACCGTGCCCTTTAATATAACACTTATTCTGGATGACTGTTTCCCTCCATTTAGTCCTCCCAGTTCTCTTTGAGCTGGTGTCTGGTAAGCCCATACTCGGGCCAGAGAGGGGACTGAGAGCCCGTAGAAGAGCCTCATAAATCCAGACTGGATCCCCCTGAAGCTGTGATTGAGATGTATTAACACTGCTCAGCGAGCCTCTGCGGTAAAGTCTGCACAAAGACCAGCCCGGGGCCTCTCAGAACACTTCAGTCCACTTTGGTTCTTTGTAGACTTTCTGCTCACCTGCTTTGATTAAAAAGTAGCCACAGGATCTTCGTCTCTCCTCTGAGTTTAAGGATGGAAGGTGCATGTTGAAACCTTGTGTGTGAGATTTGAAGAGGATGATAACATCCATCTATCCCACGAGTTCATGTGAAGTTCAGATGAAAGAATTCGACTTTGAGCTAAAGGAGGGAGTACTAATTTTGGACAGCTGCTGACTTTAAATAACCCTCATATTCTTCTGAAGTGAGGTTTATATGTAAGCTCTTTTTTATGAGTTCCTACCTTTTTCCACTGAAATACGAGATGAGCATTTTTTTCATTTCTGCTCCCTCATTCACTAAAACTGTTTTAAAGTTGTTGTAATGCGAGACTGTTCAGTTTTGTTGCCGTCCAAAATAGTCTATTACTGTATTTTAATACCCTAACTAGAAAAGCACTCGGAGAGCGCAGATCTCCGCCAACGCCACAGTCCTCACCCATATTGTGATTTTTACCATAAATATTACTCCCACCTTTATTTCATCTAAATATTTAGATTCCTTGACCATGAAAACATACCATTAGCAATCGGTTTCCTAATGATATCTATTTTAGTTCAATAGTTGTTCACCAAAATCACATTGTTCGTCATGGTGGATCCGGATGCTGATCCGGATCAACACCAAAATTGAATCACTTCTAACTTTTTCCATGCTGAACATTTCCTGAAAATTTCATCAAAATCCATTCATTTTTGAGTTATTTTTTTCACAGACAGACAAACAGACTCTCCCGAAAACATAACCTCCTTGGCGGAGGTAAAATGACCTTGACAGTATTTTTTGCACCAATATTCAACACGCTAATACTGAAAATCCGCAAGACTCCATGTCATTGACTTTGGTACAGTTAGGCAGATATTCACAGGTCAGACTTTCCTTGGCAGTAACTCATCAATGAAACACCGTAGTTACGAACCCACCCTTTGTTTTAATCACTGTAATGAAGGCTGTGAGTCAAGGAAAACACAAGAACATGTACAATTTCTTTAGAAACAATGTACACTCAGTTGCCAGTTTATTAGGCATACCCCTCAACAGCATGAACTGTATCAGCAAATCACATGGAATCAACCCAGTATACTGACGCATTGGGTTGGGTACTGTTAGGTTTATAACAATTCTGGTTCTGGCAATCTCAATAATGCACAGTCGAAAGAGATGTTTATGATCACCTCATTATATATTCATTAACACTGCATATTTTTTTTGATGACGTATTGACCCAAATAGTTATTAACAAACTTTTTTAATAATGACAAAAAAAATACAAATTGAAATTTGTCATTGATATTTTTGTTTCAGTAATTTATGAGCAACTTCTGATCAAACATGTTTGTAAAATAATCTGAAACCAGATTAAAATAAAAAATCGATGTCTTATCACTCTGCACTGACATCCCTTGTCCCTCCTCGTTCATTCCTACAGAACCAGAAGGTGGGAACAGAAAATCATGCCCCTTATCAATTCCTCACATTTGAAAACTTGGCACCAGTTCCAAAGTTTTGGTACCCAAGCTTATTTAGGCATGTACACGTGATCAAGATGACCTGACTGAGCCTTAGAATGATGAAATTGGTGATTTGAAGGTCCAGTGTGTAGAAATGGGCATTTTAGCATCATCTCGTGTTCAGATTTTGGAATAAGCCCATCCATCACATCATGAAGCGACGAGAGCAGGTGGAGACCAAAAAAGGTTGGGAACAGAGGGTCATTTAGAGCAGTTACCAGGTGAGGGTTTTTTCATTCATATTTGTAACTATTGTTTCAATAGATTATAAGTCAGTTAAGATGACACACGCCATCAAGGTAGATTTCTGGACCAGGGGCCAGACTTGTATTCAAAAACCGCATTTCACTCTTTTTGTCCCCAAAACCCACACATAGACAACATGGCGGATCATTATGTCGGCGTACATGAATGCAGCCCGCGGTAATTTTTTAACGCTTTTCTAACTAAATAAAAATAAAAGAAATGTTTTATGGGGTTGATTGTGCTCCTATTTTGACATACTTAACATACAAATATAAACATTATATTGTATATTTACCGTTTCTGTTTGGCGAAATGCTGCCAAATTCTACACACTGCACCTTTAAATGACTTTAAATGTGACATGGCTATCAGTGACAAAGAGTTTTGTCTAAATATGTAGAAACTTCTGATCTATGAGGCATTTCATGAACAACTGTCTCTTCATGGGGAAAATGCGGTATTGATGCCAGAGTGTAAGAGTTTTGCCAGAGTGGTTCAGGATCATGAAAAGGCAATAGTTAATCTAGTAATCATGAGCTAATACTAATTCAGAACAAAACTAAAGTTGAAACACATGGACTACAATGTTGAATGTTTTGACTGAGTGTGATGCCCAATCGGGTGCTCTAATTGGGCAAATGTGGGCCTACAGAAAGTAAAACTTTAAGAAAAACCTTGAAACTGTCGAGAGCTTCTTAATAAAAACATCCTTTGGTATGTGATGCACATTTTATTTCAACCAAAGCAAGACAAAATATTGCATTCTGACCACGTGCAGTGTTCAAAGGTGGAAACTTTTGATTTGTCTCCTATTAATTCAAAAGACTGCCTGTAGAGTATGTCAAACATGTACACGGCAACAACCTGTGAAATTGATAAATTTTATTGTTGGAACCATCAGGTACCAAAGGTTTGATGTCTTCCTGAGAACAATATTAGAATCTGACCAATTTATTTTTAATTGTGTTTATTCCAATTCACTAAACACATTAATTTAAAAACAAAACCAAAAAAAAATCACTCAACAAGAATTGAAATTATTTCCAAGTAAAACAGTCAGTTTTAAGGTTACATTATTTGTGAAATTGTTTTGCAGCCAGTGAGACTGAGACATTCATCATAACACACAAATTACTAAAGAAATGTGACATTGGAAAAAACACTGTGTCAAGACATTCCCAACACTGTTCTCAATAAATGTGAAAAACTGACCTACCCTTCACTTTTAACACATCTTTGAAAAAAATCCTGGATTCACATCAGGATGCAAATCCCCACCAAGATCTAATCAGCTCAACCAAGTGCCATGAAATTAACTGAAATCTCCAAAAGGTTTAGTTGAGAACTTGTTGAGTTATTAAGGAAAATGTGGGAAACTGACATTTAAATTTAAAGAAATCCTGCAACAGGTTCCTGGATGAGTATCCAGTTCTCGGATCACCACCAAAATCAAATCAATTCTTCCTTGTGTCACGATTAGCAATCACTTGGAATTTTATCTAATGTCATCAGTCAGGATTTGAGCTATCCTGTCCACAAGGAAACTAACATGATCTAATAAGGAAGCACAAAAAGGAACAGCCCTTGACCAACCATTAATTTGACATGAGTGTTTTTGACTTTCTGTATTTATGACAACGTATTTCCTGGTGTAATGTTACACAGCTTTAGCTATCTCACCCTGCCTTGAATCAAATACAATGTCTGCCTTAGTGGTTTACTCTCCCCTCCTCAATGTATGCAGACCTGTCTGTGACACCCTTGGCAGCTCTTTATATTAATGAGAAATCCTGACGGGATTGAAGCTGTGACCTTTTGATACCAAAGAACTGGATCACTTCTTAATCAGTGGAATATCCTCAAGAAATACAGAGGTGCTACAGGCTCGCTTCAGATCTCCCCAAAGCCTTTGACAGTCTGACCTTATATAAGAGTCTTTGTGTGATTGTATCTGCTTTGAATATTTCATACCAGTACACAGATCCTTATGCTGCTCTCTTGCCTCAAAGATGCACAACAGAGCGTGAAGATGATGATGGAAGTTTAAAACGTGGGGAGATTGTTTCCTAAAAAAATGTCCTCTGTTTACATGTAAGAACTCTCATTAACTCAGATGTTCATTTTACACAGCTGTATGTAAGCACAGCAAAGCTCATGCACTTTTTCATGTTCATTCTCATGTGTTTTAAAGTTTCATTTTATTGTGTTTGGCTTCATCTCGTTGTACATGGTCGTACAGCTTTTCTCCTGCACTCATATCCCCTGAAGTCTCCTTTCACACATGCAATCTGTAGATGACAACAGAAAGGTGAGGAAATCGATCTTATGCCCTTAAAGCAGGGGTGGTCGAGTTAATGATCACAGATGAGACATGTCTGTGCCCTTTGGCATTAAGGGATGACAACAGATAAAACCCAGTGGAAGAGAAGTATTGACAGCTTGGCCTGTTATGCTCTAAAATGAAGTTTAAATGATATAAGGTAAAGCATCTGAAATTGTTATGCCCTGATTCAGGCTAAGACTGTACTGTTTTAATACAGCAAGTGTCTGTAGCATCTTTTTTGCAATATCAGACTCTTAAATAAATAAAAATTGTTCCTATGGTGAACTTTAACCATCATATCCAACTATGCTGTGTAGTGTATGCTAACAAGGTTTGAAATGTCAGTTTTAGTTGTCATAATTTTATGAAGCTGGAACTATTATTTACAACAGACGCTCTTTGTGAGCTAATGCTAATGCTAACTACATTAAAGTAAATGTATATTATTTAAAACATGGTTGTGGTTTTATCCAATACAACAATTCATTAATAAAGAGTTTTGAGTATCTACTAAGTTCAGCTGTCATTCATTTAACAATTTTATGGGCTATATTGTGAGCAGAGTCCACTAGCATAACAGCAAGCCAGCTACTGGAGTATTTTCTGACTTACTGGCAGTGATATCATGGTTTTTCATCAGAGAAAATATGCCAAACATTGCAGAACAACTACTGAAGCCTCAAGAGAAAGATAAAACTTGAAATGAGGAGAGGTAGGTCTGAGGCCATACCGGGAAAAAAGACGAGGGGCAGGTTCGGTGATAGTAGGGCCAATTCCTGGACATTATGTTAAAACCAAAGTATCATCAAACGGTTGTGTTTCAATTTCTGATGTTTCAGGAACAGAAGGAAGACAATGATTTTAGAAACATCTACTATGGTGGATCGTGGATCAAGAAAGCAGAAACACATGTTGAGAGAGAAGTCGACCCCTTTTCTCATCCCCTTTGGATCTGAGGGATGAAAGTTAAACCTTTTAGATCCATTTACTCATTAGATATGCAAAGTTTTGTCATATGCATATGAAATGTATTTAAAAGCTTCTTCCGTGAATTTTGGTCATGGCACAATGAAGACATGGTAAGATATGGTGGAAAACCAATATCTCAATAAATTCTTAATGGATTTTCATGACGTTTTCAATGAGTGTTGGTCATGGCACAATGAGGACGTGTTTGTGTTTAGGCAGTTTCATTTTTCACAGTAACTCTCCTGACCATGTTGGAAATGCCTTGGACAAGGTTTGTGCTCTCTGGTTTATTGCTTGAATGAGAGCAATATTTCAGCAGCAAAATTTCATACTGTGAGTTTAACCGCAATTCTAACCTTCCCTTTTCCATTTTGTGTGATCAATATGTTTTGTTGTGACTTATCTGTCTCTCCTTAAGCCTTAAATTTGTTCAAGGGCAGCACCCCAGCAGCGCTTGGTAATTCAGCTGGCACCTCTCCAGCAGCTATGCCTCTCACATACCAACAGGGCTCCAATTCTCAAACCAAAACAAATGTTTTCAAAAGTTTTCTCCATACACTGAGTCAGAGGGGTCAGTTGGTCTTTTCAGAAAACATTCTCAGGGTGGAATATGTGCAGACATTTTTCAAAACTCTGCCAACAAAGTATCAAACAAGCAAACACGTCATAAATATTTCATAAGCAATCCCACGCAGCATTTAAAAGTTTTCAATATCAAGCCTGTACCATGATGAATGAGGTTGAATTGTTTGTTTTTGAGTGTGGAGGCATTGGAGGGAAACATGTTCATGAATAGGTGGAACTGATGGAGGTTCATTTTAGTTACAGTGACTCAGCACTCAAGATCCAGCTTGAATAACAACCAGCCTGCCAATTTTTGTCCAAGCTTAAATAGTGCTTTAAGATTCTCTAATAGAAAAGAAAAACATAACACTGAACTCATTTGTCCTTCCTTCATGTGTTTCCAGAGCAGAAGTTTCTGATAAAACACTTCTCAAAGCTTCTCTTCAATGTCAACACTCTCGAAACCGTCCTTGAATACTTGTTTGGTTCCAGATGGCATTACACAGCTGGACTGTCCGAGCCGTTTTATTTATTAGAGCTAAAGTGACGCGAGATCAAGCTTTTCTTTGATCAATGTCCAACCTATCGCCTCGGTCAGGGGACACTTGAAAGTCTCACGATTTGAAATATTACTGAGAAAAAAAGTCAGGGAAAGCTGTGTCTTTATCTCACACAAAGACCAGAGACATGCTGTAACACTGGCCAGCTATAGACGAATGAGTCCAAGACATAAGATTCATCACTAAAGGAGATCTTAAAACAGCCTTTTTCAATTATTGGTCATCATACTGAAACTGAGGACGTCTCATGGACAGCCATCCTCTCTGAAAATTCTGATTGTTGAGTTAAAAAAAAAAAAGCAGCTACTTTATGTCCTCAGAAAACTGTCAGTCAGCAAATATATCTAGTCAATCAATCGAACTTGGTGAACTATAGTAATTTTCTGATTGTCACTATGCTCAATTAAGATTAATTGAAGTTGTCTGGCTCAGAGAGCTTGTTTTTGATTAAAACGAGGTTGTAGCTCACAATGATTAAAACAAAGGGTGGGTTTGTAACTACGGTGCTTCATTGATGAGTTATTGCCTAGGAAAGTCTGATCTGTGAATATCTGTTTAACTCTACCAAAGTCAATGACATGGGTTGTGTCTGAAATGGCATACTAACGTACTACTCATACTAAGTGTGACGGCAAAATGAGTATGTAGTGCGTTCACATTAGATAGTATGAAAAGATTGAGTTTGCAAGAAATACCCGGATGTATACTATATCGGAAAAAATTTTAAGTATGTGAGGTGGGCATACTAGTCACACTCGAACACCCCATAATGCATTGCGAGCCCCATAATGCATTGCGCCACGCATTAAGACCGACCAAACCGCCCGGCATTCAGCTAATAATCAGCCACTGCAAACTTCACATTTTCAAAATAAACACATCTTTTATCTCCTTTTAGTTCATTAACGCTTTTGTAAATGGGCTCTTGTTTTGGAGCCGACCGGAAGTTTCTTCGATAGCATAATGGTGCGCATAACGGAATGTCCGAAATGTCAAAATGAAATTTGTATCCGTGCATTTTATGGCTCAAATGACCACATTTTGGTATTCTACGTGGTGACTTTCTCCCCTAAAATGCTCTCTGAACTCTCAAATGTGGCGAATCAACAGAGATATTTGATAGTCTGATGTGCTTCTGATTTTTGTTGTCGGAGGTTTGAAATGCATCATGGGAAACTTAGTAGTATACTACAGTGTGAACGGTTGGCATCCTAATCATACTAATAGTATGTAGTATATAGTATATACACATTCGGTATGTTGCATGTCGTACGTTAGTATGCCATTTCGGACACAGCCATGGAGTCTTGCGCACTTCCCATTCTTGTGACACTGTGCACACCGGATAATTTTGCTCACTAGACAGTTTGCGTGTGCACAGGAAGGTTGTGCATGTGCACAAGGAGCTTATGATTTTGTTTTTCTGCCAATGTGCCTTCAGGGGATCTGTATGAACCAGCAAGTGGAAGAAGAAAACATTAAGAAATGGTAACTGTATCACACAATAAATAGATTGAGATAAAAAATGAAATATTGTTGAGAATAATAAAACAAAGACAGCTCAAATATGGTTAAATATGGATGGATAAATCACTAGAACTACTCAATGTAAAGTGTAGCTCAGTGAAAAGCAAAATTAAAAAGGCAAGTCTTGAGTTCACCTTTAAAATACTGATGCTCTTCTCCATCCTCAGGACCATAAGCAATGCCTCACTGTGGGTCTTTTTCTGGACTGTTGGCACCACTAAAAAATGACACTTGAAAACCTGAGGCTTCTTACATGCTCATGTAATAAAAGCTATTACGGTACATTAGGAGCTTTAAAAACTAATAAAATAGTTTCAAAATCAGTTTTAACTCCTACAGTAAGTCGGTGCTGAGACTTTCAAACTGATGGAATGCGGGCTCTCTTTCTGGTCTTCATTTGCATCTTTGCAGCTGAGTTTCACAACAACTGAAGCTGGGACATATTCTCTGCTTCAGTTATTTCATTCAGCAAGTAATAAAAGCTTGAACAATAGTCTCTGCATTTGTTTGAGAGAGAAACTGTCACACTCTGGAAACGTCTGGTGTGCATGTTTGCTGTCATCTTCTCTGCCTGGCACAGTCACCATAAGTCTAACTTTTAGAAAAAAAAACTCTTAAAGGTTATTTCAGTGAAAGGACAATAGCAGGTAAACTTCAAAAAAACTATTTTCCGACAAGGGACACAATATAGTTCAACTAGGACTATTAAATATAAGTTTTTAGTATTTCTGGTTTGTTTCAGCTTTGCCAGCCGGGCCATTGGCTTGATTCTCGAAATGATATGAGTACTTATTATTGAGATTGCACTTCTTTCGTTTGATCATGTCACACATGCAATATTGTTTGTTCACCTAATGGTTGTTTTAATAACACTGCGCAAAGATTTTCTTTAATGCTTTACCCATTCACTGACACAAAAACAGCGTTGTTTCGATCTTAGATAAATGTGAAACCACCTCAACACTTTTGTGATCATAAATCATAAAGCAGTCAGTGGAAGGTGTTTGGCTTTTTCATGCCTGCAGTTGAGAGCTCGATCTGATTTTGTTTTTTGTTTTACTTAGAGTGAGTAATGGAAAAAACTTGAGATCCAGAATCATCAAATTATCATTAGTAAACAGGACTAGAAGAAACATGAATCAGAGCTTTTCATAAGATTTGGATGAGGCAGTATCATTTGTCTGTTCAGAATAGCATTGCACTGGGAGAATGCAGGACAAATTATAAAGTGGAAACTAAAGACTTGAAATGACTTGAAATAGTCAAAAAAATTCCCCTAATTTACAATATTTAAAACTCAAAAATTCTTAATTTGCTTTTTTATGTGTCTTAAGATAAGCTCAAATGCACACTTACATTATTGAGAGTTTAAATAAAAAACACTTCATAATGTAACCATGTGTCAGCTTGATCAGTTAAAGTAAGATGAACACTAATATGAAGGGCAGTAGAGAGAAAAGGTGACTTGCAGCCAGATGGTTTGTGGCCTGTTTTTCAGGTCAGCTTTTCTGTGTGGAGTTTATTTTCTCCCTGTGCAAAGTTTCTGTGAGTACTCCTGTTTTCTTGACCTTAACTTGAACATGTTTGTTAGGTTAATTGGTGACTAAACTGTGGGTTTATTTGTGTGTTAATGGTTGTTTGTCTCTCTGTTACCCTGCAATTTGCTCAAGATCAGTCCATGGTATACACCTATGCCAGCCCAGTGTCAGCATAGTTGGCTTCAGTCCATGTGACCTCAAAAGTGATTGCGATATAATTAATGGAGGATTTTGGCATGGATTTTCAGCACTAGATGGTAGTTTTAAAGACCTGGACACTCACATGGTGTTTTTAATCGCTCTGGTTGATTAGCCCAGTATAGGTTGAAAAATGGTGGGGCTATACTGACAGTTTATTTTTTATAAGTGGTAAAGAACACCTAAAAAGAGAACATGTCAAGAAGTACTACCACCACAGGTTTGACCATTTTTCAGGATCAGGGAGGTGCCATATGCTGACAGTCCTGAGAGGAGGTCTAATCTGTGTGGGTGACCAGGGCCCTTAATGAATAGAGATCAGTGTTCTAGTTAGAACTGTTTAGAACTTGTTTTGGTTGTGATTTTCAGGATAGATATGAGCAAATGAGTGGTATGGTGTTCCTGTCACGTAATCCAGTCTCTTACAATATGCAGCAATGGAGTGAACCACTTTTTTTTAAAAACACTTTTATTTTTTCTTTTGATCGTTGAAAGGGCAGCATAGTTAGCAGGTTAGCGCATGTGCCTCACAGCAAGAAGGCTGTGGGTCTAATTCCCAATTCAGTCAGTCTTTCTGTATGAACGGCACTCTGGCCTTCTTTCCACAGACCAAAAACATGCTAATTAGGTGAATTGGTGGCTCTAAATTACCCTTAGATAACCATTCACCCTCACACTCATACCTGTCTCTCTATGTGGCCCTGTGATCGGCTAGCGACTGTTTAAGGGTGTACCTCACCTCTCACCCAATAACAGCTGGAAAGGATAAGTGGTGTCGATAAAGGTTAGATGGATAGTTGAAGGATGCAGCATTTTGGTTTTGTGTAATGGACAGTTCTCGTGATAGCTGCCTGTCCTCATGTAGATTGCTTTTATTTCTCCCTTTTACTTGTTAAAAGCAGTTTTCTCTTCCAAACATGTTCATTTACTGACACATAACACAACTAAAGTAAAAGTGAAATGCATGACCGAAATAACTGCAGTTCACAAGCTCATATTAAGTATTGTATGCTGGTCTGTCTGATAAATATCTTATTGAGAACGGTTCATTTTTAGTTCCATCTTTCACTGACTGAACAAGAAAATGAAGTCAGGTATATCCTACTTACCATCCTCTCATTCTAAATGTGAGCCTCTGAGCTTATAAAGGCACTACCACGGCCTTTGGCAACCAAAAAATGCACTTCATCTTTTTGAATTCGGCTTTAAAATGACTCTTCCGTCTGAAAGCCTAAGCTTCTCTTTTGGTAAACGATAAAGATTTGTGCTATTCCAATGGAGCTGCTCCTTTTTGCTCTAATGTTAAATGTTTCTCCCAGCATTCGTTCATGTCTTGTTTAAAGTGAGCTGAAGGGTTGATTATTGTTTCTGTGCTCTCTTTGTCCTCCAGAGGAAGAACATCCACCTGCTGCTGAATGTGTTTGTGCTGGCAGCCTGGGGAGCCGTCCTGTTGGCCGGACGTTTTTACTGGATGGGAAACAAACCTCCAAACTTTTCCAACTCCGACAACCCGGCAGCCGACTCCCCCTCGATTCTCACAAGGACCCTGACATTTTTCTACCTGCCCGCCATCAACTTCTGGCTTCTCCTCTGTCCAGACACGCTGAGCTTTGATTGGTCAATGGACGCCCTGCCTCTGATCAGGAGCTTTGCAGACCTGAGAAACTTACATACGGCTGCCTTTTACCTTGGATTGTTCATGTTAGCGTGGTTCAGTTTGTGGACGCCTTCCACCGCTAAAGGAAAGGACACCAATGGGAAAGCCCATCATTACACTAATGGAAGGAACGGGAACAGTAATGGACACAGTTACCAGTTCAACAATCATGAACATTTGAACAATTCTCACACAGACACTCACAATAATAGTGCACAAAATGGTACCAAAAAGCACTATGAGATCAGGACTCCACTGCCCACCACTGAAAACGTGGTGGTGTTCTCTCTGGGTCTGCTGGCCATCCCTTTCCTCCCTGCCACAAACCTGTTTTTCTATGTGGGTTTTGTGATAGCAGAGAGAGTACTGTACATCCCCAGTATGGGTTTCTGCCTGCTGGTGGCAGTGGGGCTGAGGTCTCTGTATGTCCGTTTGAGACGCAGGTCCTCCAGGATGATTTTGATGTACTGCAGCGCTGCTCTGGTGCTTCTCTTTGGAGTTAAAACAGTCCTGAGGAACAGGGACTGGCAGAATGAGGAGATGCTCTACAGATCAGGGATTTATGTCAATCCTGCTAAAGGTAAGGTCTTAATTCATCTTATTTTCTGCTGTTACACAAACCATCCACAATGGCTTTGTGCGTTGGATCCAAACACATGCAAACATTCCTTGTCATTTTAATTCTACGTGTGTCATATATTAAAACTCTTGATGCTGTGAAGACTTTTGATTAACATGAAACATGACCACACAAAGAAAAGGAAAGCAGGGAGTTTATTTGTAATGAACATCTTACCTCACTGATATCTGTGATTAGAGATGATTGCAAAGCCCGTAACGAAATAGTTATTTTAAACAAAAGACATCACCCATCATTAGAAATGAAATGAAATGAAAAAAATATTCTAACATTGTTAATGGCCGTCATAGATGTTCAAATACAAAGCATTTCTTAAGTGGTCCCCTCTCTTGATTGGTTAAAAAACAAACTGAACAGCTGGAGACATGACTGGCTGACAAAATAAGGAAAGGAAATAAAAAGCAGCATTTGACCCTAGTTACTGGGAACCTACAGTATCAGAGTATTAGCATTAGCCACCTTACGCTGATCTCAACTAGTAATGATAAAAATACAATGAGATGATGTGGTATGGTATTATATAAAACATTACCAAAAATGATTGTAAAAAAATATCATTATATGATTCAAAACAAAATGACACAGTACCATGCTGCAAGATCATGCTATATGATATGATAAAATATGGGGATCCTCACTTTTATCAGAACACTATTGGTTTTGGCAGATAGTAGTTTAAACAGTTGATTGTTGGGTTGGCAGATAAGGAAATTCCTGCCATTGATTCCAGCTAACTTTATAGATTTACAACTTATCAGTAGTGATATCACCAGATTGTATTCATACACCCTAATGCCTCACCTTTTAGTCACCGAATGTGTGCATTTAAAAGCCAACTATATAATTTATTGGAGTTTAAATGTGTTTTTTTAATTGTTCCACAGCAGTTTCTAACACACATAAGCATCAGCATATATGATATAGGGAAATATTATACATCTTCCATCTATTAAAATACCTTCTAATATGATATGATATGATGTAGTTGGAAATAGTATGATAAAATTTAATATAACAGAGCAGTATATTACAATACAAGAACAGCACTTAGGAATTAGAACTGTGAACCGGTTTGACTTGAGAATTTAGACTTGTTAGAAGAATCTATATAATTTGCAATTCTATTTAAATACCTTTCACCTAGCTTGCCTTGAAAAACACTGTCACGCTAATGCAAAAGACACTGTGAACCAACAACAAATGAAAGATGGAAGCAGTGGGTCAAATCACAAAGTAGTTCCAGATATCAAGGCTTATATATCTACTTTAAAATCGAGTGGTATATCTAAAATATCTGATAATTTTGGATTGTCTGTGTTCTAAGCTGTCAAAAAATGGACAGGCCGAAGAAATTTTTCTTTTTGGTGTTTATTCCGAATTAATTTTTGTAAATATGGAACTATTCTTTGTCACAACCTCAAGTGCTCCATCACGTGTTAATGCAATTTTTTATGCATTTCACCCTGCCAAAGCAATTTTTTCACCACATTTGTTTGTATAAATAATGCCAAAGCTTTTCAATAATTGTTCTTTCTCTCTTCTAAGACATTGAATTATTCAGCATAAAGCTGTTTCAAATGTCTCCTATTGGTCAAACATCATTATCATCATCACATAAACTTGTTCTTTTATTAATTGACCTCAATCCCTCAAAAGCTTCATCTGACTTTACTCAATGCTAAATTCATTTCTAAATCATGTAACTTTACAGTCATCAGAGGGTCGTTGTATCTCTGAATAACACATCCTCCTCTATCAAACATTTATTCTGTGTAGATGCACCAGAGGCTCAAGTCTCACTTGGAAGAACTCCATGACCACTTTTAAATTGGCACCTTTAACAACAGATAAAATATTCAGTAGCCTTCAAATTCAAGGTCATCAGACATGGATTTCAGTCCAAAACCAAGCTGTCCAAGCTGCTGAGGAGAAAAAGCAGGAGAGGAGGAACTCTCAGGGCAACACGGGGACATGTTGTGTTAGCTAATTTCCCTTTCAGATTCGGCAGTGGAGCTGAGGCGTGACAGCTGTTTGTTTTGGCAGGCAGTCAGCCCCACAGAGCTGCAGCAATGTCCCCCACTCAAATTCAATATCACTTATATGAAATCTGAACAGAAAACATGCCCACTCGTTCACACAAGGATGCACACAAGTATCTTTAACCTATGAAAAAAAAGCTTAATGCATTATATTTTTCCTTGGCAGACAGCAAAGTCTTTGTCTGCATTTGCAGAGGTGTAATTGTAAACAACTAACTTTTGTTTTCTTGAAGGCTTGATTATCCAAAGTCATGTTAGAATATTCCATTTTAATACGGCTAATGAAGATACTGCAAAGAAAGAAAACAAAACAAAACACAGGCCACTGTATGTGGTACACCTTGCCAGTTTAGGATTGTAGCCGCCATTGCCAAAGCTTCCTTTAACTGTCTTGACATAGATTTAACCCTTTAACTACCAGCTCAGCTGTTTGGTAGAGGTCATCAATAAATTCAGGGACAGTTAATGTTTTATAAAAATAGAACAAATCAAATCACTGATATGATTCTGTCAACATTTCAGGGAACAGAGAAAATTACAAACAAGCCAAACCCCAGAAATTTTCTTAGTGTGGGGTTTTAAAGGTTTAAACAGTGAATATTTTATAATGTGATGACAAAAAATGCAAAAATATGTGGGACAAAATCCATCAGAAAAGGCAAAAACTTTTGTAAATAAAGTGGCAATCAGAAAAACTTAAAATAGACAATGCTGTGTTTGATACACCAACACATGTATGATGAATAACAGATTTTATCAGTCAGTGGTTCAGTATTTCAAAAAAATAATTATGGTAGTAAAAAAATGTTTAGCTTTTTGAACATTTAAATTCCAAACAAAGAGAAAATCTGTTATTTTGTTTTGTTTTTCAACGTATTTGATATTCCGGAATTTATCACTTCTGCCAAACAGTTGAGCTGTATGGAAGAGGAGTAGGGCCACTGAGAAAAAAAATGGAGTCAATTGTTTTTATATATATTTCTCTAAAGAAAAAAAAGTCAGACTTCTGGGAAAAAGTCAGAATTCTGACTTTTTCCCAGAAGTCTGACTTTTTTTTCTCAGAATTCTGACTTTTTTTTCTTAAGAGAAATATTAATTTAAAAAAATTGGACTTCATTTTGTTTTCTCAGTGGCCCTAATCCTCTTCTGTAGAGCTGTTAGTTCAAGGGTTAACAAAGAATGAAGTCTCATTCCTCTGAGATTGTTTGCCCAGGTGTAACAGTAAGATAAGTTTCACAGCACAGGGATCTGAGAGATGCCGAGGCACACCAAATCAAATCCTACATAATGTTGCTGTTGGTGAATACAGCCTAAAATATTTTTAAAATCTGATTAATGCTAATACATCCGCAAAATTGATCAGCCCCATCTACAATTTTCAATCCAATTTATTTTTCTTCTTGTCCACTCAACACCTCATCATTAATCTCCACACCCCACAGCCTCCACACAAAACGTGCAAAAGCTTTTAACAACCCTGTGTCACCTGTCACTTCCTTCCATTCAACTCTAATGCTGTTAGTTTTGCTTTGGCTCTGTGGTGGTCCTCTTTTCACAGACTCTGTCATAATGGCTGGTGGTTTTGGCACAGACCTCCCCCACTGTGCCATCTCTTTTTTTACCCTGAATGTCTCGGTGGGCCAGGTGCAGCAGAACAGCTTTTTCACTTCACAGATTAAAAACACTTAACTTGTGTCAGTGAATGTCTGTGAATGACAAAAGAAAATAATTACTTTCTAGAAATACATTCTCTTGCTGCAGCTTTTTTAGATTCTGGGTATGTTGTCTTTGAGAGGGTAAGAGGACATTTTCTTTTTATTAACCTTTTCTTTTGTGTCCTTACAGCATGGGGCAACCTGGGAAATGTCTTGAAAAGCCAGGGCAAGATGGAGGAGGCCGAGCAGGCGTATCGAAATGCCCTCTATTACCGCAGCAACATGGCTGACATGCTGTATAACCTGTAAGTGGGTTTTATTTTATTATTTTCTCTCCTATGCTGCATTTCTGCTGATGTCAAAGTGTGCCTGTGAGGTTTTAAACTGATATTCCTGCTTCCCTTTAAAGTGCATCTCCTCTCAGAGTTGGTTCAATGCCTTGAGTGTGTGTGAACAAATGAACCAGTTCTCCTTTTACATGAGTGTCCATTGATCAGAGCTGTTCTCTCAGAGGAAGTGCCGCCGTCTTGTCTTGTATTCTCCAGAGTGCAGTCTGTCTGACAGGGTTATTAATGATGCTGTTTTAGCCTGAGGGGGGAAACACAAAGCATCCTCGTCCTACCCTCAGTGTGCTCAGAAGTCTGTGGTTTGCTCACACTGAAATCTCCCTCCTCACTTTTATCAGCTGCATGTGTTCTTGTCTAATACGAAGTGCAGCGTCTCAACGGTAAACGTCTCCTCTTGTGGGTTTCTTAAGCTCTGAACAGTCTGCACCGCCTGTCCTTTTGTCTCTTCCAGCGGTTTGCTGCTACAGGAGAGCAACAAGTTCTCAGAGGCGCTCCACTATTATAAGCTGGCCATTGGGAGTCGGCCAACTCTGGCTTGTAAGTACAGCTCTTCTTTTTTATTGACAGTCTGAAGCTCTTGTGGTTGTGGCTGGGCTGTGTCCAGGCAACAGTGAACACAGATATGTGAGCTGAAAGGAAGATGTGGCAAAGGGCAGTGGGTCTAAGACCTTATTCAACATTTAACATAGCAGCCGGGTCAACTGAATAAGTGCATTAGGTCTAGTCATGTTTCCTCTGACTAGGCTTATTTTACCACATTCTTTTAAGGTCTACTTCACTACAGACTAGGTATCTTTTGTATCAGCATAGCTTAAGAAAAAGTGTCAAAAAGAAAGTGCTGTTAGTGCTCTATATGTAAGTATAAATGTGCTTTAATGCGGAAATGGTAAAAAAGGCTGATATCTCATACAAAAAAGCCCATCAATTTTCACAATATTTGTTTTAATCAGGCTGTGCTGATTGAACTAAATGCCTGAATTATCAATACAATCACTCAGTGCTTAACTCGATGATCACCCTCTGGATGTCAATAGATTATCTGCCTAATCATCCACTCATCGGCTACTTCCATGTCTCCATCATTCAAGAAAATTTTGTTAAATCCCCAAAACTTTGTTTTCAGCTCTTCAAGTCAAAAATATTCACACTGTGCTGAAGTCTGAGAATCAAAGCTTACAGCCTAGCTAAATTTGTCACAAACTCAATTAGTATTTACACTTTTCATGATTTAGGCTTTTCTTTCAAAAGACAGTCTTATTGGTCAACTTCCACAGTGATGAATATAAAAAAAAATTGAAAATAAAAAATGTAAACCAATTTAAAATAATGACATGATCTCTAAATTTGGACCATGTGATATTCACTTTTTATGTAAGATTTGTTTGTTTGTTTTTCTTCATTGTTTCTGTTTTCTTCTTAAAAACAGTGCCCTATGTGACAATATCCACACTATTTTGTGATATGTTTAATGTTGGTTTGGTAAAATGGGTGTTTGACAAAGGTCAATTCTTTATATATATTCAAATGTTATTTGATGGGTTGGAAATTTAGATTTTGGCAAAAACCTTGCTTAACTAATGTTGGATGTGAGGGACATTTGTTTGACCACAAATATTACAAAATTCCAACAGTTGTATAAAGTGGCTACATGAATGTTCTTAGATGCAATTCCTTTCAATTTAGACTTTTCACACTATTAAGCATGGATAGGAACAATAATCATTTTTTAAGTCCGTTAATACTTTCGTTGATTGGCGTAAATGAACACGGGTCATAAGTGAAAAAATGACATTGTGTAATACAGTCGTCTGTACATCAGGATGTGTAAAATATTGCTACTTTTATAGCTTTCTGTTGAACAAGCAGCTCTAATCACATAATTTGCTTTGGCCAGTTTCATTTACAGGTGATGGGTATCTGCCAAAAAGTATTTTGGATGGAATAATCTCTGTAAATGAGCCTCAGAATTTATAAAATATTATGTAGCAGTTTTAAATATTAAAATGTTTTTCAAACAAAAAATGGTCTTTTGTACAAAACAAGTTGATGAACCCTGCTACAGAGGTGATGTACAACACCAGGTTGTAGCTGCTCTTCGTGTTTAGACCTAAAACAAGAACAAACTGCAGTGGCGGGACAGACTCTGGATGTCGTAGTGCCTGCAAATTAAAGTGTTAAATTCTTTGTACATCAGATCCTGGGACTGAGGTGACTGATATCAGTGTAATCAATGCATGTATGTCAGAACTATTGCAATACATCCTCATTGAATCATGTTCTGTGTGTGAAATCAGTGTCCTGTAGTTTCCATGTTAAGTCACCATCTTCCTTTCTGGTATAAAACACCAAATTGTCATCTGCAGAAGGTGTACATCCTGATTGGTACAAATTGCTCACAGTCTGCACTGATCATGCTTAAACGAATCCCTGTTGTTCGAGGCATCAGTCAGTGACAGACAAGCACGGGATTCCTAAACGTCTCTTCCTGCTGTCCCTACATTAATTAGAGACCTAATCAAGATCTTGGTTAGACAAGAAAATTTCCATCCAACATGCAATTATTCAATCCTGGGCAGCTGATAACAAGGTTAATTAATTACCTCCAGCAGCAGCAGACACGTTGAAGGCAGATTTAGAGGGTGACAGCTGGAGCGTTTTTCAAGGTTACACCATCGCTCAGTGTCTAATTGGGAGCAAACTGTGGAAGAGGTTTGTTTTGTCTTTGTCTTTAACATCCAGAGCTGGCATTCCTTTGTGATAAAGCTCCATTGATTTTTGTCTCATTTGCACATTTACATCTTGCATCAAAAGATTGGATAAGAAAGCTGAGAAAATTGGAAAACTTTCCAATGTCTGTTGGTATTATAATTTTTTTTAAGTAAAGATGTCTAAAATGGATAAAATGATGGTGTTAGTTAAAAAGAAATCACAGCAGAGGAAAGAAAAGACTGAAGTTTGAGTATAAAAAGTACAAAAGTGAGGATTTGAGAAATAATTATGAAAGAGTTACAGGGTCAGACATGAGAAAGAAAACTAGTCATAGATGAAGCTGTACCATGTTAGGAATAATATTCAGTGACAGTTTCAGGTAAAGAAGTCAAACGTTAAGAGAAAACCTCCCATTTTAAAAATAAGGTAAAAATTGAGCCTTAAAGAGACTGTGAGGAGTTTCTAAGTAATTACAAAAAAAGTCTCACTTTTAGATATATGCCTGATCGAAATACACACTTTAAAATGAGTTTTATAGCATCAAAAAAGGTTATCTAAAAATGCTATTCCTTAGCCTTCCAGTCGGGTCGGACAGGGCTGGACTGGATACTCAACTTCAGGAACAAGACAATTAAAACTAGAGCAAATTTATATTATTTTATTATATATATATATTACACGTCTTAGAGCACCAGGCTGTAAGTAGTGATATATGGCCGGCTACAACTACGATAATAATTTTTCCAAAAATTGCTTGTTGTCACACATCAAAAACTACCGCTACGTAACTAGAAAGAGATACATTACCTGGTCGCTTTGCATCCTGTAAGTTGTTGAAAAAGAAGTCGTAAAGCAATGCAGAGTTCTGAGGAAGGTCCGGGCTACAACACAACAAACACACGCTTTGGCTTCAGTCACGTCTTTAGTGTGTTCCAGTTGTAGTCAGAAGTAGGAATTTCCGGGTTCCCAGTAGGAAACTGCAAATGGAACGTCCCCCAAATTCAGAATTTCCTACTGGGAACTCTGTGAAACCTCACCACCCCCGAATTGACAATGGAAGATGGATGTCCCCAGTGTGAACAGTTATTTAGCTCCTGTAATAATCAATTTATTTGCACTTCTGACTGGGGTGTGTCGCTCTAGATCAGCTGTATACATCGTATTGTTAGACTTATATTTACAAAAATGCTGCCACAGTGATAATCACATTCTTCATACAACAACATATGGCGTGCTAACAACAGCTAACAATAGCCTGGTAGATCGGCATTTTTTTTTCTGACTCCAACTGGAACGTCGATAAGTCAGAGATGATGTCACTCCCATTTCCGAGGTTACTGGAACGCAGCATTACGACAGTCGCCGCGCGTGCTCATGGGTAGCAGAATCTTTATGTCGCCGGTAATAGATTCTCCTCATAGCACCTTTAATTTTCGAGACTAACCCTTGAAACTCCAGGGCTTTTTTGGTTGCTATCTAGTGCATCTGGGTTTTTATTGTAATAATGAATTCAGAAACCTGAAACCTTTCAACCAGAATCAGGTGAAGGACGTCATATTTTTTTCCAGGGTAACCCAGGCTTTCAGAATATTTATACTGTAATGATGTCAGATTGATGTATTAAAAGTTGTTTGACCAGAGAGACAAAGCAAAAATCAAAACAACAATTAAATCTCACAAATTTTTTTGTGAAAATCACAGACAGGGATCAATGATGAACAAGCCATTACAAGTCCGGCCATGTTTTTTTAAAGCTTTGGCTGTTAGAACAGAAATAGAGTATATACAAAGACACTTATAGCGTCTACACATCACTTATTTTTTTTTGCCTCATTTAGTCATTTGTGACACTTTTGGAAACAATTTCTGTCTCAGTTGTTTCAAATGGCCTTATTATGTTACTCACTTTTCCTTTTTAATCTTCTGAGGACTCTTTTCTTTTGTTGACTCGGGAGAGGAATCGTAAATCAATTCCAGTTGAGCTCTGATAACAGCTCCCTAACAACTCCCTGGAGGAGTTATCAAATCTATCTTTAGTGTTTTGGTAAGCACAAGCACTTGTGACGGTGGTTGTGCTTACCAGTTACATTATCAGTTATTTCCACTTTGTCGTGCATGCTTGGCAAATAAGGGGCATAACACTCACAAATGATATCAGTAGTCAAAAATCATGGCAGACAGGGAGCAAAGTGTTCAAAATTGCAGTTAGTGGTAGCAACAGCAACTTGCAGCACTACATAAATATAGGGAGAGTCATGTGTTTGACAGAAACAACAAAGTAAGTATCAAATTCATCCCCCTCCCCTCATCATACCCCTGTGCCTTGACTTATGTTTTTAGAATTTCCGTTGATTCTGGGAAATATTGTAGTTTTTATATAATTACATCAGGGTCAAAACCTGCGGTAGCTCATTCTGTCAGGGAACAACAGGGTGGCCGGTTCAAGTCCCAGTGGATGCATACTGGGAAGTTTGTTTCGTGGTGAGGAGATGCAGGCTGACTTTTTGGGACACTGCAGCTGGTTGTGACTAGGCCTGGGTTAAAAAAAAATCAATTTAATCAATTTTAATCGATTTCCCTTTAAATGGTTCATAATCGATCCATAAAATCCAAAGATCGATCTTTTAATGTGTGTAGTTTTTTTCTTCATTGGACGGTCCTAGAAGCAACCTGCGGTATCAACCCTGCTAGTCTTGCGTTTAGCGCTGCTTTCCACTGAACAAGATCTGGTGAGATGTTACTGCAAGCAGTCAAAAAAGCATGGCAGAAGCGAGTAGCACTATATGGGCACCACCGGAGAGTTTAAAAGTTGATGTTTGGACATATTTCAGATTTAACAAGCATGAAAGAAAAGACAAGTTGGAAAAAAAATAAGTAACTTGCAGAATATGCATTAATGTATATCATTAATATGTGATTAATGTAACTGCTTTGGGTTCAGTTCTTAATGTGAAAACAGTTTTAATAATGTACCAGGTCAAAATGTCATTTACAGCATTTCGAATCGTGAATCAAATCGATTTGAGACCCCTTAATATCGAATCGAATCGATCCAGAAAATCTGAATTGATACCCAGCCCTAGTTGTGACAGTTGGTAAAGCAGCTGAAAGGTTGGTGTCCTTTGCCTCCAGATGTGGTTTTGAAGTTTAAACTCTGAAACTGTGAAAGCCTCGGTGTTAAAGGATTGCTAAAACCCACACACTTTATGTTTCTTACTATCTTTGACTGCCCTGCCCCGTTGACATTCATCTCCGTGTTTGTTTGACAGCGGCCTACTTGAACACAGGCATCATCCTGATGAACCAGGGTCGTCATGATGAGGCAAAGCGTACTTTCTTGACCTGCGCTGACATCCCAGATGAGAATCTGAAGGATCCTCACGCCCATAAGAGCTCCGTCACCAGCTGCCTGTACAACCTGGGAAAACTGCTGCATGAACAGGGACACCAAGAGGTAACTGTAGACACATACTACATGAAAGGAGAACAACCACAGATAAGGAAACACAACAACAAATGTAAATTTAGATACGTTTACTTGTACTTGCTCATTTGTCGTAGTTTAGTATGATTTATCTTTCCTTTTATATTTCTGTTCTGTTGAAATGCAGTCCAGTATGGAAAGGGGAAAAGTGCTGACTCTACACCTTAAACATAAAATGCACAGCTGTGCTTTAAAACAATGTTTCCCTGTGAATGTAATGTGCTTTTTCATATATCTGCAGACATATTCTTTACTTCAATTACCCAGAATGTGAATATGTGATTTCAGAGAGTTCTCCTGTATTGAGAACGTTCTGTAATGCCAAAACCAGAGTGAATTAAGATTAAATGCAGGCCATTCCCAAAAGAGCCTTTAGGGGACACTGAGAAAATACTCCTTTTTTTTACAGACATGTTCTGAAAGAGTCAGTGTCATCTGGGACACGGTGTTTTGTGCAGAATATCCTCAGGCTCTTTGTAACACGTTCACTCTCCTGTCTGTTTCCAAAGACCTACACCTAAAGAGCTTTACTGACTGATTTTCCATCACCGCACATTTATATTATCTACAAGCTCTGATGCTGCTGATTCAATCAGGACTGAAGCTGTGCCGCTGCAGATTCAATAAAGGCTTTTATAAATTGTTGGTATGCTGCAGAGAGAGAACCAACCCAAACAATAGCCTCAGAAACAGACATTTTAGTTTATTCTGCCAATAACACTTAAGGTAAATCACTGGAACTTCACCCAGCAATAGTATGAGTTTAGCTCTGGGACTGCATATACCGTAATCAGACTTTATTGAACGAATTCAGAAATCAATATTTATGACACAAGCACTCCCTCTATTGTAATCTGTCTTTACCGTGAAGGTGACATTTAGTCCTGCTTTTCTGATTTTTTTTTTTCTTTTTTTCTTTTTTTTTTTTTTTTATAAATATTGACAGTACTTGGAGTGGCTGGCATCACCACAAAATTGATATAGAATGTAACCAATGATAAATTGATAACCTCAAAAACAAAATAAACATCACAAAAAGTTTAAGTTAGGATGTCAATTTGAATCTATGATCACATAACCTCAAAGTAAACAGCAAAATCCTTACATTTGGAATACAAATTGCATTTAAACTTAATTTGTGCAACTAGGAGAGTACTAAAATGTACAATTACACAAACCCTGTTTTAAGTGCTAGACCTACACAACTTTTAACCTGAAAAATAATAATCAAGTCTCCAACTGTACCTGCACGTGTTCAGTAATGGCATCATCCATACAGATGTCTGACCCAAATGCAAGCAGTTAAAGTTTTTTTGGGTGCTATCAGCAGTTTTAACAAAACAACAAACAGGAAAAAAACCATGTAATCCCAGACAAAATGCATGCAGAGCTAGAATATAAGCTTAATGAAGAATAAATCATCAGATATGGAAGAGGATAAGCATTAACTCATTATTACCTTAATTTGAGAAGGAATTTCCTTTGCTTGTTTGACTGCTCAGAACCGCTAGATAACAGTGATCAACTCCAACAGCTGTTCAATTTGCCCATGAGTTTCACCATTAGAAATACAATTCCTACTGCTCTTCCTTTTTGCCTCCAGACATAGTTTTCCCTTACACTCAGTTTAATGGTAGTTTAGCTATGTTGATTTTCATAGAGGAACTTTGCCTCAGGAGTATGTCCATTCTTGTTTTCTTTACATCAAACTGGGACATGGTCTCATAAAGGGAACAAATGTAAGGTTTCCATCTCCTCTAATAACTGAGTTAAAGATCCCGTTCTTTACTCCTTTTCAACAGGTTAACGCTGGTTCTGGCTGTCCACTGTACAAATTTATTCATGTTTTTTGTCAGCAAACCCACTTAGATATTCAATGTCCACACAAGTAAACCCCACGGCTTCAGCTCTGCTTAAAACAAGCTGTTGTATGTTCATGATTAAAACACAGTGAACAGAGAAATATTAAATGTCTACTCAAGGTCTCCATAATCTTGAAGTTAATTTGCTACCATCTTTTAGGCATAGATGTAAGTTTATCTCTGTTTCCCGGGAGGCCAGTTTAAGGATTAAACTATGTCCATGCAAGATTTCCATTCAAATGTTCCTCTCCATATTTTATAAACTATAGATATTAATGTTAATATTAGATTGATCTTTCTATCAATGGTTGTTTTGATTTTACATCTGTAGTAATTCTCTTCATAAGCATATAGACACTAAGTCCCTCCTGAAAATGAGATAACACATCACATGTTTTGAACTCCTGTTTGCTCTGCCATGGCCACAGCCTCATCTGACTGCTTCATTTTTATTTCATTGTATCTTATTTCATAATTGTTCATTGTTTATCACAGAGAGATGCTCATTCATCTGGCTTCCCCTGAGAGGAGCAGAAATTAAATATGTTTACATCCACTGCACATCACTCAGGCGAAAATTGCTCCTCTCTTTGTAAAACAAGAAATGGGAAGGACTAAATGAAACAGAAAATCACCTGAACTGTCAAACCAATGTGTTTATATAAGTAGCAGCATCAGTTTGATAAACAAAGGGGAGGCCCGGCCTCTCTTTGCTCCAGGGAGAAAACACCGCTGCTCGACGAGGCACCAGAGTCAGTATGTGGCGTTGCTGCTGTTGTCCTAACAACCATGACACTGAGGATAGACCCTTTGCATATGACTGTGTATGAACCAGCCTCCCTGCGACCCCCAATTCCACGCCGTGTATTCACAGTGTTGGGCCCCCGGCTGTAGGGGAGGAATGGGCTGTTAGTTCAGCACCAGTTTCTCTTGAGGGGTCTCTACGCTCACTAATGCAAACATCCCCCACCTTTCCCCTGTGTTTGTTTCATTCACAGGAGGCCCTCACAGTGTTTAAAGAAGCAATACAGAAAATGCCAAGACAATTCGCCCCACAGAGCCTCTACAACATGATGGGTAAGAGCTGCTTTTGTTCCTAAAGATTAACATCTGCTGCTGTACAGACCACAGACACTGACAGACACTGGGACAGAGGGTCAAGGGTTATTTTAAGAGTATTTTGGAACAAATGGCTGCAATACATCATGAAATTACTGCTTTCCGTAGTTGTTCTGGGTCAGTGAAAACAAACAGTCAGTGTGTTTTTTCTGGACCAGCAGCCTCGTATCATAACCAAATGTAATGATGGACAAAGGATTCAAGTTTCCATCAGCAGAAGCATGGGCATTGAAGCACAGAGAAATGGAAGTGATGACCCAAGACCCCGCTGGAGGAAGGGGCCTCTATGCAGATTTGTGGCTTTTGTTTTGATTTGTCTCCCACCCAAAAGTCATAACTGTCACAGTGGAGGTTAAATTGGCTCGAAAAATTAGCAGAAACTTTTCTTGTTTGTGTCAATAAAAAAACCTAATATACCTAAAATGGTTACGATCATATGGCATATTATGGTTATTGAAATTTGAAGCCTTAAATCCCCAAAACTATGGCTGATTTCTGTGAGCAGACTGGTAAATCAGTGTTTGTGGCTCTCTAAAGGCAGACACAACTTAATGTTTTGTTTAGTGCTGAATGCACATTTGCAGATAATGCAGGTGTAACCCAAATTAATGACTTAAGATTATTTCCATGTATTAGTATCAGCACTGATGAAGACTTAAATAAACTGTAGAAGGCAAAAGACCTGCAACATTGTTGCTCCTAAAAGAGTATGTTTTTTTATTCAATTTTTGAGCCTTGCCTGGCTCTCCCTCAGGTTCCCTCAGTGCCCTACCATGTAAGATTTTTCATGACGCAGCACCTGAATTGATGTGTTTGTGCTTTCTGACATCATTAAACAAATTGCTGAATATCAGCATGTCAGATTTAGGCAAAAATCCAAATGTTGTGCATTCTTATTTTTTAAAAGTTCCAACATGATGCAAATTAACAAAGTAGCATATAATAAACTAATACAATAGCAGTTGATTTATCCCTGGTATATTGTTGGTGCATCATAGCATGCTAGGATCCACTCACTGTTGTAAATGATGCATTGTTCAGTCTCAGTTTATCAAAAAAGGTTTTTTAAAATGATGTTTGTTTCTTTCTCCACAGCTTATGTTGTGGAGTTTTTGTATGGAATTCAGTCAACACTGGACAGCAGAGCATGTGCCTTTATAAGACAGTACTGTTTTTAATGTCATGACACTAGACCTGGAGCTCGGGATATAAAACAACTACACCACCTAAACTGAACTGTACATGAATTTCTTGCAGTTTATAGCAGCACAACATCAAATGTTGTAGAGTTAATATTTGACAATTGCACAAACATTAAATCAGACAGTTTGTATAATGAACGTTTGGACTAAACAGAGAGTCAGAAAGTTATGTCAGAAAATTCAACAAGCATTTATTAAAGACCAAGAAAATTTACCATAATTATTAGAGTGTCATTTAAGCAGAAACAATATATTGTGGACATGTGCAGACGTTAAAAGTCAATCAACCAATCAATTGTTATTGGTAAAGTGCCGGTTATGAACAAGCGTTATTGAAAGACACTTTACAATAGAGCAGGTAAAAGCCATACTCTTTATTTTATAAATACACATATATGCACATGTAAAAATACTAATATAGTAGTGCATATGTTCAAGGCTTACAGTAACAGTGGCAAAAAAAATGTTAAGCATCTGAGATCTTGGAGTGGAGTCAGTCTCATGTTGAACAACCTTCAACCAAAGCTGTGTTTAGGAAGGGAGGAGGGCAGGGACTAAAGGACTAAATTAAGAACTGAAGGTAGTGACTAATTCATATTAACCTCATACTATTATTCTCTGCTAATCATACATTGAAAGGGGTTAGCCCTTTGAGATGTGGCTTCTTGTTTCAAGAGGATCCTCTGCTTTATATGGTTGTAAAGGTACTTATTATGTAGATGTAATCAATAAGAAACATGGAAAGAGAAATCAATCTAATATCACTATTACCATCTATAATGATAATGATGATATTGTGCGTTGGTGGAGCGTTGTGATACTGTGCTTGGTCAGTAAAGGGAGGGTTGCAGGGTCAAGCCCAGCTCACATAACATGTCCTTGGGCAAACACCTAACCCCAAGTTGCCCCCATCAGTAGAGTGTTTGGTTATGAAGGGGCTCGAAAGTGTCATGTAATACTGATGGATGCCTTTACACAGAAACTCCAACCATCAGTGAGTGAATGTTGGGGTGAATAGGTGTGAACAGGTGTGAATGGGTGGATGTGGCCTGTAGTGTAAAGTTCTTTTGAGCAGCCAAAGAGACTAGAAAAGCACTATGTAAGCTCAAGTAACTTTTACCATTGGCCCTATAAGGTAGAGAGGACTGATGTTAAGTAACACGACAGCATCTAGCTGAACTGCAATTATTCAACTGATTTAAAAATTAACATTGTTTTAAAAACGTGTTAGTCAGTCACAGAGCCAGTCAATCGGTCAGGTTAACCCGCAAACATGATGTTAAACTGACCTCACATCAAGTCGTCAAAGCACAACACGGACATTATATAGTTTCTATCATACCTCTGATTTAGGTTACACCTGTGACTGGTACATGACAAGCTTACAGTGTGGCATTTTGCCCAATGTCAAAGCAAAGTTTATCGAAACTCTATCGAAGTCTTTTTGTATTATTTCATTCAACAGAACTGTACAGGTGTTTGAGAAACTTATTTGAAATTTCCTTCACTGTTGAACATTGTTTTGACTAGACTTCTGTAAGGTTACAATATCTGGTTAATTTGTTTTGATTTTCTTTTTACCACAAGAACAGCTCACCTTGTTGGAGTACAGCTGGAGAACAGCTGCTCTCGGGCTCATTAGAGCTGCCTTCACTTTTACTTTTCCAGTTTTTTTTCCTCCTTCCTCCCTGTCATCCTGCTGTTTCCCATTCCCATCTTACACAAGCACCTCCTTCAACACCCACATGTAATCCTGGTATGTCTGTAATCTCTGCCATGCCACAGGTTTACTTATAAGTTAGCAGAATTCATTGTGACAGACCCACTGAGAAATTGTCAAAATGTTGCTGAAAGCTGCAGTAGCAGCTCTGCGCCTGTAACAGAGGCACTCAGCCATAAATCATGATTTCTGCAGCTTAGCCTTGTGTCCTTGCAGGACTGATTTGCACACTTGGCACACCCACTCGTTCAGAATTCCACTTTGCGTCTCCATGCAGCTCTCCTGCTGTTTGTCAGATGCCGTGGAGCACAGGCTCCTCTGCTTCATCACAGCAGGTCTGGGTGGTTATCTGCACCCTGCTGGTCTCACTCTGGGTCTTTCTGGTGGGATGAAGAAATGTTCCACTCTCAGGAGATGCTTTGCAGCTCCTTGGATTCAATGTTATTTCTAATTTCACAATGATGTTTGTGTCAAACTCTGGCAGAACTCTGCTGCTAATGAAGTATTAGAGCACAAGTATTCAAGCTTCTTTTAAGGTAGCAAATAAAAACAAGTAATCACACACCATCTTTTATTTATCCTAACGCTTAACTGACTTAAACTTCTGAGTGGTTGTTGAGGAATGCCTGAAATCCTGGTAATTTATTAGATACAGATGGACATAGCAACTTGTGTTGCATGTTGTTAGCTTGTCAGTCAGTCTTTGAGTTAGTGCAACTTTCTATCCATCTGTCAAGTGACTGTGTGATTCTACTGCAGGCCCAATCTCAATCATACTTTGAAAAATATTATTATAACTTTGCACAAATGTCTCTCCTGAATGAAGAATTGTCTGGATAGATCTCACAGGTCTTGAGCAAAGACCACAGTATTGGATCCTCATGCTCTTACCTAGAATGTGAATGTGATAAATCGTTATTATTAATTAAGCAACTTGATTTAGAAGGTTAAAGGCCAAATTTCTGTGATTGGGTGGTGACAAGTCTAGGGTCTACCTCTCCTCCAGCACCCCATCCCCACACCTACGAGCCCAAAATGGATAAAGTGATGTGGGTAATACAAAAGTAGACGGATGCATGATCCAAAAGTTATTTTCGTCATAATCATCCCAAGCTCGTTGAATCAGGAGGCATTGAACTGTCAGCCGGTGGTTCTGCTTTGTGTTAAATCCATTATATGTTTTTCTTTATTTTTAGTCCAGATAACAGCTTTGGTTTTCCTTGTAGATTTGTTTTAAGAATTTTCATAACACAGCTTTCCTTTACAAGCAGCCACTGTAGCTCAAATTAATGGCTGTTATTATTTACTTTGATTAATTAAATTACAACCAACCAACATAAAAAAGTCCATTTAAAGGATATCAGTAAAAATGTCTGGTAGGGATGGAGCAGTTTGGCAGTCTTTTTATTGTTTACTACTTTGTAGAAAACATGTAAAGCAAAATTTGGATATGAGACCCAATGAGCTTGATATTTGAGCCCAGAGCTCAAGCTGATTTTAGAGTGAAGGGGACTTTTGTGCAACGCTTGACAGAAACCCTTTAAAGAGTTTGAGATTTGACATTCACAAGCAAGGGATAAAGATAAAAATCCTTGATGCTGCCCTTTGGCGTGCAACTGAAAACTCCTTAAAGCAATAATAAGATATATTAACCATATTCATACTTCATGGGAAAACAACCCAAACATATATAGCACTGCTAGCTTTGGCCTTTCCCCATTGTGGAAGCTTAAAAATTCAGCTGGTTACAGTTTTATTCATTACCAGGGTCCTGTTTTTGTAATACAGTGTAGTTGTGGACCCGCTGTTGCAGCAGTAGGCCATTAACCAAATATTTTTTTTTTTGTCTGTAGTCAGGGGCTGGACCACCCCAACCAGAAAGATTTTGTTGTCCCTGCTTGCAGAGTCAGATATGTTTACAGCTGCGTCCAGAGCATAAAGTTTAATGATAGGTGCAGCGCAAGTTTAACTTTTACTTTGTCAGTCAAGCTTCACAGGGGAATATGCAAGGATGCAAACATTCATTAATAAGAAACACACTTTGACCTTCATTATTCCACAAATGGTAATTATACTGATTATTTTTATGTCTCTGTTTCCAAGTACCAAATGATATATTGCCCTGGTCTGGGGCCCAGTAGTGTTGGACCACTTTGGATTATGTGGTTAAAGTAGATAAAATGGCCATACAATGATAAAAAAGTACATTTGCCTTAATCTGATAAAGTGATCACTAAAATTAAACCTTTGGGTTAGAATGACTGATTCTTCTCCAACTCTTGTCAAGTTAAATCTAAACAACAACCTTGCTGCAGGAACATGATCTTTAGAAAATAATCTTCCTTTATTGCAACACTGGAGACTTTTATAGATGTTCTTATCTCTTCTTTTGCTGTTGACAGGAATATTTCTGATTTTGTTGCTGATATGTTTTGGATTTCCAGCTCTTAAATCTGAAACTGAGGGCTGCATGGATTGATAATATCTTAAAAATATATTCTTAAGTTTTACTTTACATCCTCTGGGAAAGTCTCAGGTTAGAAAATGTAGTTTTTTCATCCAAAAGACTTAACTGACATTTTCCATGCATGTTTTAAGAGGTATCTTTTACATCCTTATCGTGTGTTTGAAATCATTAAAACGGTCTCCGAGTTGTGATTGCGTGTGTCCCACCTGTGGCTTATCGCTGTTTCTGATTGAGGAAGTGATTAGTTTTGATCCCCGCTGAATTTAACTCTCAGTCCACTCTAATCCAAACACTATGTCCTGTCATTTAAAATCCAAACTATGTTACAAAGTTCTGGTGAGATTTTAACAACTGCATTACATTCAGGCTTGTTCTGAATGTTATAATAATGATTTTAACTGTGTTGTGTCCAATAACCAGCCCATGTTGTCAGATTCTTATAATAATACAAGTGTTATTGGACCGCTCTGAGAGGGAGGTTATTGTTTTTTCAGGTGTGAGCGAGCTGAGGTTAGGACGTGGTTTAGGAGGGCCGATGGTGTCACATGATTGTTTAATTTAGGAAGAATCCGAGTGTTATTGAATCAGTAACTTCCTGTTTTACATTTTTATATTCCAGAGATGGCCAGGGCTGGAGGTATTTATTTTGTTTTTGGGTTGTCCTCACATCCATCTGTCTGTTTATAAGTCCATTCATCAGGCACGTTAATGTGAGTGGGATTTCTCAATTTTAGCTGAAACTTCTAAAGGGGTGTCTAAGTTGACTGAAGGATGAATTTATTCGAGGTGGAGGTCCGATGTCAAGGTCACTTTGTCCTTTTCTTAAAGGTGCTATGAGGAGAATCTATTACCGGCGAAAAAAAGACTCTGCTACCCATGAGCACGCGCGGCAACTGTCGTAATGTTGCGTTCCAGTAACCTCGGAAATGGGAGTGACATCATCTCCGACTTATCAGTTGAAGTCAGAAAAAAACATGCCGATCTACCAGGCTATTGTTAGCTGTTGTTAGCACGCCCTGCGTTGCTGTTCACAAGTACCACAAGAATGTGATTATCACTATGGCAGCATTTTTGTAAATATAAGTCTAACAATACTATGTATACAGCTGATCTAGAGCGACACACCCCAGTCAGAAGTGCAAATAAATTGATCATTACAGGAGCTAAATAACTGTTCACACTGGGGGCATCCATCTTCGATTGGCAACTCGGGGGTAGCGAGGTTTCACAGAGTTCCCAGTAGGAAATTCAGACTTCGGGGGGCGTTCCAGCTGCAGTTTCCTACTCGGAACTCGGAAATTTCTACTTCTGACTACAACTAGAACGCACCACAAGACGTTACCGAAGCCAAAGCGTGTATTTGTTGTGTTGTAGCCCAGACCTTCCCCAGAACTCTTCATTGCTTTACAACTTATTTTTTCAACTACTTACAGGATGCAAAGTGACGAGGTAATGTATCTCTTTCTAGTTACGTAGCGGTAGTTTTTGATGTGTGACAACAAGCAATTTTTGGAAAAATTATCGTAGTTGTAGCCGGCTACATATCGCTACTTACAGCCCGGTGCTCTAAGACGTGTAATTTAAATAATAAAATAATATAAATTTGCTCTAGTTTTAATTTTCTTGTTCCTGAAGTTGAGTATCCAGGCCAGTCCAGCCCTGTCCGACCCGACTGGAAGGCTAAGGAATAGCATTTATAGATAACCTATTTTGATGTTATGAAAATCATCTTAAAGTGTGTATTTCGATCAGGCATATATCTAAAAGTGAGACTTTTTTGTAATTACTTAGAAACTCCTCACAGTCTCTTTAAATAGAGTGTAGAGTGTTAGTGTTAGTGTTAAGTAGAGTGTTAAGTAGAGTTAAAGAAAATAATCAGTTAAATAAGTTATCAATAACTGAAAGAGTTGTTAACAAATGTGGATGTTTTCATTCCTTCTGTTGCATGATTAGAATACCACATGCGGTGGTACAGAGCTGTTTACATCACTCAGACTGTAGAGCATAGTGTTAAACAGCAGTCAGTCAGCTTGCATTGATTGCTGATGCACAGAATACATGTATATTTATAATAATTTATTGATTATTAAAACACCAACAGGACCAAAATTCTTGGTTTAAGATTGCACAAGTTTTGGGATTGCACAAGTTTTAAAACCTGGATACTTTCCCCACTTTTGGGCTTAGATGTTCATTAAAACTCAGGCAGAATAGGCAAGAGATGAGTGATCTGTGCTGCAGGCTGCAGATAAAGAACTGTCACCACGAGGAACAAACACAGTCTAATGAGTGACTGAAAAATACATTCCAATGTATGAATAATGTTTGAAGTTTTGTTTTCATGTACAAAATGTAACGACATAAAAACTGTAGCAGTTTGCTTTCAAACTCTCCAAACCCACACTAGGTGCCTCAGATGCCATTAGAATACAAGCAGAGGTAATGAGAAATGTGTTGGTGCTGTCACTGTGTGCTGCTGTGTTTGTGTATGGGAAGCTTTAACAAGGAGAGGACAGACTGACCAACCAGCAAATTACTAAAATAAATATGTCACCAAAACATCACAACCATTTGTAGGCCAATGCTTCACCAGGCAAAGGTGCAAAACAAGAAGAAGGCTTATGAACCTGTTTCAATGTTATTTTTTTCCTTTACCTTGATACAAGTATTTTCGGGGTAGTGATACAGTACGAGACCTGGTCTGACCTCAAAGACATTTTCTTTCAGCTGAACAATGTGAGATGTGTGATTTCATAACCTCTGCACATTTTAACCCCTGACTGGACCCCCTCTGCTCCCACAGGAGAGGCCTACATGAGACTGAACAAACTGCCTGAAGCTGAACACTGGTACAGAGAGTCTCTGAGAGCCAAACCTGACCACATCCCTGCACATCTGACTTATGGGAAACTGCTGGCTACTACGGTAGGACCCATTTTGGTTTCAGTTGCTCAACCTTAAAGATGGGGTTGTGATTGACTCATTTACAGATCCCATGTGTTGTTTTATTTGCCCTTAGTGTGATTTACGTGTCTACTCCTTGTGATAGACTTCTTTGCACAAGACAAAAAGTCTGCTGTATCCAGACTTCTCTCTGTCCCCCTGTTTATGGTGCAAAAAGCTGCCTGAAATGCCCTATTCCCCTTTTCCCCAACTAGACCTATCAGTGGGACATCCTACTAATGCCTTGTTGCCAGTTTAACCCCAGTGGCTGTGTTTGGTAAGCCCAGTAAATGCTAATGGTAAATGGGCTTAAGAGCTTGTATGGCAATTTTCTAGTCTTTGCCTACTTCTTTTATCTCATATTTTATTTTTTCTCTTGTACAGCACTTTGTTTCAACTATGGTTGTTTTTTAAAGCGCTTAACAAATAAAGTTGGATTGGATTGGATTGGATTGGATTGGATACTCAAAGCAGCTTTACACCACAGGGCACACCTACCAGTTCACACTCATTCACTCTAATATTCACGCACTGATGGTTCAAGTTTCTATCAGCTTACACATTCATGTCCTTTCCTGCCCATTTACCCGCCACTGATGCAGCAGTGGGAGCAACTTGCCATGTGTCAGTTCAAACCTGTGACCTTCTGATTCACTACCAATCAGAAGGTTACCCAACACCTTAGTGCAGAATGTAGACCACAGATCAGCCGAGTCACTGACAACATGATGCTAGTGTTGAACTATTACTACCACAGAGGAGACCTGTCATCCAACCAGAGCATTCTTGGCTTTTGGGGGAATGGAGCCTTTCAGTGTTGTCTCAGATGGTATGAGAATTCAGTTGGATCAGGAGTGCTCACTATGCTAAAACTAAGAGGTTTTTGGATAATGATCTTGTAGTCTTTAAAACAGACTATATGAGCCTTAGTTAAGACAAAATTTGGGCTCTTGACAAAGCACCTTTTTTATGAGGTTCATCAAGAAGAAGGGCAACTAGGGATGGGAATCAAACATAAATCCAGTTGATTTTAATGGAAAAGCTGCATAAAAGGCACTGCAGTGGTTTAAGCAGTCACAATCAATGCCTCTTTGCTTGGATTCATTCTGCACAGACAGTATCACCATCACACCTCTGTTGTTCAGAGTAAATACAATTTTAAATTGAGTATATGAGGCAATCACTTAAAGTTTTTATGAATTAATGAGCTAAATTCAAGTTACAAATAGCCTGGTTTTTCAATAAGGTTTGATATTATCCATTAATACTTAAGTTGATAATCTGATTTTTAGTCGTGTGTGTCCCAGTCAAAGATACCTGTGATGTTCTATTTCAACAGATCTGAGATCTTCACAGCTGCCTCCTTCGTGTCTGACCTCAGGTCAACAAACTTTTCACTCGTCTGAACCTCTTCTCATTCTGAACCTGTGCTCCGTTACTTTTCTTCACTCACTTTTTATTGCTCTCTCTTTCATCACCACTGGCTTTCATCGGCTCGCTGCAGCTTTTACTGATGGTCGTAATGTTCTCCTGGAGCCTCTACGGTTAATCAATAGAGTGTGGGTGAGACAGTGAGGGGGAGATTGGAGGAGAGAAAGCCTTTAGAGATGGACGAGCGAGGGAGTTATGTTGTGCCTCTCAAGGTGTTTCTGTCTGACAAGGAAGTAAGACTTCTTAATTTAAACTTTTGTCCTTGCTGCCCTCTTTGGCCCCTATAGCTCCGTGCTGTGAAGAATTTCACTTTCTGAATGCTACAAAGAAATGAGTCTCCATCTGCAGCGTTTTCAGGACAGCAGAGATAACATCCCCTCAGAGTCACACAGCTGACCTGGGTTTGAATGACCAAAGAAACAAACGTCTGTGTGCAACACTCTCAGGGGCCTGAACATTTTCCCTGAGTCTCAAGTTTGCAAGGAGGTGGTCATGTGGTCAGGTCACGAAGTCATCCGTTACAGATCACCGCGAGATAGACATGCTCTGAGTCAAGCTGACTGGGAGGATTGGTTATCACTGAAGGACTGTCACTAGAGAAATAAACAAATTAGAAAAGAGTCGAAGAGAGGTTCAAAAGATGGGTGGAGGCCTCCAATTCAGCTGACCCCATCTCTTTACGGTCAAAGTCCTAATGATTTAAAAAGCTTTGTTTGGAAAAATGTAATCTCTTCTTTGGCAATAAAGTTAGATAGATATAGAACTTTTTGCAATGAATCAAACATAATGTAGAAAGACTAATAGCATAAAGCAATTTCAAGCCATGTTTGAACATGATTTTCCAGTTGTAGTCCTCTTGTTCTGTTTTCATTCAAAAGAAAAAAACTCAAAGATACTAACTCTAATTGATAATCGCTCAGAGAATGTAAATATACATCTACTGCAAGGGTGTCCAGGCATGTTGATATCATTATTAGTTAGACAGTTATCAAGCAAAAACAATCATTTGTTAATGGCAGCTATCTGCATCAACCCCAATTCTAATCAATTGTAAGTTGGGCCATTGCCAACATCTCCTGAAAATTTCAGCAAAAATCTGTCCAGTAGTTCTGTGGTATCTTGTGAACCAATGAACAGACAAACAACCAAACAGACCAACAAACAGACATAAAAAACAGAAAGCATTTGGAGAGCACAAACCTCCACCAAAGTAGCTTGGTCAGTGATCTGGAGGTTGCAGATTCAAGCCCAGCTCTGGACGACACATGGCGATGTGTCTTTGGACGAGACATTTAACCCCAAGTTGCTTCCACTGACGTGTCAGTGGTGTGTAAATGGGCATGAAAGGGTGTGAATGTGTTAGAGATACTGATGGATAACTAACACAGAAACTCTGAACCATCAGTGAGAGAATGTGCGAGCGAATGGGTGTGAATAGAAAGGTGTGACCTGTGGCGTAAAGTAGCTTTGAGTAGTCAAAAACCAGAAAGGCGATATATAAGATCAAGTCCATTTACTATTTACATATTGCTGTTACAACTAAAAGCAATAGTTCCATGATGAAGTTACCATCATAATATGATTTGTTGACCATGCAAACCCACACCTCGCACTCAGAATCATTTTGATGTCATTATTATTTAGACAGTTATTGAGCAAAAACAATCATTTGCTAATGGTGGTTATCTGGATTACCACCAAAATCTAATAATTTTAAGATCAAACCAAATCAAACTTTATTTATATAGCACTTTTCATACAAAAAATGTAGCACAGAATTCTTTACAAACAGACAGATGAATTAAATGATAAAAAAGATCCGAAAGATGGGCAACTGTCAGCATCTCCTGAAAATTACAGCAAAATCCATCCAATTCTTTTGCGTAATCTTGTTAGCGAACAGAAAAGCATACACTGGCAAAAATATAACCTCCTTTGTGGTAAAAAAAAAAAAAAAGTGTCCATACAACATTGTCGCAAACAGACTGTGTTTACTCTGCACAGTGTTTTTTTCAACCATGTCCATTATTCAACAATGTGTTTTGCATAATTTACACAGACTAAACACACAAAATCCACACATTCCCTTAGTTAATCAGAGTATTTGTAGATAATTATGCACTTCTTGTAAGAGCTGTATGAAGGTGAAAGCTGAAGCACAATTTTAGCTCAAGAATACTAGAACAAGCTGTGCCTTCAAATAGAGCTCTGTGTCACACTTGGTTGATTTTTACATCAAACTTGCAGTCAGTTTAAAATACAGTTTAGCTGACCCCCTCATGGAAAGATGCTTGTTAAACTGACATGTATCCCCTCCTGCACAGAAGTCGCTGGACATTAGGAAATATCTGAAAGCGAGGAGAGTCTGGCAGAAGAACAGAAATCTTTAGAGGAGTGTTTAGACTTCCCAAAGCACACTTGGGAAAGGAATCAGCGGGTCGTGACCAGGAACTCGTTTTATTTAAGAAAGTGTTATTGATTTTGCAGGAAAGTACGGATCAAACCTGCAGGGATGAATGTCTGTTGAGCTATGATGGATGATGGAGGGGTTTAGAGCCCCCATGATCCTTTGAGGCCAAATAACGCCATCAGAGAATGAAAGTTTGGAAACACTAGGAGCAACTCTCTCCTCCCTAGCCTCTTAATTTATTTTCCTTTCTTTGTCTCCTTCACTGACTATTCAGCCAATCAGGACTCAGTTCAGGGTGGTGCTCTTATTGGATTCTCTACCAAGTTAATAGTGCTTGTTATATTTAAATCAGCTGTAGTTGTTAAGATTGCACAGGTATTGTTAACTTTGTGGATTATATTTAATGAAAGGACTTGGTTTGGAGTGTCAGGGTGGTGCAACCGGTAGTCCAAGTGCCTCACAGCAAAAAGGATGTTGGTTTTATCCCAGCAATCTTCTTGTTAGTTATAACTTGGCAATTGGGTGATGATTGGAACATCTGGGCTTGGTTAATCACACTTGTTAATGGAACTAGTCTCCACATGATGAAGGATTGTGAGGGCAAATAGTGCAAAAAACAACTGAACAACAATTCTGTCTGGTGCAATAGCAGGTACTAAAAATTAGGTTATAAAAATAGGGAGACAGATGGGAGTCTATCCCATCTGTCATTAGGCGTGAGGTGGGGTACACCGTGAACCAGTCACCAGTCGATTGAAGAGCCATGTAGAGAGGCGGCCAACCATTCAGGCTCACACTCATACCTAAGATCAATTTAGCTTCACCAGGTAACCTAATGAGCATGTTGTTGGTCTGAGGGAGGAACCTGGATCGTCTTGAGAGAACCCATGCATCGCATGCATGGAAGAACATGCAAACACATACACTGCCTGTGCCACTATGCTGCCCAGCTGAAGCCTTATTTTTCATCATATGTATAAATGTATGTATCATTTTCAAGAGGGTCTTCTCTATATGTTGTAAAAGGAATTTATTGCGGAGGTGTAATCAATAACAAACATGGATAGAGAGGTCATTCGAATATTGACGTCAACATCTGTTCTAATCTGATATAGATCTGATTATATCTGATTATAAACCTGGAGAGGACTGAGGTTGATTTATCTAGCAGCATATAATTGATTTGCCATTAAATTGGGTTTAACTGTCTATGGCCGGGAACACACATAGATTATTGGGCTGTTTTTGTCCCAACTTTCCCCCTTCCTGACAAAGGACGGCCAATGATTGATTATCTTCAGTCTTATAAGATTATCCTTAAAGATTATCCTGTGGTCTGAGGTGTGTTGAGAGTGAGTTTGTCCCAGTAATCGACTCCGAAACCGGTCAGGACTAACAACTGTAAATAACAATCATGTTCCATATTTACAACCATAAATGTTTAGGGGGAAAGCCGACGAATCCCAATTCATGACTCCATGAACTGCGACATGGAACTGAATGTAGCCAATCAAGAAGTAAGCTTACTGAGGAACAAGGAAGCTGGCATAAATAAAAACAAGTATGTGAGGATCAGCTCACATCTTCACATAGTCTTTAGGAATTTTCCAGTCTTTTCTTTTATTTATTTCCAATTTTCCGTTCAAAAAAGTCCAAAGACCACCATCATTCACTCTTCTTGTATGTCCTCTCCAATGTTGCCTGTTGTGTTTTCTGGTTGTTGCAAGTAACAATGTTTATGGTTGTTGCTATGCTTCTTCTTTTGCCCGTTTTTGTTAGATCACGTTTGATTGTGCAAGATTTCTGTCTTTGAGGACGAGATTCTAGATCAGTGGTGGGACAGAATGGTAATGTGTGTGGTGTGTTGTGTTGATACTATCGGAGCACACCACACACAGTACGATCAAAACTGTTCAATGCCTGATTTTTTTGTGGAGGAGGTCTCCAACAGATAAAAAATCTCTTCAGATTAAGAAAATCTTCATGTGTGTACCTCTCTATAAAGTATGAACTTATGTCAAATTGTGTTATTTTTGTTAATGGTGGATGTAGGACAAAGCACTTGGAGTCCAGTCCACAGCAGCAGGTCATTCATATTTGTTTGTCAAGGTCATACAAGTAATTGTGTGCTGTTGAAGGGACCACCATGAATTTAAATGTGTATATCTCTCTGAAGTTAAATCAGAAACGGCAATGATTATTGGATGGGGGTAAAGGAAAGATCAGATATTTGTAACTGTCATAACTGAAGCTCTGTAGGTCCATTCAGGCAAGACCTTCTCTCATTGAAAATGGTGCTTTATAATATATAAAACAAGGATTAAAAGCTGAGAGTTAAACAAATTCAAAATGTATTTAAAACCAGAATGCTAATATTCTTCTTTCACTATTTTAGCAGACTGCAAATGGACTTAAATTTGTTTTGTACTGTTTTTTAGTCATCTTTATATGTGCTTTTTCACCACAGGCCACACTTAACTTTTGGGACCAATTTGCACATCCTATTGAGCACTGACATTTTGAAGTTTTATTCAGTTCGGTGAAAGGATAATAACATATATAAATAGAAAAACTGTGTTACTTATTCTTGCTGGGCATGCAACAATGAAAACCGAGCCAGTTTTTATGGGGTTTTTTTTAGAGAAATGTACATCAAGTTGTGTGTTTATACTTTCAATAAGCTTTTTCAGTTGAATTATTTTAAACAACTTTATCTCTTTTCCCATTGTTCAAAAAACTCTCATCTCATTTGAAACTTTAGTATGTATGATGTAAAAGCTTGCTGTTGAGATGTAAATTTAAAGCACTCAGTGTAGGCTTTAGTTGTGCCTATTGCCCCTGGTTTTGAAGACAACTGAGTTGCAGCATGGTCAGACTATAGCATGTGGCTTATCCAGCAGCCTCAGGATAATTCTCCCACTCTGCCTATGCTCTCCCTGTTGCACTGATTTAAGAGAAGACTCTTCAGATACTGTCAGGGGATTATAAGTTCAGAAGTGCAGAGACTGTGGAATAAGTTTTGTCTAGGAGGTCAGAGATGGGTGAGAGGAGGGAGATGGAGCTGAGTTTGGTGCATACCGACGACACAGAGCTTCTCCAATATGAGTATGAACCAAAGAGAAAGAAAAGGTTAATAAAACAGATCAGTATCTCTCTCTCCTGCTGCACTGACCCCTTCACACCTCTGCTGACGCCCCATGAGATCAGGATGTGTTTCAGGCTCCCTCTACACGCCGCAGGTCAAGGTTAAACGTGGCCACCTTGATGCTTTTATTGGATTCCATCATCATCTTGTCATTTCCTCTGCTAATACAGTGCAGGCTGCATTCATAATCACCTCTCTATCCACAAAGCTGAGCACCATCTGCAGTTTATCTGACAATTTTTAGGAGATTTAAAGTTTGGAAGCAGGCGTCAGTAAGCTCAACATGTGTGTGACAAAAGGCGGATGTGATATTAACGCAATGAGCTGAGCAGGATCTGCAAAAGATGAAGATTATGAAAAATCCTGGTTGGAAGGACATTTTGAGTTTTACTAAGGCATCCCTCTTCATAACTGGCATGCATGAGATGGATCAGAAAATAGCAGATTAATCAATCAGAATTCTTGGGACATTGACTAAATAGGAGGATCATGTGTTTATTATTTCATTTTAATTCTTGTTAGTTTTGTAAATGTCAGGATATGTAATAAAAAAAAGGAAAGTAACAAAAAATAAGAGTAAGGACCCAAGCACAGATTAAGGAAAAAAAAAAATTCTTCTAACTAAAAATCGAATCCAAAAAAGGAAAAAGTAATTCTTGACAAAAAGTCAAAGTTCCAAACAACATCGCTTACAAAGTATCGAATATAAACTGGTCAAACAAAGAAAGAAAACACTAGAAACTAAAAACAAAGTGCAAGTCATAGTAGCCGAGGAAAGTTCAACAAAAATAGAAGCTGCATGAAGACATGCACACATGATGAAACATGTGAGTTGAATGACCCAACAAAGACAATGGGAAACAGAGATTAAACGCACTGGGGAAACATCAAGCACAGGTGAGACGGTCACACCACATGAAACACAGAGATGTCAAAATAAAAGGGAAACACGAGAGACAAGGGAAGCAAGAGGTCACAAAGACAAAGAACACAAGCGAAAGCAAATTAAAAATAAACCAGAACTACCTCTATCATGACAGTTAAATACACTATACAGCTTCACAATTTCTTGGTAGCTTGTTTTTCATTTAGTTTTCGTTACATTTTTGTGTTGGATTTTAGTAAACCTACATTACTGTGCTTGTATTACCCAGAAACAGATCTAAAGAAAGTCTCTACAAGAATTTCTTTACAGACAGTGTGCCAGGCGTGTGCAGCTCTTTCTCTGTACTTATCTTTAACCCTATTTTCTGCCAGCCAGCGTAAACTATGTTGCAACACATAGCTAATGCTGTTAAGAGATGAAGCCTTTTTGATCACCAGACAGTTTAGCGATTAAGCTGCTCCAGACAGACACATTAACATGATGCATTAAGGCATCCTGTCAGGTCAGGTGTTTCAATAAGTTTCCTGGGTTTAACAGTTTTGAATCCCACTACTGATCACTGCTCTGGTCTGCACTGCTATTTGATCATTTATCTGTGTGAGCGCCATCTTGTTCCACATGCTGACCAAACAGAGCTTTAAACATTTTTATAGATAGATGATGATGATGTTTTAGTCTGTAAATCACAGGGAAAATGATAATTTATAAAGACTAATCCATAAAGACTCAGGCCTTTTCCTTCTTCCTGCACTGTGCTCGTTTCTGCACTTCAAAACATGGCAGCAAAAAGAGCAGGAGTGGAGCTCAGAGAGGCAGAGGGGACTTCTACCTAAGCCAAGCGGAGTCCTCATGTATGCTCCAGTTAGTTTGGGTTAATTTAAGGACTTCCTTCTATTCTTAACACAAATAAAAAATTTCAAATTTTAAAAAAGTCAAACATGTCTTCACCAACAGTGAGTATTTATAATCAACATTATTTCTTTATATCTAATGATTTTTCTTTTTCTTGATTCATAAAACTTAATAGATATTGGCTAAAAAACTAAAGGAAAAACTGTCTGGTGATAAAACAGTTACAGTTTTTTCAATAACAGAACACTTAGTAAGATATTGAGGTTTTACATACAAAAAACCACCCACTGGTCCCACATCTGAAGAGGAATTCATAATAAACTAAGACCAAGAAATGTAATATTAGACTTTGCAATATGAATTCAATTAACACTCATACAAATGGTGGTACATGTGCCTGATTTTTTTTTATTAAAACTTTGAATCTGTGGCCTATCCTCCTGTTGAATAAACTACACATTGAGAGGGGTTTCTAAGAAAGGGCAATTGAAGATTGTTAACTAGTCACATGTATTGATCACATAGCAAGGGGTCTTATTTCAGCCACTAGAGTAGACAGGTCTCAGCACTTTCCTGTCCCAGACCAACCAAGGCTCTATCGAGGAAAGTGGGGAAAATTGAAGTGGCTCAATTTGTAGTTCCCAAAGTGGAACTTCGAGGAAAACATGCATTTTCATTGATTTTAGATTATGTGTTGATCCATCATTCTCGGAATTCGTATATGCGATAAGTTTATCTTGAGTTTGAAAAAAAAAACCTTGAGATTCAAGCTAAAATGGTGCTAATGTAAAGTTGGGACTTGACAGCAATGGGGTCCGCTGCTTTTATAAAGGTCAGATTTTGTAGATAAACCCCCTGCTCCTCCTAATTCTCAAAACTATTCCGCTCACAGACACCTTTACCATGACTACCATTGATTATAGATGACTGTACACCTTTCACGATCAATTCTGCCTGTCTATCCAGTTCTTTTGATTGATTTTCTTAAGCTAATTGTTATCAATTAACTGGAAATGGCATTCCACCCCTAATTAAGAGTAATTAAGCCTTTGTTGAAGTATCTCAGGTAGAGCAACGCTATTTATGTTGGTGTAGTTCAGACTCCTTTGAAACATAGAGCTTTCACTCAAACTGGGCTGTTTTTGAACTCAGCCATAATTATATGAATCTGGCATACACACAGGACTTTTAGGCATGTCCAATTGGCATTAAACTTAAAAGTAACTAAACAAAGGTTTTGTGTGCAACATTAAGTACGGGCCAGTCGGATGCCTACATTCACCTCTTGCCTTCAGAACATCTAACTCACACTTGTACCCTACCTCAACTTTTCCTTCTAATGCTACGGCCACACCTGACGTGAATTGGCGAAATTAAACGCTTGTGCTGCACATAATGGCCGAGGCTGGAGGCTGGACCATTTTGACAATCTGAGGGGCGATGTGCGTCACTGCGCAGGCGGAGTAGAGAGCCGGAGCCAGTCGGACTCAGTGATGAACCGTGCAGGCAAATCCAGCATGAAACGAATATTTACAGAACTCACCTTCAAAACCTGTCTCCTCAGCGACTTTCACCCAAGCCTGCTCCTTTTTGTTCCGGTCTCTGTAGAGGACACACGTCGAATCGTATAGTTACGGATGATGGCAAACAGCGCAGATCAACCTCTCCTCCATCTTTCAGAGGGGTTTAAGTCAAAGCAGGTGGCGGGAGCCTCACACGTCATCAAATCAATGACGTCGGGGGGGAATGTCATCGCTGATTGGCTGCGTCACGCGAATTTGCGTTGAAAGTTCAACATTTTCAACTCGAGCATAGAGGCGTTTGATGCCCCAAACGCGCTGGACGCTCCATACACGCTCCAAATGCATCCAACGCGCCGCCCGGGGCGAATCTGCATCCAAACGCGTCTTTGCATTGACTTTGTATGTAATCTCAGCGCGCGTCGTTGCGAATTTGCGTCCAGTGTGGCTGTAGCATAAAAGACAGCTGATATCAGGAACAATTGTTTCTCCCCAATGGGGGATCTGGGTGATGGCAAATATGAAATCTGGAGAAAACAGCTGCAGCACAAGGTAACAAAAAGATCTTCAGTCAAATGAACAAAGGTCCCTGCTCTACCTGTTGGTGTTGGCTATGATGGTTGATAAGTCGTCAAAAAAGTTGGCTCATACAGGGTTCAATTTGCAGCCTTGTTTTGAGGTCTGCAGAGGAAAAGCAGAAAATTGAGCATCAGCACTGGCTGTTTTTTTCTTCAATTATTTATTAAGACATGAGGTGAGCCAGATGAGTTTTAATCCTCAAATTTGAAGATGAAAGTGAATTCAGCTGAAGGTTTAAGGAGGTTGAACAGAGTCTTAATTTAGCACGAGGTGTAACAAATTGCTTCTCTGGGGATTTAAAGAACTTCAACATGCCTTCTAAGACAAGTAATGAGGGACGAGCAACTTGTTCCTTCTTTTAAGCTCATAACTGCCTGTAGGCTTTTTCAGAACAGTATAAACTGAGATGGGACGTAATACAAATGCTCCTTTTTTACAACTCATTTCAATGTAATTTGGAGGTTATACAAACACATACAGGTCTTTATTATTCTTAAACCAGCTGGCTTTTAAACATATATATTCTACCATCTGTGAGAGCGAATATCAGAACACACAGATCGTGCTGTTCATGCTAAAGCTGTGATCATGACTTGGCACTACCAGCCCCATCAAACATACTGAGCACAGGCTTGATTTTCTGTAGCATGAAAGGAGATCCCTACTCAAATATTTACAGTGGGAATAATGTAGTTATTGAACCAACAGCTTGTACGTATCCCTGAGTAAACACTCATTAATGTGTGCTGTTTAGATCTGAGCCTGTTCTGCTTCACTGAACTGAAGTAATTTACTGGTTTATCGCCAGAACGTGTCAAGGTGTTTGTTGATATTTATTCCATGACAAGCTAGCTCTAACATCTGCTGGTGCCTCTGTTGGGTATATAAGCAAAAACAGTGATGCAACCAGTCCAAGGTGTAACCTGCCTCTCACCCAGTGGAAGGAAGTTGAAAAAAAGATCATTTTATCTAAAAGAAAAACAAAATCTTGTAGTTTTATTGGCAAAAACTACTTTTGTCTTAAAAAAAAAAAAAATCATAATTGAGAAATAGAGCTTTTGCAGAGTAAAAGTGACCAAAGTGTGACTATTTTTTTTTTTTTTTTTTGCATAAAGACAAAGCCAAATCAAAGCAAGCTAACAAAATGAACACTTGTTTTATACTGATGTCATAATGAACATTTTTCCTGGCTTAAAATCTTTGTATTATTTTTCTTGGCTTCATAATCTTGGTGTGACCCCCTGGGCTGAGTATTCGATAGCATTGTTTTAATTAAGCACATACTAATGGTTGCATAGTTAAAGCTTAAACATCAGCTCGCACAGATGAGTGCACATTGTAAATTGTTAAAGAGTTGACATCTGGTGCCCAACTGAGTGCAGGGATGTGTCAGTGTCCCAGCTGGCACTTCTATTGGCCAGCTGCTCGTCTCTATCTGAGCTGTGATTGGTTATGTGTCAGAGTCTAAAAGACCTAAGGGAGCCGAGCAGGTCCAAGTGACTTCAGTGATCCTTGTCCTCATCATGTTCTGTTCAACCTTCCATCACTGATTTATTTATCTCTCTGTGGACTTGAAAACACTCCACACAGATGAAAAGTGTGTTTACGTGAGTGTGAATGTGATTGTGCAACACACTGAGCATGCTCATGCAAACCTAAATACTGTGGCTTTGAATGTTTCTGAAGGATATGAGGCCCAATCTCTTTTGGATATATCAGTTTAGGGATGTTTTGTCCTTGGAACACCTTGACTAAGCTGTTGTAGTATTGTGCCCTGCTCGCACAGTTATATCAGATAAAGACATCACTACTCATTTAAAGCTTTATTTTCCATTAACCAACAGAGAAGTCAAAAAAATCTACGCCTCTTGATATTTTGTGGTGAAGCTGATGAAGAGTCCTCCAGAACCTCCTAATGAAAAAAAAAACAACATATTTCCACATCATAAAAAGAAAAACATACCGTTTTACTTTTAAGGCTAACAGTTGATGTTACAGCGATCTCAGTGTGACACATTTCCTTCTGTTAGATCAGGTTTTCTTCGGTTTAACTGTCAGCCCTGTCATCTTAAAGGAGGGCTGGAACAACTTTCAAATACTAACAGAAAAGCTTTTCCTAAATATGTGAATGCCAGTTTTTGGAAAATCCATTTCACAAATCTTGTCCACTATTAGATAAGCACTTGTCCTTTTTATTTTATCTAAATTAATTCACCTTTAACTGAAGCAAAAAAAAAAAAAAGATTACAGAGGTTAATATTTATCAGAAATGTCCAAACACTGATTTCGGCAAATAAAACTCTTTTATTATAATATCCATTTTCTGTTCCAAAGAACACTTAAATTTGTTTTAACTAAATAGATAAACAATTACTTAGTTGATTAATTATTAATTTTCAATATCGACAATCCCTTTCGTGTTCTCGGGGGATGCTGGAGCCTATCCCAGCTGTCATTTGGCGAGAGGCGGGGTACACCCTGAACCGGTCGGCAGCCGATCACAGTGCAACATAGGGCGTTTTCACACCAACCACATTTAGTGCGCACCAAAGAAGTTTTGACCCAGGGTTTGGTACGTTAGTGTCAATGTGAATGCAACCACTGCCCTTTGGTGCACACCAAATCAGCTGGTCCGAGACCTCCATGAAGGGGTGGTCTCGATCCGCTCCATCTCCCTACATTTTGTGCGGTTTCACTGGTGTGAAACAAAGTGGTCCGAACTGATCTACTTTTGATGCATTACTTCCTGTTAATCGCGTGGTTGAATCTTTTGCTTACTCAATTTGTTGATTTGTTTATTCTGGTTGAGGATTTCGATGATTTACGAGGGTCCAGAAGGTCGCTGATGCCGTCTCAAACGCGATAAAAAACACACTTGAAGGAAAATGTAGAAGAGAGCGAAACGTAAACATTGGTTGTTCGGTGTAGGAAATGGTTGCCATGATAGTCTCTTCTTCGTTCTCCTCCATAGCAGGTTTGGTAACCAGTTACGTGCATATCGCCCCCTGCTGTTTCAAACTGAGTAAATACACAAGTGGGTCCGGGCACAGTTCGATATTGCCAGTGTGAATGCAAGTCAGCGGGGGAGAGGGAGGGGGGCGAACCCATGGCGAACCGCGCCATGGCACGGTTCGAAACAAGTGGACCTAATGTGAAAACGCCCATAGAGAGACAGACAACTATTCACATTCACACTCATACCTAAGGGCAATTTAGGGTGCTTTCCCACTAGGGGCCCTGTCCCGGATCCGGGAGCCCAAAGTCCTGTTCGTTTTGGTAGTGTGAATGCAAACAAAGTGCACCCGGGCCCACTTAGGGAAGTGGTCTCCAGCGGAATTGAAGAGGACTCAGTCCTGGTTCGGTTCAGATGTGAATGTAAGCGCGCCGGGATACGGGACCGCTGCTGTGTGATGTCACGGTTGTTCGACTCCCTGAGTATCGCTCTGCCTGTGTTGGGGTCACTGTAACTTCTAACAACTACAGGTTGTCCGCACTCTTTTGAATGCCTTGTGAAAAGTCTCTAGTCGAGGAGTGGTCTGTTATCACTCACCTTATGGAAGACTGCGAGTTGATGTGTAGAAAAAGCGATATAAAGACAAGTTTCAACGTCTCCTACCTCTTCAGAAACCATCTCATCCGTGCAGAATGGGCTAATTTCATCCTCCGAGCTGCACAGTAAATGTGGGAGTGGGAGAAAGATCGCTGCTTGTGTCTTAAACGGTGTAAAAACACCCATAAAAGTACTAAGGACTCCATTGCCAGTGCTTAAACACAGTCTTTGCTAAAATAAAAACACCTTCAAAACTTTTCAGTATGCTTTTTTCTTTGTTTGATTTACAGTGAGGGTCCAGAGAGTCACTGATGCTGTCTCAAACACGATACAAAAAAACATGCTAGAAGGGAAAAAAATGAAGAAGAGAGCAAAACACAAGCATTGGTTGTTTGGTGTAGGAAATGGTTACCATGGTAGCCTCTTCTTCTTCTCCTCTGTAGCAGGTTATGTGCATATCACCTCCTGCTGTTTCAAACTGGTAAATACACAAGTAGGCCTGGGCACGGTTCGATGTTCCAAGTGTGAATGCAAGCCAGCGGGGGGGAGGGGGAGTGGGGGCAACCGCACCAGAAAGGCCCTGCCCGACCCGGGGATCAAACCAGGGACCTTCTTGCAGTGAAGCATGTGCGCTCCCTGCCGCCCTGTTGATTAATTAACAGTATGTAGCATTACCTGTACAATCTAATCAACAACTAAAGCTCATTTAGATAAGAAAAACACATTTGCCTCAGTAGAGTATCCAACAAAAGCACTTATTAGACTGGCTTAAAGTGGGTGTCCCTTGCCAGGTATTCTGAAGGCTAAATACAGAGCAAGGGGGGGCCACAGATCTCCATCAATCCCTCATGTAGCTTTAAAATTAAGATGTTGACATGTAATCATTCTTATTTAGGCCAGTGACACAAAAATAATTGCATTCTTCAGCTTTGATAAATAAATAAAATGTAAAAAATAGGGGAAAAAAGTTCAAGATCCTTGTGTTATATTTTTATATCATGACTTTGGATCAACATGTTCTCTTCAAAATCCAAAGAAAAAAAGAATAAAGGGGGGCCTCCAATGTGGGGGCATAACAGAAAAATGAGAACCTCCTCTTTAGAAAAACAATGAAGCTCACATTTTTGCAGTTTTCTGTCACTCTGTCTCATCTCCTCTCCTCCCTCCAGCTCCAGCGCTCTCTCTCTTGTTTCATCATGGTCAGGCCACACACCCCGACAATCTGCGGTTCTGCTCTGAAAGTGTTATTGCACAGATAAAGTGTGTAATGAATGAGCCTCTGCCCTGTCTACTGGATGTGCCAAGCATGGCAGAGTGTGCACTCTGACAGGAAGACACTTGAGCTTGAAAGAAAAAAGCACTTGTGGTCTGTGCGTGTTTCATGTCTGTTTGTAAAGATTTATTGTTGAAGGGGGCCTGTGGTCTGCAGAGGGACATTAGCTTCACTCAGAGGTATTTGGGCCCCTAAAGCAGAGTACAGTGTTTTTATAATGAGTCTTTTTGAGGAGCAGTTGATACAATAATTTCTCTGTCTTTAATCCCTCAGGGGCAGAAAACAGAAGCAGAGAGGTACTTCCTGAAAGCCATCCAACTGGATCCCACAAAGGGCAACTGTTACATGCATTATGGTGAGTATGATATTTGATTTGAAATGTTTGATATGACACTTCCTGAAACAACAAGTGGAGGTCAAAGTACACAATGTCACTGTCTATGTCAAAGGAGAGGTACTCCTAGTCAAATATGACCTCAATACAAGTGAAAGCTGCCAGGTCAAATCATTACTCAAGACAAAATAGAGAAGTATATAATAATTATCTAAAAAATCACCATTCAAAATTCATAAGGCTCAAAATGTGTCATCACAATGCATAATTTAATCAAAGGACTAATGGGTGTAGATTTTTAATCAGTACGAATCATCATTAAAAGAAAAAAAATCTGCAGCTTTTCAAGCTTAACACAGCTTCGAATTTGGCCATTGGTGCTACATCCTTCTCTGTATTGTCCTTCAGTGAGCTTAAAGGGATAGTTCAGATTTTTGAAGTGGGGTTGCAAGAGGTGCATGGCACTAGCCTGTACATTGGCCACAGCAACAGAGATCAACTCTGTGTCTGTAATGAAATAGTTGGCATGCAAACAAGAACCATAGCTGGGCATAGGGCCGCCTTCACTGAGTGTATCAGTAGTCTCTCAGTAGTATTCTTATTAAATTGACTGTTGAACTGTTTTAATCAAATATTTTGGGTCTTAATTAGTTGAACTTTGTGCAATCAACGTTTAATCCTCAAGTGTTACAACACACTGGTAAATACAATGTGCAGCCATCCTGTGAGCAAGTGGCCACAAAATAGCTGCACAGTGATTTGTCGAAGACATCGGCATGTTGAGAGCTGTTCTCTGATTGGTCATTTTTGAGTTGTCTGAGAGAGTAAGGCTTGGGCAAAATTTGGGTGCATGTTATATCCAAGTGTGTGTTAAAATTGAGAAATTACAGTATGTATCTTGAATCCATAGCAAGTGTTAGGGAATGGGCAGAACTTTTCAAATAATATCCTGCAGGTGATTGATGATCAGTTCATCAATCACATTCATTATGATTCAGATATTGTAGGAGGAAGGTGCTACTGTTGCGGTGTAAAGTACAAAACATGAGCAAAGAACACACTCTTGGAAAAAGATTTTGGAAAGGGGGTGAACATATCCTTTCTATCAAAGAGTGCTTCAGGTGCTGTTGTTTGTATTTGACTTAATTTAAAAAAGTGCAGTCCAGATCTGAAAAAACACTTAAGCTGTTAGCATCTGTGCTAATCTCTGTTCAAGCTGTTGTCAAGCTCTTAGCTCACACTTTTTCTGGATTCATATTTGTTTCAGATGAATAAAAAAGAAAAAGAAAGAGTAAGAACCCGATTGCGTCTATCACTTTGCGCCAAACAAAATCATCATAGGTTACATCTTGGCAAGATGGATCTGCATGATTACAGACGTTGAATCAATCCACTCTGCAAGATTAGTTTGAGACAATCACATTTGTTCATCCGTATTATCTTCACATACACCACTTATTTTATCATATTTGAAGAGTTAAAAAAAAAAAGAAAGCCAGTGTCAGGCCAAGATCTGCAGCTCGGTCAGAGGTATTCAGTGAGAAGCCTTGGACTGTATTTTTGCACTCTTAAAAGTTTGAAGAAGTTTGCGAGTTAATGGTCCAGGCTGTGACAATTTCAGACTCTATTTCCTTTTTATTACTGCTAACACCTGCTTTTCATAAAAAGTAAAAGCTGCAAGACCCACAAATTAGACATTTCCAGCCAAAATTTATGTTGGAAAAAAGAACAATTACTTTTTTTGGACATCAAACTGACTGTCATTCAAAAATTCCATAAACTTTGAAATGAGGGAACCAGAGGTGCTAAATTGCTGAGCCATACATTGACTTAAGGCTGTAATGAACTTTATTTCACAAAAGAACACTGGCTCAGGAAACTAATTTTCATGTATTTTTTTAATGAGACCCAATAAGAAATAGTTTACAAACCTTCTGTTTCCATTGTAGGTAGGAAAAATCAAATCATAGCAAAGTGGAGAATATTCCTGTGATGACATCAGACTCTATAAATCCAAGAAGTTGTTGGTCAACCAAATCATGGATAGTGTATTTTTTTACTATTAATTGTGGGACGCAAGTTAACTGACTATAATTAATCATCTTCTTAAACTCTTTTTTTTCTAGCTGTTATGAACTTACTTCTCCATATGGTCATTTACTGCAGTGATACTTCCATAGGATGACTGATACTGAGGCAGTCTAAATCTGTTCAGTAAATATTTACAGCATTAAGCTCCAATGATGTGTGCAGTAGCCTTGATCATAGTTTTATTTTCATTTTAACTTGGTTTTGCTCATCGTTTGTATGTCTGCCTTGGCTGGAGTGAATTCTAATTAATCTGCTGCAAAAAAAAAAGTCTTACAAGCAGTGAATTATAACTAATAATGTGTGGTTTGTATTTCAAATGGAGCTGAATTTAAGAAATGTTATCTATTAAATATTGCTCTTTACTTAAACACTGATACCTCTGAATGTACTTCAAGTAACTTTCCAGGTGAATCTTCTTTGTCACTGTCGACCACTGGATTAACCTCCAACATACTCAAGCATTAATCTGGCAGGATATCAGCTGCACATGTTTGCACAAAGGCAGGAACTGAGAGATGTTGTAAGTCTGTTTGGACATAAAATGTTTGACCCTTTGGTGAACTCTTCCTCTGATCAGCCTCAGAGTCGGGCTGTACGTGCAGGAGAAGGATTTCTGGAAAAGGGGATGATTTCCTTATATTGTTCTCTTTGAGCTAATGAGCGTATGGAACGTGACATTTTCTGCATCTCTCCTCTTTTATTATGTCCATGTGAATCATCACAAGTGTTACCTCTCAGTCATGAACTCTGTTAAAGTGAAACTGAGTTTAAAGTGACTTCCATAGATTTCCTCTCTTTGAGGTCCTGTTTTTTATTTTCATTTTTAATGATGAAAGTGTGTCAGCTCACTGCTTCAGTTTTACAGTATGTGACACTTAAAGAGATAAATACTTGAGTTTAAAAATCATTTCCTGTGGGGTGCTGCTTTAAAGGAGAGGTTAGCGACCAGGGACGTCACACATACGTACTTCTGCCTGCCCGGCAGTGAATCCATCCTGTGCCCAGTTTGCAGAGTGTCTTCCCCGACTCTCTCGCCCCCTTTCACAAGCCTATTCACTGTCATTTTCTCTCCAACCTATAAAGAAAAAAAAGTTTCCTGCTATTTACTGACACATAATTCGTCTCTTTCTTAAGAGCAGATGACCAGAATCTAAATGATCAAGTTAAGTTAAGCCTCTGTTACTGTTGTATGTTGTCTAGTATTTTTGTTATTTACAATAGCGTCCATGGCCAGTAGTACTGCTGTCTAAGACAAATTTCCGGCAAGGGACAATAAAGGTGATCTATCTATCTATCTATCTATCTATCTATCTATCTATCTATCTATCTATCTATCTATCTATCTATCTATCTATCTATCTATCTAAGTCAAGAGTATCATTGCGACAGCAGAGAACACGATGCAGATGCAAAATATTAATAAACATGTAAAGATATTTCATCCTCATGATATGTCCTGTGGACATAGAGTTAATAACAATGGATTTATGAGTGAAAATGGTATTCTCTCTGAAGCCTATATGACTTGTTCATTAAACATCTTTAACATTCTTAATTTTGTTTGCTTTGGTCTCCATGTCTCTTATTTTATCAGAGAGGATGAAACTGATTTTTTAGGTTTATAGCAATTTGAGTGAAGCAGCAAATCATTGTTTAGCTTGGAATATTTATATATACACTTTAAATTTATCATTTTTGAAATTTAGACAAGCCAGTGAGAATGTAAGTTTGACAAAAAATAAACTTGTGTGAAAATGGTTATGACGCTTTGACCTCCTCCTACCATTTTGTGATAGGTTAACTTGCTAATTAGTGCACTGTCATGGTCCCACCAGTAGGGATGCCATTTATTTTTGTATATAGTGGGAGAAGGAGACAGTGAAGTCATTACTTAAGGAAAGCGTTTGATTTGAGCACGCCTAGGAGACACTTTTCAATATTAGTATGAACATGACACAAACCAAAGGAAAAACAAGCCATTGGACCATTTTATGATTAAAGTCAGAAAAATCAAACTAGCTGTTGGTGTGAGAGCCTCTTAGTGCTCTTAATTGGCTTAGAAACATAGAAACATACCATCTAACACTATCTCATCCTGCACAGGAAAGTGTCCCTGAAATCCACAGACTCAGATGTTACCAGATACACAAACTCAAACTTATATTGAGATGTTTTGTACTACTGGACACATCAAATCAACTTTCAACAGAAGCTCTTTTACATAGTCTCTTATCAACAACCCTGCTGAATCACATTTGAAGACAAAATAACTACATCCTGGTCTGCACTGAGACTTCACCTTTGTGATTTGTTCGTCATATATAGAAATCTAACAAGGACAGCGGAATCACTGATGCAGAGGCTGCCTTCCTTTACAGCTCATAGATTTGCTTTCATATATGCTGATTTAAACCCTCAGTGCTGCAGAGGTGTTTGTGCCCTTGAGCTATTTTACTCCCAGTAATGTCTGAGCTCTCACTTTGCTCACGTCTTCCCCTCAGGCTTGTACTCAGCTTCAGTTTCATCCACAGTTATTAAGGAAAATATGCTTGGATTCGTAAAGTGCTATAGCATCCTAATGTAGCAGCAGGGCTAACCAAAGTCAACAGGGACTTAATTCTTCAACAAACCTGGCCCTTACCGAGGGGTCCACCCTTAGTTCATGGCCCTGTCATATGCAGAAGGTCCACTGAGGTTAACCATAAACACAGCCGCACCCGAAACAAGACACAAAGCTCCTGTGAGAAAAGACGATTTCATTTTTAAAGAGACAGATCCATCAGATTGACTAATCTGAACAAATGAGTCTGAATGATGGCCAAAGATGATGGTATGTTGCACTCATGTCTCATGTTCCAGCAGAATTATTTCAGGGCCAGACAAGGCTGTCCCACTCCACGGCCAAAGGAAACACTCGTAGCCTGTGTGTCCCTCAGCGGCTCAGTGTGGATCCATCAGTGTTTTAACTGCGCTGCTGTTCTCTCTGCCCTCTCAGGTCAGTTTTTGTTGGAAGAGTCGCGGCTGCTGGAAGCTGCAGAGATGGCAGAGAAGGCCGCACGCCTTGACAGTGGGGAGTTTGACGTGGTTTTCAGCGCTGCACACATGCTCAGGTGAGAGAAGATGAATGAAATGATGCTGTTTTTATCCATCTGTCCTTCTATCTATCTATCTATCTACCTACCTATCTATCTATCTAGCCATATATACCAAACAGCTATTGGCACATGATCAACAACTATAAGTATTACTCAAATATAAAATAAATCATCCAGCAAACACTGGTTTGCACACTAAATGATAATTAGACCAATTCTGTATCCTGTACTCCCCAGATTGGAGTACCAATATGTTAGTTTATGGTTTAAGAGGAGCCAACATAGTCTTTCTGTCGAAAAGTTCTTTGATGGTGTAGTGCTGCAAAGGTAAACCACATTATCATCATCATTGCAAAATGAGAGCTGTATTTTCTGAAGATGGTACAAGAAGGCTAAGATTTAAAACAAAACAACAGGACACAAATTTCAACGAAGTGTGTACACATAGATTGTTCAGTTTTTAATTTTGCCAGTTTACACGAAAGAAGTAACAAAGTAAAAATAGCAGCAAATATCCAAGGATGAAAATACAAATTGCGACATCATTTTTCCAATATCACTCAGCTCTAGTTCACAGCCATACTTCTTGTTACATTTGAGGGTTTCCATGGCTGAGCACATGCACAATTTCACTGAATTTACTGCATTCTGAATGGAAAAGTTGGGTGGGCTGCAGTTTTCCATGGCTGAGTAGAAAGGAGGCAGTGTATAAGCTGGACTGTCTGCAGGGTTTATCCAGAGGCTTACACTACTCCTCAGCTGCTGTGATTTACTTGGCTGGTCTTTGTAATCCTCCTCTCCTGCTGCAGTGCCAGCCCCAGAGCTGCTGGTTTGTCTTAGCATGCTGTGCAGCTATGCATCTTCATATGCTCCCTCTCACTCTCTCAGAGCCTCCCCCCCCTCCCCAGCTCTCTCTCCCTCTTAGTCGGCTCTGGCTCGTGGTTGAAAGTCTGATTCCAAATCAGCGCTCGCTTGAGCTGATGAGCCGGAGCATCAGAGCTTTAGCAGCCTGCAAGCTGTTGTGTTCTGAACGCGAGCCATAAGAAGAAATTAGTAGATACAGCCTTGTGCCAACTTACAGTAAGCGCCCTATAAACTTAATGAACTTAGAGTTTGACCCAGGATGGTGTTTTCTCCCTTTCTGCAAAAAAGTCCAAGCAAACATTTTTTTTTACCAATCAATCAAAACATTTCATTGCATATTTGAAAATTAGGCATATTGAGGCTAATAAGGAGAAACACAAATCTACTGATTGGGTCAGCAAAATCTTTTACCATTATCTGTACTGCTTAGCTCTTTGGGGTCACAAGGGGCTGGAGAACAATCAAGCTGACAGGCAGGGTACACCCTAAACCAGTCGCCAACCAATCACAAGGCCACATAGAGAGACAAACAACCATTCATGCTTAAATGTCAGGGCAATTCAGAGTCTTCAACTGCGCTAATGAGCATATTTTTGGAGTCAAAGTGCCCAAAAAGAGCCCACGCATGCAGGTAGTGAGTGCTGTGCCACCTTGCCGCTCCATTGATGTGACATGAATGAAAATTTGTGTGGATCTGAATCTAGATGCAGATCCAAAAATGTTTTAAATAATTTGTTACCTTTGTGAGATAGGGCAGTTTTTCACACTTTGCGTATAAATCAAAAAGTATTCGATAGATTTTCATGATATTTTCAGGGAATGTTGGTCAGGACACGACATAGTAATGAAAAGCTTTTGGTGGTGATCTGAGTCTGGATCCTGTTGTAGGCTTTTCTTTCAGGATTTCTTAATAGTGCTATGGAGAGAAGTTTTCCACATTTTTCACAATAACTCACCTGAAAATGTTGGGAATGTCTTGGCAGAGCTTCGTGCCATTTGGAGTATTTCTTGTTTAGGCTTTGTTTCAGATCCAGGTGAACACGGTGTAAAATAAGCAATGATAAAAGCTTATCTTGAATTGTTTCGTGGAGAGTCATGCTTATTCCCTTTCCCCCTTCATGAAGGCCTCCTTCATGATGCAACAACCAGCTATAGGTTGGATTAGGTCACCAAGTACATGAAGCAGGGGGGAAACAATTCACAAGATCTTTTTTTTGTTAAACGTGGTTCTTTAAAGCGCTATAAATAATAATTGGAATGATGACTTGGAGAGTCCATCAGGATATTGTGGCAAGCCAGGACAAAGTCCAGCTGCAATCATGTCACTGTGACAGTAATTACAAGCTAATAGGTAGGGAAAACTGGAAAAGTAAGCCAAGAGGTTTGTGTTTCCTGTTGAAGAAAGATTCAGAATATGTGTAATCATGGTGACAAGAACTTAAAGTGTCAAAAAAAGACTGTACATTAGAGAGTTCACATTGTTGTTTTCTGTGTTTTATATGCTTTTGGAGTGTTTTACATGCCTCCTTTTGTGGACAAAATCAATAGCTGCCTCAATTAGCTCCCTGATGGACCACAATAGGAATACTCTTCTGTTAATAATTGAAACCGTGATCATTTTTTTGTTGCAATGACCGTGATATGAAATTTTTCAGACTGTTACATCCTCGTTGCTAAACAAATGCACATTATCAATATTGAATTTATATGTGCATCAACTTAATTTAATTTAGTTCATGGTTCTCTCTTTATATTTGGATTTTACATAACATCCCAGCTCCATTGGAGTTCAGAGTTGTAAATGTGCTCATCTGTATACATTTTTCTGCCATTTGTCATCCTCCCTGCTACAAGTAGAAAGTAATGACTCATTTTATTGCTAGCTTAGCTTGCTTACTAGCTTACCACAATAGAGACTGAGACAAGTAGTCCTGGCAACATTTCCTCATGCAGTGAGACATGCAGAACAACCAGCCCTGAGAGAGTTTGACTCATTGTTTTGAGAGACGTGATTCAACATCAGATTAGGTTCAGGTTTGTTTTATTTCAGCTTCATTCATTTTCAGGATGTTGAATACTACGCCTTTTTGTTCCAGCTCTAAGTTTTATACCAAGCTGCTGTACTCTGTTGGCTCCTCCCCAGCTATCTGATCATGCAGGTTCCTCGCCACCACCAGCTTCCAGCACACAGAGAGCGTCTTCCAGGGTCCAGACCTTTGGCAGCCAAACAGAGCTTCATGTGGTGCTTATTCTGAACTTTTCTCCGCCTGCTTGGCATGGGGTCGCACTCCTCCAGAGCTCATGTTCTTTATATGTTTGTCTTGGACACAGACGCGGAAGGGTCTCTGTAGGAGGGGGACCAAGTGATTCTACACAGGGGAAAGAAAGAGATTAAAAGGAGGGGAAGACACTTTCGGATGTTTGAATGTCTTTTATTACTCCACCAGGCTTGTGGTTTTTGACCACTTTGCTTCCAAACTAATAATTTCCATCAGCCTCCTTTGAAGAGATCTTTACTTTTCCGTGATTTATTGTGTGAACGTAGGACAGGAAAGGCTGCATAACAGGTTTTACGTCCCTTTATGGTGGTAAGCATCAGTGAAGGTGGAAAATTGTAATGGATGCTGTTTATACTCAACAGACAGCCAGAGGAAATCTAATAAGCATTGTTCACATGCACATAAAACTTCTTTATCTGCAAATTTGCCTTTCAAATAACAAATAAATATAAACTGTATGAAAGCATTTTTTTTGCCATTACCACAACTTAAACTCAGCAATGATGAAAAGGGAGACACTTGTATTATAGCTGTGGATTCTGCCATATTGTACATACTTTGAGCGCCACTTTGAACTTCAGAAACCCAGATAAGAGCAGGTTATGGATTACTGCAGTCAGATGCTCCACTGTGTCTATTAAGTTAGAAAGACTGTAGAGGAGGGGTTTCAAACTCAAATGACCAGGAGGCCACTGGAGGTGAAGCTGGGCTACTAAAAGTTTTCTGCAAGAAAGGGTCCTAAGTATTAAAAAAAAACAAAAAAAATGATCCAATCTTCCCAGTCATTATTATTAACTCTTCCCCAGCCAGCATTTTTTCAAATTAATTACCAGCTAGCACCAGTATTTTTGCTGAAATTTTGCAGACTTGAACTGCCTACATTTTTTTCTGTTTTGTTTACAACCCAGCCCACCCCTATTGGCCAGTGTTTAGTGAGCTGTTTAAGCAAAATTTTGACTGGAAAGGTGGTAGATCCCTGCCATAAGTGATAAAATATTGTGTAAAGGTCCAGGGCAAGCCTGGCATGTGCAACAACTGCCTAAAAATGTAGGTTTGAGAAACATGTAAGGCCTCACTAACACTAAAGTTTGATGTCAAGAAGGGGGCCACAAAAAATCGTCCTGCGAGCCACAATTGGCCTGCGGGCTACAAGTTTGAGACCCTGGTCTACAGGGTCACAGTGGCTAATTTCTGGAGAGGGACCACAAATCTGTTGTAACATCAATCAGAGTTCAATAAGGGAGACAAGATTACTGACTCTACAAGTGTTGCATCCTAGTTCAGAACTAGAAAAGCACTCGGAGAGCGCAGACCACAGTCCTCTCCCATATTGTGATTATTACCATAAATATTAGTCCTACCTTTATTTTATGTAAATATTTAGATTCCTTGACCATGAAAACATACCATTAGCAATTGGTTTCATAATGATATCTATTTTAGCTTAAAAAGGTTCATAACTAGTTTCAACCCTCTTCCGGGGTCTTCGTCAGAAGCGTCACGTGATGGTGAAGTGACGTGTCATGGGCTGCTTTTATGGATTTACCAGTCACCCTATCACATACCTGGGACGCGGTCCCGGAGAAGGCGCCAGTCAGTAGGGGGTGCAAGCTTCCCTGCTGACTGGTAAATCCATAAAAGCAGCCCATGACACGTCGCTTCACCATCACGTGACGCTTCTGATGAAGACCCCGGAAGAGGGTTGAAACTAGTTAAGCAGGTAAACAGACCTCTCTGTCTTTCAAAAAGAACCCTTTAAAACAGATATCTATTTTAGTTCATTAGTTATTCAAGAAAATCACATTTTTTGTCATGGCGGATCCAGACGGTGATCCGGATCAACACCAAAATTGAATCAGTTCTTCCTTTTCCCATGCTGAACATTTCCTGAAAATTTCATCAAAATCCATCCATAACTTTTTGAGTTATTTTGTTCACAGACAGACAAATAGACTGTCCCGAAAACATAACCTTCTGGCGGAGGTAATTAAAGACACCAAAACTAAGAATCATTAAGACAACATTATTACACTCTGAAGGGTTTTCCCATGAAGGGTGTATCATCAGAGATTTGACTCCATCCAGAGTATAATTAATTCTACCCTTTTTGAAATGTCACCAACACCAAATGCTAACTCTTCTTAATTTGCTTCGTATACGACTGGCATGTCACTATGTTAGTGTTTGAGCATGTTTGTCCGTCCCATTTTTCAACAACAGTGTCTTTTAAACATCCAACCTTGTTTTGGTAATACAGCATAGAAGTAAATCACATAAGGCCTGCTGTTCCCTTCCAAGAGAAGATAACTGTGTGCACTGTCATGATAACAAAGAACCATGATGTGAAAAAGGACATAATGCTGTTCCAAAGACAGATGGGCAGCTTTGGTTAAGCTTAAATATGTAGCTGTTGTTGAAAATGCAATTTCCTCCTTTAGTCATTAGTATCCTAAAATGTCATGCTTACACGCTGCACTGTCAGTGCTGTGATTTGTGCTTGTCTGGGGTTAATAAAACAACTCCAGACTACAAGATGTCGGGGCACAAAGATCAGTGGTTGAGTTGCTGATTTGAAATATTTTCTCTCCTCTGGGGATTGTTCTCTCATTTATTTCCCTCCTTATCCTCTCATCCCTCTCGTTTTTGCTCTTCCTTTGCCTCACATTCACTCTTCCTGGGGTTTAAACCCAGCCAGCGGTTTGCATACTTGGCCCTTTTGTCTAGGATCTCACAGACTGACGGCTCTTGGAGGTCCCTCTGCCCCTCCTCTGGTCATGTTGTGGCAGCTCTCCAGTCATGCTCTGATAATGTGTTTATAAATGTGATAATGATATTATAGAATTAGATTTGGGTCTTGTTTTTTTTGTTCCTTGGAAAGCCAAGCTCTCTAAATATTATGCTGGCAAACAAACATGAAGTTGTGGTTAGACAGAGAGCCCACATTTATAATCTCTGGACAAATTCGGCAACATGGGTCTGCGTCTGGATCTCCTCTGGAATGTAAAATGCTTTTTTGGATGTGAGCTGCAACGACTTTGCAAAAGCATAAACAGCAGTGGCATGTTCTGAGGGATTTGAGGTATGTCAGTGGATTACTTGTGGAATAATTAGATGTGCTAAGTTTAAATAATTAGTCCATGGTAGTATGTGAACAACCCAAAACTGAAATGAATAATAAAAGCAACAGAGCAGCTTAAAGTTAGTTTTGAGGCTAGTATTATAAGTCATGTTAACACACTCACATTTGCACATAGCCTCAAACAGAAATGTTAGTACGGTGACCTTCCTGCAAGAATACATAGACTGATGATAAAACCAAACAAAAAAATTCATTAAGCAGTCTTACAAAGTGTATTTTATTATTTAAACTTTAACTTGGCATCAGGGATGTTGCCAGACAACCACATACACCAGTTGATCAAGACACAAATTTAAACTACACAAGACTCATCTGAAACAAAAGCTACCCAGTTACTGTTTACTCTGGCTTTGTGTTTTATGTATATTTTACACAACATCCTGACTGATTAGAAATAGAGGTAATGTCTGTAAGTGTACAAAATAAACAGGCATTTTACAGATGATAAAATATGCCATGTGTTCCGTATAGAAATCAATTCCACTTACATTATAATCTGCTGGATCATAAATAATAAATGAAATCGACGTTGTTTTATTCTTATCTTTTACATACTGTAGATCCTTTGTGGTCACAATGGATAACCACTCATCTTCCACCTTTTTTATTACCTGCAGTATATCGCAAGATCCCTTTTTGGTCCACTTTTATTCATTTATTTTTTTTATTATTATGTTTTTTCTTTCCCCTTGTCTGCATTATCTTTTCAGCTGAGCACTGTGTCCGGTGGCAGCGTTGGAAAAACCAATGCATTTTTTTTTTGTCTAGCAGTGAGAGATAAGTAAATATGATTCACTGCTACAGTGACCATCATCAGCCCTCCCTGTGGGCTACTCCGTCAAATCAAACTTTATTTAACCCCTAATGTGAGCTGAAGGGGAGAGCCGTGCCAGTGTGAAAGAAGGGGAAACAGTGACAGACAGGACAAGACAAGACAACAGGAAGGAGGACAAACAGGTAGTGTAAATATTTTGAGATAGCAGTCAAAGTGCTGTGCTGATTTTAGTACGTACCGGAAGTTAAGGCTGCAAGAAACCAGAGACACCAGAGATGTGTCCACTTTTATTTTCGATCTACATGCTTCCTCATGGTGAGATTATCCAGTGTCGTAATTTCTCTTTTCTTATTCATAGGTATGACACACATATACCTCGCACTGAGATCTGTTGACCCAAATGCCTAAATGTTGTTTATAACTGTCTCATTTGACATTAAATGTTAGATGGCTCAGAAGTGGAGATTCAAACCCAAAGAGGATCAAAGTTTTTACATGAGAGCTCCTCAGCTTTGGAACAGCCTGCCAGCGGAGATCAAAACAAATCAAATCAAATCAAACTTTATTCATAAAGCACTTTTCATACATGAAAAATGCAGCACAAAGTGCTATGCAAAACAGTCCCCATCCCCCCATTCACACTCCATCCCAGCACATACACACACACACACACACACACACACACACGTACACAGATAACATGATTTAAAATGCGTGATATTAAAAGTGAGATAAAACATGTAGAATCAGTTACATCATTTAAATCACTTCTTAAAAACTGCTTCTATAGACGTGCTTTCACCTATTTCATATTTACTTTACTAACTTCAATAGATGTGTTTATTTAATCTAACCTGATCTTACTCATTTATCTCTTTCCTCTATTAGCAATGTTTTTATGATTATTTTATTTATAGTTTTTCCATCCCTTATTCATCTGGTTTAATTTTTCTTAACCTTGTTCATCTCTACTGATATGATGATGTTGTCTTTTGTCTTATTTTAATTCTTTCATTCCGAATTGCATATTTTCTCCTGTCATGTTTCATTGGTCGTAGTTCTTATCAGGAAATTGTTGATTATTCACTGTCCTGAGTGTCTCAGGAGATAACCTTCACTGTCTTTGTCTGATTTATTCTTTGATGAGGATGATTCGCTGTGTTTGCATTTTGTTTTGCCCTTTCATCCGAGATTTCAGATCATATTGTTTTTGACCTGACTGTTAATGTTCATTTTATTATTTCCTACCAAAAACTTTCAAAACACTTTGAAATTGATTTATTAATGGATTTTCTAAATAAATAAAGTTACAACTAGTGTTACTTTATTCTTATTAGTGGCTGAGCAACAATACTTTATGGTCAGTAAACATATAAGAATGAGCCATAATTGTGAGTTAGACTTTCTCTCAAACCAAACGTCTGTATTTACATTGGCTCTTGATCCATTGGTTCTCGGGTTTGTCTTTCATGTGGTTGATGATCCCTTAACAGCCGGCGACAGCGTAAATTAAACTGTGGCTCCAAAGACCTTTCCCCCTTTGATCATTACGACTTAGAGGGCCTCACAGGCCTGCCGTCACTGACTGCCCTTGACTTCGTCAGAGCTAAATAGTTTGCAATGAGACGATGGTTACCATCAGTGAAACGCACGCAGCTGCACGCAGTAAAGGTGGTTTTAAGATGCAGCAGTATTAATAACAGGAAGTCTCTTGTCACAGAGGAGACACAGGTCTGGGCACAGCAGAAGCAGGCAGTGTATTATGAAGGGTGATAAGAAGGCAAATATAGAGCAATCCTTTCTTGACTAGAGGGTTTATGTCCTCAGGAACATGAAATGCTTCTGGTTCCAGGGACCCATGCCGACAAGCCATCTGCCCTGGAAGTCTTTTTTGTCCCCGTTTGGCATATTCAGCTTGTTTTTCTTCTTCTGTGCTTTACTCTGCTGTCCTCGTCTGTAGAATAGTATTTATTTTCCGCTGTTTGTATTCCAGCATGCTGAATCACATTTTTCCCACCAGGTGTAAACACAAATGCACAGCGAATAATCCTGATCAGCCTCAGTTTGTTGACGATTTATTTAGAAGTACCCAATAAGCCAAAAGTCCCGACCTCAAGGTTCAATCAGAGCAGAAAGTGCTTGCTCTGCACCACTCAGCGCAGATGTTATCCTGTGAAAGATGCTATCGAGAGATTGGATGGGCTTCTCTCATCCCTCATGCTGTTCCTTTATGTTCTTTTCTCAGTGACCCCTAAGTGCTGGTAAACATGCAGAGTTCAAGGCCTCATCCTGAGCTAGAGGCAGTAAAGATGAGTAATGACCGCCTCCTTCTGTGTTTCCCTCGCAGACAAGCCAGCCTAAATGAAGCAGCCGAGAAGTATTACGGACACGCGGCAACCTTAAGACCTAATGTGAGTATAACCACAGCTACCTAATCATTCCCCTTACCATTTACCCTGATGACACATGGACAGTCACAGTTTGGGTGGCATTTCAATAAAATCGCTGCAGTTTTTCTCACCACAAAGACCCTCGTTGTCTGTAGAGCTCAGGAAACACAGGCTGGTTTTTACAGAGCCCAGAGGTTTGTTTGTGTAATGTCCATCACCAGCTTCAAAGCCCGCGGCGGGGTAAGTAGATTGGAAAGAATAATGATAATAACACTCGCTCAAGACTTTGACGTCTTCAAAATGAATGGGCTCCAGTCTTTGGAGTTCTGACAGGAGGGGTCGAGTTGTTTAAACGAGGGCCGCGGACAGAGAGAAAAATATGTTTGGCATGTGGTCGCCCTGTTTGTTCTGTGTTTTGATGAGAAGAAATCAGTGCAGGATTAATGATCAGAATATATCTGGATAATGTTATGCAGACAATGAAGTTTGGCTCTGTGAGCAACACAGTGAATTATAATATATACAAACACGAACAAACAAAATCCAGAGGGTATAACAAAAAGGCCAAAATTCAAGATGTCTGCAGAAACATGAGACTAAGCTCAGGACCCACGAGCAGATGTAGGGTTTAAATTTGGCTGGTGAAATGTGTATTTGAATATTTGATTCAACCCAGATGAAAGGAAAGTTTTCTCCTCAGGGATTTGCAACAAATTCATACCAAAAATATGTGATAAAACACAGTTAAAAGTGAACTGAACTTTTTTTTTCTACTTTTCTGAAACGACCACAGCAATGTAAGGCAGTTTATTTTCAAAACAATAAATAATAGATATTAGTCTGAGTGTTTTTTTTTTTTTTTTGCATAATTTTTCCTACTTATCGAAAGATACAAATGATACACAAAGGAGCACCATGTCTAGAACAAATAAAATGAGGGAAATAAACTGGGTGCATAGTAATTAATACGTAGAGGGAAAGATTTAATCAATTTCCAATTATAATCATTATTTAATTGATTTACAGACTTGGTCATCAAATATAACTAAGTGGCAACTTCTTGTTATTTCTACTTTCATTTATTTCACAAGGATATTTTAAATGGCATTTTTAAGAGTCCTCAAAATATCATCCCCCAATTCACAATAGATGTAAACTATGTATTTTCACAATTAAAAAATAATCCAAAAAAAAGGAAAAAATAAACTTAAAAAGAAAAATCAAAGTAAAGTAAAAAGAAATGAGACAATGTAGAAACTATCATAACCTTGTTTCCTGGAAGTAAAGTTTTCTGTATGTTCAACCCTGAGTACCAGGGTTCAACTACATTTGTAAAATGGACAACTTAAATGAAAACATCAATAATATAAATATTTTTGATCAATTTTACACTGAATAGTTTCAATTTTTTAATTTTCCCAAATGATTTCCATTTATTTAGCCTTTAAAACTGACCTGAGTACCTTCTGCTGCCAGCCTCATGGAGTAGTGAGATTTTTGGGCCTCTTCTTTCCTGACCTGTCCTGCTTTTCTAACACTGGCACTGATGCCAGTAAAAGAGTCTTTCCTTTACGTGTTTGCCAACGATGGCTGACATGGATTTTTGTAAGACAGATCAAGCATAAAGTCATTCCTGATAAAAGCATCTAAATCCCAGATGTTATGGGGCCTGTTTTTGCAGTTGTAGGAGTTAAGTGACAAAAATATGCACAACTACCCACACACACACGTACACACACATTTTCTAAATGTGATAATATTCTGGGGGCCAGATGAGAAACTGTGGTGGGTCTAATGTGGCCCCAAGGCCTCTGTTGTTCATCTTTGATTAATATTCACACTTGGATACAGTTTGCATTTTTCATGGCTGTATTTTTGCTTTTTTGCCTTTGTTGGACAGATTAAGCATCCCAAGCTCATGTGACTATGCACAAGGGTCACGCAGTGCACCGTACATCTCTAAAACCACACAACCAATCATTGTGGGGTCAGGTGCCTTTTGAAGGTCACTCTTTTCAGGTGTATGGACAGCTTCAGGTCACATTTCCCTCATATCAAGTTTTGAGCACACCCATGACATGCAGGGGTGTTTCTCAAGATTTTAACTCCACGGTGATGAATCTGTGAAAAAGTGATAATCACATTTTTGTGAGAAAAAAACTGCCGTGATTTTCTCAGACCTACATTTTGACCCTTACAGGAAGTCAGTCTCTGTTGACCAATCAAATGAGTTCAGTATCTTCTTCTTTTCAAAAAGAGTTAGGATGAATATCCCAAAGTTTCTAAATGTGGAAAAGGTGTATTAAGTTGGAAGTGTCAGTACTGTGCTCTATCATTCCAAGCTCATAACAATAATATAATTCTATTTGTATGCCTCCATCTACGCAACATCAACCACCTTCATCCGTCCCTCACACTCAGTTCAACAGCAGTCCTTGTTCTTGTTTGGTCACTTTAAAGATCAATTATTGAAACTCCCTTCTTTTTGGCCTCCCTGAAAAATCCTTCAATAAATTACAGCTTGTCCAAAATTCTGCTTCTTGTCTCCTTGTTCACCTGAAGCCCTCCAATCACATCGCTCCTGTTCTTCAGCTACTTCATTGGCTCCCTTTAAAATAACGTATTGACTTCAAGATTTTGCTTGTCACCTTCGAGGCCATCCACAAAATTGCCCCTCTGTATTTAACTTAAACAAATCAGCACAACCTCCCGAACCCCCCAAGGTCCTCTATTCACCTCAGTGTGCCAACCAACTGTTTGTCCACTGTGGTGTTTTGATCCTTCATCCTTTAGCTGCTCTGCTCTGGAACTCCCTCCCACCAGACATCTGGAACATTTGACTTTCTCTATTTTGAAATCCTGCCAAAAAACCTTTTGTTAAAACTGGCATTTTCAGTCTGATTGTTATTGCTGTTTTTGTTGTTGCTTTCTTAAAATAAAATCAAGTTGGCTGTCTTGATTATTTTTTATTAATTATTTTCATATCTTATCATGTATTTTGTTATTAATTTAACTCTCCAAGGTAGACTTGAGTGCTAAGAAAGGTGGCTATAAAATGTGTTGTTTTTCTTCTTCTTTTTATTATTATTATATTATTATTATTATTATCATTATTATTACTGTGGTGCATCCTTTAGGATAGAAGTAGCTTCAAATAGTGGAACAAACAACAATAAAAGGAAAATATGTCTGGAGGAACAAGGATTTTTGCATAAATAGTTCTTGTAAGTTTATTTGCATGCTGCCATGACCTCCAAGAGGAAAGTTATTCTTTTGGTGTTTGTCTGTAAGTAAGGTAACTTAAAAAATTCCCAATATATTTTGGTGACAAGTGCAGATGTTTGGAAACTGAGTCCATGCCAAACCATAAATATGTTTGGATCCAGATCAAAATCTAGGGTAAATGCCTTGGAGGAGGTTTGAGCTCTCTGAGCACTTCTACTTTTTTATGCTAAAAGCTAAGGCCTAATGGAAAGATGTTTAGATGTGAAAAGACTTGGCTTTTAAGATTTTTAAGATTTAAAGTTCAGTGAGATTCAAATTCTGTTGTTTAATGTATAGTCTCTGTGCTCAAACATCTTTACAGTATAAATCGACATTATTTATGACAGCGTAAATATTCTGAAGCCCAGGCAGTTCTGAAAGAAACATTGCTCTGAGTTATAGTTACAGAGGCATTATTAAAAAATAGCAGGGGAACCAAAAACAATATAACAAAAATAGGTTGGAGTTACAAAGGTCAAGATAGTCAAGAATCATTAGTAGTTTTAACCAAAAAACATACAACCTTTTTTATATGTAGAGTTCAGTAATTTCCTACCTCTGTATAAGGGATGTATTTTTATCAAAGCTAAATTAGCGCTCCAAGAACAACTGTGTTCCTCAGTCACCATCATTTAGCTCTTGTCAAGTAGAAGAAGACAGTAACACCTCATTTTAAACTAGACTTCTTTAAATAGTTTTAAGGATATTTGTTTTCATAGCAGTTGTGTTTCAGGCCAGGCTCATGTCATTTTCATTAGACTTATTCTTGGCAACTATTACTGTTCAAACAGGCATTTATTGTCCACATTTGAGCACAGAGGCCCCTTTTTGCCCTACTTGGTCACTTTTGCTTGGATGCCTTTTCCATTAATATTGCTTACAGCTGAAGCACAATTGTTATTTAGCATCTTCATCCATCTTCTTTACTCGTAGTCTTTGTTCTTTCAGATATGACCTGACTTAAGCCATGTATCCTGTCCATCTTCATTTGTCATTTCATGCTTTACTGCAGCTTGACTCTTCACTCTCCAAAGGCCCTGGTGTTTTATATTAAGCACATGTGTGTGCTCCCTCGGAGTGAGAGAGGACAATTGGCTCCATTCAAAGGATTTAGTCCTTTAGTCTGACAATTTCCAATCTAGATGAGTTAAATCCCATTGGATGGTGGGTTTAGTGGTCGGTCTGTGCTCTCTGTGACATCTGCCCTTAGCCGTTTAGGTAAAGAATGTGTACATAGAGTGGAAATTTGCAATCTGAAGTAATAATGGTCAAAGTTTTTTCCAGCCTGACTTTCAGTCTTTGTAGCATATGCTGCTTTATGGTCTAGGTTAATATGCTCCACATCTGGCCTGCCTCATCTGCTACATGCCAGTTTTAGGAAGGGTACGAAGGCAGAGAGGTTACAGAGCAGCAGGAAATGAGAGGAAAAATGAAAGCTCCTGACAAGGGAACATTTCACAGAGTGCTATGAGTGTGAGGAAGAATGTAAGAGTAGGGATATAAATCACTAATGCCTGAGATGTATAAAAGTTAGGGGGAAAGTCTTTGGTGAGAAAAGGTGGGAGTCTTTAGGGGAGACTTCAGGAAGGAAACAAAAAGGAGGGTTTGATAAGTTCTGCATGGATAAAGGGGGAATGATCCTTTTGAAACCCTGCTGCCGCTGTTCTGAGAGAAAAATCAGGAGTGGAGTGATTTTCAAACCAGACTTTAGACGTTTTTGCTGTGAGGTCCTTTCACTCATCAATGTCTGTACTGGATAGACTTCAAGGCAGAGGTGAAAAGAAACCAAAGCACTCCACTTAAGTCCTGTATTTATGGTTAGATTTTAATGAGGAAGAAGTAAAAAGTGCTGTTCAATATATTTACCAAAGCTTCCATGCTGGCTGTGTCTTTGACAGAAAATAGACTCGAGCTTAAAAATGCTTTTCTAGTCACTTGGCTTTCACACCTAAGGTCCCTTCCAACCATTCACACCCACTTTGACTTACTGATGATTCTGAGTTCCTGTTAGCTGTCCATCAGTATGAGCAAACACATCCATGCCCTTCCATTCCAGTTTATACACCACTGAAACATATTTTATAAACTGAGTCAAAGTCTTACACAGTTACACTGCAACAGACCAAAACTTATACAGAATACCCAATACATAATAAAGTTTCCTTGATAATCATTTCCCCACTAAAACCTAGTTGGTAATCTATTTGTTGCTGTTAATTATGTCAATATAATGCCATTTTATTGGTTCAGAGATCTCTGAGCTTAATGAGACTAACCTGGCTATAGTCAATGATCTTCCAGTCTTTCACACAAAGTTTATTATTCTAACCTAAAATAATTAAGTCAGTATTACAGAACAGTATTTTTTATCACCATGTTCACCTCTCATAATGCTGACCAAAGAAAACCAGAAAGAAATGCAAATAAAATTCAAAATTATTTTAAGACGATAATTTTTATTTCCTGAATTTAATTTACTGACTCTCGAAACATATATTTAAAACAATTTAACGGGTCGTTTTTGTAAAACATTGTGTTCTACAAAAAATATGTTATTCTACTTCATTCTAATGTCATCCAGTTTGAATGGGCAATTGACATGAAAATGAAAACCCATTTCTTGAATTTTCGAATACTAAGTTTATTTTGTAGATTTGTTTATTTTTAAAAGAAGGAATGGGACAGTACATGTTAATGAACATATAAACGTAAACATGAGATTATAGCCATGTGGCTAATTTCCAACTCATATAGAACAGCATCATCAGCATACATTTGACGGGTCATTCATAAATAAACTGAAAAGCAATGGACCCAGAACCGATCCCTGGATTGTTGATACGTGATGTTGACTTTGTGTTCTGTATCCCAACACACTGTGTTCTTGAAGAGAGAGCTAAGAACATTTATAAATCCCCACCTAGGTGTCATTTACCAATGTGTTGGTACAACATGCATGAATGACTACTTTGTCACCTTAAACCACATCCATGTGTAAAAACAGCTCTTCTCTGGCTGGCATTACTCTGAGTTGAAATTCTTAACTTGTAAAATGATCCCTCTGTGTTATTTTTGTGGTTGGACCTGTGAACAGAAGGTTAGACCAAGAGTAATTCACTAAGCAAACAGTCTAAAAATTACCTTAACCATTTAAGTCAAAAGCTCAGAATGGCTCTGTGAAGAAAAAGAGAATAATTTGCTGAGGGATTTAAGTATCTGAACAAATTGAAAACAGTTATTGAAATGTGTCTAGTGGGTATAACGCTGCATAAAAGTGAGCAAAAATGAAAATCTAACTGTAACATAGGGATATGACCTCTGTAGCATGTTATTGAAACTGATTAGAAATGTTCGATCTCTCTAAAGGGACAAGAGAGTTATGTTCAAGTCTTTTTTTAATTATTCAACAATTATATCTTCCCATCGAGAAATGAATCACCACTCAAATAATGTTTGAAATAGATTTTTTTGTATGGATCATCATTTATCAGAAATTAACACTTGAAAACAAATAACTATGGACAAAGTCAGAAAGGTATGTTAATATTTCAAATTCATGCAACGTCTGGTCAAAAGATCTGCAGAGTATCACCAAATACAGGTTTAGTGAGTGTGAGAGTGATCTCTCTAAAGTCTCACTTTTACATCCTTCATGCATCTGAAGATACAAACAATTACCAGGGTTGGGAATCAAAGAGCAATTCCCATTATGAATCGGTTACAGATACTACAAGGAATCAATATCATTAGCCTTCTTGCTTGACAATTCCCTTATTAAATCCATCCACGTTCCTCTGCATACTTTGCAAATCAAGGATGTCATGCTTGCATTAGAAGCAGACTACAAAAATGGTGACAAAGTCATAGAAGCACCCATGGCAGACAGAGGACAGAAGTGGTCACAACTGTGGGTTAACTGTTGACAAAAAGGCTATTACTGCATGTCTAGTGCAGAAAACTTGAAGAAACATTCATGTAACACTTGTTTGACATTGTTGCCACTGAAAGCCTATGTAAGACAACTTTAACCAGCATAGAAATTCCACAGAAATTAATAAGAGAAGGGTTGTTTTACACAGACCTTCACTTTCTTCACTGCTATTCCTCTCTTATCCCAAGCTATTTTGATGTACATAGATTTCTGTTTGTGTGAGCCAGCAAATGTGCTTGTAGTTACCAACCATCTTGCACAATAATTTTAGTTTTCCTGAGTATTCTCTTTTATGTGTTGCTCAAAGTGATGAAAATGAAGACCACATTTAGATGCAAATTATAGTTCTTATCGTTTATTGAGTTCCTGAAGTGTTTAGAAGTATCTGAATGTCACACACACCCAATGTTAAAACTCCCTCTTTCACTGAAGGAACAAACATCTACATTTATTGTCAAAATGGTTCAGATCTTCATGGGCACACACAGCTCAGGAGGGATATGTTTTTTTTGTTTACTTGTCTGCTGTCTTCAGTAGAAGGATACTAGTTAAGAACGATCAAGAGCATGGCAGATATGTCCGTAGGCCAGCTGGGTGTAGCTGTTTTGCAGGAGGCTCAATGCACACCTCAGTTTTACCTGTCTGTTCGAGACCAAAGATTGTGTTCCTCTTCTTCTGGTTACAGGAGGTATAATGTTATGATATTTTCAGGATGGTGACCAACATGAATAGACTTTAAAAACCAGCTTTAGTAACCAGATGGTTGACCTCATCTAGACTATAGTTGTTTGTCTGGATTTAACAGTCTCAAGATTTCCACAGGGATGTTGGGGCGACGGTGGTCAGTGGTAGTCAGTCTTCCTCATTTATTTTTTCCATGTCATGGTGAAAATAATGGACTTTTATGTAACCACACATACAGTTAAAATTAAGTCAAGAGGAGGGCATGACTGGGGCTTGGTCACTCAAAGTAGGGCCAGTGGTTGAGTAGATGAGGTAAATGTCTGTAAACTGGAGAGTCAGAGGGTTGGTCTCAGCTTCTGCTGACTCATGCTCATTTGTTTGTGTGTTCTTGGGCTTTACACGTAAGTTTGTTTTTTAAACGTAACAAGGACAGTCTCCTTGACATTGAGAATGTTATTTACAATAGCATCCTGGCCCAGATGAACAGCTGCGTATTCACTAATATAAAGACATAAAACAATTAAAAGTACTGATGAACACATATTGGGGCGTCAGTAATTGGAAGGTTGCAGGTTCAAACTCAGCTTCGGGCCACATGTAACATGTTAATGTGTCCTTGGGCACGGCACTTGGCCCCAGACTGCTCCCGGTGCTGCATCAGCGGTGTGTAAATGGGTATGAAAGGGCCTGTGCGTTAGTTGGTGCTGATGGAAAACTGACATAGAAACTCCAACCATCAGTGAGTGATTGTGAGAGTGAGTGAGTGTGAATGGTAAGATGTGACATGTGGTGTAAAGCAGCTTTGAGCAGTCAAAGACTAGAAAAGCACTGTATAAGTTCAAGTCCATTAACTATAATTCCTCATCTTAATATTATTGCTGACTCTGCACCACCAGCACTGTTGGCCCTACAGCATTTGTAGGTGTCAACAAGTGATGGAGTTTAAGGGTGCTAGGGTGCAAACCCAAGGCCCTGAGGCTCAGAAGGCAAAAGACACCAACCCCATTCAGCTGCTTTACCAACTGCTGTAACCAGCAGGAGCGCCCCAGAAAGTCAAGTTTGCATCTCCCCAGTCACCAAACCAACTTCCAAGCATGTTTCATTTCATGGTGACCCAGCATGTCGTCCCAAACCCAGCCTGACCAGATCATTATTGCTGATGGCTCATGTTTGTAAAAAGGACTAAAATTATCAGATACCAGTGTTAAAACATTGCATCTGTGCATTCCTACATGCCAAGAAGGAAACTCGAAAGTCTAATTTACTTTGCATGGAAAGCATTCATGTGCTTGGTTTGCATTTTCAGATTAATTGGTTAATGTACACACTTTTGTGATGGATCAGTTAGCTCTTTAAAGTCTTTTTCAGTCTAAAAGGCATACATTAAATAAATAGACCTACATGGCATTCTTATGCCTGGGTGAGGTTTAGATTGTCAGAGTGAAATTACAGTGGTGGCTCTCTTGACCTCTTACCTAATACCTCCCAAATTGAATCAGTTCATCATAAAGTCAAAGAGAACGTGTGCAAATCACTCAACAGAAGTCCCTTTGAGAGCTCTTGAGATACCAAGTTAACAAGCAAGGCATGATCACAATAAACCAGGATATCTGTACCTCCAAAGGTTAATCTGTTTTGAGTAAAAGTGAATATTCATGCAAAATTTAGAGATGTGGCAACCACAAGCAGCCCAATAACCTTCACCTACACCTTTGAGTTGCAAAAGTCATTTGTATGATGTTTGATGGAAAACCCATAAACTGTTGCTGAGATAAGTTTGCATGTAAGGATGATGACAAAACTCCATGATCATTACCCTTTAATTTTGAACTTCAACAGCGTCTCAGTTCCTTCTTGACCTTAGGTGGACATGTGACCAAACCGTAAAGAAAATCCTTGAAAGACTTTCTGAGGTATCGTCTTCACAAGGCCCTGACCTTTTGCATGCAGATGAAAGAATGAACACCCTGACATTAAAATAGCTCCAACCTCGACTGTGGCTGCTGCTCAGGCATAATAATATGTTTTTTAGATGCCTTTATAATCTTGAGAAATTCTTTCTGCATGGTTAATTTGTTGTTGATTTGTTTGCTGGTCTCCTTGGCTCTGCTGTTTTCACTTGTTCACGTTCCCCATCCCATACCACAGACTTCTTGTAAAGATTATTTTAAACATCCCTTTTGCCTCATTCAGAGCATTTTTCTCTGATTTATTCCTGTTTAGTTGATAGTCCCTGAAAAAGAAATTATGGACTGTGGTAAAATACATTACAAATCATCAAGCAGCCATAATCATCTGCCATGCTCTCTGACAATGATTTACGAGGTGATAATCATTGGAAAAAGCCACATTTGGGGCCATAAAAGTACATCATGGTCTTTTTCACAGACACTGTTTTATTTCAGCATTCCTGGTCTCCAAGGTATTTGATTACAAACACTATGAATGTCTGAAGCAGTAAAACAGTAGCTCTACTACGGAGCAGACATCTTTTCCACACTTTAAAGCAAAATGAAGATCAGATGTTGTTCCTCTCTTGGCCTGGTTACTCCAAAGTCTAAAACTGATTGCACTCTGGACATTTTCCTCTAACTTATGTCCTCATGACTCACCACCACTGACGAGGATTTTGCCCCTCAGCGGCAGGAACAAGAATGTACAGAATATGCATCCAGTCCCACTTCAAAGATGTGGTCACTGTGATGTAGGAGGCCTCAGAGAAGACACCGCAGAGAAGCAGGGTCAACATCACAAGCAGGCAGAAAAACAGGAGGAAGTAGCTTGCGTAATGTAATCTTCTGTGGAGCCTGAAATTATTGTTTAATCAAAAAAGGAAAAAAATCATTTATTCTCTTACTTTTGCCATCATCTCCTCTGATGCTGCCCCCTGGTTGTGTTTTCATATTCATAATTTTCAAGTTACCATTAGATCAAAGTTCTCTGGACTTTATTATCAAGCTGACTTGTACATGGCTCAGTGATGCAAAATATTAAAACTCAAAGTCACTTTTCTTTCTGAATAATGCAAACCCTGAAAGTGTGAAAAGACCGAGTTTATTTGCATTATTTATCTCACCAAACAGGCATCGCCGGCCTCTCCTTTAAACTTAAGTGGACCTATGGTAAATGTTTAGAGTAGGGGTCACAAACAATTTTGAGCCTTAGAGCTACTCAAAAAGTGAGGAATATTAAGGAGGGCCACTCAATTGTTTAATGTTTCTCAGCAATAAAAATGTAATCATTTACCTTAAAATTACTGATATTATGCATATAATAGGCTACATATGACACTGAATTTGTACTTTTTACTTTTAATGATTCCTCACAATAATAATTGTTACCTCCGCCAAGGAGGTTATGTTTTCGGGAGAGTTTGTTTGTCCATCCGTCCGTCTGTGAACAAAATAACTCAAAAAGTTAAGGATGGATTTGGATGAAATTTTCAGGAAATGTTCAGCATGGGAAAAGGGAGAAGTGATTCGATTTTGGTGTTGATCCGGATCAGCGTCTGGCCGCCATGACAAAAAATGTGGTTTTTGTGAATAACTACTGAACTAAAATAGATACAGTATCATTATGAATCCAATTGCTAATGGTTTGTTTTCATGGTCAAAAATCTAAATATTTGATGAAATAAAGGTAGGACTAATATTTATGCTGAAAATCACAATATGGGTGAGGACTGTGGCGCTGGTGGAGGTCTGCGCTCTCCGAGTGCTTTTCTAGTTAATGATGTGAGACCATTATACCTGTATGCATCTTTAATGATTTTGGGTATCTGTTAGTCTTAATTGACATGAACCCTGTTTCCACCAAGTGGTCCGTTATGGATCGGCACGGTTTGGCTCAGGCTGAATTGGTAAAGCCTGATCCTGTTTGCGTTTCCACAGCCAACCTAACCGTACTTGGTAGATGGCGTAGAAGCCGGATGGCGTTAGTATGACATCATAGCAGCTTGACACAGTGTACCCGGCTATTAAATACAAAGAAAGAAGAAAACACTACACAGTAAACAAAGGGCAACGATGGAAGACATCCAGCAATTCTTCTTTTTTGTAATCAGCATGTGGCTTTTTGTTACGAAGCGCAACCAAGCTTTGTTTCAGAGAAGGCTGCGTGCCGGGTTATCTTCACAAAGACGAGTGGAGATTTAAACATGGTGGGGTTATGTGTTGTTCCGCTGTTGCACGGGAAGTGACGTCTCCTTCGACCAATCAACGGACTGCAGTGTTTCTAGCTCCACCTTCTGGGGTCGGATCGTATGTTTGGCACCCCAACAGAAGGGTTTTAAAAAGAAGTACGGTACGGTTCACTTATAAAGGGTTCTGTCCCGGTTTTAGGCTATGGAAACGCCACAAAAAAGCGAGCCGTACTGACACGAACCAAACTGAACCCTCTGGTGGAAACAGGGCTATGTTCAGCAGTCACACTTTAATGATTTTTCTGTACAGGTTGCACCATAGGGATGATGTAGATACATCAACATAAACTTTGATCCCTTGAGTTTAAAAGAACGTTGATAATTTGAAATACTACTCACATGTTGAATTTGGTGTTTGTTGTATTGAAAGAAGTATAATATATTTACAAAATAGAGACATTAAAATGAAGGTGCTTTTTTCAAGCTCTGGTTGGTATCATGCTACTTTAACACTTTAAGAAGAAGAAGAAGAAACTGTATTATATTCATAAATGCATCAAACTTCTTAAACCTGATTAGGCCATCTATATTTGTGGTGGTTAAACATATAGCTAGAAAAATAATTATGTGTTAGTAAAGAGGGGGATTTATCAGATAAGTAAATCTTGAATAACAATAATAACTGGTCATAAATATCAAAAATGGCACACATTAAATTATTATGACATCCAAAAGGTAAGGTGTTTTTCATAAAATGACATTTTCCCTCATTTTTGTTCTCTTTTCATTTTAAGAATGGAATTAATGACTATTACATTTTCATGGGTATTTTTTGTGCAAGTTAAAGGGTTAAAATGTCCCTGGGGGCACCTCAGAGGCTTCCTGTGGGATACCAGGTGCTCATGGGCGCCACATCGACTACCCCTGGTTTAGAGAAACTCCTGCAGGACTTTAGCGATATCATGTCAACAGAATTCGATCCATCTGTGCGGCCTGACAGAAAAACAGACAATCAGGTGGTGTGCCTACATACAACCCTAAAACAAAATGCCTCTGGTCTGAGCTGATGCCGGCACAGATGTATATTAACAGCTGTTTAAATGGGTCTGCAAATCAGGCCCAGCATACCCTCTTTGTTTAGTAATTGAAAAAGACTTCTGTTGCTCTTCTTAGATAGAAAACAAAGTGTATGTTTGCAGAAAAGCTTTAAGCTACCCCGAGGTGCACTCTGCATGAAACTGATCCTGTCCTAAAATCCAGCTCTCCTTCTGGTTACAGTATCCAGCAGCCTTGATGAACCTGGGGGCGATCCTCCACCTCAACGGGAAGCTGCAAGAAGCCGAAGCCAATTACCTCCGAGCTCTTCAGCTGAAACCAGATGACTCCATCACCCAGTCTAACCTGCGCAAGCTCTGGAACATCATGGAGAAACAGGGCCTGAGGACCACGAGCCCCTGAGCTTGGCCTACCTGCTCGCCCGCCATCTGCACGCCAGATCTAGGGGAAAGGACGGCCCACACACTCCTCTTCCTCCCGTCTCATAGAGGAGAGACTCAGGGAGGATGTTTGCTCAGAGAGGCCATGACTGTGCACTAAAGCCCTGCTAATAACTCCTGAGCTCTGAATACACTTCAGGGCAAGCAGCTCTCCACAAGCAGTGCTCAGTTTGGCTGGAGCTGTGAGGTATAGGGACTCTTTGAATCCGTGTTCAAAAAACCACTTTGTTCCTCTGCTTTTTTCTCTCTATAACAGGAGCACTTAAACTTGAAGTGAGAAAGGTACATCCTTCAACTTTTATCTCAGATTTAGTAGAATAAAACAAGCATTTGTAGTTCATCAAGGTTAAATTTTCCCCTCAGCAGTGTATGATAATAAGTCAAATTTAATCTAATACAAACTGTCCTGAGGGGATTTTGATAAAGCTTTGGTTTTATTAGAGATTTGGTCTTCATTATATAGAAAATGAGAAAACATGGAGAATTGGCCAGCATAAAATGATACCAAAATAATGATTAATTTAATTTCAAACCAGCATCCACTTTCTCGATTGTTTTGCAATTTTTTTTTTCACAAACTTGCTAATGAAGAAAATTGGCACCATAATTGCAAGCCATGTGTAGCAGGAGTCGGGAATTATGGTGTGAACACTTGAAAATTAAAGGGAATTGAAATTGGAAGCCATTGAGGAACAGTCATTGCATCTACAGGCTTGATAAAAGCTGGGTTTTCTTTCAACGCAGGGTGTTCAACAAAATAGCAAAAAGCAAAAAAAAAAATCAAGACTCTCACAGTGTGATGCCTTATTAAAAAAAAGTTTGATTCTTTTTTATACAGAGCTGATGTATGTGGCAAATGTTCCTTTGATTTTCACAGCTCTGCTCTAGAATAAAAGCCAAGTCCCCATGGTAACATACTGGTTGGCAAACAAAAGCTATGAAAAGAAACATTAATATATATTCATGTGGGAGTCACATAAAAAAGAGGCAGGTACGACAGATTTTGATGCCCTCTTTTCACACACATCAGTAGGTTCAACAAATGTGTATGTGGGAACAGTGTATAAACTCAAATACAGTATAAGCAAGTGTGCTTCTTCTAAAAATCTAATTACACTTATTTTAAGTGACATTTACCTGGCAGATTTAGACAAAAAAAATATTGAAGTTACAGAGAGCAAAAATGTAAGCCTGCATCTCGAATATGTAAATCAATCTAACAGTGGGACATTCAATATACATGAGAGCCAATATTATGTATAATTATATTATGATAATATTATATATGTATATACTTTGTTGAGTTTTCCAGAGATTCCGGTCTATTAGGCATTTGTTCGCTGAATGGAAAAGCACTTCTGTGTACAAGACAAAAGTCTTTGGCATGTGAGGTCTTCTCATTCTACACATGTCACCAGCAGCTCTCTAAAACATCTTCCCTCTTTCCCCCAAAAAAGACCTACTAATGTGATGTTCTACCATTATTTTGTCTGCAGTCTAAACCCATTGGTGAACGCCAGTAAACCCATAGCAGAACAAATCCAGAGGTGATGACGACCAATTACTACAATTTACCTGTCAACCAATCAGAGTGGACTGAGCCCATATAAGGACGGGAGCAGAGAGCTGGAGCTCTGAGGGTCTCAGACAGAGTGAGAATACAGCACTATCAGGGCACTCTGTATAGGAAAACTTAAAATTAATATATTAACCTATTGAGGACAAATTTGGCCTCTGTAAGACACTCAAGTGAAGTTTGCTGGAATCAAGTATGATCACATTTTTTCCTCTGCTGCTGATACTATTATTTTTTTTATTATTTCAACCATGTTTAACCAGGAAGAAACTTTTTATTGTCCTGGTCATCATAGGCAGCTTCCAAAAACCAGTTTATCATAGTACACAGTACACAATAACAACAAATTAGGAAACAAAAGAGAACATAAAACAGCCTAAATCAATAAAAATACATCAAGTTAAACATTTGCAGCCAGCTGTGTCAAAGTCATCAAATGTCCTCCTTAAAACATCTGATGAGATCGGCTCTTTGAATTTTAATTTATTTGTAGATTATGCCAAACAAATGAAGCGGCAAACTAGGACGACATTCAACAGCTCAATTCTGACCTCTTAAACAAAATACAAAACACTCAACACTGTATTCTCCCCAAAAACGAAACATGAAGTGCTCTGATCGTGCTGATGGAGAAACAGAAGTGTAGAGCTTTGTTTTGACAAGAAGTGCCGTAATGGGCTCGATGATACACTGTTCTCAATCAGCCAGGTTTCTCCCTCAGAGTTGAAAGTGAAAGTAAAGCATCTCACTCACAGAGCTTGACGATTACTCCTCTAAATCTGATTGGCAATCACTGCTGAATAAAAAGAAATTAAAGAAAATCATGGAGAAAAAACATTGCACAGCATCGCCCTGTGTCGTTTGTGGGCAGTTGGGACATTCACTTTATTTTTTTTGTAATTTGTTTTTGTTTTGTTTGATTTTGACAGATATAGATTGGCACAGTGACAATTTTGTGCCAAAACACTGCGCAGAAGGTGCAAAGCTCCCCAGCTCCAACCTGGTCTATTCTTGGCACAGGTGAAGCACGCCCAGTGTATTCTTTGTCGCATGTTGCGTGCTACACAACATAGCCTTGTGAGTGGTTGTGAGTGGACCAAAGCGGCCCAATCAGTGTCCTTTGGAGCAGGAGGAGGCGGGAACTATGAGGAGATGACAGCAGGAAGTGACTGCTCGTACAGAGATTAGAATTGATGCTAAAAGCTTCAGACATAGTTTTATCAGATTTTTACTGAATGTCTTTGCTAAATGAAAAACTATTAACAACGCTATGCAAATCTCTATGGAAAAGATGTTTGCACTCCACTTCTGACAGGTTTTGGCGGGTTTGTTCTCACGCTCCATCTTTTACACTTCAGCAGTAGCTCCAGCATACTACATTATTCAGATGGCCCATAATTAATTTGATTGACCGAATGTTCATCTAATCTGCTGCATATGCTACAGAAAGGCTCTGCCCATTCCCAAACACTTTCTATAGGCTCTTTCACAGATTAAGGCTGTCACTTTTCCAAAAAATCAAAGTGGAACGGTTTTCGAATGTGCACCCAAATAATCGAAGATATTCGATTATCTTAATCTAAAGATCTAAATCTTCGATTAAGTTTAACTTTTTTGCCAGAATAAGTTTATTTCACTTTTATATCTGCTCTCGAATAATTAGCTATTCTGCTTAAACCATTTAGCACTTCAATCAGGCTAGTTTTGGGGGGAGTACATCTCAATATAAAATGTTAAGCTAGCACTGTCAGGTGTATGTGACTTATTTTAAGTGTTTAGTGATATTTTTGAGAAGTAAGACGTCTACATTTGCTTAAATTCTAGTTTTAGCACCACAGATGAAAATCCAAACCAAATACAGAAGCTATGCCTACACCACCTTTTTCTTCTCACCACAAATCAATGCAAAGACATGAGGGAAATGTTTTTAATGCCTGTGTTTTTGTTGGAATCAAACTAATTTCATTGTGTTTGTATAAATGAATCCTAATATATAACTAATGTAGTGTATAGTATACAGAAACACCATGCAGCAAAAAAGTAGCCAGACTAAATGTAGGAGCTCAGATACTGAGAAGGTTTGGTCTATTACATGAAGTATTTCTGCAGCAGTCTTAAGGGTCTTGTTTTGTATATATTCTGTCTTATTAACTTCTTTTGTTTGTTTCTTTGTTTGTTTATGTGCTGTTGTCAGCATACATTACATGTAACAGCACCTTCCAGGGAGTAAGAGTATGAACATTATTTGTGATTTGTTTTTTTGTTCTTCAATGACTTCGCACCCTCTGAAATATTTGTGTCCCTAGTTTTAAGAACATTTAAGTTATTGATTTGTGTTTCCATAATAACAGAACCAGCTGGCACTGTGTTTTTAAATGTTAAATGAAGGAAATTAGTGGTTATTGTGTTTGAATTCATTTGAGTGGGCCATTAAAGTTAGACGTCAGTGAAGGATTATAATGAAATACATGCGTCACATTGGTGTTAACACTGTTCTGTGTTTTAATGTGATGATCACCAGTGATGTGTTTGGTTAAATAATCACAAATCACATCCATTCCTGTCCCGCACCTCACCAACACACACTCACGCAGCCTCCTAATGTTTCATGTGTATATAAAGTGTTTCTGAACAAACACTGAGAATTCTTATTGCTCGAGTGAAGATGTAAAAGAAAATCACTCTGTGTCTCTGCTCAGGGATCTTTAGCAGTGGGTTGTTGCAGAAACTTGTTCACAGAGCGTTTACTAAATTAAAGATTTATTTTTGAAAGTTGTTGTATTTGTATAAATTATCAAGATTTGTAGCTTTTTTCTCCTTTTTGTAATATAAAGATGAACATTGTGCCAGAACAGACTTTTTTTTTCTTCCTGATGTTGCTTTTTTTTCCACAATAAATTTATGGTGTTCTGCTTTTATTTTGTTTTGTGTGCCATTTTTTTCGTATATAGATACATGGATAGCATTTAAGATAATGTCATGAGTAAAAAAATCTGTTTTATTGAAGAAAATCAATGTATCAACATTGAAGGGTGGGAGCTGTACATGCCCTCCTACTTCTTTGGCTTGTCACCATCAGAGCCATACAGTCTACCATGATGGAAAAAAAAATACATTAAAAGTTTAATTAACTATTATTTTGTGTAAAACACCACTAAACAGGGTTGCCAGTAGCCTCTCAATTATGCCCACATGCCCTTTAGAACAACAGCTGTCGGACACAACGCATAGGTTCAGGCAGGTTCATTGGTCAATGGTCAAGGTCATGGCTGCGGTCGAATAGTCACCTCCTAAGCCCTTTCCTATCTACCTTTCCTTGACCCTGATGGAAAAAACGTCATGAGGTTAAGGGAAGGAGAAAGGAGAATTCAAAAGGACTTGGGAAAGGAAAAATGCCATGCAGAGAGAATCCGACTACACCTTCACTGCGCTACATCATCATGTGACGGTGGATGGAAAACTACAATTTTACGAAGATGGACTACAAAAGACAAATCAGAGAAGTGCTCATGTATCATGACAATGTTGTTCCTTTCAGACAACATTGAACATAATAACCTGGTGAAAATTATATCTGCATAACCGATTTTGGAAGTGAGGATTTAAGTAAATTTGTCTACTCATTATAAACATGATTACCAATCAGTGCATGAAAATAAATGGTAAATGAAAGAAAGGCATAAAGTGTTAAGCCCACAATCTAATGATGTACAAATTATTAATGTTGAACCAAGTTTAAAACATAATAAACATCAAATGTCTCTTTCCTGCTCTCTTCAAAGAATCAGACTACTGGAAAGTAAAGGAACATTTTGGAAAACTTTTGAATGGATCGAACAGCAGTGGGAACTCACATGGTCTGCGTTATTTGTTGTCATTATTCGGTTGAATTCGGAAGCAGTCGGATAACACGTTGTTTATAAAAACTGTTGCCGCGTAGAATTGTGAGACAGAATATTCTCCTCTTCTTTTGTAAAGGATGGTAAATGGATGATAAAGGAGCTAATAAAGGAAGCATTGAGCCACCTTTCCTTTGCAATTAACCTATTCGAACAGCTCTAATCACGATCTACTTCCCTTTCATTTCACTCTGTTAGGAACCTTCCTAAGTAAAAAGGACTATTCGGCCGCAGCCCATGACTTTCTCACCATTTACCATTATTTGTTTGTGAATGCAATTTCGTATAATAATAATAATACTACATTTTATTTATACAGTGCTTTTCAAAAACTCAAAGACGCTTTACAAGGATAAAAGTACAAATTAAAAACAAATTAAAAACAATATACGGAAAAAACAAGGTAACAAGAAAATACAGAGCCAACAAGAGGGCCTTCAACAGACAGAAAAACAGTTAAAAAAAAAAAAAAGTATTGTTTATGAGATAAAACTGGAGAAATTATAAGTTAAAGGTGGTGCGAAACAGGTGTGTTTTCAATTTAGACTTGAAGGCGGTAAGGTCTGTGGTGTCCCGGATGTGTTGAGGGAGTGAGTTCCAAAGAGAGGGGGCAGCAACAGAGAAGGCTCTGTCCCCCCAGGTTCGATGCTTGGTCCGAGGGACAGCGAGGAGGTTTGCGTCTGAGGAGCGGAGGGTACAGGAGGGGGCTTAGGGGTGGAGCATGTCTCTGAGGTCAGAGGGGGCCTGGTTATGAAGTGCTTTATGGGTGAGTAGTAATGTGAAGTCAGATGGGTGTCGAAGGGATTTCCTGCAAACTTTGTACAATTGTTCAAAAGGTCAAAACTTGAGGTTATGGAGACTTTTGGTCATCCTATTCTTTTGATTGATATCTTGCAAACAGAATATTTCAAGAACACACAGGCATGTGTGGTCTCTTACTCATAGATTAACCCTTTGACTTCCAAAGCAAGAAAATAATTTGCAACAAATTAGTTGTTGTTAAAATTGTATTTCTGCCTCTTCATTTAGCAATTTTTCATAATTTCATTTTTCAGATTACCCAATCAGGAAGCAGATATACTGGTCAACCAGCTGGTTGGCTTGCCCGTTTAGGGTTATCATGGGTGTGAATGGATTGATTTTTTACTGTTTTTATTCTTGCGACAAAACTTTTGTTTTTTGATATGAAGCCATCACAGAGAGCAAAATTTAGATATGTAGCAGTTAAACCAGTGTTCTAAGGAATCAAAGATAATTTTTTATCACCAAATGTATTTCCTTAACATAAATTATGATTGTTAGAGGATTTGGAAATGTGTGAAGATTTCTTCCTACTCCAATGTATGCTCTTACTGTTTGATTTCTGAGGAGCTATGCAGCAACAATTGACTTCAGATTTATTTTGGTTTTCATACAATTATATTCATGTACAGCAGCGTCACCCAGTGGATACAAATTGGTGTCAAAACACCATTCAGAAAAGTAAACAAGGATAAACAAAAATGGGCTTTTTAATATTGTGGTAAGGTGGGACAAAGCAAACCATTCGGTTACAATACCAGTCAAAGAGTTAATCTGTAAGATTTTTGAGGTCAGGGAACTAAAAGTCAAGGTAAAATTATGATGGCTGACATGGCCAAATGGCAAGTAATAAGGGAAAACACATGCAGACCAGAAATGTGCAGCAAATTATGAGGGAAAACATATACAGAGCAGAAACACGCATCAAGTTAGAAACAAAGTAAAGCCCAAAACAATCCAAACATAGAAAACACCTGCAAGAAGTGCAGAAAAAAAACAAGTCCAACAACAGAGGTGCTGCCCACCTGGAGCAGGTTCTAGAGCAGAGAGAGTGACTGCGGTCAAGCCAGCCGCCTTTCGTTTTCACATAGTTAAACCAGTCGCTCCAACATTTTAAACACAACCTGTTGCAAGATATGGCAATACATGGAGACGCCTGAGAAAGTCAGCTCCAAGATGCTAAGCCTGTATCAACTACTGGCTTTCAAAATAAAACGTCAGGCTTGAAAGAGACATCTCTGTGATCCAATATTACATCACTGCTTTTTTTGACTAAATAAAATATGAGTTTAAATAAAATGGAATGCAAAGAGTTGTATCAAGCAGTGGAGTTCTAGGGTCTGGTGGCTTCACCAGTATCACAGTTCTTGGTCCTGAGTTTTGAAATGGTAGTAGGGCTGACACCAAGTAATATTACCACTCAGCATAGTTTTGACTTTGTTCAAATGTAACAAAATCAGGCTTTCCAACAATATACAATATGACACCAACTGCAGTTATTAAAGAGAAGAAATGTTCAACCAAAATAACGTTCCAAACATTTTTTGAGGAGTGGATGAAAAGGCTCTGACGTTTTGATATAACTTTCCTGGTAGTTTAAAATAACACATTCCTTTGGACATTGTAGCAATGTCCACAGTTTTAACCCAGATTTCCTTGATATCCAAACATTGTATGGGACTTAATGGGCTGGTCTTGCATGCTGTGAAACAGGTTTTACAGGGCGTGTAAAGCTGCCCCCTGCAAGTCTGCTTAAATATGCCATAAAATCAAGTCAAATGCATTTCCCCCTCTTTGATGTTTGTTCAACAAAGCAGACGTGTAAATATTCCCATATGGAAGGGCACAGCCTCTATAAAGCACAGTCTCTACACATGGCTGCAGACGCCCCCACAAGTCAGACCCCGCTGACATACAGAAAGCCCCTCCTGAGATCCACGCAGTCTGCCTTGTGATGTTTCTCACATGTCTACATGGAAGCTCCGCTCCCATGATCAGTGCCCAGCAGGTTGCCCAGATTGGACTTATTGAACTGGAATGTTCAGATGCTGCCTGTGCTGTCCGGTTCACTTTGAATCTCCTCACAACACAGGTGTGCTTCACTTACACTGACAGACAATAAAAAAAGAGGAATGCATGGTTGCTTCTGTTCATACAGACATGCTAAAAAGACAACATGTCCTCATTTGATCTCAGGAGGATTTTAAAGTTTCTCCAAATGTCAAATCAAATACATCACAGATTTAGATGTTGTATGGAAACTGAACAATCATGGTTTGAAAGTAAAAAAAGGTCTAAGAGGCAGTTCAGTAGGTGGAATAAATGCACTTCTTTTTGTTAGGATGGAAATCATCTTTTATGGGGACTCAAGACTTACATAACTTTGAAAATGGCTGACATGACTGTACAGTGATCTTTGTCAGAATGCTTGAGACTCTCCTCGAACTTCAGATCTTTGCCTGTTTTTATGTTGACCATTTGAGACATAGTTTTCAACATTTTGGCAGCTGGGATTGGACTCAAAAGACCCTTATAAAAACCAATCAGCGTATATTACTCTGACCTTGTTCAATATTTTCAGCAGTTTATGCTAACAGTGCAACTCTCAATCAACCATCATCTCGCTGCTGTCCAATTTCAGAGCTGCTCTCCTCTCTTTCTCATTAAGTTTATTCTTATTTGTTCTTTGCAATTATCTTTCAAAGGAAATTGATGATCAGATCTTATTTTAGAACAAAGGGCAGTCACAAAGTGCTAGATCAGGTGAAGAAGGAGGATCAAGCACTGTGATTTGTTTTTGGACCAAAAACAACTTTATTCCAAGAGCACAATGTGAGCTGCCACATCATTGATAAAGAGTAAAAACACTTTTTTTTTTTTTTTTACAATAGTGATCTTTTTCTTTGGACTTTTTTCTTGCAGTTTTCTTTATTTGTAATACTGTTGATTCACTGTTCACCCTTCTGGAACCCACTTATTGTCAAAGAAAATAATAAAATTGGCCTTGAATTTGGACTTGCTTTGTCGAGCTTTCTTCATGTTATGGAGAATGCATTGACTCATTCAAGACTGTTTTTGAAGATCGAAGTTTCATCACTTTACCACTCCTAAAAATACAATTGTTTTTCATCAGTTTGTCCTTAAACGTCTGGCCAGAATTGATTGCATTTTTCCTTTTGATGAGGAGTCACACATTTTGGGACAATTTTGGGAAACACTTTTAATCCATTTGCCATGGCACTGTAAACAGCAGCAGTCTGTCCAGTTTGCTCTCCTTATTTTTTAGCTGTTTTTTGTGTTTTTTTCCTTAATTTTTTAACAATTTTCAAAAGTTTTCCTTTTTTGATCTTTTTCTGACCTTCCTGCACTTCTTACTGAGACTCTTTTTTTCTTATATATCCTATGGATATCTTTTTCAGCCATCATTGCTGCCAGGAGGCATTTCTGAGGATACCAGCAGAGTGTTCTTTTTTGAAAGATGCCACCAACTGCCAGCTTCATTATCATCAGCTACCAAGAGCCAGTTTCATCAGATATTCAAGGACCAGGACACATCCAGGATTGAAAAACTGATCAGGAGGGCTGGCTCTGTGGTTGGCATGAAGCTGGACTCTTTGGTGACGGTGGCAGAGAAGAGGACTCTGGACAAACTGCTGGACATTCTGGATGATGCCAATCACACTCTACACATGGCCATCAACAACCAGATGAGCCTGTTCAGCGCAAGACTGCTCCTCCCCAAGTGCAGGACCAACAGACTGAGAAACTCCTTTGTCCCTCAGGCCATCAGACTGTATAACTCCTCAATTGGGGGGATGAGGAGTAACAGGAAGACAGAGGACGGGAAGGAGCAGCAGCAGTAGCCTACAAGTATTATATTTTATTTATTATATAATGCAACTGGAATCATAATTTCCCTGAGGGAGTTTTCCCAAAGGGATTAATAAAGAACAATCTAATCTAATCTAATCTAATCTAATCTAATCGGAGATTTGCAGTTTAAAGGCCTGTCACATGTCAAGGTGTCCTTGGGCAGGACCCTTCTACCGGGGTTGCTCCCACTTCTGCGTCAGTGGTGTGTAAATGGGCATGAAAGAGCCTGAATGTGTTTGCTGATATGGCCAACTGACATAGAAATCATCTGCGAGTGACTGTGAGGATGAATGGGTGTGAATGGGTTGGTGTGACCTGTGGTGTGAAGTAGCTTTGAGTGGTCAAGAGATTAGAAAAACATTTAATAAGCTCAAGTCCATTTACCATTTAATTTTGTTGAGTTCAAATTGCCATGCAAAATCAGCCAAACTTTCTCTCTGTCAGTAGAGACCATTTCAGCTTTTTTTTTTTCCCTGACAGAGTCATTGATTATTCTGAAGATTGGTTCATTCAGTTAATTGTTTATCAGTCGTTGGTGTGCATTGGTGCCCAAGTTGTTGAACTTCTTTGACATCCTCCCTATCGTCACAAAATTGTTTTTGTCATTCACATGCACAGAAAAAGAGGACTTGGAAAACACTCAGCCCAATAATACTTTCATATCACCACAGCATACAGATGGGAGATGTAATAATTTTTTGAAGTTTCACTGCGGCCCGTTCAGATGAAGGGGGAGACGGAAATTTGACCTATACTGCAGCCAGTCACCAGGGGGAGCAGTTTTCGTGGAGGCTGCTTCAATTTGAGCCCAGTGTCATGGCGTCCATGTTTTTTACAGTCTATGGTTCACACTGGTCGCTACTTGTACTACCTCGGCAATCACTCTCCATTTAAAGCCATGAACAGTCGCGATGGGGCGGGGCTAACCCTCCTGCGATGTGACAGCCGCTTTTCACACAGCTTGTCGCGCGATGTCAAAGTAAAAAAAGTTTATCTTTTCAGGGGATGTCATGTGTGGCTGTGCAGCAACAGCCAATCAGCGGTGTGTGCGTGTGTGACGGTGCCCCTGGCAGACAGTTTTTTTATCCAGACAACAGAGGAACAATTTATGTCCTTGTGGGAAACATTAGTCAGCGAGGACATTAGTTCTACCTAGACGGACCACGGGAAACTTACAGATAATGCTGCTGCAGGGCATCAGCTGCAGTGTTTTGTGTTTGATAAGTGAATGAAAAGGATACAGCTGAAATAATGTCCGCTTATACATCCTATTATATGATATATGATATGATCGCAGAGAAACTCGAGCGGACGTGATGTCACTGAGCGACGGCCGAAAGCAACGTGACCAAACTGAGGTATTTATGGACGTGCGACGATACATCAGTGGGCGACGCGATTTTAGTAGCTGGGTTGCTTGCAGTGTGAACGCAGCATTAGGCCTACTTGGAACTTAGAGCAACTGTGTGTGAATATCCAACCTTCAATATGTGACAGTTGGTGTGACTGTGAAGCATAGTTTTATCCTCATGAGAGCAGTCTCATTATTTAATACCCATTATGTCAAGTCGAAGAAATTTTCAGACCTGATTTGTGTCTCTACAGGAATAAAATGTAAAATGACAGCTGTCTTAAAATGGTCACACCAGAAAAACATGCTAGAGAGGCTTAAATCACCTGCATGCTGTCTATAATAGAATTCACCTTCAAGGACGTCCACTAATTTCTTGAGTTGTTCTTTTGAAATAATAAAATATATGCAGGCAGATTTAAAGCCTCACAGCTGCACCAAATGCTGTTAAAAGCTCTTTTCATAATTAGCTCTAATATGGTTCTGCAGCAATAACTCTCCTGATAGCTTCTTGAAATGATCCCAGAGGGTAATGTAGTGCTTATTAGTTTATTTGGATCCCTGTTTAAACAAACAGTGTTACAGCAGGGCTCTTATGCTCTCATTTGCATTTAAGCCTCTCAAGACTTGAGTGTCAAAGCTTATAATTTTACCAACTGTTATTGCAAAGTGAAGCTTTAATTACAGAGGCGGTGATAAATAGACTTGAGGAAACGTTTTGGTTATTAAGGTTCAGAACTAATCCATCACAGTCATACATGTGGATAATATACCATAAAACACTCCCCATTATTTGTTTGCTGCAGAAAGTTCCTACTTTTCCAGCCTTAAAAAATGATAAGACACTTCACGTTCTATCAGAAGATATATAGTCATTAATGTCAGCTTTCTGTTTGTTTGTTGCATAACAATTTAGAGTCTTGTCTTTCAAACACTGCTGTTTCAAGCCAGAATATTTATGACCTTCTGATATTTTGCTTCACAGTGATTGTGGTGGAGATCAAATAGTGCAAACAAGTTTACCCCCAATTTGCTCCATCTTCAGGGGTAGTATCAGAGGCAGAGTATTGGGGAGGGGGAGGCAGGAGTGCCGCCAGTGAATGTCTGTTTTTTGTGTGTATGTGGGGGCAAGTGCCGTATCATGCATACCCAAGCCATGCTGTAGTGAAATCAGCACAGGCTGTGTATTCTGTGCTTACTATGTAAATACACTGCAATAAAAAAGTCACTACCTAGATTTAACTAAGCAAATAGGTACTAGCCTCCTAGCCTAAGACTGGAAGGATAGTGAGGAACCATTGTCTTCGAGGAAGATATGTGGTTGGAAAAGATTTTTAAATGATCATGATTGGCGATCACTTAAGGATTGGCCAAATCAAATAGAAGAAAAACAACAGTAGAACACAGAGGGATGTTAAATTGTGAAAGTAAGAGCTTTTCCACATGCACAATGTGAAGGAAACGCAAGGGATCGGGACTGAACAACTGTGTAGCCTTAAGAAAACCACTAATCAGAAAGGCTAACCAGAAAAAAGGCTTCAGATTGTGAGAGATTGTGGAGATTGGACTGTGGAGGACTGGAATGAGGTCATGTGGTCTGATGAGTCCAGATTTACCCTGTCACATAGTGATGGGAGCATCAGGGTAAGAAGAGAGGCAGGCGAAGTGATGCACCCATCATGTCTAGTGCCTACTGCCCACGTTTGTGGGGGCAGTGCTGTGATCTGGGGCTGCTGCAGTTGGTCAGGTCTAGGTTCATGGCCCAAAGAATGAAGTCAGCTGACTACCTGAATATGCTGAATGACCAGATTATCCCATCATTGGATGTTTTCTTCATCATTGGATGACACAAGAATATTTCAAGATGACAATACCAGGAAACATCAGGATCAAACTGTGAAAGAGTGGTTCAGTGACCATTAAATATCATTTTCACACATGGATTGGCAACCACAGAAGCCAGAGCTTAACCCATTTGAAAACCTTTGGGATGTGCCGGAGAAGGCTTTGCTCAGTGGCCAGACTCTCCCATCATCAATACAAGGTCTTGGTGAAAATTAATGCAACACTGGATGGAAATAAATCTTGTAACATTGCAGAAGCTTTTCAAAAACAATGCCACAGTGAATGCGTGCTGCAATCAAAACTAAAGGCAGTCCAATTAAATATTAGAGAGTTTTTTTGGTGGAGACCTTTTTTGACCAGGCAGTTTAGTTTGTATATAAATATATGAAGGTCTTGATGTGCAAAAATTTGTGTTTCTCTTGTTCCTCAAAGTTTTGCTTCCTCTTAAGTGCATGGGAATGGCAAACTACGGCGCATTTCATAAGAAGGGAGGCTTTCTCTCGACTCTCTGTACAGTTATAAACTCTGGACCCAACAAATGAGCTAATATCTAACTGTACAGGTGTGCTTTTGTGCATCCTGTGTGGGTGGAACAAGCTCAGCAAAATGCGTGTTCTGAACTTGTGTCCTCAATATAGCAGAACCACTCTGCCCCGCAGACTTTAGACTTTAGACCAGGCATAACAATGTTCAAGTACAGCCATTTTCTTCAGCCTCAGCAGACCATTCCTCGATTTCAGATAAACACCGCCCTGCACAAAGAGGAGACCATATTGATTTGCTATTGAAACAGCATAAGTGATGATAACTGTGTCAGGCAGAAGTAAGTGAAGATGCACTTGCAGTCAGGCCCAAAATCACAATTTTTGTGTGCCAGGCTTAAGGCATCATGGCTTCTAAGAAACTCTTAACAACTTAAACTTAAAAAAACTCATGCTCCTCTGCTTTATGATAGAATCAATGACAGTAACTTTAGCTGAAACTGATCCATTTTGTGAGGTTCAGATACAGTGTTTGATAAGTGATTGAAATAAAAATAAGTTAAATGTATAAACTGTGTCCACTTCTGCACCCTAAATCCACCACTGGGGACAGAGATTCCTGTTCTGGATCACATATCACCACATCTGTTTATATTTCATTAAATATAAAACTGTTTGGTTAGCCAGGCATCATAGGATGATGTTTGTTTACAGACAGTTTCTTTATCTATAAAGGAAAAAAAAATCTCTAGATCATCTGTTGTCTTTATGTCTGTGTGTGTTTGGAAGACTCAGTTCCACATCCAGCTTTAGAGACTAATAATAAGGAATCAAGACTCCAAACTGAATTGTGTTCATACCAGTGTAATGAAAAACCATTCATCAAAGTGATGACATGTTGATATAGATAAACAGTCTAATAACAGTCTGGTGTAATGAGTTTTTGATACAGTCATTAAAATTGGAGTGCATATTCTTTTGTGAGTGTAATAGTGTGTATAGAGAGAGCTTGCTGGCACACCCCAGGATATGAACACATTGAGCAGTTTTCTGTCATCTATGCCATTAATCTTCTCTTCAACACTGCAGCACTCCATATTTGGTTTACAGCCCTCGCACCCATCTACTGACAGGTGAACATGCTGTAGTTCGTGTCTGGAAAATGTACAATAAAAGAGTTTGAGGCTGAAGTTGCTTATGCGTGTGATTTCCAGAACTTAAATTTAGAGCTTTACTGCCAATACTTGGCCACATGTCAGAGAGTAGACATGCAGGAATCCTCCAAAGCCAATTATAGGCTCTGGCTAATTGTTGGTGAAGGCTGGTCTGCTCTTTTTTCTTGCTTTGTGAATTCCTCCCTGCATGCTAACACACACAGAGGCTTATGTGTGTGATCGTGCATTTGCAGCTATGTGTGCTTGTGCAGGTGTGTGATGTTAGAATGAAAGAGGAGTCAAAAGAGAAATAACACAGTCCCTCGTCTCCCTTATAGGGCCACCCCATAGGATTTACAGAGCACTAACAACAGACTCTGGAGACCTTGAACACACTGTTTGGTACGACATCCACTGTCTCATGGGAAAAGTCCTGACAGACAGAATGTATTTTGTCTGTTCATTGCTCTCAGCAAAAGGAAAAAGCAGTGGACTGTGGGATAATGTGTTATGTACGTAAATTATGTGTTTGAATAAAACACACATTACAACTATTTTAAAGCCTTTACGCTGGCTGCCTGTTAGATATCGATGTTTTTTGTTTTATTTTTTCACTGCATTGCTCTTATCAGCAGAATGTCCTTCAGGATGGCCCCAGATCCACTGACTCTTCTCTGAGGTGAGCTGCAAATGTAGAAACCATTGAACATAACCAAAAGGTCATATATTCACCTGGGGTTACATGAAAACTTAATTATTTTACTGACTATCATTAAATATTTACTTATAAGTAATACTTTATCTCTTTACCTCACTTTATTGTTAAATGTAATTACAACTGATAATTTATCTTTTATTTTTAAATTTGGTGTTTGTGTTTCTTATCATGGCTTAGTTTACATCTTTTTACTCATGGTATTTTTTTAATCCTTTAAACATATTTTTATATATGTCTTTTCTTTGTATTTATTTACCTCTGTTGATTCTTAGTTGTATTGCTTTACTTTTATCTTGATTATTTTATTTATATTTTGTGACATCTTCATTTATCTTATTATTATTAAATAAATGAAGATATTATCTTTTTTATTATTTATTTATTTTTCTTTCATTTTAGCTACTCTGGCATGCATTATTCTCCATATCCATTTTGACATCCTACCTAATAACACCCTGGAATACATATATAGTGGATCAACCTCTGCTGAGCATTTATTTGCTAAGTTATTTTTAAAAAAGTTATGATTATTATCATTATAATAATCTTTATATTTTATCAATCATTTTCTCCCTTTGTGTGAAGCACTTTGAACAACAATAAAATTGTAAAGAAAATTGAAATGTAAAATTAAATTAAAGAATGATTGATTGAATGAATATGTCAGGATGATGCTATAGTTATTGGGTAAAAGATCGGTCTTTAACCTCTGTTTCATCCATCACATTAGTTTTAAAAAAAAACAAACACGATTTGAACAACATTGAAAAAATAAGACATCTTTTGCTATGTTAATGAATGCAGAGAAAATAAATGCAGTGTCTTTTAATAGCACTTAGATTTAACAACTTTATGTTTGTTATTTTGATTTCACACTCATTTCAGTTTGAAACAAACACAGAGTCGACTTTCATCACACACAGCAGCCCTCTGACAGCAACTGTAAAGAACACACACGAGGTGGAGTGTATAAAAACAATGGCGGCTTCTGAAGCAGCCTCTGTGGATGCAGCAATATCTGAGGTTTTATCATGAATGGCCTCCACTGATTGTTTTACTGAGCAAAGAGTGTCACTTAAAGCTATTCTTATGAGAAATCATGTTTATGTCTTCTCCTGACTGGGGATTACTGCTTGGAAACTGAGAAAATCCTCCATTTAGCCTGTGACCTGACAAAATATGCTCTCCTCAGTTCACCGGGAGAACTTGGTGGGGATTGTCGATGAGGTTCATGTCATGTATAACTGGTAAATGATTCATCTGTGTAGTATAATTCAATGTAAGATGATAGTCTAAGGACTGAAATATAGTTTAAGCTAACTTCTAAAAACAGGGTGTAGCTCCTACGTCATACTGTGGCTTGATATGCATTGGTCTGTGATGAGTGTGATTGCAGACCGATCATCTAATCATCAGCTGCGGTTGTTTTTGAAGGTTCTGCCCTCTGACAACGTTTTTGAACTGCTCTTCTCCGGAAGGACTAGTGATGTATTTCTGTGATGCATACTTGGAACTGTTCGTCTGTTGTGTAAGATTAAAACTGTTGTGCCTCCAGGAAGAGTCACAATGTCTTAGTCAGTTGCCTGATACAGGCATGCATGAGGGCCATGACCTTGGTTTCCTCATGAACTGATAGAGAAGCCAGCCATAAGATAATTTAACCTGTGTTTCCACCAAGCAGTACGGTTCGGTTTGGCCCGGCACGGCATGCAATTGCAGGTGTTTCCACTTAACCTTGAGCAGCAGCTTGACCTGTCTGATTTAATGACTGTGATCTAGCCAGTCCAACTTGCCAAGCTCTGATCTACAATGACTTTGAGTGGCCCTTAGTGGCGTAGCCCAATCCGTGCCCCTTAGAGCAGGAAGAGGTGGGAACTACAAGCAAGTTGACACCTGAAATTGGCTGCTGCGGAGATTAGCATAGATGCTAACAACTTCAGTAGCAGTCTTAGCAGATCCGGACCATGTTTCTCTATTAAATGATAAACAACCTGTGACGTCCTACTTTATGTCACCCCTCTGAAGGGGTGCTAAGCAAGATGATGCAAAACCTACTCTATGTATTTGGCTAAAAGTTTTTGTTGATTTTGGTAATTGCTCGACCTTAAAATACAAAGATTTTGTTAGTGATTGACATAACCAACATTATCGAAAGATTGTTTTTGCTCAATAACCGTCTAACTAACAATGATATCAAAATGATTCCAAGTGCTAGGTGTGAGGTTTCAGGATTGAGGGACTTTATCATGGAACTTAAAATAACCAAAATTTGGTGTCTAGGGATTCTATTTCTGTATCCCCCATCATCAAACTGGAGCTGATATTGTTAAATCTGAACTTAAAATGTATCAAGGCATACATATCTGTCAATACAACTCATTCATATCACTCTGACTTTGTGAAACATCATTAGACACTATCTGACATTAACGTGATATCATTAATTTGTTGTATGACCAAATAACTACATGTTTTAATGGCTTTAAAAAATGTGACATTATAAAGTTTGCTTTATTTTTTGCTCATTATCGAGCCAAACTTGCCTTTACTTGGACAGTCGTGGCTTAAAGGGAGACACAAGACTAACAGAACTTATATTTGAAGGTTCCTTCCTCCACACAGGCCTTGGGTAGTGAGTCCTGTTTTTGTCCTCCAGTATAATGCCCATGACTTCATTCATGTATGTGTGTGGCGGTAAGAGAGGAGGCAGGTGTGTCCTCCGTGTCAGGATGGATTAGTTCCAGAGGCTGAGACACATCATGAGGATCCATATTGTCAAAACAACAGCCTCTTATTCGAACAGCTGGATTTCAGTTCAGAGCATCACATGAGCTGCACGCATGCTTCGTGTGTGTGTAATGACTCCATGTGACAATATTTATGGACGGGTAATCTGCGATTCAGCCTGACTCTGAACTTCTATAGGAAGTACTTTCCATGCAATAGAACCGCAGAGAAGGATGATTCCTTTGACCAATGGAGGGCTGATTTCTGTTGATTTAACACACACTGACAGCCATGGAGGAGGTCCTCTGTGTGGGAAACAATGTGGAGGAAAGAGATCTGACCATGGTTTCAACAACAGACTTCAACCAAAGTAGTCGTTTTTGTCCTTTTATGATAAAGATTAAATACTGGTATGCAGTATAGGTAACATGAAACCTCAGCTTGAGTTTTTGTTTGATTTGTTTTAAATATCACTACACTTACCATGAGACATATCTTTTTGAGAAGAGCAAAGCATTTAGCTTAATGATCTAGAAGCAAAGCTCGGACCCAACTGACTTTAATGTGTATGTGCTAATGGGAAAAGTACAGGACATGCTGGAAATAGTAAGGCAAAGGTGACGAGGGCGCCATGCACCATGTTTTTTAATTTTTACTGATTTCATCTAACAGGTGAAGTTGAGCATTTCTGATGATTCAAGATGTGCTAATGGATCATATCTTACATAACACGTTTATAGTCAAACTTCCATTATTAGTGCCATTTATTCTGCTATTGTTTCTGCCCATTTCATAAAATTGTTCCCCTTTTTTTATGGCTGATCTATTTTTATCACTGCCTCACGTCTTCAGGGGATTCATGACGCAGTTGCAAATCTGGGCAGGTTTCCATCGGTCTGCTGCTGTGGCCATGCTTTATGGAGAGTGGCCACCTCCCTGAAACAGACTGTACGTGCTGTTTCGTCTTCCTGAGTCACATTTTATGTGTTTGCCCAATCCAGGAGGATCAGAGAGCAAAATATTTTCGAAATAATCTTCCAAACTTTTACAATTGCAGTAACCCCAGTAGACAGTTCAGAACAATTCCTGTAAAGACTACTTCAAGTCCTTTTGTTTTTATTCTATATTTTAGAAATGTTGATCATAAACAGGATCTTTTTATGCAGCCACTGGCATAAAATGGGATACGCTGTGGTGGATTAGAGTAGCTACATTCAAACTAATGCTTACCTTACACAGTGAGACTGAAGACTGAAGCCAGACAAGATAACGAGATAACAGCATGATTTAATAAACACATCCCTGTCTACTTGTTCTTAATTGTACGTCCTCTCCCTGTTATCTTTGGTAATATCATAATTTGCTAATTAGCTGAGCAGCATTCCATAAGCATAATAAGCAAAAATGCCCCCAGCCTTGTCAGTCAGTTTCCACAGCCTGTGTCTCACTCCTTTTGTGGGAGTGCCAGCTGTGCACCTCAGTGCAGGATTGCTGGAAACACACACTGAGTTCATTTTCAGGGGAAGCCGCTTCAACTCCTCATCAATCTCCACCACTCAGATTGACCCAACACAGATAATAAAAAATGTCACTTCAAACAAAGTGGATATAAGTGAAATAAAGTGGATGCCTAACAAACCAATGTCAGGCAGGAAATATAACCTGCTGCTTACGTGTTGCTTCTCTGTTATCTCTTAAACTGACAATTCTCTTGTGAAGCTATGGTTTTCTTGTGATCCGTATGATTGCGTGTTTTAAGCTTATAAGGCTGCGCCCCCTGTGAAGTGCCTCAAACACACTCACTGTTTGTGGAATTTAAAGATTTACCGAAGCACGAAAGAAAATTTATTTGACTGCAAATGGCATTATTTGTCTTAAATGTTTTGTCAGCCCTAAACCTTATGGTCAGCTCTTCAGCTGGACCTCTGCAGAACTCACTAAAACAATATTCCAGGTGCTCATTTAATTCTGTCTGTTGTTTTTCACTTTTCCCCTTTTTATTGTCAAAGAGGGAATTTTACTCCCTCCACAAATTAAACAATTTCTAGATTTTGTTGCAAGGCCAAGACATTGGAAAGCCTAAGACTGTGGAAACTGGCAACAGGACCATCACAGTTAACAGCCAAAATCAATGGGGTTCAACCTGACCCCAGCAAGACTTTCAAGATTTTACGAGAACTTTGGGAATTTGTGTGCAGGCGGAAAAATCATTTGATATAAGGCTAGCATTATGTGAAAGGAAATGATTAGCATAAAGGAAGATACACTAATTACCAATTTCAAAATAAAGCACAACAAAAGGGGAAAATTCTATCAATGTCTTTTGTTTGTCTTTAAATCCTTCTTTACACTAAATGATTCTTGAAGTTTGTAGTTTTTCATTATTTTAGTATTTTAAATATTAATGTTGATAATATGATATCGCGTTTATCGTTTAAAACCTTAAAATCCCAAACAAAGAAAATTTTAGTTACTTTGGTTTGTTTGTAGTTTATTCTGTATCCTAAACATTTACAGAAACAATGACATGTTTTTGAACACAATAAATATTCCTGAATTCATCAATTCCTGCCAAACAGTTGAGCAGTGAGTTAAAGGGTTAGGGAAGGTCATGGGAATAAAGTACTTTGATTAAGTTTTTGGTTAGATAAAACAATGCTGCTGTGTAGAAATGAAAATAATTGGAATTATTCAACAGAAACTGGATGTTTTCTTGCAGTTCAGGTGCATAATTGCAATAATATTTTATTAAAGAGTCCATATTTGCCTAAACTCAGGTTCATATATTCAACTTTAATGACTGCTGGAGTGTCATCACAACACAATCTAACAATCTAATTCTCATAAAGAAACCTCCCAGTTTTTGAGTCCCACTGATCTGTCTGTATCCTTAGTTGTTCTAATATGCCCTGTAATGCTGCTTTCACACCGCAAGCAACCCAGCTACCAAAATCGCGTCGCCCACTGACGTAGCGTCGCACGTCCATAAATACCTAATTTTGGTCACTGCTGCTGTCGGCGTCGTTCAGTGACGTCACGTCCGCTCGAGATTCACCGCGATCATATCATATATCATATAATAGGAAGCGGACATTATTCCAGGTGTATCCTTTTCATTCACTTATCAACCACAAAACACTGCAGCTGATGCCCTGCAGCAGCATTATCTGTGAGTTTCCGGCGGTCCGTCTAGGCAGAACTAATGTCCTCACTGACTAATGTTTCCCACATAGACATAAATTGTTCCTCTGTAGTCTGGATGAAAAACTGTCTGTCACCGGCACGTCACACGCGCACACCGCTGATTGGCTGTTGCTGCACAGCCACACACAACATCGTCTGAAAAGATCAACTTTATTTACTTTCACATCACGCGACAAGCTATGTGGTAGTGTGAAAAGCGGCTGTCACATCACGGGAGGGTTAGCCCCGCCCCATCGCGGCTGTACATTGACTTTGCATGGAGAGTGATCGCCGAGGTAGTACAAGTAGTGTGCGGTGTGAACGCAGCATTAGAGTTCCTGCCTCTTTAAGGCCAACTTCCTCTCAATGGCTCAGTCTGCTCTGACTGGTTGATCTATCTACCCTCTGTGATTGGTCAGTTAAGTGCTGCTCTGTGCCACATGGTTAATGAATCTGCATTTATTGTGCAATGCATGCTTTGTACTGAGCTTGCCACTCCAGGGCAATGCTCTTTAACTGAGACAAAACAATGGAAGGACATCACATGAGAGGGTCTATACGTGGGATGGTATCAAGCCATTTTAAATTGCTACTGCGCTGTACGAAGGGGAAGTCAAGATGCTTCAGATTTTTGCCTGATGCCAAGAAGCATACATTTAAGGGGATAAGACACTTAAAAAAAACTGAAGGTGTTATGACATGGTTTGTTCTGTTTTTCCATTTAGACCTCTTGTTTCCCTTGTCTCGTGTTTAATGTTTTATTTTGTATTGTGTTCCTTTTGTTTAGACCTCTAGCCTGTTTTACTGTCCTGGTTCTGTTCTTGGTCTTAGTTAAGTTACTCACTTGTGTTCATGTTTTGTGTCTTGTCGCGTGTTTCCTGTTTTATTTAGTTTGAAATCCTTTTGTTCCTTGGGGTGTTTTCTGTGCCTCTGTTTGTTAGCCCTTTTTTTGTACGGAATGTTAACTGAAGAAATGACCTGGAAGCATTTCTATGTCGGCCATGTTTAGGGCTGTTTGAATTCTCCAAAAGTGAAGGAAAGGAAGGTTGTTACTTCTTTTATTATTATTCTTTAGCTTAGGAAACACTGGATGATCCTTTATGAAAGGAAAGGAGAGAGGAGCACCCCATAATGCTTTGCAGCAGGTTACGTATATAAAAAAAACAGTATCCGCTAAATGTTTACAGAAGCTTATGAAGGAGAAAGAATTTTGTGCAACTGTGAATATATGTATGTATATAACACTGTGTAAATGTTTTGCCAGGTATAGAGAAAGAGATATGCTTCAAAGTCAGTAAAATATAACCTTAATTTAATTTCTTTTTGGTGGACTGATAAACAATCACATGTTATAATTTATGAAGTACTTTAAAACATTTATTTTTCTACCATGTTGATGATAATTAAACTAACAATTGTGGTCCTTGTTTCTTATATTTATGTTTTATATTAATTACCACATTTCCGTCTATCTTAATTTATGAAGAAACTCAGGCCAATATTAGAAATATCATTTATTTAAAAAACAAAAGGACCAATGAGGCATTTTACAACACTTGTGCTTCTGAAATGTGTTATCAGACCTCAGGTTATCAGAGCCCTGTCAAAGATATCAACATTTATAGATGCTCTCACCTAACCTCACTTCAGTGAGCAGAGGACACGCTGCATGACCAAAGGACAAAACACGTGTCACAGGTAAATCCTCTAATCATAGACTGTTTATGTTAAACAGGTGAAGTCGACACAAAACAATGCTGTGAGGTAAAGCAGAGGACAAAGACACTTCTTGAAGTTTTACCTTCTGTGCTTTTTAGTTGTTTAATTTGTTAAAGATTTAGTTTTTGTATTTTGGACTTTTTGCTAATAAGTAGTTTTTGGACTTTGGATCCCTTTTTCCTAGAATTAAATAAAGCCTTTTGTGTTTAATCTGCTCTTGGGTCCTTCACCTTCTTTTTCTTGTTTGTTTATTTTCACATATCATGGCAGAAGGGTGTCTAAAACTTCAAAAAGCAGAATATGAGCTCAATAATTTCTGGTCTATTATGAAAATCTCACCAAATCACAAGACTACCACAGCCCCATGTCTTGACCCAACATGTTACTTTCTGTTAAAAGCTGCAGAGTCATAACACTGCTAAACAGTTGCTATAGTTGACATATAGATACATTTAAAGGTATGTTTCTAGTTTCCCAGCCTCCACTTTCGATTAGGTTTATCTTCTTGCTGTAATTTGCAGGAGTACCATCAGGCTACACTCTATTTTGGCCAGACCTCCATACAACAGTGGAGTTGTCCAGCTTTGTTATTTATCCTGAGCACTGTGGGAATGGCTGATTAAGTTCCTTAGGGACCAATTAGAGCTGGCAACCTGTCCTGCTCAGCTATGGCCACCATCCATCATACAAATCTGGACCATGAACAGCATGCTCCGGTCCACCACAGACAGTTTTATTATCCCCTCATGTCCGAAACCAGTAAAAACTCTGCTACTAACAACTCTGGACATTCCCTTTAAAAAGCTCCCATAATAACTGAAATGGGATACCTGTGGGTGAGCGTGGAAGGAGCAACAGGTCTCAAATCAGTCTGGTTTGGTTAGCTAGCTTTGACACAACACCCCCTTCCTCTGTCCTGGTCCTGTCTCATATATTTGTCCATGCTGTAGCTGACTCAGGTAGTTGGGTGGTGTGTTATTCAACCCTCTGCTCTGTTGAAGGAGGTTGAATTGTTGATAGGTGTCATGATGCTTCACACCAGGGTTCCAGCCTAAAGGCCCCCTGACAAGTTTGATACTGACCCCTGTGGAACATTTTTACTGCTGAGGTTTGGATGACTACCAGCAGGCTTGGCTGGGCTTTACATGAATCTTGGGGGACATTTTTATCTGAATAACACAATATGATTCAACTTTTGATACTTTTTAAACTGAAAATAATTTTCCTGTAATTATGGCTGCACTTCCATAAGGTGTTCTGTGTACTAATGCATCTTATTTAGTTGATTGTGCAGATATCCATTCCTATTGTCTCTTGTCTAAAGTATCTCTCTATAGATACATAAGTCCATTGATATTAGACTGTTGACATGCTCCAGAACATTCATTGTACCAGCCAGCCATCCTGTATGTGTCCTATGTCCTATGCCCCTCCATTGGCTCTCAGCATTGTTCTGGGTAAATTGTTCAATCTTGTCACATAAAAGGCAATACATGACCTAAAACACAATCCAAGAGGTCTGCTTGTATAAAAAGCTTTCCCTTTGCTCTGATGGTCCCCATTATTGCCTAATTCTTATTTTCCTGATGGGCGCTTTGTTGTCCTCTTCCTGTTTTTTAGCATCAGTTCATTTATCAAACAAAAGAAGTCCCTGGCCTTCTGAGTAATCACCACTGACTTGACAAATCAAAGATGGCTGCCCCAGGCGTAATGTTGCATTGCCGATAATCCTGGAACTGGGATAGTCCTAGATGCAAATTAGATTAAATTCAGTCACTGTGAATGCACCCTTTTGTCTGAATTTATGTGGAACATCACAGCAGGAACTGGAACACTTCCTGCTGGGATGTGATGTAGTTTTCACTCCCTTCTTCCCAGTTCTGAATAAATGGAACGCACCATGTTATTAAAGGTTTATTCTTCCTCAAGTTCTTGTGATTCAAAAACAAAGACCAGAGGTAGAAATTGAAAATGCTTGGTGGATCTGTAACTGTGTATCCCCCAGAGCAGAGGGTCTCCTGCCATCAGGTTGAGGACCGCTGCTGGGTCACCAATCAGCTCATGCTCTGGATTCTACAAAGTGTTTTGTTGTAAACTAAAAGATGTTTAAGCATCTGTCTGTGCAACTTGACTGTCAAGACTAAACACACGTGTTTACTGTCAGTTAGAGCTGTGATGTCAGAATTACTATTGCTTTAGATCAGACGTGTCCGAAGTATTTCAATATTAAAATGTCCTCATCAGATAATATGTATTATATTTAGGTTGTACCCAGGGGGGGCTGGGTACAACCTAAATCAGTCACCAGTCAATCAGAGGGCCACATAGAGAGAAAGACAACCATTCACTCATACATAAGGGCAATTTACAGTCACCAATTAACCTAATGAGCATGCTGTTGGTATGTGGGAGGAAGCTGGAGTGCACTGAGAGAGCTCACGAATGCACGGGAAGAACATGCAAGCTTTACACAGAAAGGCCCCTTTCCAACCCGGGAATCGAACCAGGAACCTTGCTGTGAGGCACATGCCACCGTGCCTACCAGATAATATATACATATACGTGTCAATCTATTTATACATACATACATGCTGTATATACATATATTATTTCTATCTGATAATAGATATATATAATATCTGATGATAGCTAGAGAGAGAGAGAGAGAGAGAGAGCTAATGAAAAATTAACCCCTCAAACCTGAGATTATTTGGGCAAAAATGTCAAGGAACTTGAGAGTAACCAGAGGGACCTGAACACACACAACAAAATGAAAACACTAGAGCCACAAAGACACACATACATAAGAAAGCAACAACAAATTTAACGTTTTCTGTTTATTTGTTGTTGTTTTTTTATTTGACTTTTTTCTGATGCATATTCCATTTCAAATGATATATCTCCAACAATATTATTATTACTGCTGCCATTGAGCATGGAAATGCAGTGTCAGCAATATTTGGAATTATCTATTAACTTTTCCATAAAAGGCAACTTTTTCACATTTTCAAAAATATCTCAAGAAATTTTCAACAGGTTTTGACACATAATTGAAACATAATTAGATTATCAGGTCATGGCACAGTCAGAAGAGGTTAGATACTGGAGGGTGATCCAAATGTAGATACAGATCCAGGATTGTTTTTCAGAAGACATGTTAATGCTGCCATGTAGGACAGTTTTTCACATTGTCCTTTATAACATGGCTCACAGTGTCAAAACTGCCTTTGTGGAGGTTTGTCATCTCAGAAGACTTCTTGTACCTTGAAATTTGAATATCAATCATTAATTACTCCTCCTTTTTAAGTCAACATGTGTTTTTATTTTTCTACAAATGCTTCCGGTATAATGTTCTACAACATTAATGCCAATAAAACTCTTCTGGAATGAGTAGAAAATATTGACTGTTTGCCATAACCAAGCCCAGAATAAGTTTTAAAACCACCTAATCCAAAAAAGTAAATAATAGAAGCAGGCCTCAAGTCTTGCAAAACTCTTGTGGTATTATTAAGGTGTCCAAAATGACTTTAATATTCATTTTATATTATTTGTTTAATATTCATCCAGCGTGAGGCCAACATGGGTCGTCAGATGAAGTGAATTAGGTGATTTCCTACTGCAGCTTAAACAGCAGGTCTGTAATAGGCTCTGAGAGCTTTTAATCCACACAGGCCATAAAAGTGAATATTTGCAGCACAGTGATAAACGTCTTGTTTGTAATATATATATTTTCGTGTATGTAAGAAATTTCTTCTGCATGATTTTAAGTTTGTTTTATATTTAAAGCTCTTTTACATTTTTTGTGAAGAGAAATTCTATTAGCCAGCTTACTGTGATCTTGGAATTTTTTGACACAAGTGCTGAGGCTCGGAGATTTACAGTAATTAGACAAAAAATAACATCTTCTTCAAAAGGAAACTTTTTCTCTGTACTCTCTCCAGCTGTCTTCCCTGAACAGATGGATTTTCATGAAAAGAAAAGGAGGGTTGTGAATGCTCTGTATTTGTGTGCAGTACTAACTGAGTGAAACTCTGTTAATGCAGCAGAGACTGACATTAACATTCATTTTCTTTAAGGGCCGCTTTTTCATTTCTGTGAGTCTCCTACACTTAATGTGAAGTAATTCATCAACTGTTTATTTATCTACCTTGTTCCTTTATTTCTTTTGTTTTGCTCTCTGTTTTGATTAAAGCATCATTACAAGACAAGGGAGTTTCTCTTTTTACAGCTTGATTGGCACAGATATTTTATTAATCTAAATGAAGTGAACTCAGCTGCATTCATAAAAAAAATCAAAAGTTTATTTTAAGCAGAAGAAGCATCAACAGCAGAGCAGGTTCAAGAGAATTAAGTGTCTTAGTGCTTTGTGTGCATGGTGACTGGGTTTTGCATGGCGTGTAAATGAGTATGAATGGGTGTAGATGTGTTTGCTAATGCTGATAAACAAGTAACAAATAGGAAATTAGAACCATCTGAGTCAATGTGTGTGAATGGACAGATGTGACCCGTGTTGAGTTCCTAGGAGCCTCCCCCACCCCCAATACAAAGAAGAGAGATGAATGTAGATGTAAATGTATGACATTTTACATATGAAATTTGCGCTAAATTAGTGTAGCTGTCCCAGTGGTGAACACTAACCTTAATGTCCAACCATAATTATTGACTGCAGTGTAGACTGTGAGCAAGTTTATGATACCTGAACTAGCATTACAACACAGTACTTTGTAGGCTGATGCTAATGCTAGCAATCACCAAGTAAACATATTTAAAATAAAAGGTTTTGTCTTTATCCAATAAAACAACCAGTGTAAGACAAATACTTAAATATAAACTTTCATTTGGCACTTCTGGATTATCTTTTGAGTTTGAAAAACGGTGATTTGGTAAGAGGGATCTGCATTATGTGCCACAAACTGCAGATTTACACACATTAGCCACCGGTATCATCTGATCCCAGTTAGCTCAAAACATCCCGAAGTGTTTTTACCAAGTCATCCTGGTACTTAACTGAATTCAACAACATAAACCAGTATTTATACACCTGAGGTTTCATCTATTTATTACTCAAAACCACTAAGTCTCCATCAGCAGATGTTTTTTTCTCCATGAACATCTTGGTTATGCAAGTATTCTCATGTATCCAATACAAATGACATAATCATAATCCCGGGAAATTTTGCTTAATTACCTTTCTTAGCAGTGTTTTTTCCCTCTTTTCAGCCTTCTTGTAAACAGCCCTTTCAGCACCTTCTACACTCATCGTTTTGTTTGTGGGGCTTCTAAAGGTGACCAGACTTATTTGATTGAATCACTGACATTTTTGTTCCATATTCGTGATACTTTCTGTCTTTCTGAAAATGTCTAAGGGTTATGAGAGCTTACAGAGTGTTCTGTGTTTTTTGTCATTGAATCCATCATTTTTCCTTTTTGTGTGGGACAGTTCTAGCCTGTGTGCTATCGGACCACAGCAGTCCATTTGAAAACTAAATGAATCAAATGAACAAACATTAGCCTATAACTGATCATTGATTTAAACTCCACCCATCAATCCATTAGTCCAAACACGTGTAAAAGTGAGCGTTCAAATTGTTCAGGAAATTAATTAAGGGATTTAGACATGCTATGAAAATTTCTTGAGGGTATGTTAAGTTATATAATTAGCAGTCACACATGTGGAAGTGAGTTTCCTCTCCATTTGCTACATAAACACAAAATGCTGTTTTTGCTCTGTGTCAGATCAAGGTCAGATATGATGGAAGTTAAAGTATCAAATGCCCTCTCCTGGGAACTAAACTTAAGTTTTTAGTAGCTAAAACATGCATGAACAGGATTGACCACCCTCATAGAGAAGGAATAAAGGGTAGACTAAATGAAACAGTGCATAAAAGATGCTGGATTCACAAATTCTTTAATCAGCAGCACCAACAACGTGTAAAGAAATCTTTTTTTATGGTTCAGCCCTCACTGGAGGAAGAAAAAGACCAAATTGTGCCCCCTCAGTGTTTTTTTTCTTTCGCTCTTTTCAGGAAACAGCAACAACATGTTGGATTTACAAGCAGTGAATTTTAGAGTGATTCTCCCTTAATTTATTTGAACTTTTATGCACCAAACATGTGGCACATGAACAAAGAGATGCATTATGTGAGCTCTGGTTTGAAAGGAAAAAAAGTCCGAACAGACTTATGGTTTAAATCAAACAGCAGCTCTTTGTTTGACCGACACCTGGAGGAAACAGTGGAGGAGGATGGAGGTGGAGCAGAAAGAGGACTGTGTGGTTCAAAGGGTTTTGGCTTCTTTTCCGTGTTTGCATTCACTGTGTGATTCAGAGCTCTGCCTCGGTTCATACCAATTATGTGAGACTGCATTTCTCTCTTCAATTAATGCAATTAAACTCACTGACTCAGACATCGACAAGAGTTTGAATTAGAATGTTTACTGCAACAATTAAATGGCTGACTCAACATGACAGATGAGATGAAGATAACTGAGGGAGGGTTGAGGAGTTAAAGAAAGAGAGGACAAAGCTAGACAAAGACTTTGTTAAATAACTGTTATGAGTAAGAAGGACTCACATCAGAGTCAGAGTTTAAACAAAAAATCAAACTAAAACTGTTGAAAAGGTGTAAAAACTTACAGCTGGCATTTAATTTGCTTCAAAATTAACATAGAAAATAACTTTAACATAACATTAGATCCCATTTCATGAGTAAGGGCCACACCATCAACAGGATGAATTTGACAATTATTTATTGCGTACAGTGAATAACAAACAACATAGGAGGTAGGTGAAGCGGATAACGGTTTGGGGAGACTTCATGGGGAATTCTCCGTAGCTCCTGGGCACGATGAACCCCCTCTTTAAGGCCCTGAGGAAGAAAGGAAGAAAGAAGTTTTGAATAAGGGGAGGGAGGGAGGGAGGGGTGCGTCGAGTGTGCAAAACAAGAGGGAAACGGTCGGTTAGAATTTATAGGGACACAGGAAGAGGCGTGGATGAGGTGTGGTCCACTCCCGAAATTCTGCTTAAAGCTCCACATAAAGTCCATCAGGATCTCTGGCCCTATGTTTTTCAACATTTTAATTATTAACACAACTGCTCCCTCCATGCATCACAACAAGCTACAGTTCTTCTGATTTCAGCTTGAAAACTTGCTTCATGATCTAGCAGACAGAGCAGTGAGGATCTACACAACCAGCTGACCACCAGTGAAAAACTAGAACTGTAGAGGGCACAAACCTCCATCTATCAGTTTCTGTCTAGTTGATTTATTTTCTGTCTTATTTTGCTAACCCTTGTCTCTGGTCTCTTTCAGTTCCTGTCATGCTGTTCCCTCACCAGTGGTCACAGGCCCCTCCCTAATGTGTCGCACCCTGTCTTGTTTAACTCACTCCCCTTTCTGTTCCCTCACTTCTCTGCCAGTTTATCACTACTCTCTTGTTGATTATCCAGCCCTTTGTTTATCCTTGTTTACTCTTCGTGTTGACCCTGCCTGTTCTCATTTGGGTTAAGTTTTACAGACTTGTACATCAGTCTGATTGATTGCCTTATCGTGAACTGTACTGTTTCTGGATTAAAGACCTGATTTGCAAACCTGAACTGTCTCTACTGCCTGAATCCTCACCTTGTGCCTGATACCATCATGGTGTTTCTGACATTCTTAGCCAAGTTATTATGTGGTAAAAACTGCCTTGTCTTGTTACCTTCGCCAAGGAGGTTATGTTTTCAGGAGAAATTGTATGTCCGTCCGTCTGTCTGTGAACAAAATAACTCTAAAAGTTATGGAGGGATTTTGATGACATTTTCAGGAAATGTTTAGCATGGGAAAAGGAAGAACTGATTCCATTTTGGTGTTGATCCGGATCGGCGTCTGGCTGCCATGATGAAAAATGTGATTTTTGTGAATAACTACTGAACTACAATGGATATCACTAGTAAAGCACTCGGAGAGTGCAGACCTCCGCCAGCGCCACAGTCCTCAGCCATATTGTGATTTTGACCGTAAATATTAGTCCTACCTTTATTTCATCGAAATATTTAGATTCCTTGACCATGAAAACATGCCATTAGCAATTGGATTCATAATGTTTCCTATTTTAGTTCAGTAGTTATTCACAGAAATCACATTTTTCGTCATGGCGGCCAGACGCTGATCCAGATCAACACCAAAATCGAATCATGTCTTCCTTTTCCCATGCTGAACATTGTTCACAGACAGACGGACGGACGGATGGACGGACGGACGGACGGACGGACGGATGGACGGACAGACAGACAGACAGACAGACAGACAGACTCTCCCGAAAACATAACCTCCTTGGCGGAGGTAATTATGAATCCAATTGCTAATGGTATGTTTTCATGGTCAAGCAATATAAATATTTCGATGAAATAAAGGTAGGACTAATATTTATGCTGAAAATCACAATATGGGAGAGGACTGTTGTGCTGGCGGAGGTCTGCGCTCTCTGAGTGCTTTTCTAGTAATGTTAATAAATCCTATCAAAGATTTCTGGCACTGCATCCAGATGACCAGAAGACATTTTGAGTTACCTTGCTCACAAACAGATAAACACCATAGCAAAAGCTGCAGCAATTATGTGAGGCTGTCATGCCAATATGGACCAGCATCTAGAAAGACTGATCTCAGCACCTGGATAAATCTTTGCCATGATGAATTAAGGCAGTTTTAAAGACAAAACAGGTTCAACCAGGGACTAGCAAGGTGTACTTAATCAAGCAGCTGGTGACTGTATATAGGCCTTTGTGTAAAAAAAAAAAAAGATCGGATCAATAAGAACAGACAACAATGACACTAATATCAATAAATACGTTTTAATTTCCTTCAAAGGAATATAGAATTCAGAAGATGTAGTCCTTATTTCCAGTAAATTTGGCATCACGGACATCCCACAGTGTATTTGCCAGACTTCTGACCAAACACTAATTTTCACTGAGCTACAAGTAGCCCAAAACTGTGCATGCAATTACACTTTCACCACAACTTCCTTGAATTCCCAGAGGATCATAAATCACTGTGTTGCTGGTCAGCTAAAACACTTGTGTTAATACAACATCAACAGCAAATGAGCCTTTGAATGAACATCTGCAGGCCATACTAGACTGACTTCCCCATTAGCTCCGAGAGCAGGAGACCACATGTGAGAGCTGTTGGTGATTCACATCTGACCAAACAAAAAGGTACAGGTGAGATCTAAAAGCAACACATGGTTTTATATGCAGTAGCAGCAGTAGGAGGTGACCCCAGGGTGATGTTGTAAAAGCTGCTGGAAGAGGTAGAGGCAGCAGGGGCCACCTTTTTGTTTTTCTTGCCCTTTTCCTTCTTTATTGAGGGAGCTTATGCATTGACCTTTTGTTCACACCTGTGTGTCAGCCTCAAAACAAGCACTCATCAAGTCAGGCAGCTAACAGAGAATATTCGAGGGAAATGTTTGGGCTTGATCTCCCTGTTCCAATCAGGAAAGAAACTGCAGACCCTTTTTAATAGTTACCTTTCCCTTGGTCATCCAGAGCAGTGTCTTCAGCCTGCACAGCACGATCCAGAGGATGTGCACAGCCACCACACTGAAAGGACACAGGGAGCATGTAGCATCCACCGTGGCTCTAGCTGACAACAGGTATCCCTGGGCTAACACTTTTTCTTTGCCGCAGCTGCCTCATCATTCACCATCTCACACATGTAGTTTCACAAAAATAAATGGCTGGACCCCTGAAAGATGTAGCAGGGTCCCTTTTAAGGTGTGATTAAATGATATTAACCAATGTACTGGATAAGAACCTATAGCGTCTACCTCTGGTAAACATTAACCTCTTTGGCATGGCATTAAACAGCTTATTGTTGAAGTTTTATTCTATTCTCTTTATTTGCTGCTGTCTAAACTTTTAGTGTCTTCTTCAAACAGTTAAACACAGTCCAGTATGTGGGCCCAATGGTAAAGTGAATCTGGCCTTGAAAAATAATATTATGTATAAAAGGCCAGTAACAGTTTAGGAAAAAAGGGGTTTGCACTTTGAAATAGGTTACTTTTTATCAATATTCCCATAAATAAAAGTGTATTTTGTTTCTTTGATAGGATGTGTAAGTATTTAGGTGAACGGTAAAGTTTTCCCATTCTCATCAGCCTTGTGTACTTTATTTCTTGTTAGCCTTCAAGATTTGTGCCTAATAACAGATTGATGACCACCATTGATGTCAACAACATCAGTGTTATTTGGTTTTGAGGGTTACAAATGACAATGAAGAAATCTGGAAAGAAATGAATTTATTATTACAAAGAATGCCTTTGTGGGCCAATTTCATCAATTCTGTCATGGTTTGTCACCAAGGCAAAATTTCAGGGGTCTAAACTGAAGATGTACTTGCTGTAAACTAAGTTGATGTGCATCCATGATGGCTGCCATTTAACTTCTGCATTGGTTAAATTAGTTCATTGTGCATGTTGTCCAGAATTAGATGACGCAGATCCAAGCTACAGAATACACATAACAGTGGGGATCTGTGTAGAGGCTTTGGGGATAACAGATTGACTACAGCAAGTTAACAAATAAATAAAACTAAGTCTTTAAGGTAAACTGACAAATCAAGACCACAATCATCAATGTCTAAATAATGTGTGAGACTGCACAGACACAAACAAATATTTTAATCAAGCCAATCACAGAAAAATAATATTTTAGAAGTTTGGTGAACTCTTTTAACTAGTTACTGTGTAAACTAATGACTTCATGATGGCACCATGTTTGACCCTGTTCTTTACTTTAGCCGCACATTTTCCACATATAAACTACTGACTGGTATTTTTGATACAGTTAACAATGGAGCATGGGAGGACACAACCTCCACCAACCTCCTTTCACCAAAATTGAGATGGTTAGGATGGTTAACAAAAGAAACTTTCTATTAACAGTGCAGGTGATGCTGGTGTTGACTGATGACGACAAGTCATCAGTTGTAAACAAGTATTGATGATAGCATATTACTGGTATTTATTTGTTACTTCTATTTCCACAATTAACATGTCATTTTACTTCTAACACAACAGCTAGTTGCATAAATACTCGGGACTTTTACCATTAACTGATGGATAACCTCTTTAAACATTAGAACATTAGATGATGGCTCTCAAAACCAAGGGCTAAAGGGAAGGGGTAAAACAAAGCTGTAAGACAAAGGGGAAGGGCTAAGGGGTAGTATTGGGACTCACCGACATATACAAATGTCATGAAATTGAGAAAGTTCCACAAAACGTGAAGGAAAACTTTCTCTTTTCAAATGTCATAAGAACCCAGACAATACAAAGGGCCAAAGTAAAAGCTAAAACAAAGGAAATAAAAATACAATAATAAAACAATAAAATAGAGAAAATAACAAGGAGATAGAACAATTAAAGAATAAGCTTAAAAGTTTTCTATAAAATGATTAAGAGTATAGCACAAGATGAAGCAAAAACAAAGCAATCTGAATTATAAGTAAAGACAAACATAAGATATCAGTGCAAGGAGCTAAAATCATAAGATTGATACTAACAAATTAAACACTAAATAAGACCTAGACACAATAAAAAGCTAACAAGACTAAACACAAATAAAAGACTAAAAAAGACTAAAAGAGAGAACGAAAGATGATAAAAGACAACATCAGATAAAAGCAACTGAGTTTTTAAAAGGGACTCAAAAGGAGCAACAGACTCTGCACGCCTCGTCTACTCTGACAGGTCATTTCAAAGTCGAGGAGCTCTGATGGAGAAAGCTCTGTCACCTTAAGTTTGAGCCTCGACTTTGGAACGACCAGGAGGCCTTCACCAGAGGATGTGACGTTGCGGGCTGACAACAATATCTTCAAGTCATTTCTAAAACTGACAGGAAGCCAGTGAAGGCAGGCTAAAAGTGGAGTGATGTGATGCCGTCTACTAAAACCATTTAAAAGCCGAGCTGCTGCATTCTGAACTAGTTGGAGGCAAGAAAGAGATTTTTTATTTAAACCCAGAGAGGAGAGAGTTGCAGCAGTCCAATCTTGAGAAAATGAATGTATGGGTTACTTTTTCAAGGTCTGGTGGGGTGAATACATGTTTTATTTTTTAAATGGAATACAGCCTAGTTGATTACTTATAGCAGCTTCACACTGCAGGTCACATCTACCCATTATTACCCATTCACTCTCACATTCACTCGCTGATGGTTGGAGTTTCTGTGTAAGTTGTCCATCAGCATGAACTCACATATTCACACCTTTCACACCCATTTCAACAGTGGGAGCAATTTGGGTTTAAGTGACTTGCCCTAGGACACATCACCATGTGCCAGCCAAAGCTGTGGGCTAAAACCTGAAACCTCCCAATCCACCAATCGCACGATCAGACTGCACAAACGACCCCTCACTGCTCACGCCACAAATGCCTGGATTAGCCGGGGTAAAGTTGGTGTAGCTATTTTTGTATAATCTGAAGAGCAGTGACAGTTCAGTGGTTCAGTTCTTTATTGAAAGTTTATGAGGCTAAAGCAGACTGTCCAAGTTTTATTTCAAAACTTATGATCTGGTTGAAATACTACTTGAGAGCCCTGAAACATCCAAGTTATGTGCCTGAAATCACTCACAGGCCTTCCTGCACAAACACTAGTGTTGCTTGTGAATGGTATGTGCCCATACTGTTTGCTTTATGAAAACAAAACATTTCAACCATTTAAACACAATCCAAGCCATGTTCACAATCCATCACAAATGGTTCAGATCTTGTCGGACAGATTACAGTGTAAATCTGTAAGGTAAACACAAACATTCTGCAGAGCCTCTTTGAGTTTGGCTCATGTGAGAGCAGAGTTTCATCAGAGAGGATGAGTTATACAGCAGATGTGGGGAAAAGAGTAAGAAAAGGGGTGAACTGTGCCAATACATGAAGAATTTGTCATTCATCGACTTGTGTTTGCAGATATTGTTTGCAAAACCTTCTTCTCTGGTTACTCCTTCACTATTTAAACTTTTCTCTACTTGGTTTGAATTCAAGCCTGAGGTTATTGCAGGACAAATACACTAATATTGGCCTCTGAAATCTACTAAGGATCAGATCTGAGCAGCTTTGTCTCTTTAACTACAGAAATATGACCTTGTTTAAATGTGGAGTAAGAGCCTGCTGGGGCTCTGCAACAACTGTAAACTTAAGTGTATTTGTCTAAGATCTATTTCAGAATATCAACAACTCTTAAAAAGCTATGATCGCTTGACAACTCAACATAATCATCATAATTCACGACACACAACACAAACATAAGGCCTGAGATTTCTTGTGTTCACATTGAATATCTGAAATGCAGCTTGAAAATGTAACTGAAGGGTCATAAATAAGATGTACTATCATGAGCTGACATTTCTGTTGGATTTATTTTTAGTCCAACTTTAGTATGATGTTTAAAATTATGTTACTTTGCAATTACAAACTATTTTCGAGTCTATGTTGACCATGTAAAACCACAATGTTCAGATGCACTGGTATATATTCCTTAAAATAAGTTTGATAACGTTATTTATGTGGAATAATTATCCCCTTTAACAACACACATTAGCCTTGTGTTGTATATTCTTAGAAAGCCTGATTAGTCACTTTTACAGCAACATACAACTTAAAAGGATCACACATGTCTGAAATTAGCAACACAAACTAAACCTGTGTGTCATGTCCTCCAAAAAGTGCCAAAATCCCCAAGCTGGCATCCAGTATGCAGCATGGCAGGCATATTTGGTACCATTTCCAAAATTAGAACCAAGTCCTGTGAGACTGGTGAAGTCAAAGACATGGTGCAAAGGGGACATCCCAGGGAGACAACACCCCAAGACTGGTTTCCCACCGTTGCTTCACAGAGGAAATGTAGAATCTTTTCGAGGGAGGGAGGGGATTTTGGCACATTTATGCTGTGTAAGAACGGTTTGGCTGTGTGACGGTATCTGCAAATTTCAGGGGTCAACTTCTCAACCCAACTTCTTTTAAAGAAGAGCAAAGAACATCACTTAAAGCTTTGAAATATCTTTTTCACTCTTCTCCTAACCGGTTTTGGTAAGAGTTTGATCTACCAGCTGGTTCCTCTGGTCGTGAAAAAGACGTGAAAGACTCCAAACCGCCTTGTGATAATCATATCTCCTCTGGTTGTCTATATGGATGATCAAATCAGAGAAGCAGGGAAGCTGGGTATCACAGTGCCTGGGGAAATAAGCTCTTCTCATCAGAGAACTTGGTGGGCATTGTCATTAACAAGGTTCATGTCACATGCAAGTGATAAATGACGTAGTTTAAGCTAATGGCTAACAACAGGGTCTGGCTGCTACGTCATACTGTGGCTTGATATGATTGGTCTGTGATAAGTGTGACTGGCAGACTGACCATCCAATCACCAGCTGCAGTTGTTTTTGAAGGTTCTGCCCATATATGGCCTCTTCTCCAGATGGACCACTGAAATATTTATGCGGTGGATGATAATGGGGATCCTAAGAAACGGAACTAAAATACTTTATTGCATTGCAGCTAATAGGCTATATTTCAGCTAATGGCCCTAACAAGTACAAAAGAACTCCTCTGTTTGCATCAGTCTTTCCACAAGTCCTTCTTCCTCTGTTCTGGCATGAGGTTATCACAGGACAAATGGATAATACCTCTTAAAGGAAAGAAAAGGACCCAAACTTTGATATTATCTATAAGATACAAAAAAGCTGTCTCCAAAACTGAAGAGGAGTGAAGTGTTTTTCTGTGCAGGACTCTAACTGATATTTACCTTAAAAAAGATCATTATGGATTATTTCTGCCTCCCATGTCAACAGGAGCAAAACATTTAGGCCCCAGTGCCATAGGCTTCATAGTTTAGCCCAATTAGATTAACTTTCTGGTCTAATGTCAAGTTTTGAAGGAGCTTGTTTATACACCAGGCACGTGAGCTGAAGTTTGTTTATGTGTTGCAGAGGAATTTCCTCATTTTATTTCCCTGTTTGCGAGCAGCAGGAGCTCTGGAGAGAGAGGCAAGCGGTGCTGCAGGGTGTTTGTGGTTTTAATGCAGGTTCTCGAAAAAGAGCAAAAGTGGGCACCTTAACTTCATTACTGAGGTCAAAGGCTTTTCACTGAGAGGTTACTTCACAGAGGTCTTTTAAAGTGAACAAGAAGAAATTCTACTTAATGTTCTTTTGCTGAAAATAAAGTGCATAGGTATAATATTTTTTGAAACAATGCATGTGAAAGAAGCTATTGAATTTTTGTATGTTCAAAACTGAAAATTCTTAATTGATTGAAAAATAATGATAAATAGCCTTTTATCTATATATTTGAACGCTTACATCACCAGTACAATATTTCTTAGTTTTCCAAGCTCGACTCAATGACCAAGCCACCATGTCAAGACACAACATATTTATTGCTCCATGTAAATGCTGGATGTTGTGAAGGAAACACGACCTGCTGCTGGAAGCTTTATTTTAGTCATTCATGTACAGCGCTGCTCACATGTGTTACACTGTGCTGTACACTATGCTGTTTACATCCCCTGTAATGTGTAAATCCACTCCTTGACATCTGTAATACGTGGCCTGGTAAGACATCTCCATCTTAAGAGAAGACTCTTAGCCTGCCTCTGCTGCTTATTGAATTTCCCACAAGGGATTAATAAAGTGATTCTTCTCTTCTTCTTCTCACTTCTTACTCTATCTGACCCTATTCAGATTAAACCCTCTCTCCAAAAAGTAGTTTTGCTAAGTATTAAGATAGAATATCAGTTTTAAGGATGGATTTTGCATTCGAAAAGAGAAATGCTGTGGTTGATGCAGAAACACAATTCTTGTAAGTAGCAGGGAGCACAAACCAAGAAGTGACCCTTTAACAACTTTTGTCTCTTGATATTTAAAAATTTGACAGACTAAACAGAAAACCTACTAAACAGAAACATTGGTTGAATCCATCCAGAAATTCTCTATACCAGTTATCCTTTGGGCAGCTGCAAGGGGCTAAAGCCTATACTAACTGTCATTTGGCAAGAGGTGAGTACACCTTCAACTAAATGGAAAGAAAGAAAGATAGATAGATAGATAGATAGATAGATAGATAGATAGATAGATAGATAGATAGATAGATAGATAGATAGATAGATAGATAGATAGATAGATAGATAGATAGATAGATAGATAGATAGATAGATAGATAGATTTTTCCAAAGACAAAATTATTTTCAGTCTGTAAAAACATTCAAAACACATCAGATGCGAAAGAAAATACACCACATTTTCACATTGGCACATGGACACACTGTTCACCCAAAAAAATAGCTCAATAGAGAGCAACAGTTAATGCTACAGGCTTTTGAGTGCTGCTTTGGCAGAAGACACAAAGCTCTTGCTAATTCGAGACCTTCTCCATTTCAGGTATCTGCAGCCTTAGGGCAGCAGCATGAAGTTGGGGTTGGGTTGAGGGGATCATGGGGGTTGTAGAGCAACTATCCCCAAAAAAAGCAAAATTAGTCGCTGAGAGGCTAAGTAAGGAAAAAAACTTTTGCTGCCTGGCACATTGGCTTATCAAGAAAAAACGCTTCAAAGGCTGTGTGGCATTTTGCAGATTTATTGAACGTAAAAAACAAACAGTGACATTACTCCTGTGGTTAGAGCTGTAGCATCCTTAATACTGGTGCGTGCAAAGGCAACGGTCTGCAAAAGTAATACTTCCCCCCCTCAGTTCATTCAAAAGAAAAAGACACCGGATGAAACAACAGTTGATATTACTATTTTCTGTTTACACCGCCCCCTACATCACTCAACATCCCCACGTGATCAATAACAATCAAATCTAACATGTACAGAAGTAAATAACACTAACAAAAAACATTAACTTGCACCTACAAGGGTCATTAGCTATTGAACGTGCCAGTTGAAGGATGACTCTGTAGTTTAAGTCTGAAGTCAGCTGTAGGGGATTTGATTGCGTTGGAGGCAGCGTGTGGAATTCTGCTGCGTTTGTTGTTGTTGGGGTCAGGGGTTATCTGGGAAGGAGCATGGCCCAAAAGTGGCCTGGACCCTCCTAACACATTATGGGCCACTATAATGCCAAGGTATCTCTTTAGCCATTAAAACCTATTTACCTATCTAGCAGAGAGGGAGAGCAATGTCAGACTCTGGTTTGTGTTGAAGCAGGCTGCCAAGTGGCACATAACCTGTTGTTAGAGCATTTACTTGTGCTTTAAAATAGAAAAAAAAGAAAGGAAGACTTTTATTTTGCCACTCAGTTGGGTTCAGATTGGTTGCTGGGCGGCATATTTCTCCTTTTCACTCCTCTTGGTCACGGCCTCGGTGCGGTTTCTAACATTACGTCGTGCGTCGTGACGTAAGCCGTCGTTACGTCATCACGTGGTTAAGCGCGGCCAACAGATATGGCTTTAACCGGGAAGCTTGAACACAGCACGGGGAGCGCGAGCTGAAGCGTACACAAGACGGACGCTGCAGGGAGCTGACTACCGGCGCCGATAACAACCACGACGTGTGTCCCTGAGTTACCTTCTGAACTGGCCAGAGATGATGGCGAGCTTAGAGCCTAGAGATAATTCATGAATGACGTGCGTGAGCCGCAGGTGAATCCATGAAATTCCAGGCTACGGCCTCAACGCCAACACTCATCAACTTTGAAGAATCTGATCTGTCCTCCTGCTCTGGTCGGGCTGGTAGGAGGCTCCTTTGCAGCCACTCTTTCTTTCTTTCTTTTCTTTTTTTTCCCCTTGCGCTAGTCCATGCAGATCGCACTTTGAGCAGCTCTGAACTCCGTCACTCCCTCACACACACACTCCCTTTTTTCCCTGGACTATTTTGCTGCTCTGTTCGTGTCTGGTGGACTTTAATTGACATGAACTGAACTGAACTGAATTGTGCATTGCACTGGACTTTTAGGACTGAACAAGCCATACTTGAATGAACTTTACATGAAATGTTTATGAATTATCTTTGGCCAATTATGTATTTGTATGTCTGTTGTCTTTAATATATGTGAATCTTGCAATTACAAATCCTGTCTCGGTCTCTCTCTCTCCACTCCCAGAGTCAAACCTTAAATCTTCTGTTACCTAGCCTATTACAGTGTTATTTAAGGACCCATACTGTACTTAAGTAATTACACATATGCTACAATGATCACTTCCATATTTCTTTCCTTTTCTTTTTTGTTGTTGTTAAAAACAAGAACTAACAGTCGGTCTTGGTACATATTTTTGTTAACATTGATTAAGAGCCACCTGGTGTTAAATGTTGGTTAAAACATGCTTTTACAGCAGTATTTCTTTGCATCCTACATTTTCCTAGATGCCTGACTCTTTCTAATTAAGTTTGACTAAACACATGAGTGTATCATAAACAGGTTCAGTCTTCAGATCTGATCATAATCAAGAATAACTCTCACTCTTCACAGATCACAGTCCACAACATACATCCCCTGACATTAATCAAATATATTGCCTCTCAGTGCGTGTCTTTCTCACTTTGCAGAGCTGACTTGTCTGCACATCTCAAACTGACATCATCAAGACTCTTCTGCTCAAACATCTGTGTTTCATCATATGCATCCTTTACCCTGGATGGCTCCTTTCACCGCTCATAATTTTTTCAATAAACAATCCCAGAGGTCGACATGCAGGGAGAAAACACAGGAACGCATGAAACAGGTCTGTTTAGGTAATCAGCTTCAGCAGATGTTCACGGCTTTGTACCGAGACAGGGAAACATTTGGGAAATAAATACAGCTTATCACTTAAAAGGCTCCCTATAGGCAGGATGCTCCATTTGTTCTGAACATGAAAAAGTAGAGACAGTTTTCATGGCTAAGAGAGGCCCATTCGTCACGCCATGGTATGACAGTAGAGACAGAGGCTGTTTGAGCTGATATGATACATCTCCCAGTTTCATTGTGTTGATATTGGCCAGGGCCTAGCACAGGATGGTGTGGTGAGTGTATTAGAGAGACGATCAGATACAGTTTAAGATGGTGCATATGTATGAGTCTCAAAGGCAAAGTATGTTTAGCAGAACAAGGTTTTCAAACATCAGTAACATTTATCGGCTTACTTGGACTCAGTTATGTTTAAAACAGGACTGGTACAGAAGTCCAATACATTTTTTAAACAAATAGAAGAAAGGAGGTCATTCCAGTATTACAAAGGATGAGTTTAGGATACTGAGTGGCTCAGCACTCACAGAAATTTTGGGACAAATCTTCAAAGAATTTGCTGCGGGTTACTGGATGCTACAATGGTGCAAATGACAGGAAAATATACTGCATCTGGTAATCAACAGAGCATGTGTGTGCTTATTCCTCACAAACTGCCCTGTGGAGCAGATTGTGTTCAGTGTGTGCCAGTGACACCTGCATGGATGTAAATGACAGAAATATAATTTAAAAAATGGTGCAAAAAAATCTCCTCTCATGTAAATGTGCTCTGTCGCAAACTGCTACTAGCTCACAAAGAACAACACTCTTTGCCACAGGCAGTAAGAGTGGTGCATTTTAATGCCACTTAATGTTATTTAATACACTTGTATTTACAAGATGGATTGAAAAAACATGAGCACCATAGAAAAATCTATTTTTTTAAGGTATACGCATTTAGACAAATAAACTATCTGCTGCTGCCATGTGTGTCCTACTTCCCATAAGAGGTAAGTTAATACTGTAGCCTAAATTAAGTATTAACCAATTTTGGAAGAGTTGAAGCAAAAACATCTTACTCTAATGAACAAAATTTATATTTATTAGAAAATGTTTAAATTTAGGCCGAGGGCCTGGAGCCTGATAACAGACCTATACTGTCTCATGTGCAGCTCAGATGTGTTTTACACTCGGGAGTTTTGATAGAAACTTATCTTTTATACTGTTCAACTTTTTATCAAGACCGCATACATGACAAGTTATAGTGTTAATTTGGATTATTTCGATTTAAAAACTGGTCTTATTACTCTGAGAAAAAATAATCCTGTTCATTCTAATCAATGATTTGAAATAACCAGTAAAGTGTTGGACTGTTAGAGAAGTAAAAACTGTCAATGTCCTATATCCTGGTGTGTTTGATCTTTCGCATCATGTCTTGTGTATCCTTCAAGCAAGGAATTGATTCAAGATAGATTAAAAATTGAATAATTAGAGGATCAGACACAGCGTTTTTCCCTCCCCTTTGGAAACACTCAGATATGAGGGGGCAGGGAGGCTATGAAAGGCTTTGATAATGCAATCTGCACTGATTGGCTGCCCAGACAATGCCTAATGGGAGGGGGAGGTGCAGTGACAGGCTGAGGAGCAAATTTTAAAAACAGTTATGGTGACTGCTTGTTCGAAGTCTGGCATGCACATATAGGTGGAGGCTGTATAGCTATGACATCATAATCTCCAGGAAGTAAAAAAAACAAGAGTGTTTTGAGCATCATATAGAGACAGCACATTTCTCTCAAGTTGAGAGTCCAATAAAAGATGTTGTATGTTCTGCTGCTACCCAAGCTCCTTCAAAGAACAAGAAAACCAAAGAAAATGATGTGGTAACTTTTAAGTCATCCAGACAGACTTTTCTCAACTATGACTGATCTTTGATTCAAACCATAGTTATTTGTCTTCTAACAATGTGCCTTCAATCATAGCAGATAAAAAACGTGCGGTTGTTTTTCTTTAATCTTTGACGGAGCATTTATGAATCCTAAAAAGTCTGCCTGTGGTCCATGTAATAAAAAAATCTGTCTCATTTCAAGCTCCGCTGTAATAGCTGACAATAGAAGTGATATCACTTTCTAAAAGAGTATTGTTGTCGTTTCATTTCATCTGCAGGTTGAATTAAATTTACTCTCAGTGATGTGCAGGTGTTTATTCACATCAGTCTTTGGCACCGATGACTCACTATATGTGTGTTGCTGTAAAACAAAATAGTAAAAGTCCTGCTATTGTGTGATTTGAGCTAAGACATAACCATAAATCAGCTCCTGTGTTTCTACATATTTGTTTTCCCTCTAGAGAGGAAGTTTATATTCAGCAGCTTGAGTGCTATCTGTTCAGTTTCTCTCTCTCTTTAGTTTAACTTCTATATCTGACACTGTTGTGCCTTATGTGATCTCTGTGTAGAGCCTCTGATTTATCATGAGGATAGGACAAATAAAGGTGCAAATGGGACTCAGCTGCTTGACTTTGTGAGCAATTTTGCACCAGTAAAGCAAATGCTGAAAAAATCACTATTTGTGTGCAAGTGAATAGAAGCCGTTGCCCATTGATTTTGTCCAATCCGTCTGTAAGAAAGTCAAGAAATAAAATAAAACACATTAAAAGCAGTCATTCATCTCCTCCTTTCATTAGAAACACCATAGGAACTTTGTATTTAGGATATTCCATAAATACTAACCACAAACCTATGTGGTTGTTGTTTATCATAGATGAAGTTCTTTATTTGAAGTTCCATTTCAGTGAAAAGGTCACAGAAGTTTGATTTTCCTCTGGGTTTATCAAAAGCAGAGAGCTTCGTTATATTAAAGCTGCATACAAGGTAAAATCCTCCAAGTTCCCCTGAAATTACAGGCATTATTCATCTGAACTGCATGACATTTCTTACATCATTTATCACACATTAATATTTAACATTATATCTAAACAACCCAGAAAATAATGTGTATACCTTGTTTCAGAAAAGCCTTTTCATTGTGTATTTATATAAATTCTTTAAATTTTAAAGAGCAGAAAAAGACCGGAACCAATGATTGATGTATTTTTATTTTATGAACTTTTCTCTTTTGGGTTGAACACATTACATCTCACATCATCATTTTTCAGAAAACTGCTGATGAATAATTAATCAATCAGGCAGGAAATGTAGCCACTAATTGCCTTTGAAAGAAACCATTTACGCCTCCAAGTAAGACCAGTTTTCAACCATCTTACATCAACTCCATTGGCTTGTTTTCATATGGGAATTACAACACATTTCAGGATGTGGACTGTTCGGCAAAATACCCATGATAAATTAGCTTCCTCCTTCACCACATTACAGTGCTCTGCTCATTTAGTCAGGAAATGGAAAAGTTATATGTGGCCAGAAAAAGTCCAAACAGAGATTTGTTAAACTTTGTCAGCCAAATATTATGCTATGTTGGTGTCTGGACAGAAGCAAAAGTTCTGACAGAAGAAGTTGTTTTCCTTGTTGACTTCATTGCCAATTTAATGTAACCATCTGCTGGCACTGACTTCATATTGACAAGTGTTTAAAGCTGCTGGACAGACTCTTTCTAAGGACATCAAGATGAAGTTTTTTTGTTTGTTTTGTTTTTATTTTGGTCCTCATGGTCACTTTTACGTAGCAGGGCTCTTGTATTGTTTGGGTTGATATGCCACCGTCTATCTCAATTTCATTCTGCCTTTTGTGTCTGTCTTAAATGTTCTTTGATTTTAATTCTCTTGTGCTTTGCTGTCTTTATGTTCCTGCCTGTCAACGCACTTTGTAAACCTCTGTTTTAAAAAAGTTCTATACAAATAAAGTTTATTATTACATATGTAATTATCATATTAATGAAACAGTTGACACATTAGTGCCGCCCTTTAAACTGGCCCTTCAGACTGTCAGTGGGGGCTTATACTCTATGTGTATGATATTCTCTAAATCTGGAGAATTGATTACCTTTCATTTATTAACCCATATTTCTGCCAAGATATGTAAGAAATTATATGTAGAGAGACACAATTGTTTAGCAAATAGATATGTTTACATCTGTAGAGTATCACAGAAAAGATTCTTTCTATTCATTTTCTTATACCTTTTGAGGTTGCAGGGGAGCTGAAACCTATCCCAGCTGTCATTGGGCGAAAGGCGAGGTCCACCCTGAACTGATCGCCAATCAATCGCAGGGCCACATAGAGAGACCATTCACGCTCACACTCATACATAAGGGCAAATTTAGATTTACCAATCGACCTGATGAGCATGTTTTTGGTCTGTGGGAGGAAGCCGGATTGCCCGTAGAGAACCCATGCATGCACCAGAAGAACATGCAAACTTCACAAACAGAGGCCCAGGAACCGACAACCTTCTTGCTGTGAGGCACATGCACTACCTGGTGCCCCCACAGAAAAGACAAACAATGATTGTTTACAGCTCTGGTTTGTGCTTTGGAAAGTAAATGCTTGCTAAGACAATCCTGGAAAGAAACCCCTCTAGCTTGGATGCATTTATTGTGATGTTTTAAAAGTTGGTTTTATATGAAATCAAGTTGCTTGTTTCCCTTGCTGTACAACTGAATGTGTCTGATTCAGGCCCTGTTTACACGAAATAAAATATTTTTGTATTGAAATTGTTCACTGTAAGAATGGCGTTGTTTCAGTTAAAGGCAGGGTTGGTAATCAGATTTAGATTCACTTTTTGTTATACTGTCTAAAATGCTTATGTCCTGAAGTTAATAAATGCATTTATGTGTTCTTAGACATTTAGACATTTAGTTGCTGTCTACAGCAGGAGTAAAGCAGGGAAAACACGAACCATTCACAGCGATTTGGACCAGATGTATTATACCAATCAAATCCTGTACTGCTGTTCTGCCTACCATCTGCACGTCCATTTTTCCGGTGTACACAGACCGATTCAATGAGCATAGCCAAGCTAAGAGGGATCCAAGTACACTGGAGAATAGCAGAGAAACTACCTATACCCCGTTAACCCCATTTACAAGTAACCACTCCTCTTGCTAAACAGAGCAAGAAAAGAAAGATGGAGGCAGAAAAGGCAGAAACAAAAAACTTTTGGACAAAGCCAGGGCAAAACGAGAGTAAACATCAGGCTGTGAGTACTAACTAGCTTGCCATATTTGTTTGTTTTTTTCACTTTACTATGATAATGCTTTGGTCTTTTCTTACTGCTGAGTGAGACTTGACAAAAAGGATGTGCTGAGGACCGGTTTCGACTCAGGGGCCGTTTACATGACGCCGAAAACGGTCAATTCCGTAAACATTTCGTTGCGTTTTGGCCTTCCGTTTAGATGAGACGACGTTGCGTTTCCACCGAAAACGCAAACTTTTGAAACCGCTCCCCAGAGCGGAAAGATTTGAATCCGCTCCTCCATCCGGCCTCGTGTAAACACAGAGCAGAGCGTTTCAGGGGGAAACGCTGACGTCACCGCATGCGCAGTACTCTTTCACATGGAGGCTGCGCGCGCATACCAGGAACAACAGCAGCTTCCTCTGTCCGCCGAGTAACGTGTGAGCGTCTTACCGTGCTCGGTTTGTTACCCAGAAAAAACTATCCAGACAGATTTGTTGTCCGAACTGATCTGTTGTCCAAAAAAGAAACTCCTGCTTCTCTGTGCGCCTGTTCGCCATTGTTGTTTGTGAAAGGTTTTCTTCTTCGTTCGTGTGTTGTAGCAGCGCTGCCTCTCTGCAGACCTACACCGCCATCTACTGAACCGGCATGCACACTACAGCGGATTTACAGGGGATTAACTCGTCTCCGAGCGTTGTCATGTAAATGCAGAAGAATTCGAAAACGGAAAGGAAGAATCTTTGCATCTTCAAGTCAGGAGTTTCCATGTAAACGGCCCCTCAGTGGTTTTATATCAGTCATAGGGTCGTGAATCAGCAGCACTCGTGTAGACGGAGTCCTGAGGAGATGCAACATCAAATTCATGCTAGTTTCTGAGATTATCAACCCTGCCTTGATGTGTTTATTCAAATGAAAACACTGTCAAATTTATGCCAGGCCTGCAAGTGGTGCTGTAATGCTACTGCAGACATACACCAAACCAGAGAAGAAGATCTGGAGCATACACATGCATCATGGAAAATATGAAAAAAAACATTGTCGTATGCTGTTCTGTGTACTCCTGTTGCCCATGGTGGTTGTAGAGGAACAGGAGATTTTGCTGCTTATGCCACAACAAGCTCAGGAGCTGATGCAGTATGAACGCAACAGTTTTCCACCATTGTTTTTGTTGTCGCTGGGTTTCATGCATGCAGTGTAAGGGAGGGAAAGGCCTATGATGTCATCATTAATGAAACTATCTGTATTCATCATCCACACAGAAACGCATTTTCAGATTTATCCACTCTAGGACAAGTTTCCAAAAATGTGCATTAAGTCATATGAAAATGTTGTATCCTTCTTGTCTGAAAAGCCTGTAAGATTAAAAACTAGTGTGGGTACGCCCAAATTCATCTCAGTGTGTACAGTCCCCTTAATGTCTGTAATCAGGAAGATCTGTCTTGCAAATTTTCAAGCTGAAACATAAATGCTTGGCAAGCAGAAACACAGCCCAATCAGTGTCCCTTTAGGACAGGGAGGCAGGAGCAATGAGTGTGATGACAGAAGCATCTGCAAACTTTTAAACAATGGCTGCTCATACATGGATTAGCTTAGCAGTTCATAGCAGTTTTATTAGAACTTGACAACATCTATTAATTAAATGAACAAAGAACAACACTTAGAACTTTACATCAAGGAAAAAAAGTGCTTCTCCTGGCATGTTCTAATGAGAGTTTGCTACAAAAATAGGCTTGTGCTCCACAGCATTAGTGTAGTAATACATCATCTGAATGGCCATTAATGAATGTTACTGAAAGAATGATCACCTGTTCACATGCCAAGTGTATTTGAAATGTTCTGCCCTTCTCAAACACTTTCTATGGGTTCTGTTGACTAGTGACAGAGATATTCTTAAAGGTATATATCGAACTGGCTACCTGGCATGTTAGGTTAGTCATTTGTAGAGAGATTACTGTCCCTCCTGAAGAGGAACAGAGATGTAAGAGCAGGGGAAAATAGCCAGCATTAAGCAAAAACATCTCTGGTCTACAGATTCAGATTGGACAACTTTATTTATCCTTTGACAAAGATATCTCCTCAAGTTCACTACTTCTTGTTACCTGTGGTAGTTTATGTTAAATGTTAGGGTTGCTCATGGGCAGGAGAAAATTTACTACACTGGCCCTTCCCGTAGTGGGGTGCATCTGTTTAGGTGGACACTCTTGACCCTGCAGATGCATCAAGCAAAAAAAAAAAAAGGATACTGCACATTGGCATGCAAGCTGTATAAATTATTTGACACAATACACTTGCTTATGCAGCCCTACAGCCAAGCCAGTCCAGCCCACCAGGGACTCACCGGTTCTTCGGATTAGACACTTCAGGCCTTACCTGACAAGCCAGATGGACAGCTCCATATATCTGCCACAGAAATATTTCACTAGTCCATCTGGGTAGGTGCCCTTTGAATTTGTTTTCAGGGGCAGAACGTTAAAAAAAACACGAGCTTGTGATGGACAATCGTTTGGCTCGTCACATTCATCACAGACCAATCCACATCAAGCAGGGTTGACTCCCATAATGAAGCATACATAGTGGCTAATGTAGCGGCTAATGGCGAACAGCAGCTAAAAACAGTTCATAGACGTTAGCCATAGTGGCTAACTTAGATGCTAACAACTAACAACAGTTAATGGCCGTAAGCCGTTAGCCGCTAACTTAGCTGCTAACAGCGAACAAGCTTTTACTGTCGTCTTACACTAAATTGTACCACACAGATGATTCATTAAACACTTACATGTGACATGAACCTTGTCAAAGACAATCCCTAAAAGTCAACTTCTGAGGACTGCAGATTTCGCAAAGTTGAGGACAGAAGGCTTATTGGCATGTCCATTCTCAACTTCCGGTTATTGTCACGTCCGCATTCTGCTGCTCCCGCCTCTCTTCCCTGATTAGGCCGTTAAGAATTCAGATTGAATTCGTTGGACAACGGAGGCTGGCAAGACGGTCCTGCAGGATTTCAGAATCAGGCAGGTCTGTCTGCTCTGCAAGGCTACTTCAGGCCTGTCATGGGCCCTAACACACTCTCACAGATTTTGTAAAATTGAACTTTGTTTTGATAATAGTCTTTATCGATTTGTGACTGCCATGCTATGTGTGTCTTACTGCTCCCCTGCCTCTGCTGTCCTTTCCAGATCCTCCCAGCCTGCCTGCCCCTCGCTCTCCTCATTTAGGGATTGGCTCCACCTGCTCGGAGCCTTTTTTAGGCTGGTGGAATCCAAGATGGCTGTCCCTCCTCATTCTGGATGGCTGGTGCCTGCCAGGCACCCACCTTGATTTTGGTTTGGTTTGATTATGTTGAGTTTAGCCTTGGTTGCTTTTATGCATTGCTCTTGTTAGCACACACAGTCTCACAGCACCTAACACCCTCATCACACTACTGATAGCCGACACAACCACTCTTAGCCTATTTCTTTGTTGATTTCCATAATAAATTAATTAATTTATTCAAAAGCAGTCTCTGTGTTGACCTTCCTTCTCTGTTATGCTCTCTGGGCATAACAGATTATAATAAATCACTCTGAGTGTACTTACCTGTATTTACCTATTATCTGTATTTACCTATTACCTTTAGAGCTTCCAGTAAAAAGGGAATAACTGCAGGCTGCCAATAATTCAATGGTTTTACGCATGTCGATCAGAGCAGTCTTATGAACATTACACAAGTAAAATAAGAACAATTTGCATTTAACACAGATCCTTTCTTTTGTTGTGAATCATGCCCCCCCCCCCCCACACACACACACACACACCGAGTGTCTCTGTGTTAAAACAAAGAACCTGCTTTCACTCATGTCATCCCCTTGCTAATTTAGTATCAGCCTCACACTGCTAATTACTCACTCATTCATCCTCTTCACTCTCTCTTTCTTCCATTCAGTGTCACAGCAGAGGCATGCAGGAATGCTGAGAGGGCATCCTCATTATTGGAGAGACGGCAGATTGAGAATTGGCCTTCAAACTCAAGTTTGGTTCCTGCCTCACTTGAAGAGATACAATCGACCCTGGAGTATCGCTACGGGGAAAACACTAAAGCAGAGTTATGCAGCCGAGTGTGGGAAGAAAAGTGTAGTAACTTTCACCTGAATGCCCCACTCTACCAAACACCGTGGGTTTGTCATTCAAAGGCATCAGACCCCCCTGTATTCAGAGAGGGGGCCTGCGGGGATCTGGCACTAATGAGCCAGCAGGCATTTCTCTGGCTCCATACAAACCTCTGTGTGTGGAGCTTTTCTCCAGACTTGAAGCTGCACCCAGTACCAGCTACTTTTTCTCCAAGTGAAAGGGATTCACAATTAATGATGCAATTATGCTAATGAAGTAGCCAAGCCGTTAGTCTGCCTCTCCTCCTACTAAGTATCAATCCTTGTGAAGAATGGGAGAGTGAAAGCAGCGGTGCTCAGATTTGGAGTGCATGTTTGTGACTACGAGCTTTCTACAGAAATGAAGGCTGATGCTAAAAATTAGTTTCAAAACAGGTCTTTTTAAAACTTAAATCTTTCATTTAACTTACTTTTGCAGTGCCTTTCAAGTTTGGTCTGATTGAAAGCTTTTTCAAGTTAACCCTGTTAGCCATTTTCTGCTCGTTAAGGTCCTCCTATTTTCTAAAGTAAATTTGCATGTAAAACCTTAACATTTTCAAGCGGAAATTGTATTTTTGGACAAACTCGACAAGTAGTTTTCAAACTTTTGTTGACCAGGGCACACCAAAGAGCATATTGCACAAGGAGACCAGGGGCCTCATTTACAAAGCTTGTATATGCACAAAAGAAAGTGTACATTGTTGAAGCTCTTCAGATGTTGTCACATACAGTGTAAGACATTTCTGCACACTCCTCAATCTGTGTGTATCACTCAGCCCTGTGCTTATTACACAAGGCCTGACACTGATCAGAGCGAGATAAATAATTCAGTGTTTGAGTAAACAGAAGCTCTAAATATTTAGAAACAGGAGGGTAAATGGCCCTGTGCATGAGCTGTTATATAGGGGCAGATTTACAGGGTCTGTTGTTTAGTTGGCAAGCTTTTTAACATTTGTCACATCCAGTGTTGGGAGTAATGCATTACAAAAGTAATGTGATTACTGTAATGCATTCCTTTTGACTGTAATGTGATATTTTACTCAGTACAAATATCAGTAATGCAGGTTACAATGCATTTTTTATTAAACCCGAAATGAAGGGGTGTTTTTTTGTTTTGTTTGTTTGTTTAAATACGAATTCGACGAATACTTTGTGGGATCAGCAGGGGAGAAAAGTCCGCCACCAGGCCTAAGGTTAGAGTATCTTTACCACAGCTTACCAGAATTTACCTTTTGTCAATTTTTGCTATGGTCGTTTCTTGGACTGTGCCATGAGCATCAGAGTGTATTATATTCTACTGTTTTTAGCCTTAAGCTGAACTCAGTCAGACAGCCACCACATCACCTTCCACTGGATGTGTAATGAGCTTCTTGAGCCTAATGAGCAACATTTAGAATGACAGATCAATATTTCCTGTTATTTCGTTGAGAGTAACTCAAAAGTAATGCGATAAAAGCCTTACATTTAAAATACAGTAATATTATAATGTAACCAATTACTTTGAAATGACAGTAACAAGTAATAAATAATGTATTACACTTTTGAAGTAGCTTGCCCAACACTGGTCACATCCTATGCAAGACAATCAAATGCACTGACAGACAGACAGTGAAGCTAATATGATGAGGAGAGAAAGATGAAGCAGAGACAGGGACTGGAAAGGGTTGACATTTTAAGCACCAAAGAGCATAAACTGTACAGATTTTTTTTAAATTAAATTCTCCAGGTCAAAAAATTTGCAATATTCTCTTTATCTGTTATTAAGTATCAAAGTGTTTTGTATTCATTTCCTGTTTTATTTTGAAAACCTGTTGCTTCTGTTTGATGTCTAGTTTTACAGCTTGTCTTTTATTTCCCTGCCTTTTGTCTCACTCACCTGTGTCTGATTTATAATCATCCTCACCTGTGCGCATATACCATGTGTTTTCACCAGCCCTCTTCCAGATTGTTGATGTCTCCCTTTGTGTACATGCTTTCCAGCCTTAAAGTTCTTCTATTTGTTTGTCCAGTTTTGAGGAGTTTGAAGACTTTTGAGTTGAACTTTTGGATTTTTCTGTGTTTTTTTTTTGAGTAAAGAACTTTGCCTGTCTGCGTTTTTGTCCTGGTAATTCTCTTCATCTGAGTTTAATCATTTGAAACCTATCGTAATTACCCCCAATCAACACAATGTACGTAATGCAAATATTACTGTGCAGGGAAACAGCTAGTACTTACTTATGCATTGATGTGTTTTTAAAGTCCAGACGCAAGTCTGTTTTTTAGGACTTATTGTAGTTGTTTAATGAGTTTCCATTGTTCTGTTTGAGAGGCTGGGGGGCAAGATTATTCAGAATAAATTATAATCTACAGTTAGGACCCATTCTTATCAAAACCATGACACTCAAACTCTTGAAGTTATTTTGTGTATCAAAGAATAATGTCAATATTTAATGTTACCCTGCATATAATGATAGACTCGAGGGACTTGCTGTTGCTTTTAGAGACTCCAGACTTGCCTCTGGCTTGACTTGGCATGTGACTTGTTTTGGAGTTGCTAGAAGGGACTTGCTCCCATCTTTGCTCGACATGGGGCTCGAGCAGTTTGTAGATTTAGCTATTAACTCTTTGATGCATGGTGTCCACGACAAAGGACAGTTTTTTGGAATATATTTTAAACTCCAAAATCATTGTCTGAAGTTTCATAAAAATATGATCCTTGTGTCTTTTTGTCAAATAGGATATTGCATCATAAACCCAAAATGGCTGAAAAAGGGGAAATGCACCATACCCCTCAGGTACAATCGTTAAATCCCATATATGTATAAATGTATTAATTTATATGTCACAATTTAACAAAATGTCAGGAACACTTTTATAAAGATTCTGAAAATACTTTTCCTGCATATTTTTATCTGTGAAAAAATTCATATGTCCACCCCAGTGAAAGTTAAGCAGGAGGGTTTATTCTGCGTACTATGCTTGTTCAGATTTAAAGGAATATTTCACCCAAAGAATGATATGCCTTCATTTTCTACTCACCCTCATGCTGAGCAACACTCTGGAGCACTTTTTTGATGTCTCAAATGCAGCTGGAGGTCTGGGGAGATTTTCGCTGTCAACAAACTTCCATCTAACAGGGGACAATGGAGCCTGAAAGAAAAAGGTCCATAAAAGTCCACAAAAACGTGCCTATTTTCCTTCATACTGCTCGTCCGCTGTAATCCAAGTGTCCTGAGCAGGTAACGTCCATAATTAATTCGAAACGAGGTCATTTAGTACATTTTTCGGGCCTAAACAGTGCTAGATCGTACTTTCGCAGTGCACGTCTACGCGCGCTCCCTGCACTACGTAAGCCGCGCCAGACCAATCCAGACGCTGGATTGATTCCCTGTTTGGTCAGGGCCTTCCTGTATGGAGTTTGCTTGTTCTCCCTGTGAATGTGTATGGGCTCTCCAGCTTCCTCCCACTGATTAAAAAAACAGGCTTATTAGGTTAACTGGTAGCTCTCTGCCTTTACGTATGAGTGTGAGCATGGAGGGTTGTCCATCTCTATAAGTGATTATGTGTATCTCATGGTGCCCGGTTCAGGGCGTACACCACCTCTCCCCCATTGTCAGTTGGGATAGGCTCCAGCCCCCCCTGACCCTGAAAAAGATAAGCTAATGTATGTATGTATGGAAATATGCGCTCTTGTTTGTGCACAGGCATGTATTCATCATAAAAAAGAGGAAGGGTCAGGTGGAAAGCTGTTGGGTCGAATTGAATAACCACTCCATCAATCACCCAAACCCTGGTCTTAAGTCTCTGGCGCAATGTGGTCCTGCTTTTATGGGGATGCACCGGAAAAGATGAGAACATTTGGAACATATTTTCTCCCACCGCTCACCAAACTCTTAATCTCTTGGAAGTTAACCGAGACCACTGTTTTCAAGCAAACTGCAGTTTGGTTCTTTGGCAAGCACCAGAGTTCATGTGAGACTCGACACCACCTCAAATTAAATTAACTTTACAAAAAAGAAACCAGTTTGTTTGGTTTGGATCAACATGTGAGGTGTAAAGACGGGCGAATACAAATGTACATCTCAGTGAATGATATCAAAACAGCTACGATTTATTTTTCTCACATTTTGGCATAAGTAGAACAGAACACTGCACTGACTTTTAGTTTTTATACGAGGACACAGAAGACTTCTTTCCACAAAATCGTGCATATAACTGAAAATAGAGGTTTTGAATTTATCAGAGTATCATCAAGTTGAGAGAACTCAGTCAAGATGGCAACAAATATTTCATTACTTTAGCCTGCAGTGTTCAGTTTGATTTAACTAAAGCGAATGTCTGAACAATCTCAACTGTTGTTCATGGTTTGGATACATGAATCACTGCCAAACTCTTATTACACCAATTATGTGAGGAATCTGAATTAACAAAATTCTTGAAGGACTAAAACTACAATGCTCCATTTAAGATTCCAGACAGGAGATGTAGTTTTAATCCTTTTTCAACACTGATAGCAAACTTATTTAAGAGATCTTTGGCTACAGGAGGCAAACATGTAGAAAATGCAGTCTCAGGGGTGGTTGTGTTTTGATTAAATTTTTGTGCAGTAATTGAAAATGTTACACCTGAGAGTCTCTGCATAATCACATTAGTTCTCTCGCCAAGATCTTTCCGCTGGTCTTCATTTCATCAGAGACTCATTCTGTTTGTGAGCATGAAGACACACATCTGATTGTTTGGCTGCACTGTGCTTTGGCTCGCAGGGCTGACTAAAGGTTAATTATAAAAGCAATGCACAAAGGAGTCGTGTGTGACAGCTGCAGATGAAATGCTGAATTAAGTGACACGGTTTATTCCCTTACATAAACTGTTTAATGCCTCAAAGTGTTTGAATAAAAACTAAGCTCTCATGACACCCAAACTCTTTCACACAGTATTTTTGATACTAGCAGTCATTTTTGATTTTTTTGTTTTAGTCTATAGATGAAAAAGCTAATTAACTAAAGGATGCACTCTGACTCAGCAACCCATACCATGCACAAGACTTTCTGCCCCCTCAAGAGTGTGGGTTTACTGATGTGAGTGCTTCTTTGGCCCTGGCACAGATGAAATAAGTGTACAACAGCACGCTACACTTGTTCACACAAACACAAGTCAGAGGCGTTGCACAATTACTTGATGCAAGCCCAAGTCAAATGTCAAGTCACTGGGGGGCACCAACAAGTCGTTTGCCTCATGAGGTTTCATTAATAATAAATGAATGGCTGATAAATGACATTAAGTTTGCAAGAGTAACAGGAAAATACAGTTAGCATTATTAGACACTTAGGGCCTGATCTGCTAAAGGTCTGCGTGCATTATAACACATGCAAACTTGGTAGCGCAAGCAAAGCTGATCTACTAACAGGGTGCACTAAGGATTGTGTCTGTCAGATAAGTAAAATAGCACGCGGAATCCATATAGTGCGTTTGCCGTCATAAATATGCAGAATACATGCAAATCATCATAATGCACAAAATACTGGGAGGAGGAGATACAAAACTGATCATTTAGCAAATCATCAGAATGCACAAAATACTGGGAGAAGGATAAGCAAAAGTGATCATTTAGCACCCACAATGTGACTTGTCAAAGCCGCAACAGATTGTGCGCAGTGTTTTTGCATCTGATCTTATTATGTTTGAAAAGCAGGTGCAAAAAAAAAGCACAGTGCTACGAACGGAGGGCTGCGATCATGGTGGCAAACAGGGGTCACATTAACTGAATATTTTCCATCACTGACTGAACTTTTTGCTGAAAATCAGAAAGACCTAGAGGCTGTTTCTCATTATGAAAGACTGGAAAAAGAGGGATGTTCCAGTGTGCCATGGAGACACACGCTTAAAGATGCTGTGAGGAGTTTCTAAGTAATTACAAAAAAGTCTCACTTTAAGATATATGCCTGATCGAAATACACACTTTAAGATGAGTTTTATAGCATCAAAATAGGTTATCTATAAATGCTATTCCTTAATTTCACGGTCGGGTAGGACAGGGCTGGACTGGCCTGGATACTCAACTTTTAGAACAAGACAATTAAAACCAGAGCAAATTTATATTATTATGACACGTCTTAGGGCACCGGGCTGTAAGTAGCAATATGTAGCCGGCTACCAAACTACGATACTAAGTTTTCCAAAAATTGTCACGTCTTTTGGTGCGTTCAAGTTGTAGTCAGAAGTAGGAAGTTCCGAGTTCCGAGTAGGGAACGTCCCACGAAGTCGGAATTTCCTACTGGGAACTCGGTGAAACCTCGCCACCCCCGAGTTGACAATTGAAGATGGATGCCCCCAGTGTGAACAGTTATTTAGCTCCTGTAATAATCAATTTATTTGCACTTCTGACTGGGGTGTGTAGCTCTCGATCAGCTGTATACATAGTATTGTTAGACTTATATTTACAAAAATGCTGCCATAGTGATAATCACATTCTTCGTGTGATATTTGTGAACAACAATGCAGGGCGTGCGAACAACGGCTAACAATAGCCTGGCAGATCGGCATGTTTTTTTCCAACTTCAACTGGAACGCCGATAAGTCAGAGATGATGTCACTCCCAGTTCCGAGGTTACTGGAACGCAGCATTACGACAGTTGCCGCGCGTGCTCATGGGTAGCAGAGTCTTTATGTCACCAGAACTAGATTCTCCTCATAGCACCTTTAAAGTTAACCCTTGTTAACTTATACTTGATGTTTTGTTTTGTTTTGTTTTGAAAATTCACATTTTCTTGTTTGTTTCTGTAGGTTTTGCTTCCTGTCTGGTCCAGTCACACTTAATCCCTGATTGTGACTTCTCCAGCTGTGTCTCATTACCCCTCATCACCTCATGAATTTAACCTCATGTCTCCTTTTCTCATCGCCAGTCTGTACATCACTGCCTTTATTCCCAGCATTATTTCAGTCTTGCCTTGCCGTGTAAGATCGTGCTTGGTTGTTTTTTTTAACCTTGATTCTTGCCTTATGTTTGGGACACTCTAGCATTGTTTTAACTGCTCCGAACTCTGTCTGGTAATCATTAGATCTTTTAAGCCTTTTGACTTCCTTGTATGTCTTGCTTTTTGTTCTTAACTCTGGTTCTGGTTCTATTACTGTTTTATGCTAAAAGCGGTTAATGTGTTTTTATTCTTAAACTGTACAGGGGTGTATTTTTCTATTTTGTGTCCATTTTGATATCATCAATATAGCCGTCAGGCATAGTGAGAGAGTAACTTATGAGCCAAAGTGGTGTAGCTGTTTGTCAGAGGAGGTTTAAGACCAAACTCCACTCAACCGGTTTGTCTGTCGATGAAATGGCCTGAAGCCTTTTTAACAGTAAAAGTTGTGATATGGACTCAGAATCCCCCTTCAGTGGTCAAACTGTTGACATCAATTGGGCTTTGTCAAGTCTATAATTATGTTGCAAAGGTGAAATGATGCTTGGTACTGGGAACAGATCAGGTGGTGTGGGCACAAGCCAAGATATCTGCTCATTCCACAGAGTTCATTCAGTTTCCTTTGTTAGGTTTTAGGGCACTGCAGCAAAGCATAAAGTAAAACTACAACTGTAATTAGTGGTAAGCAAATGCGTCCAGATTTAAACAAAGCATTAGGCTCAGATTTTGGACCTGTTTTGGTAAAAAGTCTCAAGAATCATTGTGATCAGCTTGTAAATCTAGTGTTTACTATTTTGCCTGATTTGACTGTTTAGCCTGGCTAACATTCCCAGTTTATACCAAACACTTTAATTTCCACCACAACAAGCTCATTGCCAGGCTGCAGTCAACTCTTCTAACAATAAATGTCACATTGCACAACATCTTAAACCACACAACACAGCCTGAACAATGACAATCCAGAGCCTGACAATCTCACAGAGGAAGAAATGAATACTAACTAATGGGAGACAATCCTGTCTGTGTGTGCAGGAGCTTGTAGATGTGGGAGTACGGAGTCTGTCGAGGGGTTCCCAGGAGGTTTTCCTCACAGGAACAAAGCCCAGGCTGCCGGAGTGTTTGCTCTTGTCAGTCACCTGCCAGATGACGACAGAGACAGAGCCAGAGCCAGCCAACAGCAGCTTGAGTCAACTCCAGACTCACAAAAACACAGAAACCAAACTGCTTCCTCCTCCAGACAGCTGCTTCCAAACTCTATGAGGAAGAAAAGTAGGTTACATGAAGTGACACAGAAGGAAGAACTGTGTTTGCATTACAGTGAAAGTGTTTCCTCTTATTTGCGGTTTGATTATAGGGATAGGTACACTGTTGTTTATATCTCCCTATTAGTAACACATCTTCAAGCTGGATGGAGAGATGGAAACATAGAAAAGTTAACTATTGACTATTATTGGAAGACTGCTTGTTTTGTGTGAAGGCATTGTATTTGCATCAATGTGGTTAGTGAGAACTTAACACCCAAACTTTAACCAAAAACTTGCAAGGCTGCCCAATAGGACACAAGAGCACAACTTATGTTCCAAATAAAATGCAGGCATCTTTTTTAATATCTGGTATAATTTCTCACACTGAAAACCAGTCATTAAAATGAAAAAAGACTCACCAACCACTGCATTGGGTTGATTTTTCAGTACAAGGCTGCCCCCCCTTTTGCTGTCAGGACTGTCTCAGTTCTTTGCAGCATAGATTCAACAAAGCCCTGAAACATTTCTTGAGTTTTTGGTCCATATTAATATGGCACCATCATTTAGTTGCTGCAGATTTGTTGGCTGCACATGGATATTGCACATCTCCCATCCCACATCACTGGATTGAGATCATGTGGCTGTGGAGGCCACATTACAGCAGTGAATTCAATGTCATGTTCAAGAAGACTAGTTCACTGTGGACATGAGGGATGGACACGGTCAACAAAACTTAAGTGGACTGTTGTGGTTTAAGGTGCTTTCACACCTTGCACATTTGGTCTGGACCAATCAAAATCTGGTTACCTTTGTTGGAAAGTTTGGTTCATCCTGACCAACTGAACTCTGGGAGTCTTGGGTTGCTTTCAAGTGAGCCAAAGTTTGGTCCCAGTGGGTTTGAACCAATGCAATCCAACCAAGGACAAAACAAGGCAGTAGAAACAAAATGAAGTGAATTGTGTCTTGGATCTGGCCAAATAGTACAACATAAAAGCTAAAGTAGTGTACACATACCATATGCACAGTGTGGCAAATCAACATAGTTAGCACTGCAAGACTCTGGCCCTATTTCCAGAGTAACTTAAACAAATCTGTTAGAAATATGTTTATGCATCACTCCAGTCACTATTCAAATGCCATCCTATGCAGTATCAATGCAACTTTAATGGTACTCTGTGGCACAGAATGCTTATGGACTGCTTCAAATTTAAGATTTTATAGCTTAAAGCTGTTTTTTCTGGATCATAATCCAACAATGGATCCGATGCCAGGAGCAAATACTGTAGCCACAGATTCGTGGTGGGAGGTTAGATTGCATAAAATTTGCCATTCTTTGGTTTGCCTGACAAGGTGCAATGTGAAGGCAAACCAAGCCATATGAAAATGAAACAATGGTGCATTTCCACTCCTGAACTACAGCATTTCTGCACAATTTTAGGTTAAAGTGTGACAGGTCCCCTACAAATGTCCCCTACAAAATTACATCCCACAGGCAACTTGAACCATCGACACAAGGCAGAACAGACCCATGTTTTCATGTTGTTTAGGCCAAATTCTGATCCTACTATCTGAATGTCGTAGCAAAAATGAACATTTTCCAATCTTGTTTCATCCAATTTTGGTGAGCCTGTAACAATTTTCAGTTTCATGTGCTTTCCTGCTGTCAGGAGTGGCTCCAGGTGAGGTCTTTTGCTGCTGTATTGCCTATCAGCTTTAACATTGAATTTGTTGTATAATCAGAAATGGTCTTTTGCATACCTTGGTTGTGACAGACTGTTCCTTGAGTTTCTGTTGCCTTTTCTTTCATCTCAAACCACTCGGGCCAACTCTTCTGTCATCAACAAGGCATTTTCGCCATGAAAAATGCAATTCACTGGGTATTTACTTTTTTTTTTTGACCACCTGTAAAGCCTTAGGAATAGTTGTTCATGAAAATCCCAGAGGATCAGCAGTTTCTGAAAACCTCAGACCAGCCTGTCCCTCAAATCCCCTTTCCTAATCATTTCTGCACATGCCTGGATGCGTTGAGTTGTTGCTATGCGACTGGGTGAACATCTATTTGCTATAACAAGCAGTTAAATGGTTGTACCACTGTAAAACTGAACTTGTCACTTAGACTTGCACTCTTTGCTTGTTCCCTCTCAGCTTTAATTTTCATATGTGTTATAAATTAGTAGTGGAAAGCGAATCGCAACACCAGCACAGACAATTAATGCTGTAAGTGATGTGTAAAGTATGTGGTTTTTCCTGCACACATGGAAAGAGTTTAGTCAGATTTAAGCTGTTGCAAAACATGTCAGACAGAGTCATCATTCTTCTGACAATGATTACAAAGTTCTTTAAACACAGAGAGCCCTCGATAACTTTTTTTTGTATGGGAAGAATATGAATTTGTCTATTTGTACACAACTGTATCAGTTTCTGTCTGAACCCTAATTCCAAATGTATTCTGGGGATTGTTTGGATTAGAAAAAGCAAACAAAAAAACCCAAAACATTCTCTTTATACAAACAAGCAGCCTGTTGAAAAAAACTGCAAGTATGAATGATGTCAACCATTTGGTTATAGAATCTAGTTTGCGGTTGTCACAACATTTAAGATGCAGTTTTGAACCAACTTTTAGTCTACACACAAAGACAAAAAGGTGATTTTAGGTGAGTAAAGTCTCCAGGGGCAAAGGAATTTTGAGGCTGAATCAGTTGTCTTTAAACTGAAATATTGATGGTTTGATCTCCAGCTGCAGCAGTTAGATGTTAATGTGTTCATGGAGGAGACCACATTTCTCACACGGCTTCATCCCTGTCACATGATGGTCTGAGTATGATCTGCAAATATTGATGAACGCTTTACATAAGAGTTACATAAGAGTAACCTCAACTATATGAATGATCAGTATATTATAATACATTGTCCCTCCAGCAAATGTGACACCAAAAAATATAGTGTAGCAGCAAACTTTAGCCAGAATCCACCATTAAAAGTTAAACTGTAATTACAACCTATTTCAGGACAGTGACACTTTGGCAAGCTAAGGTTATTGTAAAACATTCAAGGATTGTTCTAAACATTCATCAGGAAGGTAGTATTTGACAGCTTTTCTCTCTCTTTGTATGCAATTGCAGAGAATCCTTGTGGGCCATAATTGTGCAAAACATGGAGGAGATACAGGCAGAATGGTCAGAATGGCTGCTTCAAGAAATTATACTTTATGCATGTGGTGCCTTGTAATGGCAGCCACTATGGCATCTTAGACTGTTACAAGTGTTATGGAAAATAATCTGTATAGAAATATAATCTGACAGGGGATTATAAAGCTTTATTTTACCATAACAGCCCTCCTGCACCAAAGCTTTCTAACCAAATTCTAACATTATGGCAGAGCCCATCAATACATAAAATATGCATATTACATCTATATTTAGATTCAATCATGTTAAAATATCCCCAGGGGCTCAGGGGCTCCTAACTGAGTATAAATCATCAGGAGGCGAGGGGCCTTCTCACTTTGTGTCTTTCATTTTCACATTTCCATATTTCTACCCTAACAGGAGGTTTCTGACCATCTAATTTACATTACAGCTGCAGTTCTAGAGAGAAAGACTAACAAGGCCGAGGCACAGCGTCTGATTGGTCTGAATGATCCCCGCCACCGCAGAAACAGTGTGCTGGAAAGACCTGGTAGTGGAGACGGTCAGAGCTGCTGTCACTTCAGCAACTGGGAGAACGGACTGGCCATCAGGGCGCGCATCGGGGGCAACGAAGCGTGTCACCGTGTGGGCCAGCTCCCGGGACAGATGTTATCTGTTCCTTTGTCATTAATAGGAGTATAAAATTAAGAGACAGTTACACAGCAGCTGGCTTATCCATTTATAATGCTTGTAATCCATGCACCTGCATTCCTGGTTTGTCATCGCCAAATAGCAGAGCCTTTAGTGATATACTGTATACTCTCCTGGTGTCTCCTCCTCATCCTCCTTGCAATAATGTACTCCATGTTTTTAGATCACGTTAAAAATAAAGACTAAAACAGAGGAATATGGGAAATCATAAGTAAAACCTGAGTGACGTACATTTATTTTCTCTCCTTTTTCTTCGACTTTTTTCTCCCTCTTTTCTTTGAATTTAATGAAATGAGAGAAGCCAGATATATACTCAGTATCAGATGTTAAGGCTGTTTATTGTTGACTTGTAAGATGTGCATCAAACTTCCAGCTGCCATCAGGTTAAGTTTCCATTGTAACAAACGGCTTTAATCCGACATCAGATGTGATGGGACAATTAACATAGATACAAATGTAGATGCTGGGTCAAACGGTTACAACAAATAGTGATTGCTGTGATTGTTTATTGCATTAAAATGTGCCTGACACTCTGGAAACCTGCCTCTGAGGCTTTGTTGACGTGTGCGCACATGTGCGCCTGTAACCAAATTACAGCTGCGGAGGGTGCTCTTCGCTTGCGCCGAGACTAGACCAGGTTGGAGCTAGCGAGCTTTCAGCACACTTTCTGCACTGTTTTTGGCACGAAATTGTCACTGCGCCAACATGAATCTGTCGGCACCTCCCAAATTAGGGCCCTTTGACTTAAATCCTGGTGAATTCATAGTACTTTTCTTTTTTCTGCTGTAGGGAGATACTGTCTCAGAATAGTTTCTTGTACTACAGGCAAACTGGTCCATCAAAGCCTAGGTGTGCACTTCTATTAAGGTGCGTTCACACCGCAAGCGACCCAGCTACCAAAGTCGCGTCGCCCACTGATGTAGCATCCCGCGTCTATAAATACCTGTTTGGTCGGCTGTCGGTTGGTGACGTCACGTCCGCTCGAGTTTTACCATGATCATATCATATATCACAGGATGTATAAGCGGACATTATTCCAGCTGTATCCTTTTCACTCACTTATCAGACACAAAACTCTGCAGCTGATGATGCAGCAGCATCCTCTGTGAGTTTATCGCGGTCCGTCTGCAAATGTCCTCACTGAGATTAGTTCCGCCTAGAAGGAAGTCATCCGCCCTGTAGTCCGGATGAATAACGGCACCGTCACACGTACACACACCGCTGATTGGCTGATACTGCACAGCCACACACGACATCGCCTGCATAGATCAACTTTTTTTAAACTTTGACATCGCGTGACGAGTGAAGCGGTCGTCTTGTCGCCGGCTGTCGCATCGCGGGAGGGTTAGCCCCGCCCCATGGCGGCTGTACATTGACTTTGAATGGAGAGTGATCGCCGAGGTAGTACAAGTAGCGTCCGGTGTGAACGCACCTTTAGGCTCTGACTATATTTTGCATTAACATCATAGCTGTGTATGTGCATACCAAGTTTACTGCACTTCTATTAACATTGCACTCCATTTACAACTGTCAAGCCTTGTCTGGAGAAATCTTTGATTTCTATGTGCACTAAATTCTCTGGTAATACTGGGGAGGTCGTGAAGTAAGAGGCTAACACCACATTGCCTTATTTTGTCATATGCTATTAAAGAGAAATGTGGTTATACTAAGTAATCATTTCTGTGTATTCCCCTGCTCACCACCCACCTTTCCAAGTGTATACAGCACTTTCCACTATCAATAAAAAGCAGAAAAAGAAAAAAAGGAAATGTTTTAAAAAAAGGGGGGGGGGGGGGGGTGAAGATAAAGACGACATTGTAACTGTAACAGCTTCAGTTTATATGCTACACATATCTTCAAAACACTTCCAGAAAACTGCAGATTTGCTGAAACTCTCAGAAAAAGACTCGGTTGTTTAGAGCTGCCTTTGATCTGTTTACTACCTTCGCCAAGGAGGTTATGTTTTCGGGAGAGTTTGTCCGTCTTTCCGTCCGTCCGTCGGTCCGTCTGTCCTTCCGTCCGTGAACAAAATAACTCAAAAAGTGATGGATGGATTTTGATGAAATTTGCAGGAAATGTTCAGCATGGGAAAAGGAAGAACTGATATGATTTTGGTGTTGATCCTGATCAGCGTCTGGCCGCCATGACGAAAAATGTGATTTCTGTGAATAACTACTGCACTAAAATAGATATCATTATGAATCCAGTTACTAATGGTATGTTTTCATGGTCAAGGAATCTAAATATTTAAATGAAATAAAGGTAGGACTAATATTTATGGTGAAAATCACAATATGGGAGAGAACTGTGGCGCTGGCGGAGGTCTGTGCTCTCCGAGTGCTTTTCTAGTTTAAGTTTTAATCACTTATTTCATATCAGCGCTGCTCTGTTTTAATAACAATGCACTACAACTAGCACAGCCTTAACTGTGTTACTGAAAAATACATTTGTGTTACTATTTAAATTTCAACTCTTTAATTATTTACTTTTATTTTTAGCTGTTGTCTTTGTTCAGTTTCATCTCCTTGTATCTTTGTTTTCTCTTTTTTGGTTTCACTGAATCTTTGATACCCGTTTTATTCTGATGTGTTTAACATTGTGTTGTGTTCTGTTGTGTTGTGTGAAGCACTTTGAATTGCCTTGTTGTTGAGAGGTGCTTTAATACAAGAAGCCTTACCTTGCCTTGACCCAGTGATGTGAAAATAAAAACAAAAAGCAAAGCAACAGAAAATGTTAATAACTATCTTACATTTTGTAGCCATGTAAACATTTTGAGACAACAGTTTAAATTCTCCATGCCAGAGAGGAGGCATTATGTGTGAGACCTTCATTCACAATATCATTTCTCACCGCACAGCACTGCCACTTGACCGCTGATTAGTATTTATGTTGATGTACAGTTGTGTGCCTCCCCTTCTGCACTTGCCAGTGTTCTGATTTATGCAGCTTTACACTTGTGTTTAAGGTCCGACAGAGGAACCAGAAATTATGTCATACCCAAGTGAAAACCTATTGCAGTTTCACCCATGTGCAAATGCGGAAGACACTTTTATCTTAATAAACTGCATATAATGAATAACAATTCCTGTAACTTAAATGTGTTTTAACTTTAAAACACATTTTCCTAACATTTTCACGGGATTTAAACGAAATGTATGACATTTTGTGGCACTTAAATGAAAACCAACCCATTGAAGTTTTAGCAGCAGTTAGCAATCTTAGCTTATACTCTTGATTGTTATTTTAGGTAATAATGCACTGCTAATATTTCACACTGAGCATTAAAAATATGTGTTAAAATGTGAAAAAGCCATATTTGTTGAAGAACTTGGAGTCAGAAAGGGTTGTCCGAGTTTCCCAGCAGAGCGTTTGAATATTAAAGACATATGTTAAGAATCTCAGTGTAGCTTATTGCTGAGCCAACAATTATGTAAGTAATTTTAACCTTTAACTTTTTTTTTACAAGGCTTCTGATCATACCATGCACTCCTATATACTGGCTAGCATCCTCTCCCAGATATTTTCCCTCCAGGTACAAAGATCACAAGTTAAGGAACTTGTCACGGGCCTCGAGCAGCCCCACTTCAAAACATGGAAACTAACCGCTTATGCACAAGATCTAAAGTGTAACTACTAGCCATGGCCACTAGGAGGCAGCAGACACCATGAACTCTTACAAAGACTGAAATATTTTTACTCTCTTAACTTTATCTTATTTAAAGAGTTTTTTCACATTTTAACACATATTTTTAAGGACAATTGACTTTATATTAACAGCATCACAAGTTTAATAATTAAGTTTAATTTTAATTAGGGCTAAGCACATTTCCTAGTATTCTTCACAAAGCTTTGGTCCTCCTGAAACGTTTTGTTAGGACTGCAACCCGGTCTGAGCCTCGTACATCATCAGTCCCTCTCATTAAGAGACTCAAAATTCTTACCATTTATGACATTAATATCTTTCAAATATGTGTTGTTATTTACAAGATACTTTCAAAAGAGGAGAATATTCCTGAACAGTTCAAGATGTATTTCAAAGAAAATTCACAGGTTCATTCTTACTCTACCCGTCATTTCTCACTTGCAGACGTCAATTTTCATTCCGATATAGAGGTAGCAAATTATGGAATACATTTCTTACCTGTTAAAGAAATGTTCCTCAACAAATTGTTATAAAAGATGTTTAAAGGATCATTTAATTACTGTTTTGAAATAGTTTCTCTCTTTCATGTTAGTTATGTATTCATTTTTTTATTTATTGTTTTGTTTTCATTTATGATCATTTTATCTCTGGAGTCATTGGCAATACAATCCCTTATAGGACTAGCACACGATCATAAAGACCACTCATGTTTTTATTTGATCTTTTAATTTTTTCTTCTTTTTTAAATTGTGGTGGTATGTATTTTGTTATGTCCTAACTTCTGAGTAACTTTTTTTTTTTAGATTACTTTTTTTTCTCTTTTTGCATGTTATATGTGCATATATTATTGTGTAACTTTAATATACTTTAGGTGGAGACTTCAAATAAGCCCTTTGGGCTTTTCGCCTCTTCCTGCGCCTTATATAATTTGTTATCTTTGACTTATGTGTATTTCATAGTTGTGCAAAATAAATAACTAAAAAATAAATAAAAATGAAAAATAACTGTTATAGTTAGCAGTTTTAATGCCAGTGTTTCACGATTTGAAGGATTATGTGTTTTGCTGCTGTTGTTAGTATCTAACTTTGTATCCATGAGTCCAGTTTCCTCTCGGTACCTTAAGTTATGTTTTTTAGAAAAATGTCTTTAAATCACCTCTAGGTCTGAAGACTGAGTGCTTTTCCAGGACGTACCTCCCCTCGACTCCACCACGAGCTATGAGCCACAGTCCACTTCAAGTTTCAGAATAAACAACTCATACAAGGATATTTATTTTATCTTACCAGAGCTACAGGTTGTAAGTTTTCATTGATTCCTTTTTGTAAATCATATTTAAGAGCCAGTAGCAACAGGTTTGGCCCAGGACTAAAGAAGCCCCTTCTGATGGGCTTATTTTCATATGTCCAGAATAAATGAGGGCCCCCTGCCCCCTATTTCACTCCCTGTCCTTCTCACACTGTGACATTTCAGTCATGTCCCCCGCAACAGAATGTCAACCTGAGTGCTGTGTCCCGAGCCATTAATCTCCCTAATTGAATAAAGATGAAGAGGACCTGCTGTGATGAGAAAGGGCAGAAGAGAGTCTGGGGTGTGATTTAATGACCCGGGTGATTTATGGTCCAGGATAACATCCCGTTTAGGACCGTGTGGGTGGCGTGTCAGAGGACAGCTCGCTAAAAATTGCTCTTTTTTACCATTTCCCTGTAGTGCTCGGAGCAAACGCCCCTGCTGCACCACCGCACCATAAATTTAAAGCCAAAGAGGGAGCCAGAGACAGTGTGAGAAAGATAGCGTGTCTCCTTCTCTGGGAGAGGGAGAGAGAGAGAGAGAGGAGAAGGGAAAAGTATTGGCAACGGACTGAAAGAAAAATGACAGGAAAAGGACAGAAATTTAGAGAAGAACAGAAGAGAACAAGAAAAGAAAATATGAAACTGGAGAAAAGGAAAAGATAATTACAACACAAATGAAAAGGGTAGGGGAAAAACGAGCATTAATACAATTGGAAAGGAAGTTGAAAGGAAAAACAGAAACGGGGAGGAAAGAAATGGAAAGTTAAAAAAAAAAGGCAGAGGAAAAGCAAACATCAAAATGGAAGGAAAAGAGGGCAAGAGAGGACAGACAATTAACACAGAAATGCCAACAACTGACAGATAGGGAAGCAGGAGAAAGAAAAGAAGAGAGCAAGACAGTGAAGATATGACCAAGAATCCAAATATACTGTCAGCAGAAATACAGACAAATAAGTAAAGAGTCACAAAATACTATCAAAAGAACATAAGGTAACGAAAAAAAAGGGATAATAAAGGAGGATAAAGAAAAATGGGGTCAAACAGTAGCATAAAGTAGGAAAAAAGAAGATACGTTTGTGTAAAGAAGACAATAGGAAGGTGAAAGAATTTTGGAAAGGAAAGGAGAGGAAATAATTAAGGAAAGAAAAGATATGGAAATAAAAAAGGATATGAAAAAAAGGAGAAGAAACGGAAAAGAAAGGCATGAAGAGAAAGGAAAGACAGTGAAAAATAGATGGAAAAGTAGAGGTTCGCTGGGAGCGTGAACTTCCACTAAGGCATTTCTAACATTGTCCAATGAGTTATTTTCAAACTACCCTCTTTTCAAATCCTTGAAAAATTCCTGACTCAAGTCAAATTCAGTTCACCACCAAAATGTAATCACTTCTTATTTGTGCCATAACCAACATGTCCTGAAAATGCCATCAAAAATAACTGAAATTAGAAATTAAAGAGTTATTAGCACAAATGTGGGAAAAGGCCCTATATGGAAGTGTTAACTAATCCTTTGAAACCATTCCCATCCCTGGATATACAATAAAAAGCAGTTTAGCTAAGATTTAAAAAAAAAAATTAGAAGAAATTGGGCTGGTGTGAAAGGACAAACCTCCACCAAATTTCTGACATTGTTGGCCAAGGTATTAGCAAACATGTGGAAAATCATCATCAAACATGTGGACATAGTTAAAGGTGCTATGAGGAGAATCTAGTTGTTCCGGCGACATAAAGACTCTGCTACCCATGAGCTCGTGCGGCGACTGTCTTAATGCTGCGTTCCAGTAACCTCGGAACTGGGAGTGATATCATCTCCGACTTATCGGCGTTCCAGTTGAAGTCAGAAAAAAACATGCTGATCTACCAGGCTATTGTTAGCTCTTGTTTGCACGCCCTGTGTTGTTGTATGAAGAATGTGATTATCACTATGGCAGCATTTCTGTAAATATAAGTCTAACAATACTATGTATACAGCTGATCTAGAGCGACACACCCCAGTCAGAAGTGCAAATAAATTGATTATTACAGGAGCTAAATAACTGTTCACACTGGGGGCATCCATCTTCAATTGTCAACTCGGGGGTGGCGCGGTTTCACCGAGTTCCCAGTAGGAAATTCAGACTTCGGGGGACGATCCAGTTGCAGTTTCCTACTCAGAACTCAGAAGTTCCTACTTCCGACTACAACTGGAACGCATCAAAAGACGTGACAATTTTTGGATAACTTAGTATCGTAGTTTTGTAGCCCTGTCCGACCCCACCGTGTAGCTAAGGAATAGCATTTATAGATAACCTATTTTGATGCTATAAAACTCATCTTAAAGTGTGTATTTCGATCAGGCATATATCTAAAAGTGAGACTATTTTGTATTTACTTAGAAAGTCCTCACAGCATATTTAACAAATATTTAAAACATTTCTGGATTCTCATTCAGATAAGACTTGTCACTAAAATGTAATGAATTCTCCCTTGTGCCATGACCAACATTACCTGAAAAATGTAGTAAAAATCACTTTGAATGTTTCTGAGTTTCTAGCGAAATGTAGAAAAATGCCCTATCATGCAAAGTTAACAAATATTTAAATACTCAGATCCCTTCTACAAAGACAAGGAATCACCTGTTTTTTAACACAAGTCTCCTTCTTCTTGTTCTCTTTTATATTTCAAAGGAAAGCTAATGACATTCACAGGCGCGGAGTGATTACACGGCATGTTAACGCTCCTGAGGACAAAGTCTTGTCTCAGGCCTGAAGGGGAAATGTATTTTACAGCAGGGGCAGCCTGACGCAGATGTTAACAGAATCACGACCATCTGTATCAAGGTATCCACCCCGTACACTCCTGCTGCTAGATCACACCATGCTAGTGCAATGTCACACTGTGCTATCAGCTGTCGAGTCATTCATAATAAAACAAAGGGTTAAATGTGCGCATATGCATGTTAAACAGCTGGACTAATACACACACACAGAAGCTCCTGCGTGTCATTTACACAACGCTTTCACGCTCCAATCTATCTCGAAATGCAATGACTGCAGGTTGGTGATTAATGAGCTGCTCAACATGACTGAGCTTCAGGGTGCTATCACAGAACGTGTTATATTAGATCTTCAAATACAGCAGAAGCGCTGCCATGAGTGTCTACGTGGAGTATTTTTACACAAGCCCCCGGCTGACTGTGTGGGCTTGTTTCAATATCCGTGAATTTGACTTTAATTCTTTTATTGTTCCCATTATTCTAACCTCAAACCATCTGCACTCAGCAAAACAAACTGAAGACATGAGAACATGATGACACAAAGGCATATCTTTCACCATGAAACTCCTCTAATGTGCACATAAAGGATTTTGAAAGTAAATCTATGCAGCACCCATGTGATGTCTTTGTGCCAGCCCAGGATCAAGGGGCCAGGAGGCAGCAGGGTTTCTAACTGTGAAGCTGGCAGGTTCCTGAAAACATGGAAATAAGAAACATCTGTGACATTAGGAAAAGAACGGAACTATTCCTGGGTGACTGGCACTAAAACCAGCATCAGTTTGAGTAGAAAGTTTTAGAAGGGACTTGGATTTCAGATTTTGGTTCCTCTAATTAAATGAACGCTGAACATGACGGCTGGATTGAAACAAATGAAGCGAACCACCTGCATTCATTTTCTGCCTCATTACATCCTTCATGTGTTACAGGGGGAAAGTGGAAGAGCCTGGAGTCAGAAAATCTTCAAATTCACAACTTTTACAGGAACCTGTTTGAAGTGTGATCAAACATCCTTGGGTCTGACTGAAGTCCCTGCTCTGAAGCTCCCACTGAGTAATTGCACCTTAGTGGCAGCTCTTCCCTGCAGCTGCATCTGCTCCCTCAATGTAAGCATGCATGCACGTGGTCCCCTTATTGAACATTTACATTTACATTACAAGGGGACAGAACAGACCAGCCTGTTGGTGAGGAGATGATTATAGAAAAGAGGGAGGTACCTTGGAGGAATGATTGAATATTCGATTGTGCAAGAAGCACACACCGCTTTATGTACGGGTTTGTGTATAAATAACATCTTGAGGGCTTGCTCATGTGTAAACAAAGTGCATAAATATTAAATGATGACTCCCAGAGACACATGACATTATGTTACCATTGGGAAAGCATTCCCTTTATGTCGGATGACAGGAAATTCAATGTGCCAGTCAGAAAATGTCATATGGGATTCCTTTAAAGGATAAGTTCATTTCTACAGCTTTCACATTGTTTATAGAATGAAGTAGAACAATATACTCACCCAGAAGGCTTTCCTGATCCAAACAGTGCTTTGGGAGATATTTAGATCCAAAATCGAGTGGTGGACATCCGTCTAATGGTAGCACACGGGGCATGTATAGCGCCGCTCCTAAAACTGCATTAATCATCCAAAAACTCATCAGTTTCACCAATATTTCATCATGGTCGGCTCTTGCTACTCCTCCAAGACAGTCAGGGGTCGCTCCACCCATGTTTTGTGACTGTGCTGACCTCTGAACTGAAGAAGAAGAAGGTTAGCCTCCGCGCATGCGCAGTACGGCTCATTGTTTCAGGGGCGACCGCCGGCTACTCAACAACTTTCTTCTTCCAGTTTTGTGCAAAATGGATGAATATCTATCGGATGAAGATGTTGTGGAGGAGAACTTTGAATATGATGGGTGTCCTTACAGTTTCAAGCCAGAGTTTACAGATGAGATGCTCATCGAAAGGACGACGCGAAGGCAAAAAGAGGAACAGCTGGCCAGAGAGCAGTCTTCAGTTCAGAGGTCAGCACAGTCACAAAAACATGGGTGGAGCGACCCCGGACTGTCTTGGAGGAGTAGCGCAAGCGGACCATGATGAAATATTGGTGAAACTAATGAGTTTTTGGAGCGACGCTATACATGCCCCGTGTGCTTCCATTATACGGATGTCCGCCTCTCGATTTTGGATCTAAATATCTCCCGAAGCACTGTTTGGATCAGGAAAGCCTTCTGGGTGGGTATATACTTCATCCTATAAACAATGTTAAAGGTGTAGAAACCGAACTTATACTTTAATAGTCAGAGGTCCTACTGGGAAACTCGGACAAACCTCGATGACCGTGATTCATCAACAAACACAGCTGCTGAGTTCATAAGCGGGAAGTATAAGCCTTATATTAAAATTACATTATATCATCTAAACTATTAACCTTGGGTTGTTCTTATGCATTGAAAATAATTCCCATCAGTAGCATTGTTCACGTCTACAAGTGAACACATTGTTATGTTGACTCTGGTGTAAAATAATCTTGTAGCATGCTGTTTATGTCAGTTATGAGCCAACAATGCTAACAGCAGCAGAAGCCCCAGTAGGTTGGTGTTGATCTATTAAAAGTGCCACAAAATGTAATGATTTTATTTCAGGGGATGTCCACACAGAGACATATTCAGGCAAGTCCACACAAGTTTTAAATCGTATAATCGTTTCATCCACATGGAAACAGCATTTTGGGTGTATGAAATCACACACTTTTGAAAACGGGTCCAAGAGCAGATGAATCTGAAAACTAACAAATACAGATAGCTTCAGAAACAATGACATGAGTCCGTCTCTCCATGCTCAAGCACTGACAACAACAGAAACAATGGCAAACTGTGTCAGTGTGGCATGCTGCAGAAGCTCAATTTGGCTTTTACAGAAAAATCTTCTGTTCCTCTACAATCCCTTTGAGCAACAAGTGTAGGACAGCATACACCAGCGTTCTACTGACGTTTCTCTGATGTGAACAGATGCTCCATGTCTTCTATGTCTGAAGCATCTTTTTACTTGTTTTCAGAAAACTATTTGAAAACAAAAAGGTTTCCGTCTCCGAGTGGACAGAGCTTAAGTCTTACTGTAATGTTGGAAAAAAGTAACCTGACAGGCCAGATGGACAGCTCCATATATCCGCCACAGAAATATTTCACTAATCCGTCTGGGAAATAGGTGTTTGAAAATGTTTTCAGAGGCGGCGTCTTCAAAATCAACAGCAGCTTGTGATTGGATAATCGTTTGGCTCGTCACACTAATCACAGACCAATTCATATCAAGCAACGCTGCTACCTATGACGCAGCATATGTAGTGGCTATATGTATCGGTTAACAGCAAATGGCAGTTAGCCGTTAGCTTAAACTATCTCGACTGTCATCTTACATAAAATTACACCACACAGATGTGTCATTAACACTTTTCTGTGAAATGAACCTCATCATAGACAAGCTCTACAAAGTTTTCCGGGTAAATTTCTGAGGACAGCATATTTCGCCGAATATCACTGAGTAACCATGACAACCATAGACTAAACGGCATGTCAGTGGAGGATTTCTATGTTCTCTTTCAGTTTCCCAGCAGTGATCCTCAGTCAGGAGAAGAGCAAAAACATTTTTCGTAAGACAAGCTTCAAGTGACATTCTTTCTTCCTCTTTTAAAGAAAAATGAAGTCAATTTCTGATAAGAAACTGCAGATATTGAAACCACTTCAGAAGCTGCCATTGTTTTCAAACATGCAGTCACTTCCTGGTGTTGTCACATCCACAGCTCCCGCCTCCAGCCTGATTGGGCCGTTGAGCATTTAGCCAGCTGAAGTCGTTGGACAATCAAGGTTAGCAAGACGAACATGCAGTATTTCAGAATTAGGCAGGTCTCACTGTTCTGCAAGGCTAGAGAAAAAGAGTTTTAATGATGAAGTTATTAGCATAGTTTAACATTGTTATTTTGTAATTTTTAAGTGCCTTTATGACTTCCTGTCGGGGATGAAACTGGAATGTGCTAGTATAGACTATAGATGATTAAATCCCCTAAATCGTGGCAATTGTACTTAAAGAAATGTTTCGGGTAAACTGTTGGACCATTTGCTGATACAGTTGTTCACAAAGAGGTGAACCTCACCTAGAAAAGCATACCCTCTCAATGTGGACAAACATTTATGCTCATACTGAATATTTTTGGCTCTATAATATTCAAGTCTTTATGATTTGCCAATATGCATGTACGCTTCTCTGTAATGATAGACATTGAGATACAGTATGTGGGTCATGTTGGCAATGTAAAAGTTGTTTAATAATAACACATTGATATGGAGACATACAGTACATGAACCAATGCCATCAACCAGGTAAATGTGTGTTAAACTCTGTAAATTCTGTTTTGTTCTTACTGCTTTGTGTGTTGTTCCATCCTTTTGTTGTGTTTTGGCTCATTTTTGTGTGATGCTTATCTGTCTGAATCTTTTTGTCTGATACCTTTTTGTCCCATAATTTCAAGGACATCTCGGACAAGGTTTAAAGCACAGGAAGATTTTTTTTTTTTTTGACCTGATGCTTTTTATCTGGGGTCTGACACCGGATTCTGAAGCCGGATGTTGTTCAGAAATGTACTCCTCCTGGGATTGTATTGCACTGTTGTCTGTCTTTTAAGTGGTGTGCATGCTGAGAGTTATTAAAATGTTTTTTGAGCATTAAACTATCTCAAAAGAGAAGTGAAAAGCAGTTTAGTTTTCAGTGGACAGTTGAAGTTAAACGAGGCCTCAACTTAGTCTGGAAACAAGCACTGGGGCTCAGTGTGGCTCAGAATTTCTTCAAAAATAATCATTTTTACTGACAAAGTCCAAACATCCATCTCCCAACTTCTCAAACTTAGATTTTTGTTCTTGATTTAACTCTGACTTCTGCTTTAGCTGGAATGTGGCTTTGAGTTTTAGTCCCACTGCAGATCAAACAAAGTCCCTAAAGCTGGCTGTTGAAAGTGCTAATCCAGCCTGAAATCATCATGATGTGTGTGATGGTTCCTGGACGTGATGCTCATTGGAGTAAGAGGCTTTGAAACATGAGGAACAGTCAGATAGTCCCTCTGTGGCAGAAGTTAAAGATTCCAATATGACAGGCCCTGTCGAGAAAACATAATCTCAGTCTCCACTTGCACCGATCCATCAATCTGTAATGACTCATATTGCTGTAATTTGGTTCTCCCTCCTTGTCTCTCTCATGCAGACAGACTTATTCATAAATAACCACACCCATGAAAGGGTTTGATAACACTCTGGTTGTTTTTAACAGCTGAATAATTCATCAAATACAGAACAGGACGCGGATGGATTTGTTGTGTCTCTGGCAGATGGCATAGTGCTCTAAATTATGGATCAGTCCATCCTGTCTTAAATTATTGAGTGGTGGACTGTTTTGGAGCAAAGATCATCAATGTAGATGTTGAAGTTCTTCAAAAGTGGGGGCACAAACTCGAGTGTCACTCTCCAAAACATGTTTATATCCAGTGACTTATTCTTCCAAAAATTTTCAGATTCGGTGCTGAAACTTGATCATTGATCTCATTTGATGAGTAAAAAAAGTTTTAAAGCTCTCTGCTGCCTCTGTGCTCATATAACATGACCCCGAAAACAGCACTGGGAAATATGCCATTTCTCAAATACAGATTTTCTCCTCTTTATCGGCTTTAAGAGCATGAGTCTGGGATCTCCTCCTTCAATATACAATAAGAGTGTGAACACACAGGCTGTCTGTGCTGCTTTGAGTAGATAATGAAAAAACTCCCCATGGATTAAGATGAAGACGGATTTCTTCAATATCTTCCCCATAACACCACCAGGACACTTCGTCCTCTTTCTGCACTTCCTATGGATATTGTTAAGTCAGAGGTGATTACAGGTTCCTGGTAAACGAGGCTATCGAAGGGGGAAAGGAGAAACTGTCAGCTCTCACAGGACGTTGAAACCATCAATCATTTGAAGAGGGGCTGTGACAGACTCTGAGGGAAAAGAAGAAGAATAGGGTGATATACTGGGTTTTATATTTTAACAAACAAACAAAAACAATAGCAGTAACTCAATAATTTAATGATAATTCATAAAGTAAATTTTACAAAGTATTTTGGATTGTTTTCTCATACTGTGCAAACAGCAGCTTCACACCAGCTCCCAAGGCTTGTAAATGTAAATCATCCAAAGTGTCCATGTCTGTCTTCTGCCAAGTGCATTAATACAGAATAAGATTTCTTGGTTTCATCACTGCCTTAAACTTGCAAAAAGCAAATATAGGCCCAAGTCATTTATTGTAAGTCCACAAGTCCAAGTCTGTAAGGAGCATCCTGCCAAAGATTTATGGTTTAGGTGTCAGGTCAAGGGGTCGGCAAACCTGTGTGCAGTTCTTTGAGAGGAATAACCACTAGAATACTGAGCAATTCATAGGGATGGGAAATAAAACAAAAATAGAAGGGCTGACAGCCAAATAACTAAAGGCTCATGTTTGATTTTACTTTCTAAATGCAGAACTGAGCGACTCACTAGCTTCACTCATTTTAATAAAACAAAAGTGATCTGGTAGGTGTTTCAAGAGGAAAACAAACCTGGAATCAAAACTGGATTTCAGACTCCAGCTATACCAACTTTCCTGAGGGTATGAGAAAGTTTAATCCAAATCTTACACACAAAAAAAATACAAAGGTCTTTTAAGGCGCGTTCACACCAGACGCTACTTGTACTACCTCGGCGATCACTCTCCATTCAAAGTCAATGTACAGCCGCGATGGGGCGGGGCTAACCCACCCGCGATGCGACAGCCGTGTACACGACGATCACTTCACTCGTCGCGTGAAGTCAAAGTTAAAAAAAAGTTGATCTATTCAGGCGATGTCGTGTGTGGCTGTGCAGCATCAGCCAATCAGCGGTGTGTGGATGTGTGACGGTACCCTAGACTGACAGTTAAGCTGTGTTCGAAATCGCTCACTATCATGGATATAGTGCACTATATAGTGTGTTCGCCATTTTGTGGTGTTGTTCGAATTCTCAGCAGTTAATTACATCCACTATATAGTGCACTACAAAATACCCACAATGCACAGCAAAAGTGAGTGTACATACGATGTACCCTATAATGTACTCCGGTATACCACAATGCAATGCGGTTGTGTTTATCCATAGAAGAAGAAGAGAAGAAATGCCGTTAGGGGCTGCTTTCATTCATAAATGTAAAAGAACATTAAAGTATCTTTAACACGTTAGTAGCATAGCTCTTTAGCATCTTTTAGCGGCTGTAAACAGCTTCAAAATTTGCTATTTATCCTCCCTAGTGCCCGGTTTGTTTACATGAATTTTGGCGCACCCACTTCTGTCACAGGAATATCGGGCTCATCAGCTGACGCTACGACATTTAGAAAATTAGATTGTGTCCGAAATGTCGTTTGGTCATTCCCTATGTAGTCCACTATTTCATTTACACTACATAGGGGATAGTGAGTGAGTGAGTGAGTGAATGAGTGGACGATTTCGAACACAGCTTTATTCATCCGGACTGCAGGGTAACAATCCATGTCTGTGTGGGAAACATTAGTCAGTGAGGACATTAGTTCCGCCGAGACTGACCGCGGTAAACTCACAGATGATGCTGCTGCAGGGCATCAGCTGCAGTGTTTTGTTTGATAAGTGAGTGAAAAGGATACAGCTGGAATAATGTCCGCTTATACATCCTATTATATGATATATGATATGATCGCGGTGAAACTCGAGCGGACGTGACGTCACTGAGCGACGGCCGATGGCAACGGTGACCAAAATAAGGTATTTATTGATGCGCAATGCTGCGTCAGTGGGCGATGCGATTTTGGTAGCTGGGTTGCTTGCGATGTGAACTCAGCATTACACGCACAAAGAACAACCCTGGAGACAAAGAGAAGCTCACCACTCCTGAGCCAAAGCAGGCCATTCAGTCAAACACACCTGGAACTGTACTGAGATGATTTCCTTCACATACTCAGGGAGCCACTGGTGTGTTTTACCTCCTGTTAGGTCTGGGGTCTGCAACCTTTCAAAAAAGCTATTTTTGCCTGCTACGCTCAGAACTTGGTCCCAAGTTTGGAAATGATACCAGCAAATAATGCTCTCACTTTTGCACCAGTGGCAGGGAACTTTGGCCTTTTTTTTTTTTGGTCACTACCCACACATTTGACAGTGTTGCTCAGTCCACAAATGCATGATCCTTGTAAGTTTGATCTTGCTGTAAAGATAACTCCTCAGGCTTTACAACAACACAAAATGCTACACCAACTGATATTACTTTTCACTTTTTTTGAAGAGTCTAGTTCTCTTTTCCCATCTCTACCTGCTCACAATAGGCACTGTAGATACTTCTGTCATGGAAGCATAAGTTCTCGTGTATGATGATTTCAGGTGATTTTTAATTGTGTGCATGCCTTAAACATTTGATGGTATTTCTAAATTAACCCTGTGGCCCCTTGGAGCCTATAGTCACTGTGAACTCAAATCAAAAACATGTTTTATGGAGCAAACACACAAAGCCGACCTCCACAGCACTTGAAAACAGTTTATCTGGTTATGACTAAAATTTGAGGCACTCCCCAGGGTAGTGTGGTTCAAAACCCCCCAAAGGACCTCTTAGGGTGAGAACACAGTGGATAGTCTTTAAATCTTCTGTCTTGACTTTGTTTCATGTATGACATGCAGACAAAGAGAGGGAGGTTAACTTTTACAAAACAAGCCTCTTCTCTCTGCCACAAGAATGCATGTGAACAGTGTGTTTTCCATTTTATAAAACCAGTGTGACCATAGGTTGCTTCATTTAGCTGCCTGTCTTAGAGTTCATAATGTCTCTTTACAGTAAATCAGAGAAAATAAAATGCTTTGTTCCCTCACTGCTAATCAGATATCCACAGAGAGTTGTCACAACTTTGTAATTTTCGGATCATCCTAGTTTTGGATGACTGGATTATCGTACAAAACTGGTTCCTTCAAGCAAAATGTACACTTTGTGGGCTTTGACTAAAGAAAATTCCACAGTGACAATCATAAAATCTACACTGTGGTTTAACTGCACACTTTGAGGAAGCAAATGGAGTAAAATGTAACATCCCTGATGGATATATAAGAGCTGTTTAAAACTAGACAGTTCAATTCAGGGACATTTTTGGGCAGGAAATCATATTATCAACAATAAAAAATGAAGATAGCAACAAGTGATGATACACAAGGAAACAGTTACGGATAGATTTTGATTGTTTGAATTCAACATTATCTGTTCTAACACTTCGCAGTATGACAATGAAAAATGCAAAGTAACTATGTTAGAAGCAAGTACCTGCAGTTCAACCAGATAAGAAATGACTCTCTTTCACACCATTTAACTTATATAATATAATATTATAAGGTAGCAAATGGGTCATTGACAATCACTAAACCTGGAAATAAACTTGCTGTTAGTGAACCAGGTTATAGTTGTTTATAGAGCACTTTAGAAACGGTAGTGTATCTCAGTCTGTTAGGGTCAGGGCTGGAAACCTGAAGGTGGCTGGCTCAAGTCCTGATGGAACATACTTCAAATTAATTTGGTAGATCGGGAGATGCAAACTCACTTCCCAGGGTGCTTCTGCTGATAACAGCAGTTGGTAATGCAGCTGAAAGAGGTTAGTGCCCCTTGTCCTCTGGGTGTAGGGTCTGCACCTTTGCGGCCTTAAACTTCATCACATGTGAACAATACACTGGAGTTGACGCTGGACGTGCAGATGAGTTGTCAGGAGTGATAAATGGCTAAGTGCTGATCCAATGTTCCCAAACCTTACCCCTCTTAACTCTTAAAGGGAAAGTATGCAACACTTGACACATTTAAATATCAGAAGTATAGTAGAAATATCACAGCTGCATGCTCCACAAAGTGGAGGGCGAAGCCCTGCACCCTCTGGGTGTGTTGATCTAGAGACTGTTTACATTGAAGGACCAGACTGGGGAGAGGCTCTTTCTCTCCCTCCTTTTCTCCCTTAAAACTATTTAAGCATTAATAATCTAGTAAGTAATAGTATGAGAAGAAGTCATGAAAATAATTGTGTCAATATATTTTACCAATGAGTTATGTGGATTAGTATCTATGTATTTTAATCCATATGATTCCGCCATTTATTCATATTAGAAAAGCACTCTGAGAGCACAGACCTCTGCCAAGCAGCTCACTTCAATCCATATATTGTGATTTCTACCAAACATTATAGACCTATATTTATTTTATACACACATTGTGGAATGAAAATATCAATCTGCAAAAAGTGTGATTATTGTTGATATTAATATCATCCAATAGAGTGACCTAGTCAGTAGTGATTCTTGTAACTTGTTGACTAAACCAATGTGCTGCTGCGCGTGCAGATGTTCGTGTTGTGTTCACCACATTGCTTCCAGTGGGCTACGTGGCCACCCTGTTGGTCGGTGTTTCAGTACGCAGCACGTTCACTCTGTGTGGACTTTGGGGGTTGACTTTTTACATTCATAACTCAACTCAAGCTTGCTGACATTATCAGACAGCAACCTTCTTTTGAGTGAGTAAACAGCACGTTTTGAGAGACTGTGAGCGAGCAGAACTGCACGGCATGTTTCTATAACATCATGGGCCCACAGTAATGTTACTAGTAGCTGTGAGTTGTGGAGGACTGGGGTGTTTGATACAATTTCAGGAGAGTCTGCTAAGAAACCAAGGCCCCAGGAACAGCTCTGGGCTTTCTCCATCTGCGGAACGCTTCCTCCTCTCCTCTGTGTCTGTGAGCAGAACTCTGCATGCCCCAGCTTTCACTGCTGATTGGCTTATCACTGCTGACTCAGTGCTGTTTTTGTGATGTCAATCTGGATCGGACCATCGAATTTAATGGCTTCTTCCTAGGACAAAACCACACCTCTGTTAGCACTTTCATGCAAATCCATCCTGTAGTTTTTGCATAATCTTGATAACAGACAAACAAAAAACAAACAAGCAGAAAGACTCAAAAACCTCCTTGGTAGAGGTAATAATCAACTAATCGTTTTTAAAGCATATAATATCATACTCTTAATTATTAATATATTTTTTTAATCTACTCACATTGTAAAATAAGTTTGAACAATTATTAATCAAGTCTGTTCTACTAGACCATTTCTAGAGTTTGACTTCACAATGTCACTTCTTGTCTACAATACATTCAAGGGTCCTGTTAGAACACCAGCTCAAATGAGTCCCAGTGGGCATGACCTAATGGTAAACAAGTGGCATAGTTGCTTATTTTTAAGTGCTAAATCCTTCTCATACTGCATCATAATGTATGAACACAAAGAGATTATTCAAGTTCTTTGGATTGTGGTTTACCAGGATTCCAAACAGATCTTTCTCAGACTCTCTCTAAGCTGGATAGAGTTTTCCTCAACTGGTCTCTGTATAATGGGACCAACAAATTCAATGTGTTATTGTGCTCATCCACAGGGTCTTGTTTTCACAATGTGCCCCTTCTGCACTCTGGTTTTTGAGACTCTCCAACGTCCCCTGGGTCTCCTAAACATGGCTGTCACTTTGACTCTGGCTCATAGTTGGGAGATCAGCCACCTTCTCCTGGGCAGAAATCTCACACCAGCTTGCCTTGGCCTGCAGACAGCAGGCTCACGGTTCCTCGTCCAGCTTCCTGCTCTCCACGGAGGCTCAGAGTGGACTGGGAATAGAGGCTGAGGGGCTATAGTGGGGATAGAGAGGAGGCAGCGGGGGCCTTTGGAAAGAAGAAGGGGGGCATTTGAAGGGATATTTCCTTTCACAGCTTCCTCTCCTCTCATTTTCCCCTCATTATCAGAATGTCTGGTGCCAGGCCTCCTTCTGATCTGGCTGAGGTGAGAGATGAGATACAAAGTGAGGACAAAAACCTGGAAGTGGCAGCTGATGGTTTGAAGATGAAGGGGGAATGCCAGCTATGGCTCTGAGGCCTGTTTTTCCATCAGCCCACCAAAGGAAGGGGTTAAAGACAGAACAGAGGGGCTCTGTATTTGGGAAAATAGAAAAAGTACAAACAAGTTATTTATTCATTTGCCCACCCTCCCTCTCCCTAAAGCCCCTGTTGAATAATCCCCAATTCTTCATCAGCAGCTAAGTCCTCTTCACATCCCAGCATGTGTTAAACCTCCTTGACTTCAGCTGCTTACCATTCACAAAGACTCACAAAGGACTCCACACCTAAACTCCCACACTGCTGCAGCCACAAAGGCAGATAAAAGTTCATCTAATGTTTTATTTACAGAGAACATTCAAACTGTACTTCTCTCATCGCTGCTGCCCTCCTCCAGCAGGCCACAACCTTTGTTGGCAGCATCTGATGATTTGTGCAGTGCAGCCAGCACTTTTATACTCTGCCAAAAAAAAGAGCTGGGCAGAAAATTAGATTGTGCAGGGGCTGCAGAGAGGCTGGGTGGTTTCTCCACCACAGCGCAGTGGGATGCAGAGAGCTTCAAGCTCACACATAGACATTCCTGATGTGCACAAAAATCTCCATGAAAACAGTGGAGCTTGTGTGTCTTCTTATTCAATGTGAGTAGAAGCTGATTTGGTTGACCACAGGTAATCAGTTTTGATTCATTTCTGACTGAAAAGTAATTTAAAAAATAGTAATTGTCAAGATCTTTCTTTGTATTACTTGTTGCTGTAATTACTACAGGAATTGCACTGAACTGTAAGGATGCATAACAGCTTAGAGCAGAAGGGCCTGTGATGCTGTATGACCAGCCTTTACTTTATTTAAAGGGTCCTCGATCAACAGAAATGACATCTTTTATTTTAATTAGACTAAACACAGTTTGGCTAGATTCTGTTGTATTATTTAACTTCAGTCCTCTCTACCTCAAAATCATTAAAGATGTTAATGTTAACACATGAAAAATTTCTCTATTCACAATTGATATTAACCATGCTATAATTATTACCTTTTCAACCAGGGTTGGGAAAGTCACTTAAAAAGGAGTGTTTTCTTGTTATTTGATACTTCTCAATAAAGTATTCCAGTACCTTACTTAGTTTTCCTCTATCGAAAGTAATATTTTCCGTCATTCATTACTTTTACATTACTTTTAGGTGGCTCAACGTTAGGTATAACCTTGTGTTAGTTCCTGAATGTGCAGGCCTACACAAAGTTACTTTTTTTCGGAAGAGAAGTATACATAAAGTGTCTTTCAATTTTCATGTACATTACATTTCAGTTTCACAGCGCAAGCAACTTTTCAAGAAAAGGAGGCCAATGTTGCTTATCATAAGCAGACCTGGCAACAATGGCTCTAGTGTATGTGCTATGTGCATGAGTGTGCTTGGGGTTGGGCTCAATAACCAGGAAATGAGAAAGTGGAAAGGACAAATTACCAACTGCACTCGTGCTTTGCTTTATTATAGGGAGCTGGGTGATAAGTATTCAGTGGGGATCCACACAGTCAGAGAAGCAAGCCCCCAAAAAATACTGCGCTTTGAGAAACACGCTACAAAAACACACAACCTGTGGCTGCGACTCACATGATTTGCCAGCGACTTTAGAGAAAAACAGGCTCAAAGGCGCTTATGATGTAACCTGACACGCCAGATGGACAGCTCCATATTGTAAATATTTCACTAATCCATCTGAGAAGGAGCCCTGCGAAAATGTTTTCTAAAACAACAGCAGCTTGTGATTGGACGATCATTCAGCTTCAGCTTTAAGCTCATCACAGACCAGTTCATATCAAGCAATGCTGCTACGTATGACTTAGCATAAGTAGTGGCTTAACGTAGCGGCTAACTGCTAACAATGGCAAACAACAGTTATGGCCATTAGCCGTAGCAGCTAACTGTTGCTAGCTGCTATGGCTAAGGGCCGTTAACTTTTTGTGCTCTCAGTAGCAGTTAGCCATAGCAGCTTATGGCTGTTAGCCGTTAGATTAATTATCTTAACACTATCATTTGACATTAACAGATTAACAGATGTATCATGTAACAGTAATTTGTGACATGAACCTCATCAAAGACAATCCCTACTAAGTAAACTAATGAGGAGAGCATTTTTTGCCAAGTGTCACTGAGTAACAATGATGACCACAGGCTAACCAGCATTAGCTGTCATTATTTTCAAAAATGCAGTCACTTCCTGTTGTCATCACGCCTGTTGCTCCCACAGCTCCCGCCTCTCTTCCCTGATTGGAACCCTTGAAAATGAGATGTCACATCTCAAGGCGCTAACCTTTAATAAATTCCTGTTCAATAGAGACAACTCTCCAAGATTTAATGAAGATGGTTTGCCCCTGTATTTATCCAAAGGTGCATAAAAAAGCAAAAGTAATGGCCAAATTTCCTGATTAATCATATTTCAGTTCAGGACATTAGCCTTCACAAAAGTTTAGCGGGTTGTTTCAAACATGGATATCAGGACCCATGTCTCTGCAATGTCAGATTGCTATGTTTGAAGCGCTGAATTTAATGATCAGAACTATGACAGGCAAAAGCAGTTTAAAAGTTTACTGAAATTAAAGAGCTCTGTTGAATGGCCCAGAAAACCAGTATTGGTCCCACTTGTGAGAGCAAAAGGCCCCTGAGTTTGTGGACATGGGCTCGCACAGTTCATGCATCTGCCAATCTGACCAGCTGATGGCAGGGGGAAACATAACCCCTGCATCCCATTATACAGTATTTCTAAACACAGGGGCTTTGTCAAGGAAAAGTTAAGTGCCCTAAAGAATCTTACTATGGCTGATAAATAAGCCAACATAGATTTAATAATAGCTTTGACCAATAAGTGGGTTAATTACAGGGTTCTCAGTGGCACCATGTGCCCCCCCTCCCCCAAGGGGCCAAAGCTTCTTTTATTCACAATCATATTCATTTGTGCCTTGGGCCTCTAGCAACCCCAGGTTAAAAGCACACACAAACCAATCCTTAAGCGTAACATTATTATATTAGTATATGCAGTAATTTGCTTCAAATACTTTTTGTAGACTTTCTAGTGTGTTGTTCTCTTTGCCTAATGCTTATGTTGCATTGTATTTGGGTTTTTTATGTGTTCTTTGTGAACTTTCCTGCTATAAGAGATACAAAGGCAACAGCAGTTATGCCACACGCTGAAACAGACCAAAACAGTCAGAAAGAGACACACATGTAAACTTCAGGTTAATGAGTTTTAGCGACTATATGTGGAATACACAGTAACAGGAGCAGGTAATAAAAAGCAATGCCAAATCCAATCTAATCTCAGACTGCATGCCCATGCTTTTCCATAGCAAATGATTTCCTTTCAGTTGGAACTTAAGCTTCGCTGCTCTGCATTTGCCGCTCTAAGGAGAAAAGGATTATATTTTGAATCAAAAGTGACTTTCAGGAAAACAACAGAGAGAACCTGCTGACAGCCTCTATGTAGATAAATAAAGAGTTTATTGACCCAATCTTTATCGTCCACTGTGAGGCTTTACTCTCCAGGCAATGATAATGAGGTTTCTAAACCCTTCAATCAAAGGTATAGGGGTAGAGAAACCTCTGAAAACTGTCAAGGCCTATATTTGATTGTAGGATATTTTGTGAACTTGGAATTACAATTTCAAGCAAGGTTAGGATTTTAAAAATGGATAAACTTGGATTGTACTTTTTTTTACAGTGTTGAGTTGCATTTGTTTTTATATGGATCAGTTATGAAACAATGTTAAATGAAATTGTGTCTTAAGTCGCTTTCACATATAAAGTTTGGCAGACTGTGCAGTTTGTTGAGGTTTCCACATTGTTGCAATTTTCACTTGGTTGGTTTTCATTCATGCTGCGCTTTGGCGGGCTGACCAAACCCTGTCGAATGCTGCCTAATAAAGCTATCTGTGGGGCTGTAGCTGCAGACTTTGTTCCTGTAATCAGGCTGTAAATACACAACTGGATTTGACAGTTTAGCTCGAAGCAGTTCTGCATTATTCTGTGCCACAAAATTAAGATAAAGATGCATTTGGGCTGCATTAGCTGGCAGCAAACAAAAAAACGTGACATAAACGGTCAAAACGCAACACAAACGATCAAAACGCTGCAAACACAGGAATGGGGCAAACCCAAAAACACACAAACACATAAAACAAATGCAACAGAGAAATGCTGCACCAAAAAACACGATGCATTCACAGAAACGCTGCAGAAGCAAAAACATACAAACCGACAAAACAAATGCAAAAGGGAAATGCTGCATACAAACCCCAAAACAACTGCAAGAGAGAGACGCTGCAAATTCACGGAAGATCGCCAGGCCACTAGGAGGAGCTGACCATAGGGAAGGAACTGAGGCTTTATACCAACAGGAAATACCCAGGAGGAAGTTGCAAAGAATGTAGGCCGTTTTCAAATTTGCCTACTATACTAGTAGTGCATACTGATTCAACCAAAATGTTGTAGGCAGTATGCAGTGTCTACTACATACTACTATCATACTCAGTACGGAGTAGGCGAATTCGAAAACAGCCATAGACATTATATACGTAGACGCCTCATCACGGCCTGGAGCGAAATCAAGCGTCGCCGCCATATTGGATGGGTCTCCTCACTCCGGTCTAGCACCAGGAACAAGTGCAGCGTTTTGATCGTTTGTATTGCGTTTTGGCCATTTATGTCGCGTTTTTTTGTTTGCGGTGCATATGCCCTTGTCAGCCACTGTAGACTTCAAATCCACTGATTCAGCATTTTTTAAATTCTCTTTATCACATTGATGGATTGAGGATGGCGTACTGGATTAAAATTTGAGTGTACAGTTCATCCCAACTTATTTTTGAGGGGTGAAGCATGAAACATCTTGCATTTGACTTCATACAAATGTTATTCAGTTGTCACTTTTATGAAATGTATTTCTCTTTCTATTGGTGGTCATGCTGAAACAGCCATAAATCCCTTTTCTGGTATAATCGCCAGTAATACAGCATATTTTAGGTGGTAGTGTTTATGCTTTGCAAGTTAGTATTTCTTCAAAACTAATCAACATAAATATCTCCATTTCCAAGTGTTCTCCATAAATAAAGCTAAAGATAATGTAATTTCTCAACCATTGCCAGTAGCATCTCTTTTCATCTGTGGACATGCCGAAAACTTCGGATGTCAAGCAGACGTCATTCATGGAGGGCTTACTGGGCCACATGACAGTAGTCAGTCATGCTGGACCACGTAAGAGGTCTTCAGACTCTGATCTTTGAGCCAGGGGGATAGCATAATGTATTTCTGAAGTTCATGAAAGAATAAATTAACTTCCTCCCGTGTGTCTAAATTATTTTTGGAGAAATCCACTCATGGTAGGGCCTGCCTTACTTAGAGGTCTGTTTCATCTTCCGAGGTAAGGCTGTCATCTCTAATGTCTGTTTTGTATCCTATCTCGCATTCACCCAAGTAGCCTTGAAGTACATCAAGACATCATAATAGAGTCTTACGGCCAAAGTTATAATAAACACACAAGATATTGCACATTTTTAATCATACAATCTTGGCTAACCGTTACTTTAGCCGCTGCATATGCTACGTCAAAGCAACGCTGCTTGATATGGATTGGTCAGTAGTGAGTGTGATGTGATCGTCCAATCAAAAGCTGCTGCTTTTTTTGAAGGTTTTGCCCCTGAAAACATTTTCGCAGGGCTTCTCCCCAGATGGATTAATAAAGTATTTCCAATATGGAGCTGTCCATCTGGCATGTTAGGTTAGGTACACATACCTCAGTTTGGGAATCACTGGGCTACAGCATTAGTAGGATGCAGTGTCCCTACAATTTTGTGAATTTTAGTGCTGCTGTAGAAAAAACAAACTTAATTCAGACATACTGTGCTGTACATTAGGCTGTGAGACAGTGATATATGACTGCTTCATATGTACCAAATGCTGAGGTGTGTATTTATGTTGATCAGAATCAGTGATATTTCTGCAGTCTCTCCTGTTTCTCCTTCACCATAACTCACTGTCATACGTGTCAGCCGTTTTTCTGTGAATATACACAACTGGAAAAGCTTACACTCTCGGGGTCATAGTGAAGCAACATAAGCAGAACAACTGTGAGATTGTGATGTTTTGCAAGCAGCACAGTCAGGACAGGGGAACAGAGGGAAACTGGATAGTCCACTCATTATGCTACCTTGACCTCTGAGGTCAGGCACAGGAAGGAAAACGGCGGTCACTGCGCACAGCTGAAACAGAGGAATGTTTTGCTGTCAAAACAGCCAAAGATAATGAGATTTATTGTTTCTGCAGGAATGGGGGATAAAATCACCACTGAATATTTGTTCCTACTTTGTTTTTATAATTTTGAGTGTATTTGAAGGTTGTTTTTCTTGAAACAATGCAAGAATTCCAGATAACAGGTGTGAAACGAAATGTCTTTTTCTCAGGTTGTGGAATTATTACTTAGATTAACAGAATTCATTCGTAAAACATGAAAACTTTGTGTATTCAGCTGCTGCCACAGTGTTTATAGTCTGCTGCTAAATGGCATCAGTGGAGATGATCATTTATTTAGGGTGACCATATTATGGAAACCCAAAAAGAGGTCCCCCAGCAGCATGTGTTGCATCATGACGCATGCAGCATGTATGCTCAACATCTTGACAGGTAGGTACATTGGATTAATGCCAGCCTTTAAACATTGACTATAAAGAGTCGGCTGATCTTTTTTGCCTTTTTTTTGTCAATAAATGTGTCAGAAAATGCCATTTGAGTATTTTTTTTTATTAAAACATTCTAGCAAGTATTTTGTAATTATGAAGTTGTAAATGCTCAAACCAGTATGTAATTACAAGAAAAGAAAAAATAAGATTTTCTCTTTATAAACAACTCTAAACAAGCATGTACAACACTTTTGAGAAGACAAAACAGAGACTCAACCTATTTATATTTGTTATTATAATTTAATAATATGTATATTATTGTTATTTAACCAAATATGAAGTCCATATAACAAGAAATATGATGAAAATGATGACAAAAAGATGTACTAGGCAAAACTAGGCAAAGGAACGTCAGAAAAACAATCCTAAATTATACTAATGCTACTATTTACAATTTTTAATCATTGCTTACACATAAAATACTGATAAACCACCAATAAATGTTTGATTTTGAATCCTCTCTCTGCACTCTGGCTCAGTCAGATCAGTTCTTGTACCTCTTTCTCAGGCAGTCCAGCCTTTACCGTAGTGTAAACTGGAAAGTTTATCTTCCTAGCTTTTGGAATCTGTTGAGTTTTTTTTTTTTTTACTTTTATTCATAGTCATATTGAGATTACATCTCTGTCCCCACGCTCTTTATGATCCTTTTTAATTTTCTCAACAAGATCAATTACACTATTTTAAGCTCTTTTTGGTGGTTGTTCCGTGCCCAAGGTGTCCTGTGAGAAAAGACAGTCTCCCTAAGATCTGTGAGGATGCACAGCGAGGATGCACGCATGTGCAAAATGTCACCATAATTGATCAAAGACAGCAAAGTAGCTTCAACAGAATTGTTTGGATAGCGTGGATACCCGAGGTGTTGTGATAGTTTGAATTATGCATGTCTTTTTCTGTCGGCAGTGGCAGCTTCGTCTGTAGAACAAGCTGAGCAAAACCTGGCATTTCAAGGTATTTTATAAAATCCCCTCTGACATAACTTCACAACCAAAAAGGAGGACATGTCCAGGGATAGAAGACGTATGGTCACCCTATTCATCACATGCTATGAGACAGGTTAATGAAGATTTAAATGCATAACTTTGCTAACTTAAATATCTGTAAGAAAAGAGACACCTTTGTGCAAACCTGAGACTTATCATGGGTTTCTATCTGCACTTAATTATGCTGCTACACATTAGACGGTAGTGACACTGATAATGAAACAGTCTATTGTTATATCACAGTGAGTTTTAAATGTTCACAGGACTCTATACTCCACCAGATTGTTGTTTTACCTTGTCTGGGATGTTGTCTTCTGGAAATATACAAGTTCTGTATTTGACTTGGGAAAGTTGATGAGCGCTTAAAAATGCCTGGAATATTCATACATCGCTTTATGTTAAGATGATGAGAGCCATAAAATATTTCATTTAAGTGCATGGGATCTGGGGAAGCATGATCCTTAGGCACAATAAGTTTATTGGATAGGTTGGAGCCTGTGGCATCCAAATTATTTGATAGATATGTTATTCAAATAAATAAGATGTATTTTGTTTGAAAAAAAATCTTCATTTTAGATTTTAATTTTTTAACATTTCAGAAAAATCTTAAAAGCCCATAAAAAATCATTGCAACTTTAAGAGAGAGAGTACTTAAGATGGTTCAGAGGTGGCTGTAGGCAGTTGTGGACTGATCAAGGATTGAGCCGCATGAATTTCTTCCTGTAGTATGCTTTTTGGATTTTGTCTAGGTACCTTGCTTTGACTCTTCCTGTACAAATGAATCAACCCACTGTGGATTGAAGTTTTTGTTGTTCTTTACATCGGAGTCCTGTGGAAATGTATCCGTTACAAGGACCATACACAAGTTATCCAAGGTCTCTTAGATCAGCAGCCCACCACAGAGCTGTTGGGTTTATGGTAGCAGGTGATATTACTATGACTGTGTACAAGGCGCTCCTGAAAATTTGGTTGTGTACCATTAACAATCTTATAAGGCAGGGTGTTAGGGAATCTACCCCAATAAGGGGATGTGGACCCGAAAGCAGCAACTAAGACTGAATAAAGAGGGTTAAAAGGTTTGGGCAACTGGGAAGTGGAGTCCAAAGTGGCCTTACAACCTCCTAAATGAGACTGTCCAGTCAGATTAAACTATTCAAAAATGTATGTGCTGAGAAAAATTCATCAAAATTTGTTAAAATGGAGTTAAAATGCATTATTTTCTATATAATACATAAACATTTTGGGAAAGTAATTTCATGACTGATTTTACCATCTACTTCTCTGGAATTCAAGTTGGACCAACATCAAGTTGAAAACTGTGTTGTATTATGACAAGTATAAACTTTAAGTTGTTTTGGAAATAATGGCTATTGAGTCCAAAAATTTTAGAAAACTAAATTCAGAAACTGAGACTCTTTTTTTTATGTCAAAATAAGATGTACATTGAGAACAAAAAATACAAAATAATTACTCTGTCAATATAATCAGTGTGTTCAGTCCACATATACTGCCATTTTTTTTCATGTGACAAAATGGCTGCATTCATTTTTATTTATTTTTTCATTTATCAAAGTGCTCCAACAGAGTTTGTTCAGTGGAGCTACTATCTCAAGCATAAATACATTAGATGCACTAGAAAGTTCACTGATTCAGCAGCTCACAACAGCGCAGCACTGAGGGATACATGACATGAGTTAGCTTAGGTCCAGATAAACTTTATATTTCCAAAAGGTTAATGCACTTAAAAACACTCATATGTAGCGTACTCTTAAACTGTGGTATTACTTTTTGATTTGAGTTCTTGTAGGCAGAGAGAATACCCTTTGTATTTGGTACGGTACTTCCTGTTAGCGTCTATTCCTGCGTCACAGACTCTTACAGACTGTGGCTTACTGAGGGAGAGGAGAGAACTTTCTACTGCATCTAATGTTCTTAGTGACCATATGGAGCTCAGACAACCCCACTTCAAAAAAATCTGAAATATCCCTTTAATGAAGTTGGAGAACAGCAGGTCAGTGCTGGTCTTGATCGGTCTTGATAGAAAACCCAGAGTCCAGTCCGAGACCTAGAAAAGACTGAGTAAAAAAGCTCTCGAGTCCAAGACAAGACCAAGACCTTCAAAATGTGGTCACGAGACCAGTCTTGAGTAGCACAACACTACAGCTTACTACTTGAGAGAAAAGGATTTTTTTCTATTTCAATTCATCCAGTGATTTAAAATATGGATCCATTTCAAATACATCCAGAACACGTTCCAGTGGTTTGTGTAAATCTGTGTCTTACAGCTTATAGTTCTGAATAAATGAATGTAAGCTGGATGCACCCCCCAGGGGAGTAGACAACTGAGTCATTAAATATGATGAAACTCTGCTGGAAGGACAGAGGAAAAAAGGAGGAGAGGACAGAGGGGGAAAGGAGGAGAGGACAGAAGTGGAGGAAGAGGAGGGGGGAGAGTGTGCAGAGAGAAACACTTTAGCCTAATTAAGACTAATGTGCATTACCTCAAAGTCATCGTGTTTGAAGAAGGCCAGTGAGGAGAGATCTGCTCTGCAGGAGCGCCGTACGGAAGAGTTTCATGGCAGATGAAGGATGGTCTGATGTAATGAAGCGTTTGATACCTGCAGTGTTGATCAGATTTTCAACAACCAGCAGGAGGAAGGTCAGACGCTTTTCTGGAGGGCAACATATGCTTGCTACATATTCGATGATTTTCAATTTTGTGTAGATGTAAGATCACTGATGTAAGGACAATTTTGAATAATTTTTGACATTTAAATGCCCTAATCACATTTCCCTAAGAAGTGTTTCTCAACTGGTGGATCAGGACTCAAAAGAAAAGCTGTTTTTGGTGGTTGAAAAATGCCTGGTGAAATGACTATTTCAAATCTTTAAATGTATGAAAGCTTATGGATACGGTCAAACAGAGCAGTACCACTGAAAGAAGAAATCATTATGGTGTAACGTGTTTAAGAAAAATTCTGCAAGTTGGTTAAAAATTACAAACATCTTTATGATGTTTCTTCGCTCTGACACCGGGACATACAAATGCAAATAAATAAGTAAATAAATAAAAACAGTTGGGAGTTAGACTGGAGAGCAATTAAATATCAGTTGGTCAGCAAGGAAGGGAAAGTGGAGGTCTGTGTGAGACAGATTCGTCCAAGGCCCCCCGGTGGATGTATTGGTCAACAGCAGTGCCAACTGCAGTAGACCTTTTTGGTGTTACTGCTTCATACAAGGCAACTGCCTCGCTATCAGAGCAATAGATATATGCGATTATGGTCCGGTATGAATTATTTTTCTTTTTCTCCTCTTCATGACACATTTTTTGACAGATGCGACTTCTACTGCGGAGAGACTTATAGTCCGGAAAATACGACACTTAAAAAAAACATTTTCTCGACAGAAAACTACAGTAAGATTATTTTCAGCATTTAATTTTTCCTCGTCAGAGCCTCTGTTTTAAGATCTTAGTACACTGGAACCAAGGTGATGTGTACCAGCTTTGTAAGATGGAGTTGTCTAGTTATAGGCATCAACCCTGAAGGATGTAGCTGCACTGGAAGGTTTAATGATGCCTACATCTCAGGTAAATTGGGCCCAAAATCAAAGTTAAAATTGTCTGGTTTTTTTACGGCCTCAGACTTGTGTTTAAAAAAATACAGAATAATAAGACATATCAGTATCTTAAAATCACATTCAATTAAAAAACTCATCTGCTTTTCATTATATAATTTAGTTTATCAAAGTTGGATTTACTAACACAGACAACCACAAACCTTGTCAACAGATGTTAGACTCCCTGAATTCCCTGATCTGTATCAGGGCAGGAAGTATGACTGCACTGCTGTGGAACATGTGGCATTCATTAAAAACATTGTGACTTTAATTTCTATGAAACACACATCTTATGATCAAGACTCAGCCCAAACCTGGGCCAAAAACAACCAATGTTAAATTCTGTAAGAAAATAATTTACGAAGGGACTTTCCAATGGGGCTGTCACTATAATCACTGACTTCAATGATTACAGCACTGATAATGAAACAACTTGTCTTTATTTTGTTGTTGTTGTATTCTTTGTGCCGTGTTTTTAAAATTGACAAAAGGAAGGTTAAGAAATGATGATGAAATCGCTGCAAATTTCTGGACTGCATTCAAAACAGTATTAAACTTTTATCTCTGTGACCTTGAATTCAACCAGGAATTACTAAATCTCCCCTGCATCAGACAATTCATTTCAAAATTAAATAAATACAGATGAGTGCAGATCTGTGAGGATTTGTTTCAAGTGACCATAAATATAATATAACGAATGAAAGAAGCATAGCTGTTTTTGCACGTGAACTGAAGGCTAACCTCAATGGAAAATCTCTCAACATCAACTTCTTATCAGCGCAGGAAGAAGGAAAGGTGACACAGAAGACAGGAAACACATACACTATTTATATCCTTGTACTTCTAAATGTTAAAATGAATGATTCACTTGGTTGATGCTCGTTGCTAACAGCCGTTACTCTGTAGGTTGCTGTTACTTGAAGTCATTTTTTCCCAATATGTTGTTCCTGTATGGCACATCATAGAGACAAGGATGATGTTTTCAGATCTCAACTAATGTTTCTTCTGCCTCATACTTCCTTCAAGAAGCATCAGTTTCATCCTTCTTTTGGTTTACTGTTTAGTTTGTTTACACCTGTGACTGTCTAGCATAGAAGAAAGAGTTTGTGTTGTCATTCATTATGACAGATATTTTAGGTGGCCCAAAGAACAATTCAAAAATATTTACAAATTAACAGTGATGGGGATTGACTAATTTCTTGTAATTTTTAGCTCCAATCAAAGTAATGTTTCATTACTAAGTAGCTGTTCATACCAAGAAGTGACCCTGGGTCTCTACATAGCCAGCCTTTATAGCATCATGTCTGTGCCTTGCTTTGACTGCAGCATATACTGTCGCCTACAGGAAGCACATGTTTAAAGCACTGGGCCATGGAAGCCCTGAAAGCTTGAAACATGAGATCATTTGATCACGACAGATCCACAACCACCCAAGTTAACTGTTGGTTTATGAGAGAACAAGAAAAACAAAATGTAAACTAAAGGTTATATTTCTTGCCTGACTTTGATTTTCTGTAGGCATCAATTTTGTTTCTAGTATTTCTGCTGTATTTTGATATCACCCAGAAACTCTGAAAGCTTGTTTTCCTGTGTCAGGGTCTGTGTGTTTGGGTGGATATTGGCATAGAGTGAAATCAGCTACAGGGAATTACTCTACTGGCATGCACCACCGATGGATTGGGGCTATGGGAACCAACAGATTGAAGAGCCTGGCAGAAATTAGTTGCGGTGTGTGTAGTTGGACTATGTGGACTGTCATCTAAATGAAATCAAACAAAGTTATTGTAGGTGCATTATCGGGACTTTATAAAACACCTAGCAATATAGCATTGAAAGAAGACAGAATAGTATAGAATAGAATAGCCCTTTTTAACATTGCATGCCTTAAGTACATCAAAATTTGTTTGAGCAGTCTACCATCAGTGCAGACCATTAAAGAAACACTAAAAACACATTAAGAAAGAAAGAAACTGTGTACTCATCCAACTGTTCAAAATTCTAAGATTAAATTCATTATATAAATATTGCATTATGGTCCACAGTACCTATGGCACTTTTAGTGGCTGCTCTCTTAGTTAGAGTTAAAGTCTGATGGCCCATGGATAAAAACTGTTCTTTAGTCTGTTGGTCTTGCTTTTTATGCTTTAGCATCCCCTGCCAGTAAGCAAGACATTTTCAAGGGTGAGAGATGTCAGACCATTTTTTTTGGCTTTGCACAGACCGCTGGAGCAAGCGACATCGTCTCGGGAGGGTAGAGAGCAGTCAGAGATTTTTTGCGCCATCTTGACCACCCGCTGCAGAGCTTTCTTGTCTGCAGCTGTGCAGCGAGCATACCACACTGTTAAGCAGTAAACCAGCAGACTTTTGTTGGAGAAGCAGTAAATGTGCACCCCCTCTTAGTCCCCTCTGCTAGAATGTATAAGTTAACATGACCACTCTGAGACACCAAGATAACAGGACATGAAGGAGAATATCATAGAAATGGAATGCAGATGCTTATGAGGTCTGACCAGTGGTCATCAGTTTCTAACAAAGATAGATGACAATGATTATATGAGTTCATTTTTTACTTTGCTTCTGGATTTATCGCCATGTTTGCAGTTCATTTCTGACACAGCAGGTGGCCTGAGGTCTTTTGTGCCCTCTAGTGGTTTAGTGGTTTCCTCTAATAAAACCTATCAAACAAGACAGTATACAGAAAGAACCACTCATGATGCAAAAAGGTAGAAAAGCAAACACAAGGACAAACTGCAAGGATATCTCTAGTGTTATCATGAGCAGTTTGAGCTTGCCTGGCTGAAACAGCTGCAGGTAAGGGGCGAGCCATAATGTCGTCAATGGGCATTGGTTGCCCCTGCAGACACTAACTTGTATTCAAAACAGACAGAAACACAAAATCAAACTGGTGATGACCCCAAACCTCAAGTCCAAGTCAAGCCTGAAGTCACAGCAGGGCAATTTAAGACTAAAGACACATCTGCATGCCTCCAATTACAAATTTTAGTCCCCTCTCTTGTATACATGACGTTTGTATACAAGAGTTACACTGCAGTTAGCCTCAGAAAGTTTTACACAGAATTTTAAAGACTCACTCATCTTCCCCTTTGTGTCTCCTGTTTGCTTTGCCTCCAGAGTTGAGGTTTTAGTGAACAAACAAAGGAATACCAATGTTAGTTTACAAATGTGACAAAACTTTATTCTTCTATTCATCTGCTTCTCTTTCCCACTCGCTCCATTTCATGGTAACAGGGGTCTGGACTTTTCCTTATATGCTTTTAGGGGGAAGGCAGGTTGTGGCAAATTGATTTAAGCAGTCTGGGGTCTGGATTTTATGGCAGTTTGTGTCCAAACAGACAGCAAAGCTTGCATACTACTCTCTCTTCAGTCCCTCTTGGCTGATTTTTACAGTTAATTAGTAACGGGTATACCACTCCTGAAACTGATCCACAAAGACACCATCTTTGAATCATAGAAATGGTATTAGATGTGTTCTGTCATTAAATCTTTAAGGACATGTCCACAGATGATAGATGGATTTACATGTGTAACTGTTTCTGTGTTGTCTTTACTCCAGTCATCCTGACAGACAAGAAACAGAGTTGTGACGCAAAACAAGGACAATGTGGGGCAAAAGAAACAAATTCTGATTTGACAACAAAGAAAAGCAAAGTGTTACTCTGTGGAGAGATTGATTTATGCGAGGAAACTTTTCTTTACCACACATACAAACAACGATGCCAGCCACAACCAAATTTGGAGGTAACACAGCTGCTCACGTTTTGCTTCTCAGTTTTCACACTAAAGAGCAGATTGGTGTGCTGTCTAATGCCCATGTGGATAAAGTATGAAGGAAATGTCATAGTTTAGCACCCAATGTCAAAAAAGCCACCAGAAGAAAAACTCAGATCCAGAATGACACACAGGAGAAGAATCATGTAAAGATGTGACCATTCATGGTCAAAGTAAACTCATTTGATTAGGCCCCTTTATGCACATACTGTACCTGTGAGTATGACAAAATAATATCACATAGTATAAACAGATTTCCCTGAAGTCAACAACCCTTTAAAACTAATACCTGGTACAATAAATCCATAAATAATATAAAACTGTACTACTGGCCTTAATTTTTTTGTTTCAATGGTAAGTTTGATAACTTAAAATATATGTGTATATGTATGTACCGGTAAATATATATGTATATACACATATATATACACACACACACACACACACACACACACACACACACACACATAGATGTATACATTTTTAACTGTTTTGATTAAAAAAAAAAAAAACTAGAATATATAGTAAATGACTTCATTATGTCTTGTTTAAAGTGTAAAATTACAAGTATTTATTTGCATTCCTGAACCAAAAAATCTGTTTTAGTTGTCAAATGTTATGTTTCATAAATTTCTGACTTGTCAGAAAAGCCTAGAGAGCGGACTTAAATTTGGGTTTAAAACATGATTTCAGTTTAAAATTCATCATTCATATTCAAATGTATTTCCAATAACCACAGCATTTTCAGTCTTTATCAAGTTTTCTTATATTTCTTTAGCACTGCATATGTGTATATCTTTGTATTTGTTAGTCTTTGTTTTTTGTTTTTTTTTAAATCATGATCAGTGAATAGGGATACTGCTGGTTGCAGCTGCAGAGGTTAAAGGGCATGTCAAGTATGAAATGATCAACTCTTCACTCCATGAACTGACATGGCTTACAGGCTCTACAAGCTTAAGAGGGGACTAAGAGCTCCAGTACTCTGCCCCTTCGTTATAGCACAACTTTGGGACAAAGTAGCTAAGGAACAGCGCAGTATGTGTTCAATACAGCATACATTTACCCTAATGATGTTGGAGCAGTTTGCTGTCCATCCTCACTTCTGTGCTGGTTTCCTTCCTTACAGAGGAGAGCTAAGTATTTAGACCAAATAAAGGTAGGACTAATATTTATAGGGAAAATCACAATATGGGTGAGGACTGTGGCGCCGGCGGAGGTCTGTGCTCTCCGAGCATTAATCCACTTGCTCTCTGAGATTTATGTTCCCTATTAGACTTGATTTGACTCTAGGCCCCCTGACTTGGGTTAAGATTATACATACATTGCATTGCCATTTTACAAGTGGTGTGCTCAAGGTGAGTCAAAGACTGTAGCAGAGTGTACAATAACTGCATAGAAATATATTTCTCTCCACTTGAGGACTCCTAAATAGACAGGGGTTTATGTAGATATTTACAAGATGCATTTTGGATGGCTACCACAGTAGCTTCATGTACTAATATCTTCATATAATAACTTAGTGCACTTATTAACAAGGTAATTAGCTTCTAGCTGCTAGCTCTGTGCTATCCTGTTATGGTGTGTTTTGGTATGCCGACTCGAGTCAAGTGTATGACCAGTATTAATCTCTTCAGATACAAATACAGTGTTCCTGTATTATTGTATGTGTTTAAAATATGTTGCAAACAACATAACATGCCCTTGTATGAGAGATGTGTCTGAGTGTGCTTTGGTATGCTGACATGAGCGAAGTGTGGGACCAGTACTCACTCTGTTTCTGTTCTGATAATACATGGCAGCATAAAAACAGAGCAGCCTCTTGCTTCTTACTCCACATAGTGCAGAGTCAACTGGGTTTTGTTGAACCAGCCAGCTGCAGCTATATCTCCAGGTCATGTTGACCAACAGGTAATAAGCTCATTATGTTTGTTTGATTTATGATTGCCGCCCTTGCGCATTTGATGCATACATCACATTCTCCCATTTTCCCCCAGTTTTTGAAGATGTTTCAGAAGCAAACATAATTGGACCTGCCTTTACCTTGCTAAAGACTGGCACCAGACATGGTCCTCCCTCTCTGATGCTTTTTTCTTTGAACTCCTACATGAAATGTAACCTTGAGCTTCTCTGCTGACCATCAGTGCACACTCTGTTATTCCTTATACTTGCAAGAGAATAAAAACCTTCAGTGATATTTGATTGATTCAAGCTTTTAACTGAACATCACTTACAGCAATTTCCACTACAGCTGATAATCATTTTTTATTATTATTAATTTATTCCACAGTTCTTTCCAAAATTTGTAATATATGGAAAAGAAACAAAAATTAAATCACAACTAATACAGTAATATAGATCATTAAACATAAAACAAAAACAAACCGGAAATAATTTACAAGCTCATTTCCATTTGTAACTATCAAAGCTTACTTTACAAATCATTCTTTTAAAAAATAAAAATGTATTACACGTTCACAAATTTGATTAGCTTTATTCCAGAATTTAACCACTAAAATAGATTTACATCACCTTCGGAAAGCCGATCCCTGAATAATGACTCCATGAACTGTAACATGAATGTTGCCAATCAAGAAGTGAGCTGACTGAGGATCATGGAAGCAAGCATAAATAAAAACATGCATGGCTGATATGAAACATTAAGTTTGGTGGACCAGCTCACATGTTCACACTGTCTCCAGGTTTTATTCCACAGTCTTTTCTTTTTTATTTTTCGTTCAGGATTTTTCAGTCAAAAGTAGTCGCAAGACCACCATCACAAAGATTTAAAGTCTTCTCAATTTACTGTAGGCTATATGTTATTATTTTAAAATGTTCCTCTTTGAGTAAAATGACTTTTAAAAAGGCTTCAATTGAATTTACAGGAAACAAAAACAAGTATGTAGTACCACATGGAGCAGAGTAAGAAAAGAGCTCAAGGGAGGGGAGTGTGTGTTCCCTAAGGCCGTGAAATATAATGGGCTATTTTCAGTAAGTACAAGAAAGACCTAAATACCAGCTCACAAACCAAACAAAATCCTTCTTTAATGCGTGACAAAGTAAATGGTCTGACCACAGACTAACTGATTCATTCACGCAGCATCCTTGAGAAGGAGAAGAGATTTGGACAGAACCTGAATCGCATGTGATGGAGGAATTATCCCTGAGACTGCCTAAACCTGATTCCAGTAAAACTACACATCCTGCCAGTGTAGTCACCCGGACTCTGGCTTATTTTGTGTTTAGTCATCCACTTTGGTAGATGCTGTTTTTCTAACTTTTCCGGATACCGACTGCATAATAACATGGGCACTGAAAAACAGCAAAATACTGTTCTTGAAACTGAAATCACCAGGCAATGACTTTTATTTTAACAACAGTATTCTGCCATGTGCACACACAGGAAACCTCGTAATCATCCTCTGCCACCCCACCCACTGGTTAAGATCTTATACAGAGGAAGTCGCCTTATTTGTATGTTTATAAAGATGTTAGGAATAATAAAATTACACTGACTTTACTACAGAGAATGAATGCATATAATAATGTACTATATAGTTTTACATTGGGGTTATAGGATGATCTTTAGTGACAAATGCTTTCTCAAGTAAAAATGAAAAGGAAAAACGTCTCCTGTGTGCATTCTGACTTGCTCTGTTCAACAGTTCTCAGTTGAGCTATGGGCAAATGATATTACATTACCCCAATTTTAGCTTCCAGAGAAATTGCAGGACATCTGGTGCATTTTTGTTAAGCCTGTATGGACCTGGAGCTGATGCGGCCTTTGCTCTGTGCAGTTTCCTCTACCTCACTCAATCTGGGTGGGCTGATCTCTAACTGGTGCTCTGGTGGTTTGAGTGGTGGCATGTCAGGTGACAGCACCTCCTCATGTTCATGATGTGTAGGTTGTGCAGGTCTTTTTCCGATGTTCTTCCAAGATGGCATTTGACAGTGAGGGTCTTCCAAAGAAAAGGGGTCTTTGTAGAGGCATGTGTATGTATTCCCTCTTCACCTGCCCTCAGTGTTGCAACCCTACTCTGAATCTCTCCCTGCTGTCGGTTTACACCCTGCTTCTTCTCCTCTGTGGCTTTCCACCATTTAATTGCTTCTTCTGCTAAATCTAACCCCTACAAAGTGTACTTGCATGTACCAGCATAGTGTTATTCCTTTTAAGCATGTTCATGACTAAATAAGGGCGAAAAGCTATGACAGAGATGCTACTACCCTCTTAGTGTGAGGTTAATGTCCCTTTTCTTCTGTATTGACCACTGATTTATTGCATTTAAAATGCAGCAACACTTTAGTTCAAGATATTTACTGAGCAGCAAAGCCAGATGGAAATAAATAAGCCAAAGTGAGCCTCAGAGCCAGAGTTATTGATACAGGGCAGGCATCACTGGAGACATATTTTTTACTGTAAAGTGAGATTGTGTGTACTATGGTGCACTTAATTTGGTGCCCAAATAGACAAAAAAGAAAATGTAAACAACCTCATGGTAGTACACCACCATCAAAAACCTGATGACTACAAAACAAAATATATTTTGTTTGTATATTTATCTTGTATGAGTGCCATAATCCTGCTGCAATGTCCCACCTCAGTGTAAGAATTTGGGATTATTTCTTTAAGTATATTTAAATATAACTATTTTATAACACTATGCTGGTTTTCCCTTTATGTTCACCTCTGGAATAACTGGAGTAATCAAATTAAATTAAATAACAGAGCATGTTTTAATCACTTAACAGTAGAGGAATCTTAACAGAATATTGCTGCCTCCATCTCACCTCAGTCCATCTGGGCTTCCTCCTCACAGTGAGATAAATCATGTTCAGCTCTAATCACATCACTTTCTCCGTATTATGGACAGATCTCTGTGTTTAGCTCTGCCCAGCTCTATGATTTCATTACAGATACTTGATTCAATTCTAACAACTCAGATGACTTCAGGTCAGAATCTCAATGACAACGCTGCAGGCAACTCCATCCATCACCCACAACTAACCTTCATCTCATCTCCCTCTGTAACAGCCCACTCTGAGTTCCCTTTCATCACCAACAACTTGGCTTCACTGCTACTGACATTAAGACAAAAAGCTTTGAGCAAAAGAGCAACAGAGAAAACAATCAATTGACATTTCATCCCACTTAATTTAGAAATCTGGAGCCAGAGTAGCGTGTGCTTTCTCACATGGGGGTCTGAGTGTAAATCATAGGAGAGACAGAACAGAGTAGTCACAAGCCCAAGGCCGGAATGAGGTTATGTTTACACAACAAATGTTATCAGCCAAAAATGGGGAGTTTTCATTGCATCTTCGCCCCCTGTTTACATGAGACTGGTGCCCAGAGCTCCTGAATCCGCAAACATTTGAAACCAGGGTCCAAGGAGGACAGTTTTGAAAACGCATCAGCATTCATATGGACAGGATTTAATGTTTCAGGGTGAGAGATTGACGTCACCGCATGTACAGTATTTCACATGAAGGCTGCGCAAGCATACAAGGAACAAAAACAGCCTTGTGTGTGTGGTTGTTACCTAACCAAATGGTATCTTTATTTCAACTTATCTTTCCCATTAATATAAATGAATTGAATACAGCAAAGTTCACTCTATTGTGGTTATATAAAGTTAACACTTTATATAGTGCATTCCTCCAATTAACAGGTCAACAATTGATCAGAGTTAAGGGGGCAACTCTGAAGAACAACACTTTGTGGTGTGGACCCAATTTTTTGAAACCTACAAATTTTTTCATATTAACTCTGACAGAGATAATTTGTCTATGTGGATTTTGCTGCATATCTTTCCATGTAGCCCACCAATGTGTTTTTATAACATTATATATCACTGGATGGACTTAACAGTTGTGTCCTGCTAATTGACTACCTCCTGTAGACCCTTGAGCCCAAAATGTACACATGCAAAAACTGCTACTAAATCACTTTGCATCGATAGATAGATAGATAGATAGATAGATAGATAGATAGATAGATAGATAGATAGATAGATAGATAGATAGATAGATAGATAGATAGATAGATAGATAGATAGATAGATGCAGAGCTGCATGGTGGCCTGATGATTCATTCCTAAACTATTCGATCAGTATAGGTAAATGCAGCTTTTATATCTGTGTCTAAAACCATGTTATATGTTCAAAGGTAAAAACAATAAAAAGAAAGAGATCTCTGGAGAGAGCTGTGGGGTGAGCTGGACAGCACACACTTAAGGATCTTATAGAGTTTCCATCAGTCTGTGAATGAGGCCTTTTATAAAATCAGGGGCCTTAATTGTAAATTCAATAAAACTTAAGTCCATTAGCTTATTGAGTACCATGTCAAATAAACTGAGTCAGTATAAACATCAGTTTTGTGTATTGTAATGAGATGTTATTGATTGATTGCACATGGCTTGTGTGATTGTGTGTTTGCCTGCATGCAAGTAAAATGTTTAAAAAGTGTCTTCACTTTCCCACAAATCTTGCTCTTTCTTTTCTCTACAACATAATAATAGACCTCAGAATGAATTAGCCCAATAGAGTGAGACGCTCTCTTCACTCCCAGCAGGACCTGTAGTTATATGAGTGAGGTAATGATCCTGATCTACAAGAGTGTGTGCAGTCTGAGGAGGAGCCTACGGTCACTTTAGCAGATTACTGAGCCATTGCTACAGCTTAACTACAAGAGAAAAGTGAAACCAAACTCTCTTCAAGGGATTAATGTCAGCTGCTTCTAAAGTTAAGTATCTCCTTTACCAGGCCTTTTGCACCACCTCTGGCACTGTAGATGCCCTTAAGTTATGGAAGACTTCCACACTATTATCTTCATTTACCCATTCGCACTTGCAAAAATCCCTAAAATTATCCTGACTTTTCTGGGTGAGCTATATATATGTGTGTGTGAAAGCAAACAGCAGATTTTTATTTTTACCCAGACTTCACCCAGGTGCATCCCATGTTTTTTTTTCTTGCATAATGTCTGTGAGAGCTGAAGTGTGAGGTCAGCAGCAAATAATCAGGGAAATTCACTCAGGTAGAGTGGGGAAAGGTGGTGATGTTTATATTGTGCCACTGGAGCAAAACTGGAATACAGAGTCAGATGTGCTCAGATCAGGTAGGAGTCTCTTGCACTTCAGCCACTACACAGATGGATGGCTGTGCTCTCAAAAGAAAAAACAAAAACATTTTTCAATGGATCCCCAAAGAGAAGGTCATTTCCAAAGAAGCACACATCACTGTGGATATTTTATTCAGGGGCAAAGGACAAACATTTCAAAGTGCCCTGCATCTTCATCAGAGTAAAACAGACAGACATGTTTTGAAAAATGTAACTCACATTGAAATGTTACGCTAAAGTGGCTGCTATGCTCCATCTGTTCCTATGGAATTGCCCTTTTCAGGAATCTATTAGTATGTTTTTCACATGTACCCAAATGTGCATCTGGGCCTACAAAAGTGTTGTGTCCTCTGTTGTCCATCTGTTCCAAAACAGTCACCACCGGGTTTCTTGCCAGTTCAAAGGGCTGTATTGTGCTGCCTGTTGGGTTTGGAGATAAAACACTGCAGCCTCCTTTCTCTGTGGAACAGTCACACCAGACTGATGCTGCTTGGCATTCGCTTCTTAGAGCAACAACGCTCCTCTCCACTCTATCGTTGATGGTGCTGACACTTCTTGATGTGTGTCACTGAAGTTTGGATATAAATGTGATCATAGCATAAAAAAGGTTGCTTCATTGGTTATGACAAACACTGGCATTCACTTCATGCTTTTGACGTTGTGTCCTGCCTACCAGAACCCCACCCTACCCCATTCATCACTTTTTACCCATCCAGTAAGGAATACTGGAAGAATACTCCAAAAAAAATGTATTTTCTGTTAACATTAAATATTCAACAAGGGGTCTACTGTAAATCTTTTAAAAATTAAAGGGAAAATTGACATTAAAAAGACAAGAAAAGATAGATAAAGCTGAACAAAAGTGGAATTCTGAAATGACTTTCTGTAAGATTATGCATCAATCAGTTACTGAGAAATAAATCTGGGTTTACCTTTACACGTTCAGGCTGACCCACACGATTGCGTCATTCTCTATAGAGACAATGTTTAAACTAAAACAAACCCAATTCTGAACTTTTATGTATTTTTCACCTTGTGTAATTGCCGTCGCACTGCATCACCTGGCTATTCTTTTGATATCCGAGGCAGACATTTAGCTGAAGAAAACTCCCGTCAAGGTCGAGGCAGATGAGACGCAGCTACAAAAGCACAAAGACTTCAAGAGGATGTGGAAAAAGGAAAGAGGAAAGGACCTTGGATTAAAATTAATGCCTATTGTGGATGTGAGGATTTGGAGGCACACATATATATCCTAATAAAAGTGCACACACTCACACACATGAATGAGCAAACAGATTTAAAGACAGAATCTGAGAGCTGAGCGTGAGTGATGAGGGTGCGTTTAAAGCCCTGACAAAGCAGACAGCTCATCTGTCGACCGCACAGATAAGAGGAAGATTCAGACATAGGGTTCAGAACGTGGGGCCGACTCTGTCTCTGTCTGCAGGCACAGTGCTCAAGGATGACATCAATAACAAACTTTTCAGAGTGAAACAAGAAACAATGACATTTTAAAAAAGGGTTTTTTCCATGGGTCACTTTCCTCATGTTTATGTATGGAGGCTCAGGATTCACAGTTAATCTGAACCAAAAATTAAGTTGATAAAAAAAACTGTTTTTCCAGGCAACTATGGTGAGTAGTAGCTACATAAATTCATTAAACCGTTTTAGATTCATTTCATTGCACGGATGCTTACTGTAAATGTGTAAAACATTGAAAAAACATAACCCCTTCACATTTCTAAAAAAAAAAACTAAATTAGTCTAACAGGCTTTAACATAAGCACAATTCATACTGTGGTTATAAAGTGAAATTTGTTTTCCTACCCCTGTGACATTTTGACCCTACTATGAGCATCATGGAGATGAAAAAGGGGAATGAGTGAAGCAGTTATTATAATGGTAAAATCAATTACAACCATAAATAGAGAGATTGTTCTAATATTACCATTAAATGCTATAATTATTAAGAAGTGCAGAGGATTGATGTTAGTTACTTTTGCACCATTTACTTGATCTGCAAGTAAATTGGTTTTATCAGTCCAAAATGACAATTCGTATTAAAAACAAACAGATAAAGCAGTTTACGTCCAGCAGGTGCACCGCAGCAGGTTTTCATGTTGATGGTAATGACTACGGTAATTTGCATGTAATATTTGCCACATATCTTGATTGATTGATGAGTTAAGGTTGATTTAGGGATCTGTAATGATAATGTAATGGGACTAAAAAAGGCCAGATATAGTAACTGTAGTAGCTGAAGCTAAGCAGGTCCATGGCAGCAGGCTGTTCACAGAGACAGGGAGTCCACCAAAAATCTTCAAAAATTTTAATAAACAACCATTTTATTCCTGTAGCAGTTGGTTCACAGTATGATGTAATGCATCACATAAAATATGGGATGATATGCTGGCAGGTGGAGCCTTAAAAGTAGGAAGATTCTTCTGAAAGAGGCCCCTAACAAATAGTTAGTACAGTCTGATTGACAGCTTCACTGACACAGAACAAACTTGTGTTCACTTGAACTGCAACAAACATGTAATGAGTGAAAGCACCCAGAGAGCCAGGATTACAAAGTCCTCATCCTCTGATGCTCCAAAGCAGAGTCAAAATCGACACTTTTGCAGGGTGAATGTTTTAAATCTGACCATCTCTTAATAAATTATATACATCTTTTTACCATCTGTGATCTATTCTCACACAAAGAGCTGTTTGACCTTCTTTCTCAGTCTGTCGTTGTGTGATTTTAGAGGTAAAAAAACATCATCATCCTGAGGTTTATTCCTATAGCCTAGAGACAATGCAGCCGCTGTGTCTAGGACTGGATATTTGTTGCAGCTTAAACCTAAAATACAAAAAAACGCATGTCATTTGTCAAACTAACAGCGTTGGGTCCAGGAGTCAGAGTCCGCTCTTTTCCCACAATGCTATTTTCAGTGTGGATGTGGATGCAGACCGTCTCAGAAAGTCACGTTCTGACTGCACTCTGGGGAATTTTAACTTCTCCATGCTCCTAATTACAGCTGTGGCTTTGCTCTCACTGTGTCTATGAGGAACAGATGGACAACGGCTCTGACCGTCTGACTGTGACGATTTACTGTGCCAGCTAAACACGGAGTCTAGAGCCTGTCCCACAAGTAGAGAGTTGTGAGAAGTCGGTATGATTTTGAGAAGAGGAGGGTGGCTGAATGCATCATAAACTGAGTTTGGCTCGAGGACAAGCAGCACACAATACGCAGAGTGCTGGCAGATGGTCCGAGAGTGAGCACAGTTCCAAACTGTGAGGCGGTGACTGCTGTGCTTGTAAGCTGTGTACAGAAACTCTAAACTTTGGCACAGAAAACGCTGATGTGCTGACAAGAAAGGTAAACATGTAAAAGTTTACAAAGACTGTGTGCTCAGAGGAGGATTCAGAGTTCACCCTGTCCTGAAAATTCCCACACAAATTCAGTGCGTGATGAGACTGTGGTTACATCAAAGACACTTTGCTTATTTCTGTGTAAAGAGGACAAGAACCTCAATTGAAAACTTGCATGTGGGTGTTCTTGTGAGGCAGGTAGCAACACAGGATTTAGTACAGATTAATGCTGCCATCTAGTGGCAGGAAGTAGCCATTACAGCCTTGCTAAAGCAACCCTCTGAACAAGAAAAAATACAAAAGAAAACACACTATCAGCCTGAAACTTTATGGCATTTAAAATTCTTGCTGTTGTACATTGAGCTATGCATTTTATTGGTTCAATCCCACCAGAACACTGAGGTCCTCTGATTAGGGTCTCCTGATATTTCTTCATACCAGACTTAAAACCAAAGAAGACTATAGCAACATCAACAGTTATTGCTCCCTCAAAGGCTAAGTTCACACTGCAGTCCAAAGTCACCTCAATCTAATTTTTTGGCTCAAATGTGACCTGTATCTGCTTTGTTTCTGGCAGTTTGAACAGCAAAAGTCACATTGAATCTGACATTTTCAAATTAGATTCAGGCTACTTTCACTTTTTGGAACTTTGTGGTTCCAAATGGGATGCGTATCAGATTTTCATGAATGTCTGAATCGCCAGGTCGCATTCAATGTGACTTTGGCATCAAATTACAACAGGGGTCGACAGTTTACATCAGGGCAAAGTTTTTCAAAGTCACTTAATGGCCAGAGCAAAATCGGAGGTTACTATTTAGACATGATTATTAAAAATGTTCTACCATTTTTTCTTGAAAAAAAAAAAAAGAGTCTTACTTGATTTTCACGCTACAAGCATTAAACATTGCATAAAGGGAGGAGTGATGAGAGAAAGTGAGAGAGCACTGGGACGATCGACTGGTGTATCCATTGCATGCACAATAAAAGTGAATGAATCTGTCTTTACACTGTTTGAAATATATCTGATACACTTAGTTTATTAATACTGCACAAACATTTTAAATTAATTTATCAGGCTAAATAAACAGTTTACAGGACGCAAAGACACTGAAGATCCACTGCTGTCCATCTCATCCGTATGCATTGGCGCTGCTATATGTTTCTACGAGACAGCATCAGTCAGTAAACAGTCTGCTCCTGTCTGAACTGCTCTCAGACAAACTAAGAAACAGCAGAACAGATGATAACACTAAGTTTTCACCTCTTTTTCGTCTGTTCAGCTCTATGGCTCTGAGCTGTTTAGCTCTCCAGCAGCAATTTCTCATCAGCAGAGCTCGGTGGGAAAGAGCGGCTGCCTTTAGGTTTATAAGAAATAAAATAGCCGTAATCACTTTTATAAAAGCTCACTCAAGGTGAGGTCTAACATCAGACTCTGAGTTATGGAAACAAACTTCTCCAGCACTGTGGAGCTCAGTTTTGGTCTCTCCATTATTGTTGCCCCTCATCACACCGTTTTTTTTTTACGTGATGTCGTTAATGTTCAACTGAGAATGTGTGTCACTTCTAAAGCGTGAGCTGTTCACATCACAGTCTGCAGTCAGGCCACATTTAAAGGTGTAATTTGAATGGCCAATCAAAAAAATCAGATTTGAGCAATAAATCAGAATTGAGCATTGAGGGCTGCAGTGTGAATGTAGCCAAACAGTTCCCAACAGATTTTGGTAAAATTTACCGGGGGAAATTGCTCAAAATGATTTGGTTTTTGAGGTGATCCATATCAAGATGCAGATCCAGGATTTTTTTTCCCATATATTTTACTGAACTGTCCTCTTGCTTATTTAGAAAAAACAATGTACAACTCCTCCAACAAATCGTACAGACCTCTAAATTAAGGTTGCGAATGTTGCAAGATTTTCAGTACATTTACAGGAACTTCTCAAGATTCCAAATTGGAATCTTCCTATGGGAATACTGGATTTAGATTAGAGATAGATTAGACTAGATTTTACTTTATTAATCCCTTTGGGAAAACTCCTCCAGGGAAATTATGATTCCAGTTGCATTATATAATAAATAAAATATAATAGTTGTAGGCTACTGCTGTTGCTCCTTCCCATCCTCTGTCTCCTGTTACTCCTCATCCCCCCAATTGAGGAGTTATACAGTCTGATGGCCTGAGGAACAAAGGAGTTTCTCAGTCTGTTGGTCCTGCACTTGGGGAGGAGCAGTCTTGCGCTGAACAGGCTCATCTGGTTATTGATGGCCATGTGTAGAGGGTGATTGGCATCATCCAGAATGTCCAGCAGTTTGTCCAGTGTCCTCTTCTCTGCCACCGTCACCAAAGAGTCCAGCCTCATGCCAACCACAGAGCCAGCCCTCCTGATCAGTTTTTCAATCCTGGATGTGTCCTTGGTCCTTGAATATCTGATGAAACTGGCTCTTGGTAGCTGATGATAATGAAGCTGGCAGTTGGTGGCATCTTTCAAAAAAGAACACTCTGCAATATCCTCAGAAATGCCTCCTGGCAGCAATCATGGTTGAAAAAAATATCCATAGGATATATAAGAAAAAAGAGACTTAATAGGAAGCGCAGGAAGGTCAGGAAAAGATCAAAAAAGGAAAACTTTTGAAAATTGTTCAAAAATTAAGGAAAAAAACACAAAAACAGCTAAAAAATAACGAGAGCAAACTGGACAGACTGCTGCTGTTTACAGCGCCATGGCAACAACAATTTTAAAGGGGACATGCGCAAAAAATCACTTTTTTGTTTGGTGGAGATTGGTGGACTCCAGACCCAAAACCTATCACTGCTGGGTTGCTGGCTGTAAACAGCTACATATACAGTATCTTCACATATGTGGTCTGGAGCACGGCTGGGGTGGCAGTGTGCTCTGTGTGAAATACACTGCAGGACTATCGTGAAGTCAACATGTTACTGTGTTGGCCGTTACTCTGCTCTTGTTTATTCGCATATTAAGGCAAACATTGAGAAAAACTGAAATCAAATGATCTGATATGTCAAATTGATGAAAATTATCAAAAGGAACATTACAACTATTATTTTTGCCAAAACAAAGTACAACTCAAAAATACATACTTCATGGCAAGTACAAAGGGAATGTTGATATTTTACTTACTGTACCTCTAAAAACACCTTTACATCTGAGGCTACATTACAGTGCGAGTATGAGCAAACCTGCTTTTATGCCAGACTACCATAATTTCTCAAATATAATATGCACTCAAATATAATACGCACCCCAGTTTTCATGCTTTTTTTTCCCAGGAAGAATGTGCTCAAATATAATGCGCACCCAAATTTTGACCAAACCTTACTCAATCAGACAAACGCCCAAATGCTTCTGATGTTGGTCTGTCCTTCTTTATCTCTGCTTTCTTCTTCCTAAAACCACAAATGTTAGCTTCACTCATGCCAAATTTCCTACCAGCTGCTCTGTTGCCCACTGCCTCAGCCACTTCATTCACCTTTCTTTATAACGCTGCTTGGTAACTTACTCTTTTGGTGACATTTTCGGTGGTATTTTACTGTTGTCAATTATTCTCTCTCAGTTGACACCTGCTGCTCCATGCTAATCCAGTACATGTGTGTTTTTTGTTAGTTACGAAATATAAGGGGAAAAAAGGCATGGCAGGGACTTAATGGAGTTGAATGATAATTAAACAATATCACCAACTCACAATAGCACAAACAAAGTGATTTATTGTGCCTTGAAGGAGAGGTTTGACATCGTCTCCGGAAATCAATGTGAGTAATATGTATAAAACTAAAGCAGCACAAACAAAAGTTTTTACAGCACAAACCAACATAAACAAAGCACAACCGAGCAGTATCATTTATAGTCCATTTGGAGCCAATGAGGGGTAAGGTGAACTTTGGATGACCTATAACATAATATTTAATAACTTTAAAACCAAAGCAGCACAAATGACAATTTTTACGGCACAAACAAAGCACTAATGAAGCAGACTGTTTTATCCAGAATCCACTATAAGATTGCTTCCCTCACCCACCTCTGGATCCATAGCATCGCCCCAGTCCACCTCAAAGACCTGCTCACCCCGCTCACATCCTTTCAACACCTCCAACCCTGTGGCACCAACTGTCTCCTTCAGCTTCGAACTAATCACCAGACCATGGGAGATTGGGTATTTTTCTCCACCACCCCCCGCATCTGGAACACCCTCCATGACCACCTGAGGGATCCTCAGCCTCTGGACTCTTTTAAAAAGGCCTTAAGACTTTTCTGTTCACACAGGCCTTTCCACACTGCCGTTAATGCTGTTTATACTCTTCAGGATTTTTTTGTTTTGGTGTTTTTATGTCCTTACAGTTTTTAATGTACTCCGCAGCACCTTGAGATTATTCTTAATGAAACGTGGTGTCCAAATAAAATCTATTAATATCATTATTATTATAATAGTAACACTTTACTTTGGAGGTCCACAAATTTCATCGCAATTAGGTATAATTAGACAAAGTTATTTCTTATTTCTTTGAAATTACCCCCCAAATTTCATGAGAATTTGGTGAAAATTAGCACATAACTTCTTTAAAATCAGCACATAACTTCCTTGAAGTAATGTTCAAATTTATTTTTGCAAGTCACAATTGGTAGGTTACTGTTTTTTCCAGATTCTTTGAAATTTACTCCAAATTGCAAGGGAAAAAGGTGACGATTAGCAAATAATTTATTTAAAATTAAATTACAACCCACCACAAAATGTTTTTAAAAATATCCCAACGTTTCTGCTAGAAGCTGGTGATAAATAGCTGCTTAGTTCTGGTATACAGATGTTAGGTTCATTGTTTCCTGAAAGTTACCTTTAAAATGTTAAGTGAATAATTCAATTTCCCAATAAGCAGCTGATAGTTAGCTATGTGTTATTTAATTTCACCAAGTTCTTTAGTACCAAGTTTGTTGATATGCAGAATAGAGATCACATGCAAAATGATATACCTTTATGATTAGGCCTATAACGTTTTACATGATACAATTAAAGGCGTTAGATGTGATATTCACCAAGAGTGGGGTTGTAAATTGGCCTTACCTGATTGTGATAGACACCGTGAGTACAGGTGCATGGCAAACGTGATCTGGCCAGGCACAGTTGACGGCCTTGTTGTCAAATGACAGACAGATACACTGACCACATGTGCAAATTCTACATAGTTGACAAGTATTAATTTAACTATAACTGACAACTAACTTCCATTGATCAGGCCAGTTAAATTGTCTAATAATTTCTGCAGAGCTGATATAAAGTGAGTTGTTGTGCCTTTATTTCCAACTTCTTTCTTCCTCATTTTTACCGAATTTCTGCAGAGCAGACCTGTAAAGTAAAGTGAGTTGTTGTGCCTTTATTTCCAACTTGTTTCTTCCTCATGGGAACTAACCATGAGTCTCCGCTTCTTCATTAGAGTTTTAACAGTGCTTCTTGGCATCCTCAATTCCTTGGATATCTTTTTAAATCCTTTTCCTGTTTTATACAGTTGAAATACCTTTTCTCGCAGATCCTTTGACAATTCTTTTGCTTTACCCATGACGCAGAAACCAGAAACTTCAATGTAGCACTGAGTGAAAACTCAGTGCTACATTGCTACAAACTCGGAATCAAAACTCGGAAACGGAATTGCTACAAACTCGGAATCAAAACTCGGAAACGGAATCGTTCAAATTCAAACGATGCCCAACCCTAGTCCGCACTCTGCAGAGATTGACGACGACTGTGAACATCATCAGAGAGATTTCCGTGACAAAGTTTCTTTCAGCGAGGATTTATTGACCGAACAGCAGCCGAAAAAGGACAAACTTGATCTTTACTCGAGAAATGTAAGAGTTTAGACCTCATTAAACATCACGAGTTTCATCAGGTCAGAAACACCGTTTGGTGAAAACAGCCGAACTCAGCTAAACGTCCTGAAATGAGTCTTTTAGAGTTTATTCGTTACATTTAGCAGAATATTGAGGGAGTATTTACAGTTAAAGAGGAATAACATCGAAATGTTGGACTAACAAACAGGTTTGAGACACAAGACAAAAACTAGCTAAGTTGTTTTAAGCAAAGATATATGGGGATGTTTTAGGCTCTTTTCTTCAGGATTGTTTTTAAACTTTCTTAATTTTACACACAGAACTCTGAAAGGCAAAACATGTGTATTTATTGAGCACAACTCGTACACCAGGTCATTCAAAGTGCTTTACAGATCAAGAAAAATACATTAAAATCACAATGCAGAATTAAAACACATTATAAATGAAAATATCTATATGACGTTGAATTTAAAGTCCAAAACATGAAGTGAAAGAGGTCAATCCGAGTTACAATTAAACTTCCAAAATAGGACAGAAAAACACGTCTATTTGACATTACAATTGGGCGTCCAAATAAGATGTCAATCTGAAGTTACAATTAAATGTACAAAATTTGACAGATTAAACATTTATTGACATTACAATTAAACATCCAAAACATAAAGTCAAAGATGTCAATCCGACGTTACAATTATAATGTCCAAAATATGACAACATCCAAACAGACTCAATGGTTTGATTCAATGATATTCATGGCAAAAGGAACAACACAGATATATGCATCAGAAATATTAATGAAGATTGATATTCTTTGGCCTTTTGCAGATTTTAAGTGTTTTCTATGTCTCGGCCTTCTTAAAGGTGCAGATGTTAGCAAGGCTACAGCCCTTACATTTGACTCCACTTAACCACTATTAAAGATAATTACTGTCATTGAAATATGTTTGGATGGTGTAATTCAGCGTAAAAGGTGTCAACTTTCACATTTGTCTGACTGTGTTGAAACTTTTTGTTGTATTATTTTCTGAATGCATTGCAAACCACCTTAACACGGACTTCTAACTCAGAAAAGGGCTTTTTTATTTAGTGTTGGCCTGGACAATACATTGTTTAGGATTTTTAGATATGTTTTCAATCAGACTACAGTATAATGAAATGTTGTTATCAACATAGAGGGAATTAAAGTTGTTTGAAAAACATGTGGCAGACTTTGTGCTCAGATCCAAGTTTGTTTACTGTTAAATCTAATTGCTGTAATATTCTTCTTTACCACACAATAATCTACACCAAACGTTTGTCCAAATAGGAATTTTTCATGACATAATCTTGTTTATTTTAGGTCCAATTCTGTTTATTTTTGTCATAATTTGGATATTGAGTTTGTTGTCATTTTACTTGGTTGTAGTTGCTTCTGTTAAACTCTTGGGTTTATTTTAAATAAAATAAAAAACACAAATATTTTTCACTTGAGCTGTTTTAAGCAAAGATACATGGGGATGATTTAGACTCTTCTTCAAGATTGTATTTAAAACTTTATTTTTACACATACAACTTTAAAGGCAAAACAGGTTTTTGACAGAGCACAACTCTTACTCAAGGTAATTCAAAGTGCTTTACAGAGCAAGAAAAATGCATTAAAATGACAAGGGAGTATAAAAACAAATTAATCATTATAAAAGACATCTACTCAAAATTAGAATTGAACATCCAAAACATGAAGTAAAACGTCAATTAAATTCAACAATTAAATTCCAAACATGACAGAAAGACTTGAATCTAACATGACAATTAAACATCCAAAACATGACAAAAAAGATGTCTCTCTGACATTACAATTAAACATCCAAAACATGAAGTAAAAGACGTCAATCAAACATTTCAATTAAGCGTCCAAAACATAAAAAAGACATCCCTCCGATGTTACTATTAAATGTCGAAAACATGAAGTAAAAGACGTCAGTCCAGTTAACGTCCAAAAACTTGACAGGAAAAGGCGTGTATTTGACTTTACAATTGAATGTCCAAAACATGAAGTAAAACATGTCAATCTGAAGTAACAATTACATGTTAAAAACATGACATAAAAAAATGTGACAGTTAAACATCCAAGACATGAAGTAAAGGATGTCAGTCTGAAGTTAAAAATGAATGTCCAAAACATGACAAACAAAGACATTACAATTTACTGTCAAAAACAAGAAGTAATAGGTCAGTCTGAAAAATCCAACTTTACAGTAGAACGTCCAAAATATGACAGTAAAGACGTCTTTCAGATGTTACAATTAGATGTCAAAAACATCAAGTAAAAGATGTATTCAATGTCAATCTGACGTCAATCCAACGCCCATCCATACGTCGAAATTAAATGTCCAAAATATGACAGTAAAAGACGTCTATCTGACGTTACAGTTAAATGTGAAAAACATGAAGTAAAAAATCTGACAAAATTAAACTTCCAAAACATGACAAAAACATCTTTTAGACGTTACAATTAAATGTGGAAAACATGGAGTTAAAAACGTCAATCCATCTTGAAAATTAAACATCCAAAATGACAGAAAAAGACATCTATTTGACATTACAATTAAATGTGGAAAACATGAAGTAAAAGACGTCAATCAGATTAATCCAACGTTACAATGAAACACCCAAAATGACAGAAAAAGACATCTATTTGACATTACAATGGAACGACCAATGCATGAAGTAAAAGGTCAATCCGAATAATCTGATGTTACAATTAAACGTCCAAAATATGACAACATCCAAGTAGGCTCATTGGTTTACTTTCATGTTACTTAGGTCCACAAAAGGAGCAACACGTAGTGGTACATTATGGTCTTGTTAGTGCTTTATCACGAGGAAGAAAACAATCCTGCTGCTAAAACTTCTCTCTGAAGGATTTTATTGAACAACAAGTTCCATCTGGAGGTGCACATCTCCTGCTCAGACAGAAACTTCACTTTGTAGCTCTTGTTAAGGTTCTTCTAAAGGGGCTTTTGGTGAGCAAATGTCTCTCTTCTGCTGTGATTGTGCATTTATGATCTTGCACTCACTGGGTGACGATTTTTGAAGTGATCAGTAAGAAACAAAGCTCTGATTGGCCTTATTCTGTTCATAGCTGCTTTAATCATCAAGTATTAACTGCATTTGGGTCGAATAATGTAGAATTAGCTTTCTGAACTCTTAAAAACTTTATAAATAATGTTTCTTTTTTACACAGTGTCTACTTAATAATGTGCAGTTACAGTAAAATGAATGAGGTCCTCTTGGTGAGCAGAGTTTCTTCCCTCCACTGTAAATAATGACAGATGTGTGTTTGTGTCTCTTTGTTGAAACTGTGCGTCAGGGTTGTGAGGACTTGATGAAAATCTGGCTGATAAATGTGCTGATGTTGTGTTAAGTTGTTGAGCCCTACATCCTGACACATTTGTTTTGTTTGTGTCTGTAGATCCCAGATCCAGCTCTTCAGCTCTAGAGGACAAAGACCTCCGCGCCTACACAGCTGTCCAGGTGACCAAACAGCCGTCCTTGTGGACGCCCAGGTAAGTGTCCTTCATTGGTAAAGATGGAGGACTTTTCTCATTTATTGTACTCTTTTCTCCCTTATCCCACTCCCCCACTTCATCCTTACTCCTCTGAGAATGCTCCCAACCAAGACGCCCTCTTTGACGTCTTTGGTTACGACTCCGACTGTGACTATCCCCCCCCTTCTCCAACTTTTCCATCCTATGATTTCAGCCAGTCCTCCCCCCCTCAATCTCCTCAGACTCCTCCACCCTTTGACTTCAGCCAGTCCTCCCCCTCATTCTCCTCAGACTCCCCCACACCTCTGAGTCTCACTTTGACTCCTCTGCTGTCTTCTCTGGCTCTAGCAGGCGGGGACAATGGGAATCCTTCTTGGACTCCCTGTGATTTTGTTGGGTTGTGCCCACCACAGTCTCCTTGTGGTCTCCAGGGTTCTCCCTTCATATCAGAGTCTTCCTGCTCCTCTATCTCCTCTTTAGACTCTTTCACTGACTCGGACTCTTCCTCCTCTCTGATGACTCTTCCAGCCTTTTCTCTGATCCAGTCCTCTCCTCCTCGATCTCCCCAGGCTCCTCCCAGTACCTCTGAGTCTTTTCTCCCCTCCTACACCTCCCCCTTTGACTCTGACTCCTCATTCCCTGCTTTGACTCCTCCAGCCCATCATCTGAGCCAGTTCTGTCCCTTCTATTCTCCCCAGACTGCCCCCCACTTTTCTGAGTCTGCCCTTGACTCCTTTATCTCCTCTTCAGACTTTGACTTTGACGCTGACCCTCATACCTCTGACTTTCCTCTTTGCCCCTCCCTCTATATCCCAGACTCCTTCTCTGACACCTCCTCCCCTCCTCTGACTCCCTCACCCCCTCTTCTAAAGCAGCCATCCCCTCCTGGATCTCCTCACCCTCCTCCCTTTACCTCTGATTCGCCTTCCTCTTCCTTTTTCTCCATCCGCTCCTCCTCCTCCTCCTCCTCCTCCTCCTCCTCCTAACCCTCTTCCTTCTGTTTTGCTGCCTGGGGCTTCAAATCCTGAGCCATTAAACACTACAGTTGCTCATGTCCAGACTTCACAGGTTTTGGTCCTGGAGAGGAACCAGCAGCGTTCTAGGTCTCAGAAGAGACGTGCTGAAGAGCCTGATGGTGCCCCTCCAAGGAAGCGCCCCGCAAACCTTTAACCCCTGTAATCTGTAAATGAGCGTAGAATGGACAACGCACAACTAACATCAGTCTGAAAAGAGACTTCTGCGCAAAGATCCATTGGTTTAATGTTCAGCCGTTATCTTTGAGCTCTTGATGCATTTCATGTTGATGATTTTAAATTTTCTCAAGATGGTCGCTTGTACAGATGCAGTGGCTCGAGGCTCACTATTAGCACTTTCACACTTAACTTAGCAGGTCAACGCAAGTTTTTTCAATGCTGGTTAACCTGCTAACGATTGGCAAGTGACTCATTCCCCTCTGCCAATAGACCTGGGTCTAATCGGCACAAACAGTTGAGCGCTGAACGGCAGAATACAAAGGCGGATGGAGTTTATTGCTGAGAGCCAAAAGTCCCGTAAGTACAGACGGAGGGAAGGGGCGCCATGTTATGCCGTCAGCACGTCACGTCGAAGTCATGACGTAAATTAGCAGGTTGACTCGGATGTGATGTTCCCACTGAAGCGGATCAGAGGCGATAAAAACCCTTGTCCCCTGCAGGCTTAGTCAACCTGGACTGAAATGCTGATCAGACTCTTTCAAGCCGCTGACAGGAGCTGATTGTTACCGGGCTTAAACAGATTTTTTTGCTAGTCTGAAAGGGGTAAATGACTGCTTTCTCTTCTATTCTAATTGATGTTTCAGTTTATTAGATATTGTCTTTGGTTTGTGATGTCTTCTGATGTGTGTTTGTCTCTATGTACAAAAAAACCAAAAAAACACCAAAAAAATACGTTATGTGTTGTTTTGTGTAGTGATGTGCTGTGTCTTAATGTTAAAAAAATAGAAAAACACACAAAAAAATACGTTATATGTTGTTTTGTGTAGTCATGTGCTGTGTCTTAATGTTAAAAAAATAGAAAAACACCAAAAAAAAATACGTTATATGTTGTTTTGTGTAGTCATGTGCTGTGTCTTTATGTTAAAAAATAGAAAAAACACCAAAAATACATGTTATATGTTGTTTTGTGTAGTCATGTGCTGTGTCTTTATGTTAAAAAATAGAAAAAACACCAAAAATACATGTTATATGTTGTTTTGTGTAGTCATGTGCTGTGTCTTTATGTTAAAAAATAGAAAAAACACCAAAAATACATGTTATATGTTGTCTTGTGTTGTAACGTGCTGTCTTTATGTTAAAAAATAGAAAAAACACCAAAAATACATGTTATATGTTGTTTTGTGTTGTGTTAAAAAAAATGTCATATACCGCTCTGTCACGTTTTTTGTCCAACTGTGTCATGTTTTGTTGTGCCATGATTTATGGTAATGTGTTGTTTTGTCTTGTGTTTTGTCCCCATGTTAAAAAAAAGAAACTCACAAAAAGATGATGAGCGATTTGTTTGGTTGTGCTGCAATGTGTTGTCTTGATGAGGACATGATCCGTCCTGCATATTTATGTGCAACAAAACAAACCATACACACACATATATACTGTGTTAGTACATGAATGTGTGTGTATTTAGTGTAAATGATTGGGTGAATGTGTGTGAATGTGTGCATGAAATTGTTTAAGTGCTGATTAAATGTTTGAGTGAACAGAATGGTGCAGGATTGAGTGCAAGTGGACATGAGTCAGCATTTAGCACTTCCTGGTTCCTTGATCTAAAATCTACAGGATTTTAGATTAGTTTAATAGATGAATACCTCAATTAAGGGTCACGATGGACACATGCTAACTCCAGTTAAAATTCAGTCTGAAATAGTGAACTAAATCTGATAGTTTCTGCTTTTGATTTTTTAAGCATTGTTTGTGTTAAAGGGCACTTGCTAACAGACTGAGAGCATTTCTGTTCTTTTTTAATAATGATTTATTCATACCGATTGCCACAGCCTTTAAGAATATTCTGATCACGCCATTTGATGAAGAGGTCACAACAAGACATTATACACTAGAAATACTGTAACTGCTTCTCAGTCGAACTGCCATAAGTCCATAGTAACTATTAATGGCTTTTTGCTCACTGATTAAAAAACTAAGTTTGTTCATAAAAGATTATCACAAAGAACAGAACTTAGCAGTTTCATAATTTCTTGTTTGCTACAGAGCTTATTACCACTAATGATCCAAACACAGTAAATTATGCCATAGACTTTTAGCTAGGAGAACCAGCATTATGCTAACGTCCACATTGGCCTTCAAAACACATCATCCTCGCTCCACTCTGTTGGGACTGATTGAGAGTGAATGTGTGTGAATGTGAGAGTGAACGTGTGTGAATGTGAGAGTGAATGTGTGTGAATGTGAGAGTGAATGTGTGTGAATGTGAGAGTGAATGTGTGTGAATGTGAGAGTGAATGTGTGAATGGGGTGTGTGGGTGTGCATGCACACAGGGTGTGTGGAGAGTCTGGTGCAGCGGTCTGTGCCGTAGTGACCTGGTGGTTTGTGCTGCTGCCTCAGTGTTTTGTACTTCCTGCTGGTCACTGCGCTCACTGCTGCTGCTCTGTCTTCTGACAGGGTGAACAAAGGAGGAGATGGTTCACATCTTCTCCGTCAGTCCACAGCCTCTCCACCACCAAGACCCCTGCAGTGCCTCCTCGTGGCCACACACGGAAACTGGGTCTGTCACAGTCCCAGGCTAAACTGCAGGGGATCTCGGAGCAGCAGTGGTCCCCAGAGATGCAGTGTTCAGGGCGTCCTGCAAACGGACAGGCCCTGGCACCATCAACCACTGCCCCAGCTATGGGAAAATAGGCTTCAGAATACCTGTCAGAAAATTCATAACATCACTGTCTGTGTACTTTTGATAATCATGCCTAAAAATAAAAATCACAACCCATATCTCACATTGTTTCAATCTTTCTTTGTTTTCTGTACAAACTTGCTTAAGAAATAAGTATGGTGGCCTGGAGGGGCAAAACAAGAGTACAAGATCCAAAACACTTTTACAAAGCTTGAGACAAATTGACATTTTAGAAAACACATTTACAAGACACAAAACAGTTTTACTAATGGTAAAACACATTTACATTTCAGAAAACAAATTAACAAGACACAAAACACTTAAAAATATCTAGCAACCAGAAAGGGAATGTACCAACTCTGGCATTGAACCAGAAGTGCTAGCAGAGAGCAGACAATACTAGCCGAGTTGTTAAGTGCATGGTATGAAAGAACAAGAGAAGGAGAAGCTCATGGTAAGCAAAGATGGACCACCACCAAGTGCCGTTTTGCCAGTTTTGTGGAAAACATATGAGCCCCTTACAGTGGTTTTGTATGCCATGTGGTCGGTCTTAAGAGTTTGCTCACCATTAACTTCTTCTTCTCTTGTTCTTTCACAACTTGGCTCGTATTGGCGGCTCTCTGTAAGCACTTCTGGTTCAATGCCGGAGTTGGTACATTCCTTTTCTGGTTGCTATAAATTTGGAAAAGGGTTTTGTGTCTTGTCAATTTGTTCCTGAAATGTAAATGTGTTTTTCTATTCGTAAAAGTGTTCTTTGTCTTGTTAATTTGTTTTCTGAAATGTACATATGTTTTGGGACTTGTAAATGTGTTTCCTAAATGTAAATTTGTCTCAAGCTTTGTAAAAGTGTTTTGGATCTTGTATTCTTGGTTTGCCTCTCCAGGCCACCGTAAATAAGAGCTCATTTGACAACCATACAAAATTAGATCACAGATCCGGTTTTCCAACAGCCATGCTCTAAGGGGTTTGGAAAAGGAATTCAGAACTGAAAGCTCTGTCGCCAAGGGTCCGTTTTGTGTTTATGGTGTTACGTCTCTGCAAGTCACGTCACATGAAGGACAGAGGTCACGGAAAGGGAAACTAACAAAAAGAAAAAATCTGCACCTTTTCAAACATAGAAATAAAGCCTCTGGATTCTAAAAGGTGGAGTGGAGGTATGACTCCTCAACGCCACCCACTAATTCTACCAAAAGAGTAGACGAACTAAAAAAAAAAGGCTTTAAAACAATAGTGGATTTGTTTGATGGGGGGAAAAACACTGAAATAAAACATATCCTAAAAAATTAAATTTCACAACCCTTGGGGTTAAATAACTTTTCTTCAAAGACATGCAATCCCACACCCTCTCACATCACTCATTTGACACAAAAACAAAAGAGCACCAACTGAAGGTGTTGGCTCTCAGGTGTCATACACCAGAATGAGGGAAAGGGCCTCCTTTTATAAGCTACCCAGGCTGATGAGCACCAGCTGGGTGCACTGAGAACAGGTGAGCTGAGTGAGAGGCTCGTTAGGAGTGCTGGAGGTCAGAAACTACCTCTATATGTAACACCTCCCCCCAAAAAGACAACAAATCTAATATTTGTTGACCTAAACAAACATCAAATTCAAAACAAATTTTATCCTAGGGATCTATCATTCACATCATTTAATTCTACATATAAACACAAAGAGCTAGTACACAATATACTAGATTACTTATTTACCTACAAAACAACAAAAAAACACCCTACTGTTCTTAGTAGAGTAATCTTCTGACAAAAAAGCAAAAATACTCAGTCAATTTCAACTCGTGAAAGACAGTCAGCAACTAGATTGTCTTTTCCACGTACATGTTGAATTTTCAGTGGAAACTCCTGCAAAGCTAAACTCCATCGGAGTAACCTGCAGTTAGTGGGGGCCGATCGCTGTAGGAACAACAAAGGGTTGTGGTCAGTGTAAACCACTAAAGGATCAGATGTTGAGATGTAGATCTTAAAATGTTCTATACTCAAAATCAAAGCTAATGCTTCCTTTTCAATGGTGGAGTAGTGCACCTGACTAGGACTTAGCTTCTTCGAGAAGAATGCCACAGGGTGCTCTACTCCATTGTCATCTGTCTGGACAAGTACGGCCCCAACACCCACATCACTAGCATCTGTGTAAAGGAGAAAAGGACGACCAAAATCAGGAGCTGCTAGTACAGGGGCTGTGGCCAAGAGTGCTTTCACTTTTTCGAATGCAATCTGGCATTCTGGGGTCCAATGGAAAGAGACCTTTGGGCTGGTCAAGTCTGTCAGGGGGCCTTCTACTTTAGAAAAATTTCTACAAAATGCCCTGTAATAGCCAGCCATCCCCAAAAACCGCCTGAGCTCCCTGCAGGTGGTAGGCACGGGGAACTTTGTGATGACTTCTATCTTTGCAGTCACAGGTAGCACCTTACCCTGTCCCACCACTTTTCCCAGGTATTGAACAGTGGCTTTAGCAATTTCAGATTTTCCTAGGTTGACTGTTAGGTTAGCTGTTTTCAACCTTTCAAACACTGCTTGGATATGCCTGAGATGGTCGGACCAGGAGTTGCTGAATACAACAACATCATCAATGTAAGCCTCTGTATTGTCAAGACCCCGCAACACCATATTCATTAGCCGCTGAAAAGTGGCACCAGCATTTCTCAAACCGAAAGGCATTCTCAGGTATTGAAATAAACCATCTGGAATCACAAATGCAGATACTTCCTTGGCACGTTTGGTTAAAGGAACTTGCCAATATCCCTTGAGTAAATCAAATTTACTCAGAAAAGTAGCGGACCCAATCCGGTCCACACAGTCATCCACTCTCGGCAGTGGATAAGAATCTGGCTTGGTCACGCTGTTAAGCTTGCGAAAGTCAGAACAGAACCTTGGGCTTGTTGTGTTTACTTTTGGTACCAAAATGCAGGGTGAACTCCATGAGCTATTGCTAGGTTCAGCTATACCATGTTTTAGCATGTACTCAACTTCCCGCCTGAGTAAAGTGCGTTTCTCTGGGTTAGTTCTGTATGCATGCTGTTTTATAGGTTTTGCATCACCCACATCTATATCGTGCTCCAAGACATTTGTCTCAGAGGGCACATCAGAAAAAATACACTGGAAGTCATTCAACAACGAGGCAACATCTGCCCTTTCCTTAGGGTCTAGATGAGACAAATAACCATCAAGGTTTTTGAGAATGTCTGAGTTGCCGAGCTGCATAATTGGCACAGATTCTGTGCGATCTTGATCAGGTAGTGTTTTGGAATTCATCACAACACACTGTGCTTGTTTACTTACCACTTCTTGTTTGTCTGAATTATAGTATGGCTTAATCATGTTTACATGACACTCTTTTTTTTCTTCTACGATCTGGTGTAGAGACGATGTAATTGAGGTTTCCAATCTTCTCTTCGATTGTGTAAGGTCCAGAAAAACGTGCTTCAAGGGGAGATCCCACAACAGGTAGCAAAATCAAAACCTGATCTCCTACATCAAAAGTTCGGGAACAAGCTTTTCGGTCATACCATACTTTCATTTTTTCCTGAGTTTTTTTCAAGTTTTCGCTGGCAATTTACTTGAGCCCTTCGTAACCTGTAGCGAAATGCACACACATGATCTAAAAGGTTTGTTTTGGATCCTGACTCCTCCTCAAGGAGTTTCTCTTTTAGTAAAGACATGGGGCCACAAACTCTGTGTCCAAAAACAAGCTCATTTGGACTGAACCCCAATGACTCCTGCACTACTTCTCTAGCTGCAAATAGTACCAAAGGAACACCCTCATCCCAGTCACACTTGAACTCATGGCAGTATGCTCTGAGCATAGATTTCAAAGTTGAATGAAATCTCTCCAAAGCTCCTTGGCTTTCAGGGTGATATGCACTTGAAGGGCAGTGGGTGCTTCCCATCTGCTTAATCACCTGCTGAAAAAGCTTGGACATAAAATTTGTCCCTTGATCAGTTTGGACCACTTTTGGAATGCCAAAAACTGAAAAGAATTTTACCAAAGCCTTGAGCACATACTTCGCTGTGATTTTTCTAAGCGGTACTGCCTCCGGAAACCGAGTGGATGCACACATTATTGTAAGTAGGAACTGATTTCCACTCTTGGTTTTGGGTAAGGGACCCACACAGTCCACCAGCACTCTGCTGAAGGGCTCATCAAAAGCAGGTATGGGCTGCAAGGGAGCAACTGGCACCACTTGGTTCGGTTTACCTGTAAATTGACACACCTTACATATTTTACAGAAGCTTCTCACATCGGTCTTCAGACCTGGCCAATAAAAATTCTGCAGAACTCTGTCATATGTTTTATTAACCCCAAGATGGCCAGCCATTTTCCCAGCATGTGCCAGCCTGAGAATCTCCAACCGAAGTGGTTTTGGGACCACTATTTGAGATACTGCAGGTTTGGCATCCGCCAACAAGGCATGCGATTGCCATTTTCTCATTAACACTCCACCTTTTTTGTAGTACCCTACCAGAGCACCAGCACAATCTTCTTCAGAGTGAAGATCTACATAGCAGGGAGGACAAAGACATATCTTTCTCCTGCTCAGCAATGAGCTGTTTATGGGACATCTCAATTCCAAAATTTGAGAAGTTCTCCGCCTTCTCCACAGACTCTCCCACCTTTGGCTCTTTCAAAAGGCAGGTTCAACTCAAAAGTTCCCACAGAGTCCACCTCAGATGTGCTAGACCCAATGTGACTGACTGAAATACCATCAGAGTGCTCACTTTTAACATATGCAGTGTTGTCATTTGGCGCACACAAAAAACTTCAGACAAATCAACCAAATGATCTCCGACATCTTCCGTACAAGAACTATCAGCTTGCTTCTTCGCCACAGCACGCGTAACAACACAAGATGAAAATACATGAGGGTGCAACTTAGCCAACCTATCTTCATCAATTCTGGGTACTTCTGTAACAATAGCATTTGGAACATGACCCGTGACTTTGTCACCAGCCAAGTCATTTCCCAAAAGGAAGGTGATCCCTCCCACTGGCAGTCCATCCCTTAAGGCTACCTCAACAGTGCCACTGACTATCTCAGATTCCAACTTAATAACAAATAACGGTTCTTGAAACCAATTCATCTCAACATCCCTTATAAGAACACTGTGGCCGCTCTTCATCTCATCAGTAAGAGGCAACACCCCTCTCAGCAGAATGGACTGTGACGCTGCAGTGTCTCGCAATATTTTCACTGGTCGTTTGTGCTCATCTCCAAGCAAAGACACAAATCCATCAGACGTGAAAGGCCTGAACTCATCTGGCACTTTCTCACTTACAATTTTTGAGTCAGGGTCTGACATTTCATCAATAAGGGGGCTTCCAAGCAAAGTTACAGCTTTGGGCTTATCACCCCTTTTCTGTAACACTGGACAGTCTCGAACAAAGTGACCTTTTGCATGACAGTAGTGGCACTCAACCTGAGTTTTGGTATTGTGCTTCCCAGTGGGTGTGAACACTGGTTTAGAGGGCTGTGGTAGTTTTGTTTTATTGGAGAAGGTGCTTGGTGACTTTGGTGGGCATGTGAATTTATGAGTAAGGGCAAACTCATCAGCAAAAACAGCAGCTTTTTCCAGAGTTAAACTGCTTTGCTCATTGTGGTAAGTAGCAACTCTTTCATTAACACAACGCTTAAACTGTTCCAACAAAATGTTTTTTAAATCATCCAGGTTTTTAACATTTTGTGACTTACACCAGCGTTCAAATAAGGTTTTTTGTTCTCTAGCAAACTCCACATGAGTTTGACCCTCTTCTTTTTTTTACTTTCGGAATTGATGCCTATATGCTCCAGGCACTAATTCATATGCACGGAGTATGGCTTCCTTCACAGTTTTATAATCAGAGTTTTGAGCAATGGACAAAGATGCGTAAACGCTTTGGGCTTTCCCAACCAACACACATTGGAGCAATAAGGGTCTGAACTCCTCTGGCCATTTTAAAGTGTAAGCAACTCTCTCAAAAAGTGTGAAATACTCATCCACCTCCCTTTCATTAAATGGGGGTGCAAGTGTACTGTTTCGAGCTAAATCAAATTCTCTAGAAACACCATGTTGTAGAAATTTGATGCGGAGCTCTTCAAGCTCCAGCTCCCTCAAACGTATGGCCTGCTCTTTTTGTTTCTCTTCAAATATTAATTTCATTCTCATTTGCTCCAACTTTATTTGCTCAAACTTAAGTTTCATCTCCAAGTTCTTCCCTTCAGCCTCAGTTGCAGGGTCAGTGCTAGGGAGATCAGTGTCAACTGCGTTTTCATCAGGATCTTCAATAAGAATCTGCCCCTCCACTAACCCAATAACTACAGCATTTTTAACCACATCTTTTCAGCTCCCTGCTCCTACAGGAATGTTAAAGTGGTGAGCAATTTTGAGAAGATCTGCCTTTCTACAAGTGTTGATGGCCTCCCATGTTGGGTTTTCAACAAATGACTCCAACTTGAACTCCATGACTTGATGCAGATATTAATCAATCCCACAATTAAAATAGTTCACTACAGAAAAAAAGTGTTTCAATCCCGGACGAGCCCCCAATTGTTACGTTTCTGCAAGTCACGTCACATGAAGGACAGAGGTCACGGACAGGGAAACTAACAAAAAGAAAAAATCTGCACCTTTTCAAACATGGAAATAAAGCCTCTGGTTTCTAAAAGGTGGAGTGGAGATATGACTCCCCACAGCCACCCACTAATTCTACCAAAAGAGTAGACAAACTTAAAAAAGGCTTTAAAACACTAGTGGAGTTGTTTGATGGGGGAAAACACTGAAATAAAAATATCCTAAAAAATTAAATTTCACAACTCTTGGGTTAAATAACTTTTCATCAAAGACATGCGATCCCACACCCTCTCACATCACTCATTTGACACAAAAACAAAAGAGCACCAACTGAAGGTGTTGGCTCTCTGGTGTCACACACCAGAATGAGGGAAAGGGCCTCCTTTTATAAGCTACCCAGGCTGATGAGCACCAGCTGGGTGCACTGAGAACAGGTGAGCTGAGTGAGAGGCTCGTTAGGAGTGCTGGAGGTCAGAAACTACCTCTATATGTAACAATGGGTACTGAGAGGAGCCCGAGGTCTGCAGATCTCAGGTTCCGCTCCGGGGAGTAGTCCTCGAGGAGACCTGACAGGTACTGTGGGGCTAGGGCATGGAGAGCTTTATAGGTGAGGATGAGCAGTTTGTATTTAATGCGGATATTCTTCAGCTTGATATTCCATTTTGACAGAGTGGACATGTTAAGCTTAAAAATATCCTTTTTAGAACACAATAGAACTAAATCAGTGATGACAGGAAATGTTGAACTATATTACAATTCATACTCCGGAAATACCATCTTATTTAACTCAATAGGCTTTGTTTTAATGGCATCAGAGCCCACACTAGTAATTGCATGATGAAAAAGATTTTGTCATGGTGTTTCTGGGCTCTGCAACATGGATAAACTTCATCATCTGTTCCAGTGACAGATAAATTCACAAGAACTGAAGCAGAGACGGAGTGTGAACTGGCTCAATGTCTGCTGCCATGTAGTGCTTAAAGGCTGAACTACAACACGTAACAAATGTCCCCAACTTCTACATGCTGCCCACTAACAAAAAACGATATATTGAAGCAAAAGGTTACAATAACCTAAACCAAACGTGCTAACGTGCTCGAGGTAAGCGATCATCTACCAATTTTTGTGGTCTATGACCAGACCTATGAGGGGAAAGAGATACAGAATACAACTATTAACACAAGAATTAAATCAGAGGTATAAACAGATTCAAAAGTTCTCTACAAGAAGAAAAATGGGAAGAAGTCCTCAAGGCTACAGATGTGAACAGTGCTTACAGCAGCTTTTTACAGACATTTACAAAGCTGTTTGATAAATGTTGTACCCTTGAAAAGGGGAAATAGTATTTGAAGAGAATGAAGGAGACTCGTTCGCTGCTTTCACTCGTCTGTAATGAGTTTGGAATGAAATCACAAACATATACATTTCCTACATATAACCACATAAATGAATTCTGCTATAAGTAATTTTGACTGAAATTATGAAACATATACACTTATACTTCAGCATATAAGCACATGCATGAGACCCGGCTAGCTCGAACTACAGTGACCACATGTCACACAGTTGCAGACCGGCTACGGGGTTTCCCTGCCGCGAGCACTACACTTTTATCAAACATTTCCAAGTTAAATCATTTAAGGCAGTTCAAAACATACCAAAAACAACAACATATTGCACAGAATAACATCTCGAACACACATACAAACCTGCAGTACTTTAAACGCAATATTTACCTTGAAAAGGGGAAATAGTATTTGAACAGAATGAAGGAGACTCGTTCGCTGCTTTCACTCGTCTGTAATGAGTGAGAAACGGAGCGCAACATCCCTCCACAGGATCCCCAAGGCATAACCAACAGATCATCGAGCTAAACTTTGTGAACCCTCAAATTCAAATTCCTTCCTTGTGAACATCTTCCAAATAAACATAAACATGTACATCAAAGCACATAAAGAACACATTATGCATCCATTCAAACAAACAATGCAAAAAAAATACATTAACAGCGCTAAAGGACAGCACCTTTCAGCTAGTCTTGTCTGACCCATTTAACCTATCACATAAACACTGCCCCATGAGAGTGTTGAAGCTTAAAAAACAAAGCAGAGAGAATAGACCTTGGATGAAAAAAGCACTGATAAATGCATGCAGAAAGAAAAACAAAATCTTGCCAAGCAGATCCCACAGAATGACCTTAGCTGGAACCACTTTGATAGGGAGGGGAAATGTAACCAAAACACTATGTTTTTGACTCCAGCAGACGACAGAGAAATAAAACAACTGATTAATAACTGCACAGGAAAAACGTCAAAAGACGTCCATGACATTGACATGAAACTAGTCAAAATGGTACAAGAAGAGATTGCATCACCTTTGACACATATACGTAATCTATCGTTTCAGACAGGAAAATTCCCAGATGAGATGAAAATCATAAAAATAATTCCTTTTATAAACAAGGCAACAAGGAATTCAATAACTATAGGCCAATAGCAATACTACAATTCTCCAAAATACTAGAAAAGCTGTTCAGCAGCAGACTAGATAAATTCATTGAAACATAATTTGCTATGATAGTTAATATGGGTTCAGAAAAAATCATTCCACAGCATTAACGATAATGGAAGCTGTAGAAATAATCACTGACACGATCGAACAAAAGAAATTAGTATTGGAATATTTATTGGTCGAAAGAAAGCATTCGATACAATTGATCACAATATACTCTGCTGTAAACTAGAAAAGCTAAGTATAGCGCTGAACTGGCTCAGGAGCTACCTCAATGGCAGATATCGTCCAAGTAGCAGGGAGAAAATCAAGGTGCCTCAACACTATTTCTCCGTATACGTTATTTACTCTTTATATGAATGATGTATGTCAGGTATCCGAAAATGTTAAATTCATACTATTTGCAGATGAATCAGTCTTTTCTGCTCGAGACAACCTGAAGGAGCTGATCACTATGACAAACGAAGAGCTAAACAAGCTACAAATGTGGTTCAATATAAACAGATTTTCTCTGAACCTAGACAAGACAAAATTTATGTTATTCGACAACAAAGACAGTGACTGTGATGCTAATGTAGATATAAACGGCACCAAGATACAAAGGGTTAATGAATTCAAATTTCTGGGAGTAATCATTGATGATAAGCTAAACTGGAAACCTCACATATCTTATATACAAAAAAAAAAAAAAATAGCCAGGAGTGTATCAATACTGTGGAAAGCACAAAAACTGCTGAATCAGAAATCACTTCTCACAGTTTACTGGGCTCTGGTGGCACCGCATACAATACTGCAGTGAGATATGGGGAAATACTTACAAAACGAATACCAAAAGTATATTAACACTGCAGAAAAAAGCAGTAAGAATTATTCACCACGCAAGCTATGGAGCACACACAAATCAGCTGTTTATTACAGCAAAGATCCTAAAACTATATGACCTAATAAAATACAGGACCGTGCAGGTATTGTACAAGGCGGCACACGGTCAGCTACCGAGGAACCTACAAACAAGGTTCATAAAAAGACAGACCAAACATAACTTAAGAGGTGAAATGATTTTCAAAAAGAAAAAAGTAAGAACCACATTGAAAGCCATGACTATCACAGTTCATGGAGTCAATCAATGGAACAGCTTACAAGGAGAAACCAGGTGCAGCGGTACCATGAAAGTATTTAAGAAAAAAATGGTCAAAATGACCTTTGACGGATATGAATATGATAATATGATTAAATGATATATGACAATACTTAAGGGTGTATAATCTAAAAGATATAAAGACCTGAAGGATGGTGAAACAACACATGTGGGTTGTTTGGTCTGTAAGACAACAGGAAAGACGAAATGTACCAAAACAATGAGAGTGACTGAAGTGATGGTGTAAGTCAAGGTAGCAGTATATATCCAACTAACTGCAGAGGGACAGACAGTCTGAAAATGGATCCACTAAGTTGGGCTCTCAACGCAATCGCTAAGGTTTTCTCAACCCGTCAAGCTGGCCCGGGAGAACCAAAATGCCCTGATGGAACATTACGTGGAACAAAGGATTGGACTCTGCCTTACGTGGAACAAAGGATTGGTCATAAAAGGTCAAATACGGACAATAAAGGACAGTCAAGACTTATGTCACACTGCTGTAAATGGAATAAAAATGTATAATAATCTGATGATATATGGAAAAGAGGAGACTAAATATTGAGAAAATGGGGACAGGACTAGATAAGCTCTGCTTCTCCTGTCTTCCTTTCGGACATGTACAATGTGATCAACTATTGACAATGTGTGATGTCGTATAAGTGTGCTGACGTGACCGAAATAAATAAATGAATTCAATTCAATTCAATTCAAAATGCATTTTAAAAGACTTTTTAATAATAAAATGATAGCCGCTTAGTATAACTCAAAAATAAGACAAACCATAGTTTGATCAAAGTGCATTTTCTTTTTTTTTCAAAGACTGCTCATTCTTTTACTAATTTAAGATAGAAAAACAAAAAGAAATTTGAGATGTAATCTTTAAAAATTATTCCCCAGCAAAAAGTTACCAGAATTCTGTTTTAAATTCAAGATTTAGAAATGGAAAGGCATCAGCCTAAGATTAGATTATATTTCATAGAACTTTATTAAGCCCTTTGGAAAACTCCCTCAGGGAAATTAGGATCAGTAACAGTTCAGTATAACAGATAAACAAAAGTTCACAAAAGAGATCAAGATAAACCAGACTATAAATAATATAAATAAAATATGGCTACAAGCTGGCTAATGCTCCTTCCCGTCCTCTGTCTTCCCGTCCACAGTCTTGGGCTTTTTTTTTTTAATTCTACATTATGGATGCATAATTTGACTCATAATTTGCTTTAGAATAAATCATCCAATGTGGAAATTTTTTTTCTATTTACGTTGGACACTATGTAGCACAATCAAAGTGAAAACAATGACTAATTTAATCAATTCCTTCATATTCTTTAGATAAACAATATACAAATATTTTTTAGGATGCAGTGTAAACACTTTAGATGTGTTATGGACAAAACATCTTTGACTGTCATTAATATAGAGATGGTACAATGATGATGAGTAACAGGTTTTATTTCCTTTGTTTTCCTAATGAATATATTTTTGTAATGGAGCAGAAATGATGCGATTTTTAAAGTCTTTCTGAGGTGTTGAAATAGGTTTGGAAATTGTGATCCATGAATTATACAAACATGTTTGCTGTTTTTTTTGAGAAAAATACAAAACATAGTGAAGAAACTGCTAAGTCAAACTAATGTGAACAAAATAAACACTTTCTATACAGACTTTTATGCAATGTGACTGTAGAGTGGCGCTTTTGATACGTGATGACGTAAAAAAAAACAACGTTAGACAGTGAGTGACGTCAGGGTTCGGTCGCCATAACAACATCATATCGTTTGAAAAATATTAAAGCCCAAACCTTCACAAAGTGAGTCCGCACTAGGATTGGGCATCGAGCATGGAGTATCGATTGGAACCGGGAGTATCTTTCCGATTCTCCCGGAATCGTCCAAATGTTTTAATTTCGATTCCTAGTTTCAATTCCTAGTCCGCCGACCGGAAGGAGAAACCGCCGAACACCAACGAAGAAGAATCTGCCAGAAGTATTTAGGTTAGCGCAACCATGGACAATATACCCATCATGAGTTTTTCAAAAATGAAGCTCTCTTGTGAAAAGTGAACTCCTGTGAAAAGAAAATGTATGATATTTTTTGTCAGTTCAGATATGTACAGTTGTGCCCAAAAGTTTACACCCCCCAGCAGAATTTCTTATTTTTAGGCCTTTTCTCAGAAAATATGAATGATAACACAAAAACCTTTCTGTCACTCATGGTTAGTGGTTGGGTGAAGACATTTATTGAAAAAAAGATAAGTTTACTCTTTTTAAATCAGAATGACAACAGAAACTTCAATATTGACCCTGTTCAAAAGTTTACACCCCCCAGTTTTTAATACAGTGTATTTCCCCCTTTAACATCAATAACAGCTTGAAGTCTTTTGTGGTTGTTGTGGATGAGGGTCTTTATTTTCTCAGATGGTAAAACTGCCCATTCCTCTTCTCAAAAAGCCTCCAGCTCCTGTAAATTCTTGGGCTGGCTTGCATGAACTGCACGTTTGAGATCTCCCAAGAGTGGCTGAATGATATTGAGGTCAGGAGACTGAGATGGCCACTTTAAAACCTTCACTTTATTCTGCTGTAGCCAATGGCAGGTTGATTTGGCCTTGTGTTTTGGATCATTGTCATGTTTGAACATCCAAGAACGTCCCATGCGCAGCTTCTGGGCAGATGAGTGTAAATTTTCCACCAGTATTTTCTGATAACATGCTGCATTCATCCTTCCATTAATTTTGACCAATTTTCCTTTGCCTTTGTAGCTCACGCATCCTTAAAACATCAGTGATCCACCTCCGTGTTTCACAGTAGGAATGGTGTACCTTTCATCATGGGCCTTGTTGACTCCTCTCCAAATGTAATGTTTATGGTTGTGGCCAAAAACTTCAATTTTGGTCTCATCACTCCAAATGACTTTGTTCCAGAAGTTTTGAGGCTTGTCTGTGCTCTTTGGGGTATTGTAAACGGGATATTTTGTGGCATTTGCGTGGAAATGGCTTTCTTCTATGGGGAGAGATTTGTCTCAAAATGATTCACACAAATCTCTTCATGATTTTCACATGTGTTTTTCAGATGCACAAATATATCAATAATATTCACATGTGTTTTTCAGATCCACAAATATATCCATAATTTTCTCATGTGTTTTTCAGATCCACAAATATATATATGATTTTCACATGTGTTTTTCAGATTCACAAATATATATTTGATTTTCACATGTGTTTTCAAATTTTGTGAGTGCATTTATCATGACTTATCATTTGTAAATCTTCAATTCTGCTTGTGAACTGTTGGAAGTGCGTTTGTGGATCAACTGACACCTGCATTCATTTTTGAGACAAAGCGTAAGCAGTTTCCTAGAAATGCACACACATATTTGGAGGGATTTATCTCATTAATATGCAGACAAATATCCATGAATTTCACATGTGTTTTGCAGATCCACAAATATAAACATAATTTTCTCATGTGTTTTTAGGATTCACAAATATTTTTCTGATTTTCACATGTGTTTCTCCGATCTGCAAACATATGTATGATTTTCACATGTGTTTTTAAGGTTCACAAATATATCCACGTTTTTCACATGTATTTTTAAAGTTTGTGAGAGCATTTATCATGACTTATCATTTGTAAATCTTCAGTTGTGCTTGTGAATCATTTAAAAAATGCGTTCGTGGATCAGCGGACACGTGCCTCTATTTTTGAGACAGACGTACCGCAGTGTCACAGTGGTTCTCACACACACAGGTTGAGAATATTCACATGTGTCTCAAGCCCCGCCCCTTCCATCCACTAGGCGGCAGTGATGCTGGCTTTGTTTAACAGGGGGCGTCAAACGGCCTGCTCCGGCTCGGTGCTGTTGAAGAAGAAGGAAGCCCCTTCAGGAGCAGAAAGGCGCCTCAACTTAGAAGCAAAAGCAGCCTAACCCAGTCCGCCAGTATTCATTTCTGGCCCCTCGCCATGCTCTGGAGTGTGTCTTTTATATGTGTATAATGTTTATTCATTTTTCTGAACAGAACTTTGTGATCATTAACAGATGAGCATAAAGCGCACCAGGCACAGCATTGCTGCAGACCGCTGACGCCTCCTCCTGCTAACTGGGCAAAGTCAGAAAGATATTCACTGATCTGACCCTCTTTTCAGTCACTGTCATGAAGACTGGAAGCTACAGCCCGCTTTTTCCTCAAAACGAGCCGTTCTCTGAGCCAGACAGCTTCTATTTGTATCAAAGTGCTGTCGGTGATGCTCGGCAACTTAGGGAGCGTCGGCAATTCACCATAGCAAAGGAAAGCGGTGAATGAAAACTCAGTACTGTCACCATGAAAAACTGTAACACACTACACAAGACCTTGTGTTATTCATTAAAAAATGTCACAGTTTGTTAAAAAATATCAAGATATACACAGGACACATTATTTCTTAAAATATTAATTTCTGTTAATAGGTAATGACTATAATAATTGAACGGTACTGTTGCAGAACTTATCTTAAGGATCAAACATCTCTGGTTTAGCCTACTTCACGGCTCACTAAAGAAAGTTTAATGTTTATATATTTTCAGGCAAATACTTTTCAAGCAGTATTGACTTTCAGGTCATTTATAAAATTATCCTTTCACAATAAAGTTTTCAGGAAGGAATACTATGTGAAATAAATAGCATCCATTAACAGTTTCAATGACGCCTTTAATCATTTTCCATCATTTAAACTCACTTTCTCTTTTTTTAAATAACCATCTTAAGTATTCTATTTTTATTTCATCCCAAATATTTGATTTCACATACTCTTTGGGATTAGTTTTTAATCCTTCAAAGTTTTATAAGTGTGAAGATCATAGAAGTACTTATTCACACATTTCTTTTAATCTGTTATACCAGAAAGTGTTAAATATAAAATAAATTATCACAGCTTTCAATTTCAGTTGCTTTGATCATTTCCCCAATAGTAGATCATATGTGTAAAAAATAAAAACCTCTTCTATAAAAAATGCTGTAGAAAATACCTTATCAGGATCTTTGCGCCTATTACAGACTAATGAAAATATAGTTGGAAAACATAAAGCAGCAAACCAGGAATTTTTTATTGCTCAACTGCATTTAATATAAATAAATTTATGAAAAGCTCTCTTCTCTAAAGGGCTGCAGTACAAGGCTAGAGAATATTTGATAACTGGGTTGAGTTTGGTATAGCCTATTTAACAGCAGTAGAGTTATTGCAGTTTTATAGGCATCAACTAATCATATTAACATCAAAGTAAATATTTAAATTTGATCTCTCCTAAGTATCTTTATCTCTCCTATGTATCTCTTTTTTGTAATGTTTGTCTTTGTTTGTTTTTTTAATTATGTACTATGACCCTTGTATGTCTCAATGGCTCTTAACACCATGCCAGAGGACTTCAGTTGGAAACTAGCCTTTGGCTAAAACTGGCACATTTACAGTAATGTATGATTGATGTGCGCTGTCCTCTTTAAATAAAATGAAAAAAAAAATCATAGACATTGAGTTTAAACCTATTTCTCTAAAGAGAAAAAGCATATGGCTGTAGGTGGAGGAGATAAACATCCAAATATTTGTGAAAATGTCAGTAGAGCTCATAAATTTAATGGCACTGGCTTTTTTTCCCGATCATAAACGTCCTGTGTATATCTTGATATTTTTTAACAAACTGTGACATTTTTTAATGAATAACATAAGGTCTTGTGTAGTGTGTTTCTGACGACATTACAGTTTTTCATGGTGACAGTACTGAGTTTTCATTCACGCTTTCCTTTGCTATGGTGAATTGCGGCGCTCCTAAGCCGTCGAGCATCACCGACAACACTGATACAAATAGTAGCTGTCTGGCTCGGAGAACGGCTCGTTTTGAGGAAAAAGCGGGCTGTAGCTTCCAGTCTTCATGACAGTGACTGAAAAGAGGGTCAGATTAGTGAATATCTTTCTGACTTTGCCCAGTCAGCAGGAGGAGGCGTCAGCGGTCTGCAGCAATGCTGTGCCTGGTGCGTTTACGTTCATCTGTTAATGATCGTCAAAGTTCTGTTCAGAAAAATGAATAAACATTATACACATATAAAAGACACACTCCAGAGCATGGCGAGGGGCCAGAAATGAATACTGGCGGACTGGGTTAGGCTGCTTTTGCTTCTAAGTTGAGGCGCCTTTCTGCTCCTGAAGGGACTTCCTTCTTCTTCAACAGCACCGAGCAGCAGGCCGTTTAGCGCCCCTGTTAAACAAAGACAGCAACACTGCCGCCCTAGTGGATGGAGGGGACGGGGGGTGAGACACGTGTGAATATTGTCAACCTGTGTGTGTGAGAATCTCTGTGAAACTTCTTGATACGTTTGTCTCAAAAATAGAGGCACGTGTCTGTTGATCCACGAACGTACTTTAAATGATTCACAAGCACAACTGAAGATTTACAAATGATAAGTCATGATAAATGCTCTCACAAACTTTAAAAATACATGTGAAAAACGTGGATATATTTGTGAACCTTAAAAACACATGTGAAAATCATGCATATGTTTGCAGATCGGAGAAACACATGTGAAAATCGTAAAAATATTTGTGAATCCTAAAAACACATGAAAAATTATGTTTATATTTGTGGATCTGCAAAACACATGTGAAATTCATGGATATTTGTCTGCATATTAATGAGATAAATCCCTCCAAATATGTGTGTGCATTTCTAGGAAACTGCGTTACGTTTGTCTCAAAAATGAATGCAGGTGTCAGTTGATCCACAAACGCACTTCCAACAGTTCACAAGCAGAATTGAAGATTTACAAATGATAAGTCATGATAAATGCACTCACAAAATTTGAAAACACATGTGAAAATCAAATATATATTTGTGAATCTGAAAAACACATGTGAAAATCATATATATATTTGTGGATCTGAAAAACACATGAGAAAATTATGGATATATTTGTGGATCTGAAAAACACATGTGAATATTATTGATATATTTGTGGATCTGAAAAACACATGTGAAAATCATGAAGAGATTTGTGTGAATCATTTTGAGACAAATCTCTCCCCATATTCTTCTGGCGACCCGACCATGCAGCCCATGTTTCTTCAAGTGTCTCCTTATTGTGGATCTTGAAACATCCACCCCAATTTTTTTCAGAGAGTCCTGTATTTCAGCTGAAGTTATTTGAGGGCTTTTCTTTGCATCTTGAACAATTTTCCTTGCAGTTGGAGCTGAAATTTTTGTTGGTCTGCCTGACCGTGGTTTGGTTTCAGCAGAATCCCTCTCTCTCCGCTTCTTCATTAGAGTTTTAACAGTGCTTCTTGGCATCCTCAATTCCTTGGATATCTTTTTAAATCCTTTTCCTGTTTTATACAGTTGAAATACCTTTTCTTGCAGATCCTTTGACAATTCTTTTGCTTTACCTATGATGTAGAAACCTGAAATTTCATACATGATGAAAGATGCCGCGTGTCTGTCAGGAGCTCAGAAACTCACTGAGCTTTTATACACACAAAATGATTACAAGCTAATAGATCACAGAGAGGATGGTTACCTTTAGTAGACATTCAAACCCATTTGTGTCAAATTTTGTGCATGTTATCAGGCCAAAACTGCCAGGGGTGTAAACTTTTGAACAGGGTCATTTTTGAAGTTTCTGTTGTCATTCTGATTTAAAAAGAGTAAACTTATCTTTTTTTCAATAAATGTCTTCACCCAACCACTAACCATGAGTGACAGAAAGGTTTTTGTGTTATTGTTGGAAGTCCATGTTCAGTTTGGAAGAAGGCACAAGTCCAGATTAGATCAGTTAGCCAACCATTTATTGACAATATGTGAGACAATACATAAAATAATAAAAATACTCAGCTGCTGAGGGCTCAGTGCTGCACCTCACCAGGGATGTACAGAAAAGAGCCTTGAACAGTAGCATACACAAGATCTTATACACATCAGAATTAGGGAAGTACCAAGTTGTCACGTGTTAAGATCATGTGTGGTTTAATAAGCTACGTATGTCTGTCAAGAAGATAAACATAATGTCTGGATAAAGGTCAGACTTGAGGCAGAAGTTCAACCAAGAGTTCAACGAAAGTTCTTGCAGTTTCGCAAAACCACAGGACCAACTACAGGATGTGAAATGGGGAAACTGCCCCCCAGACCTTAAAGGAATATTACACCCAAAGAATGATATGCCTTAATTTTCTACTCACCTTCATGCTGAGCAACACTCTGGAGCACTTTTTTGATGTCTCAAATGCAGCTGGAGGTCCGGGGTGATTTTAGCTGTCAACAAGCGGCCATCTAACAGGGGACGACGGAGCCCGAAGAAAAAGGTCCATAAAAGTCCACAAAAACATGCTTATTTTCCTTCATACTGCTCGTCCGCTGTAATCCAAGTGTCCTGAGCGGGTAACGTCCATAATTAATTCGAAACGAGGTCATTTAGTACATTTTTCGAGCCTAAACAGTGCTATAGCGTACTTCCGCAGTGCGTCTCGCGCTCCTGCACTCGTAAGCCGTCTGGATTGGTCTGCGCGGCTTCGTAGTGCAGGAGCGTGCGTCTGCAGCTGAGCAATATGGAGAAAATAAGGCGTTTTGTGGACTTTTATGGACCTTTTTCTTCAGGCTCCGTCGTCCCCTGTTAGATGGACGTTTGTTGACAGCGAAAATCACCCCGGACCTCCAGCTGCATTTGAGACATCAAAAAAGTGCTCCAGAGTGTTGCTCAGCATGAGGGTGAGTAGAAAATGAAGGCATATCATTTTTTGGGTGTAATATTCCTTTAACTGAAACCACAGTCCTGTCTGACTGAGACTGTACTGTTAAGATTTATGAAACATTTGACCTGTTGAACAAACATGTTTGAACTGATCTGCCCTAACATATGTTTGAATAATTGTTGGCATAAAATGACATCTTTGGACAAATGTTAGCATTAGCTTGTATATAATTCTAACATTATCATTCATATTTTCTGAGAAAAGGCCAAAAAATCAGAAATTCTGTTTGGGGGTGTAAACTTTTGGGCACAACTGTATATAAAAACAGCCCTGTGAGACATTCATAGTATAGTTCATAGAAAGTGGTAAGTTCATAGCAATAAAATTCATGGAGAAGTACAGACTATTTTATCCAGAAAGACCTCTGGTTAGCTAGCTCATTTCAAACATCAAAACTTTTTCGACCCTGCCTCTTCAAAGAATCGGAATCGAGCATCGTTAGTAACCGGAATCAAAACTCGGAATCGAAACTCGGAAACGGAATCGTTCAAATTCAAACAATGCCCAACCCTAGTCCGCACTCTGCAGAGATTGACGACGACTGTGAACATCTTCAGAGAGATTTCCGTGACAAAGTTTCTTTCAGCGAGGATTTATCGACCGAACAGCAGCCGAAAAAAGACAAACTTGATCTTTACTCGAGAAATGTAAGAGTTTAGACTTCTTTAAACATCACGAGTTTCATCAGGTCAGAAACACCGTTTGGTGAAAACAGCCGAACTCAGCTAAACGTCCTGAAATGAGTCTTTTAGAGTTTATTCGTTACATTTAGCAGAATATTGAGGGAGTATTTACAGTTAAAGAGGAATAACATCGAAATGTTGGAATAACAAACATGTTTGAGACACAAGACAAAAACTAGCTAAGCTGTTTTAAGCAAAGATATATGGGGATGTTTTAGGCTCTTTTCTTCAAGATTGTTTTTAAACTTTCTTAATTTTACACACAGAACTCTTAAAGGCAAAACATGTGTATTTATTGAGCACAACTCGTACACCAGGTTATTCAAAGTGCTTTACAGATCAAGAAAAATGCATTAAAATCACAATGCAGAATTAAAACACATTATAAATGAAAATATCTATATGACGTTGAATTTAATGTCCAAAACATGAAGTGAAAGAGGTCAATCCGAGTTACAATTAAACTTCCAAAATAGGACAGAAAAACACGTCTATTTGACATTACAATTGGGCGTCCAAATAAGATGTCAATCTGAAGTTACAATTAAATGTACAAAATTTGACAGATTAAACATTTATTGACATTACAATTAAACATCCAAAACATAAAGTCAAAGATGTCAATCCGACGTTACAATTAAAATGTCCAAAATATGACAACATCCAAACAGACTCAATGGTTTGATTCAATGATATTCATGGCAAAAGGAACAACACAGATATATGCATCAGAAATATTAATGAAGATTAATATTCTTTGGCCTTTTGCAGATTTTAAGTGTTTTCTCTGTCTCGGCCTTCTTCAAGGTGCAGATGTTAGCAAGGCTACAGCCCTTACATTTGACTCAACTTAACCACTATTAAAGATAATTACTGTCATTGAAATATGTTTGGATGGTGTAATTCAGCGTAAAAGGTGTCAACTTTCACATTTGTCTGACTGTGTTGAAACTTTTTGTTGTATTATTTTCTGAATGCATTGCAAACCACCTTAACACGGACTTCTAACTCAGAAAAGGGCTTTTTTATTCAGTGTTGGCCTGGACAATACATTGTTTAGGATTTTTAGATATTTTTTCAATCAGACTACAGTATAATGAAATGTTGTTATCAACATAGAGGGAATTAAAGTTGTTTGAAAACATGTGGCAGGCTTTGTGCTCAGATCCAAGTTTGTTTACTGTTATATCTAATTGCTGTAATATTCTTCTTTACCACACAATAATCTACACCAAACATTTGTCCAAATAGGAATTTTTCATGACATAATCTTGTTTATTTTAGGTCCAATTCTGTTTATCTTTGTCATAATTTGGATATTGAGTTTGTTGTCATTTTACTTGGTTGTAGTTGCTTCTGTTAAACTCTTGGGTTTATTTTAAATAAAATAAAAAACACAAATATTTTTCACTTGAGCTGTTTTAAGCAAAGATACATGGGGATGATTTAGACTCTTCTTCAAGATTGTATTTAAAACTTTATTATTTTTACACATACAACTTTAAAGGCAAGGCAAGTTTTTTGACAGAGCACAACTCTTACACAAGGTAATTCAAAGTGCTTTACAGAGCAAGAAAAATGCATTAAAATGACAAGGGAGTATAAAAACAAAATAATCATTATAAAAAGACATCTACTCAAAATTAGAATTGAACATCCAAAACATGAAGTAAAACGTCAATTAAATTCAACAATTAAATTCCAAACATGACAGAAAGACTTGAATCTAACATGACAATTAAACATCCAAAACATGACAAAAAAGATGTCTCTCTGACATTACAATTAAACATCCAAAACATGAAGTAAAAGACGTCAATCAAACATTTCAATTAAGCGTCCAAAACATAACAAAGACATCCCTCCGATGTTACTATTAAATGTTGAAAACATGAAGTAAAAGACGTCAGTCCAGTTAACGTCCAAAAACTTGACAGGAAAAGGCGTGTATTTGACTTTACAATTGAATGTCCAAAACATGAAGTAAAACATGTCAATCTGAAGTAACAATTACATGTCAAAAAAACATGACAGAAAAAAAATGTGACAGTTAAACATCCAAGACATGAAGTAAAGGATGTCAGTCTGAAGTTAAAAATAAATGTCCAAAACATGACAAACAAAGACATTACAATTTACTGTCAAAAACAGGGAGTAATAGGTCAGTCCGAATAATCCAACTTTACAGTTAAATGTCCAAAATATGACAGTAAAGACGTCTTTCAGGCGTTACAATTAAATGTGGAAAAGCGTGAAGTAAAAGATGTATTCAATGTCAATCTGGCGTCAATGCAACGCCCATCCATGCGTTACAATTAAATGTCCAAAAATATGACAGTAAAAAGGCGTCTATCTGGCGTTACAATTAAATGTGGAAAACATGAAGTAAAAAATCTGACAAAATTAAACATCCAAACATGACAGAAAAAGACATCTTTTAGGCGTTACAATTAAATGTGGAAAACATGAAGTAAAAGCGTCAATCAGATTAATCAACTTTACAATGAAACATCCAGAATAACAGAAAAAGACATCTATTTGACATTACAATGGAACGACCAATGCATGAAGTAAAAGGTCAATCCGAATAATCTGATGTTACAATTAAACGTCCAAAATATGACAAGATCCAAGTAGGCTCATTTGTTAACTTTCATCTTACTTAGGTCCACAAAAGGAGCAACGCAGATATATGCATCAGAAATATTAATGAAGATTAATATTCTTTGGCCTTTTGATAAAGTAATGCAGATTTTAAGTGTTTTCTCTGTCTCAGTCTTCTTCAAGGTGCAGATGTTAGCAAGGCTACAGCCCTTACATTTGACTCCACTTAACCACTATTAAAGATAGTTACTGTCATTGAAATATGTTTGGATGGTGTAATTCAGCGTAAAAGGTGTCAACTTTTACATTTGTCTGACTGTGTTGAGACTTTTTGATGTATGACTTTCTGAATGCATTGCAAACCACATTAACAAGGACTTCCAACTCAGAAAAGGGCTTTTTTATTTAGTGTTGGCCTGGACAATACATTGTGTAGGATTTTTAGATATTTTTTCATTCAGAACACAGTATAATGGAATATGTTATCAACATAGAGGGAATTAAAGTTGTTTGAAAAACATGTGGCAGGCTTTGTGCTCAGATCCAAGTTTGTGTACTGTTCTTTACCACACAATAATCTACACCAAACGTTTGTCCAAGTAGGAATTTTTCATGACATAATCTTGTTTATTTTAGGTCCAATTCTGTTTATCTTTGTCATAATTTGGATATTGAGTTTTTTGTCATTTTACTTGGTTGTAGTTGCTTCTGTTGAACTCTTGGGTGTATTTTAAATAGAATAAATATTTTTCACGTAGTGGTACATTATGGTCTTGTTAGTGCTTTATCACGAGGAAGAAAACAAATCCTGCCACTAAAACTTCTCTCTGAAGGATTTTATTGAACAACAAGTTCCATCTGGAGGTGCACATCTCCTGCTCAGACAGAAACTTCACTTTGTAGCTCTTGTTAAAGTTCTTCTAAAGGGGCTTTTGGTGAGCAAATGTCTCTCTTCTGCTGTGATTGTGCATTTATGATCTTGCACTCACTGGGTGACGATTTTTGAAGTGATCAGTAAGAAACAAAGCTCTGATTGGCCTTATTCTGTTCATAGCTGCTTTAATCATCAAGTATTAACTGCATTTGGGTCGAATAATGTAGAATTAGCTTTCTGAACTCTTAAAAACGTCATAAATAATGTTTCTTTTTTACACAGTGTCTACTTAATAATGTGCAGTTACAGTAAAATGAATGAGGTCCTCTTGGTGAGCAGAGTTTCTTCCCTCCACTGTAAATAATGACAGATGTGTGTTTGTGTCTCTTTGTTGAAACTGTGCGTCAGGGTTGTGAGGACTTGATGAAAATCTGGCTGATAAATGTGCTGATGTTGTGTTAAGTTGTTGAGCCCTACATCCTGACACATTTGTTTTGTTTGTGTCTGTAGATCCCAGATCCAGCTCTCCAGCTCTAGAGGACAAAGACCTCCGTGCCTACACAGCTGTCCAGGTGACCAAACAGCCGTCCTTGTGGCCGCCCAGGTAAGTGTCCTTCATTGGTAAGATGGAGGACTTTTCTCATTATTGTACTCTTTTCTCCCTTATCCCCCCCACTTCATCCTCACTCCTCTGAGAATGCTCCCAACCAAGACTCCCTCTTTGGCGTCTTTGGTTCACGACTCCGACTGTGACTATCCCCCCTTCTCCAACTTTTCCATCCTATGATTTCAGCCAGTCCTCCCCCCTCAATCTCCTCAGACTCCTCCACCCTATTTCAGCCAGTCCTCCCCCCCTCAATCTCCTCAGACTCCTCCACCCTTTGACTTCAGCCAGTCCTCCCCCCCTCAATCTCCTCAGACTCCTCCACCCTATTTCAGCCAGTCCCCCCCCCTCCCATCTCATTTTTTGTATCCTTTTCTTCCTTTTCCCACTCCCCACTTCCTTACTCCTCTGAGACTGCTCTCAACCAAGACTTCCTCTTTGGCGTCTTTGGTTCTGACTCCGACTGTGACTAGCCCCCCCCTCCTCCCACTTTGCCATAGCATGATTTCAACCAGTCCTACCCCCCTCAATCTCCTCAGACTCCTCCACCCTTTGACTTCAGCCAGTCCTCCCCCCCATTCTCCTCAGACTCCCCCACACCTCTGAGTCTCACTTTGGCTCCTCTGCTGTCTTCTCTGGCTCCTAGCAGGCGGGGACAATGGGTATCCTTCTTGGATCACCTGTGGTTTTGTTGGGTTGTGACCACCAGACTCCCCTTGTGGGCTCCACTGTTCTCCGTTCATATGAAGGACTTCCTGCTCGTCTATCTACCCTTTAGACTCTTTCACTGACTAGGACTCTTCCTCCTCTCTGATGACTCTTCCAGCCTTTTCTCTGATCCAGTCCTCTCCTCCTCGATCCCCCAGGCTCCTCCCAGCACCTCTGAGTCTTTTCTCCCCTCCTACACCTCCCCTTTGACTCTGACTCCTCATTCCCTGCTTTGACTCCTCCAGCCCATCATCTGAGCCAGTTCTGTCCCTCCTATTCTCCCCAGACTGCCCCCCACTTTTCTGGAGTCTGCCCTTGACTCCTTTATCTCCTCTTCAGACTTTGACTTTGGCCTGACCCTCATACCTCTGACTTTCCTCTTTGCCCCTCCCTCTATATCCCAGACTCCTTCTCTGACACCTCCTCCCCTCCTCTGACTCCCTCACCCCCTCTTCTAAAGCAGCCATCCCCTCCTGGATCTCCTCACCCTCCTCCCTTTACCTCTGATTCGCCTTCCTCTTCCTTTTTCTCCATCCGCTCCTCCTCTCCTCCTCCTCCTCCTCCTAACCCTCTTCCTTCTGTTTTGCTGCCTGGGGCTTCAAATCCTGAGCCATTAAACACTACAGTTGCTCATGTCCAGACTTCACAGGTTTTGGTCCTGGAGAGGAACCAGCAGCGTTCTAGGTCTCAGAAGAGGCGTGCTGAAAGAGCCTGATGGTGCCCCTCAAGAAGCGCCCGCAAACCTTTAACCCCTGTAATCTGTAAATGGCGTAGAATGGACAACGCACAACTAACATCAGTCTGAAAAGAGACTTCTGTGCAAAGATCCATTGGTTTAATGTTCAGCCGTTATCTTTGAGCTCTTGATGCATTTCATGTTGATGATTTTAAATTTTCTCAAGATGGCGCTTGTACAGATGCAGTGGCTCGAGGCTCACTATTAGAGCTTTCACACTTAACTTAGCAGGTCAACGCAAGTTTTTTCAATGCTGGATAACCTGCTAACAATTGGCAAGTGACTCATTCCCCTCTGCCAATAGACCTGGGTCTAATCGGCACAAACAGTTGGCGCTGAGCGGCAGAATACAAAGGCGGATGGAGTTTGTTGCTGAGAGCCAAAAGTCCCGTAAGTACAGACGGAGGGAAAGGGCGCCATGTTATGCCGTCAGCACGTCACGCCAAAGTCATGACGTAAATTAGCAGGTTGACTCGGATGTGATGTTCCCACTGAAGCGGATCAGAGGCGATAAAAACCCTTGTCCCTTGCAGGCTCAGTCGACCTGGACTGAAATGCTGATTAGACTCTTTCAAACCGCTGACAGGAGCTGATTGTTACCGGGCTTAAACAGATTTTTTTGCTAGTCTGAAAGGGGTAAATGACTGCTTTCTCTTCTATTCTAATTGATGTTTCAGTTTATTAGATATTGTCTTTGGTTTGTGATGTCTTCTGATGTGTGTTTATCTTTATGTACAAAAAAACAAAAAAAACACAAAAAAATACATGTTATGTGTTGTTTGTGTAGTCATGTGCTGTGTCTTTATGTACAAAAAATAGAAAAACACCAAAAAAATACATGTTATATGTTGTTTTGTGTAGTGATGTGCTGTGTCTTTATGTTAAAAAATAGAAAAAACACCAAAAATACATGTTATATGTTGTTTTGTGTAGTGTTAAAAAAAATGTCATATACCGCTCTGTCACGTTTTTTGTCCAACTGTGTCATGTTTTGTTGTGCCATGATTTATGGTAATGTGTTGTTTTGTCTTGTGTTTTGTCCCCATGTTAAAAAAAGAAACTTACAAAAGATGATGAGCGATTTGTTTGGTTGTGCTGCAATGTGTTGTCTTGATGAGGACATGATCCGTCCTGCGTATTTATGTGCAACAAAACAAACCATACACACACATATATACTGTGTTAGTACATGAATGTGTGTGTATTTAGTGTAAATGATTGGGTGAATGTGTGTGAATGTGTGCATGAAATTGTTTAAGTGCTGATTAAATGTTTGAGTGAACAGAATGGTGCAGGATTGAGTGCAAAAACGTGGACATGAGTCAGCATTTAGCACTTCCTGGTTCCTTGATCTAAAAATCTACAGGATTTTAGATTAGTTTAATAGATGAATACCTCAATTAAGGGTCACGATGGACACATGCTAACTCCAGTTAAAATTCAGTCTGAAATAGTGAACTAAATCTGATAGTTTCTGCTTTTGATTTTTTTAAGCATTGTTTGTGTTAAAAGGGCACTTGCTAACAGACTGAGAGCATTTCTGTTCTTTTTTTAATAATGATTTATTCATACGCGATTGCCACAGCCTTTAAGAATATTCTGATCACGCCATTTGATGAAGAGGTCACAACAAGACATTATACACTAGAAATACTGTAACTGCTTCTCAGTCGAACTGCCATAAGTCCATAGTAACTATTAATGGCTTTTTGCTCACTGATTAAAAAACTAAGTTTGTTCATAAAAGATTATCACAAAGAACAGAACTTAGCAGTTTCATAATTTCTTGTTTGCTACAGAGCTTATTACCACTAATGATCCAAACACAGTAAATTATGCCATAGACTTTTAGCTAGGAGAACCAGCATTATGCTAACGTCCACATTGGCCTTCAAAACACATCATCCTCGCTCCACTCTGTTGGGACTGATTGAGAGTGAATGTGTGTGAATGTGAGAGTGAATGTGTGTGAATGGGGTGTGAATGGTGTGTGTGGGTGTGCATGCACACAGGGTGTGTGGAGAGTCTGGTGCAGCGGTCTGTGCCGTAGTGACCTGGTGGTTTGTGCTGCTGCCTCAGTGTTTTGTACTTCCTGCTGGTCACTGCGCTCACTGCTGCTGCTCTGTCTTCTGACAGGGTAAACAAAGGAGGAGATGGTTCACATCTTCTCCTTCAGTCCACAGCCTCTCCACCACCAAGACCCCTGCAGTGCCTCCTCGTGGCCACACACGGAAACTGGGTCTGTCACAGTCCCAGGCTAAACTGCAGGGGATCTCGGAGCAGCAGTGGTCCCCAGAGATGCAGTGTTCAGGGCGTCCTGCAAACGGACAGGCCCTGGCACCATCAACCACTGCCCCAGCTTTGGGAAAATAGGCTTCAGAATACCTGTCAGAAAATTCATAACATCACTGTCTGTGTACTTTTGAAAATCATGCCTAAAAATAAAAATCACAACCCATATCTCACATTGTTTCAATCTTTCTTTGTTACAAACTTGCTTAAGAAATAAGAGCTCATTTGACAAACATACAAAATTAGATCACAGATCCGGTTTTCCAACAGCCATGCTCTAAGGGGTTTGGAAAAGGAAGTCAGAACTGAAAGCTCTGTCGCCGAGGGTCCATTTTGTGTTTGTGGGTACTGAGAGGAGCCTGAGGTCTGCAGATCTCAGGTTCCGCTCCGGGGAGTAGTCCTCGAGGAGACCTGACAGGTACTGTGGGGCTAGGGCATGGAGAGCTTTATAGGTGAGGATGAGCAGTTTGTATTTAATGCGGATATTCTTCAGCTTGATATTCCATTTTGACAGAGTGGACATGTTAAGCTTAAAAATATCCTTTTTCAAACACAATAAAACTAAATCAGTGATGACAGGAAATGTTGAACTATATTACAATTCATACTCGGGAAATACCATCTTATTTAACTCAATAGGCTTTTTTTAATGGCATCAGAGCCCACACTAGTAATTGCATGATGAAAAAGATTTTGTCATGGTGTTTCTGGGCTCTGCAACATGGATAAACTTCATCATCTGTTCCAGTGACAGATAAATTCACAAGAACTGAAGCAGAGACGGAGTGTGAACTGGCTCAATGTCTGCTGCCATGTAGTGCTTAAAGGCTGAACTACAACACGTAACAAATGTCCCCAACTTCTACATGCTGCCCACTAACAAAAAACGATATATTGAAGCAAAGGTTACAAAAACCTAAACCAAACGTGCTAACGTGCTCGAGGGTAATTTAATAAGTGGGCTGTTGGTGAATGACATAAGCGATCATCTACCAATTTTTGTGCTCTATGACCAGACCTATGAGGGGAAAGAGATGCAGAATACAACTATTAACACAAGAATTAAATCAGAGGTATATATAAACAGATTCAAAAGTTCTCTACAAGAAGAAAAATGGGAAGAAGTCCTCAAGGCTACAGATGTGAACAGTGCTTACAGCAGCTTTTTACAGACATTTACAAAGCTGTTTGATAAACATTGCCCCATGAGAGTGTTGAAGCTTAAAAAACAAAGCAGAGAGAATAGACCTTGGATGACAAAAACACTGATAAATGCATGCAGAAAGAAAAACACACTCTACAGGCAGTTTCTCAAAAACAGGACTCCAGACTCTGAAAATAAATATAAACTTTACAAGAATAAACTAACTTCCATCTTAAGAGAGAAAAAGAAAGAATATTACGGGGAACAAATACAAAATAATGTGAATCACACCAAGGAACTGTGGAATATAATAAACGGTGTAATCAAAAACAAAAAACCTGTTAAAAGCTATCCACTTAACCTTACAGACAATGCAGATAACATAGTGAATAAGTTCAACGAATTCTTTGCAGAGGTGGGGCCAAATCTTGCCAAGCAGATCCCACAGAATGACCTTAGCTGGAACCACTTTGATAGGGAGGGGAAATGTAACCAAAACACTATGTTTTTGACTCCAGCAGACGACAGAGAAATAAAACAACTGATTAATAACTGCACAGGAAAAACGTCAAAAGACGTCCATGACATTGACATGAAACTAGTCAAAATGGTACAAGAAGAGATTGCATCACCTTTGACACATATATGTAATCTATCGTTTCAGACAGGAAAATTCCCAGATGAGATGAAAGTCGCAAAAATAATTCCTTTGCATAAACAAGGTAACAAGGAGGAATTCAATAACTATAGGCCAATAGCAATACTACCACAATTCTCCAAAATACTAGAAAAGCTGTTCAGCAGCAGACTAGATAAATTCATTGAGAAACATAATTTGCTATATGATAGTCAATATGGGTTCAGAAAAAATCATTCCACAGCATTAGCGATAATGGAAGCTGTAGAAATAATCACTGACACGATCGAACAAAAAAAAATTAGTATTGGAATATTGATCTAAAGAAAGCATTCGATACAATTGATCACAATATACTTTGTTATAAACTAGAAAAGCTGGGCGTAAGGGGTATAGCGCTGAACTGGCTCAGGAGCTACCTCAATGGCAGATACCAATACGTCCAAGTAGCAGGGAGAAAATCAAGGTGCCTCAACACTATTTGCGGGGTCCCACAGGGGTCCGTATTGGGTCCGAAGTTATTTACTCTTTATATGAATGATATATGTAAGGTATCCGAAAATGTTAAATTCATACTATTTGCAGATGATACGAGTCTTTTCTGCTCGGGAGACAACCTGAAGGAGCTGATCACTATGACAAACGAAGAGCTAAACAAGCTACAAATATGGTTCAATATAAACAGATTATCTCTGAACCTAGACAAGACAAAATTTATGTTATTCGGCAACAAAGACAGTGACTGTGATGCTAATGTAGATATAAACGGCACCAAGATACAAAGGGTTAATGAATTCAAATTTCTGGGAGTAATCATTGATGATAAGCTAAACTGGAAACCTCACATATCTTATATACAAAAAAAAAAATAGCCAGGAGTGTATCAATACTGTGGAAAGCACAAAAACTGCTGAATCAGAAATCACTTCTCACAGTTTACTGGGCTCTGGTGGCACCGCACATACAATACTGCAGTGAGATATGGGGAAATACTTACAAAACGAATACCAAAAGTATATTAACACTGCAGAAAAAAGCAGTAAGAATTATTCACCACGCAAGCTATGGAGCACACACAAATCAGCTGTTTATTACAGCAAAGATCCTAAAACTATATGACCTAATAAAATACAGGACCGTGCAGGTATTGTACAAGGCGGCACACGGTCAGCTACCGAGGAACCTACAAACAAGGTTCATAAAAAGACAGACCAAACATAACTTAAGAGGTGAAATGATTTTCAAAAAGAAAAAAGTAAGAACCACATTGAAAGCCATGACTATCACAGTTAATGGAGTCAATCAATGGAACAGCTTACAAGGAGAAACCAGGTGCAGCGGTACCATGAAAGTATTTAAGAAAAAAATGGTCAAAATGACCTTTGACGGATATGAATATGATAATATGATTAAATGATATATGACAATACTTAAGGGTGTATAATCTAAAAGATATAAAGACCTGAAGGATGGTGAAACAAAACATGTGGGTTGTTTGGTCTGTAAGACAGCAGGAAAGACGAAATGTACCTAAACAATGATAGTGAATGAAGTGATGGTGTAAGTCAAGGTAGCAGTATATATCCAACTAACTGCAGAGGGACAGACAGTCTGAAAATGGATCCACTAAGTTGGGCTCTCAACGCAATCGATAAGGTTTTCTCAACCCGTCAAGCTGGCCCGGGAGAACCAAAATGCCCTGATGGAACATTACGTGGAACAAAGGATTGGACTCTGCCTTACGTGGAACAAAGGATTGGTCATAAAAGGTCAAATACGGACAATAAAGGACAGTCAAGAATTATGTCACACTTCTGTAAATGGAATAAAAATGTATAATAATCTGATGATATATGGAAAAGAGGAGACTAAATATTGAGAAAATGGGGACAGGACTAGATAAGCTCTGCTTCTCCCGTCTTCCCTTTCGGACATGTACAATGTGATCAACTATTGACAATGTGTGATGTCGTATAAGTGTGCTGACGTGACCGAAATAAATAAATGAATTCAATTCAATTCAATTCAAAATGCATTTTAAAAGACTTTTTAATAATAAAATGATAGCCGCTTAGTATAACTCAAAAATAAGACAAACCATAGTTTGATCAAAGTGCATTTTCTTTTTTTTCAAAGACTGCTCATTCTTTCACTAATTTAAGATAGAAAAACAAAAAGAAATTTGAGACGTAATCTTTAAAAATTATTCCCCAGCAAAAAGTTACCAGAATTCTATTTTAAATTTAAGATTTAGAAATGGAAAGGCATCAGCCTAAGATTAGATTAGATTTCGTAGAACTTTATTAAGCCCTTTGGAAAACTCCCTCTGGGAAATTAGGATCAGTAACAGTTCAGTATAACAGATAAACAAAAGTTCACAAAAGAGATCAAGATAAACCAGACTATAAATAATATAAATAAAATATGGCTACAAGCTGGCTAATTCTCCTTCCCGTCCTCTGTCTTCCCGTCCACAGTCTTGGGCTTATTTTTTTTTATTCTACATTATGGATGCATAATTTGACTCATAATTTGCTTTAGAATAAATCATCCAATGTGGAAATTTTTTTTCTATTTACGTTGGACACTATGTAGCACAATCAAAGTGAAAACAATGACTAATTTAATCAATTTCTTCATATTCTTTAAATAAACAATATACAAATATTTTTAGGATGCAGTGTAAACACTTTAGATGTGTTATGGACAAAACATCTTTGACTGTCAATAATATAGAGATGGCACAATGATGATGAGTAACAGGTTTTATTTCCTTTGTTTTCCTAATGAATATATTTTTGTAATGGAGCAGAAATGATGATTTTTTAAAGTCTTTCTGAGGTGTTGAAATAGGTTTGGAAATTGTGATCCATGAATTATACAAACATGTTTGCAGTTGTTTTTGAGAAAGATGCAAAACATAGTGAAGAAACTGCTAAGTCAAACTAATGTGAACAAAATAAACACTTTCTATACAGACTTTTATGCAATGTGACTGTAGAGTGGCGCTTTTGATACGTGATGACGTAAAAAAAAACAACGTTAGACAGTGAGTGACGTCAGGGTTCGGTCGCCATAACAACATCATATCGTTTGAAAAATATTAAAGCCCAAACCTTCACAAAGTGAGTCCGCACTAGGATTGGGCATCGAGCATCGAGTATCGATTGGAGTATCTTTCCGATTCTCCCGGAATCGTCCAAATATTTTAATTTCGATTCCTAGTTTCAATTCCTAGTCCGCCGACCGGAAGGAGAAACCGCCGAACACCAACGAAGAAGAATCTGCCAGAAGTATTTAGGTTAGCGCAACCATGGACAATATACCCATCATGAGTTTTTCAAAAATAAAGCTCTCTTGTGAAAAGTGAACTCCTGTGAAAAGAAAATTATAATATTTTTTTTTTCAGTTCAGATATGTACAGTTGTGCCCAAAAGTTTACACCCCCCAGCAGAATTTCTGATTTTTTGGCCTTTTCTCAGAAAATATGAATGATAACACAAAAACCTTTCTGTCACTCATGGTTAGTGGTTGGGTGAAGACATTTATTGAAAAAAAGATAAGTTTACTCTTTTTAAATCAGAATGACAACATAAACTTCAATATTGACCCTGTTCAAAAGTTTACACCCCCCAGTTTTTAATACAGTGTATTTCCCCCTTTAACATCAATAACAGCTTGAAGTCTTTTGTGGTTGTTGTGGATGAGGGTCTTTATTTTCTCAGATGGTAAAACTGCCCATTCCTCTTCTCAAAAAGCCTCCAGCTCCTGTAAATTCTTGGGCTGGCTTGCATGAACTGCACGTTTGAGATCTCCCAAGAGTGGCTGAATGATATTGAGGTCAGGAGACTGAGATGGCCACTTTAAAACCTTCACTTTATTCTGCTGTAGCCAATGGCAGGTTGATTTGGCCTTGTGTTTTGGATCATTGTCATGTTTGAACATCCAAGAACGTCCCATGCGCAGCTTCTGGGCAGATGAGTGTAAATTTTCAACCAGTATTTTCTGATAACATGCTGCATTCATCCTTCCATTAATTTTGACCAATTTTCCTGTGCCTTTGTAGCTCACGCATCCTTAAAACATCAGTGATCCACCTCCGTGTTACACAGTAGGAATGGTGTACCTTTCATCATGGGCCTTGTTGACTCCTCTCCAAATGTAACGTTTATGGTTGTGGCCAAAAACTTCAATTTTGGTCTCATCACTCCAAATGACTTTGTTCCAGAAGTTTTGAGGCTTGACTGTGCTCTTTGGGGTATTGTAAACGGGATATTTTGTGGCATTTGCGTAGAAATGGCTTTCTTCTGGCGACCCGACCACGCAGCCCATGTTTCTTCAAGTGTCTCCTTATTGTGGATCTTGAAACATCCACCCCAATTTTTTTCAGAGAGTCCTGTATTTCAGCAGAAGTTATTTGAGGGCCTTTCTTTGCATCTTGAACAATTTTCCTTGCAGTTGGAGCTGAAATTTTTGTTGGTCTGCCTGACCGTGGTTTGGTTTCAACAGAATCCCTCTCTCTCCCCTTCTTCATTAGAGTTTTAACAGTGCTTCTTGGCATCCTCAATTCCTTGGATATCTTTTTAAATCCTTTTCCTGTTTTATACAGTTGAAATACCTTTTCTCGCAGATCCTTTGACAATTCTTTTGCTTTACCTATGATGCAGAAACCTGAAATTTCATCGCAGTGAAAGATGCACGTGTCTGTCAGGAGCTCAGAAACTCACTGAGCTTTTATACACACAAAATGATTACAAGCTAATAGATCACAGAGAGGATGGTTACCTTTACTCCAACTCTTTTTTTATTGAATTTTTCATGTACAAATCATGTATAGTTCACATTGTATATATCACAAAGGATATAAAGCTAGAGAAAAATTAGGGTTTGTACATTAACCCCACCCTCCCACAAGAACTCACCCAGGTCCGAGTTGGGGGTGCATATAGTTCGTACAAGTCCATTGATACAAAGATATTAAGACACAATAGAATGTAACCATAAATGATAGTAGGTAAAATGTAAATAGTATAAATGTAAGAAAACCAACATACAATAAACACATAAAGTGAGACAAAACAAACCAATAATAATAATAATAATAATAATAATAATAATAATAATAATAATAATAATAATAATAATAATAATTAAATTTAAAAAAAAAAAAAAAAACTGTACCTGAGACAGCTATTTTCCTAGCACTAAATCATTCTTCTTCAGAGTCTGGAGAAAGGTTCAAAGTGCTCACAAAAGTTAGAAGAGGGTTCCACACACTAGTAAATCTTTTAAGAGAGCCGGCTAAGGAGAATCTGAGCTTTTCAAGTTTCAGATTAAGTAAGACTTCTCTGATCCATTGGACATGTGAAGGGGCTCGGGTAGTCTTCCAGTTAAACAAGATAAGACGTCGGCCCAGCAGGGTCATGAAGCTAAGTACACGTTTAATCGAAGTAGGGGAATCATCATCCGGGTGAATGCCGAAAATAGCTGACAAGGGGTTTGCAGGGATAGTCAAGGCATAGGCTTTATTTATTGTATCAAAAATATTGTCCCAGAATATTTTCAATTTGGGGCAAGACCAAAACATATGAACATGATTTGCCGGCGCAAGGTTGCATTTGTTACAAGTATTATTAATATTCTGAAATATCCAAGCAAGCTTTGCATTTGTGTAATGAATTTTATGGACAATCTTGCATTGAATTAGGTTATGACGGGCACATATGGAAGAGAGATGAACTAATCTCAGAGCAGAGACCCACTGTGAGTCAGTCAATACAAAATTTAGTTCATTCTCCCAAGAAGTTTTTAGTGTGGTCAGCATGTCTGAGGATGTGGAGTTAAGCAAGTTGTATAATATAGAAATGCATTTCTTTTGTAGAGGATCTAAAGTCAGTAGGTTGTCTAGTAAGGTTTCAGGGGGCCGATTTGGGAAATGTGGGAATAATTTTTTAACAAAATCCCTTGCTTGAAAAAAACGGAAAAGATGAGAATTCGGTAGATTAAATGTTGTGGATAGTTGTGCAAAGGACATAAAGCTTCCTTCTTTATAAAGATCCATAATACTAGTGATGCCTTTGTTATGCCAGATTTTAAATGTGGGATCTGTGTTAGAGGGTCCAAAAGAATGGTTTTTAACTAGGGGGGTCAGGACAGAGGGGCTGTGTAAACCAAGGTTTTTCCTTATTTGGGCCCAAATTTTCATTGTTGCCCTAGCAATTGGATTAAGTCCAGCGGGTATTGCTGGGAGAGGTAACTGGGAGCATAAGGCAGACCGCAAAGAAAAAGGTGAAGCTGCACTTTCTAGAGTTATCCAGATGGGCGATGAGTCAGTAATGTCTCCCATCCAATAAAGAAGTTTCTGTACGTTGGCAGCCCAGTAGTATCTTCTGAAATTTGGGAGAGCCAAACCTGCTTTATCTTTAGGGGATTGTAGTGTTGCTTTACGGATTCGGGCTATATTTTTCCCCCATAGAAATCTAGATATAGTGACGTCTAATTTATCAAAAAAAAGACTTATTTAGCAGTAAGGGAATATGCTGAAAGCAGTAAAGAAATTTAGGAAGGGTGACCATTTTGACAAGATTTATTCGGGCCACATGAGACAATGGTAAAACAGACCAGCGATCAAAATCTTTCCCAGTTTTTTCCATTAAAGGTTGAAAGTTTGCACTGAACATGGTGGACATAGATGTCGTTATGGAAATACCCAGATAACGGAGTGTATGGTCAGCCCATTTAAAAGGTGCAAGATTATGTGGTAGCTGTTTCGCCAGTGGATTAATTGATAGCAGTTTGCTTTTTTGCAAATTAAGTTTATACCCCGAATAGGTGCCAAACTGTTCAAGGATCTCCAGAATTTTGGGAATGGACTTAGCTGGGTCTGAAATATATAAAAGCAGATCATCTGCATATAGGGAAACCTTATGTAATGTGGACTGTCGAGTGATACCAACAAAATTTTGTTCAGAGCGTAACCAGATAGCCAGGGGCTCGATTGCTATGGCAAACAAAAGTGGCGATAAAGGGCAACCTTGCCTCGTACCTCTTTTAAGGGGAAGTGAAGGGGACAAAATGTGATTAGTTAGCACCGAAGCTGTAGGGGAAGAATACAACAGTCTGACCCAAGAAATAAAATTTCTACTGAAACCAAATTTGCCCATTATATCATACAAATACTCCCACTCAACCCTATCGAAAGCCTTCTCGGCGTCTAAAGCAACCACTATTTCAGGTGTTGCTGAGCTGGCTGAATATATAATATTAAGGAGACGTCTAGTATTATGATAAGAATGTCGACCAAGCATGAATCCGGTTTGATCTTGTGAAATAATATTGGGTAGTACTTGTTGCAGACGAAGAGCCAAAACCTTAGAAAGAATTTTAAAATCAACGTTCAAAAGTGATATAGGTCTATAGCTGTTACACAGCAGCGGGTCTTTTTCCTTTTTTAGTATCAAAGATATCGTAGCTTTAGAAAGTGTCTCAGGGAGACGGGACTTTAGAAAGGCCTCATTATAAACATCTCTGAGAACAGGGGCTAGAAGATCAACAAAGGTTTTATAGTATTCCGCGGTATAGCCGTCAGGGCCAGGCGACTTATTACACTGTAAGGACTTAATGGCTTCTCTAATTTCAGCGGTTGTTACAGGGTTTCCTAGTTTCCTTGCAGCCTCAGGGTCGACCTGGGGAAATATAATATGGCTCAAAATATCACTCATTGGAGGGGGGCAATCTGAAGCGTAAAGATTGGCATAAAATTCAGAAAAAATTGTGTTAATCTCCGTTGCATCGGTACACAAATCTCCCATGTCTGATTTAATAGCTGGTATTAGTCGGGAGGTTGCTTCTGACCTAGTTTGTTGAGCCAGTAGCCTCCCAGCTTTATCACCAGATTCAAAAAATCGTTGTTTAGATTTAAGCAGTTGTATTTTTGAAGCCTTGGTTGATAAAAGATCGAATTCTGTCTGGAGTTTAAGACGTTCACTGTATTTGCTAGGCTGTGGGTTAGAAGCATAACTTTCATCAATTTCTTTAATTTTCTGTAACAAATCAGTAATATGTGCCCTTTCTTCTTTTTTACGGTTTGAACTAAAAGAGATAACCTGACCTCTGATGTAAGCCTTAGAGGCTTCCCAAAGTACTTCTTTGCTCGTACACGGTAGGTCATTTAGTTCAAAATATAACTTAATTTGAGATTGTAAAAATTGTTTATAATGATCGTCAGAAAGTAGTGCAGAGGTAAAACGCCACCGTTTAGAGGGCTCAAGTTGATTATTTAAATTGAGATCAACAGTTATTGGGGCATGATCGGATATTACAATACTGTGATAGCCAGTCGAGTTAATTTTAGAAAGGAGCCTACTGTCATTAAAAAAAAACCTATTCTGATGTAGGTGTGATGTACATTTGAAAAGAATGAGAATGATTTAGTGGTTGGGAAGCTATGTCTCCACGGATCTATGAGTCCCAATTGTTTAGGAAAGGTGTTCAGTGTTTTAGCTGATTTAGACAGTGGGATTGCGTTTGGCGATGACCTGTCAAGAACAGGATCCTGAACCAGGTTAAAGTCTCCTCCCATAATGATATAGTGATTTTCCACATCAGGGAAAGAGGTAAAAAGTTTAGTAATAAATGCACTGTCATCCCAGTTGGGGCCATAAACGCTGATTAATATAACAGGAATCCCTTGTAGATTTCCAGAGATTATGACGAAACGACCCTGAGGATCCAGTATGGATTTATGGTGCTCAAACAACACATTTTTACTTATCAAAATAGCAGTACCCCTAGCCTTTTGGTTAAATTTGGAATGGAATACCCGTTCGATATTACCCCTTTTAAGACGTGCTATTTCTTTATTACACGAGTGTGTTTCTTGTATGAAAAAGATATGACCTTTAAATTGATGCAAATGAGCCATGACCCTGCTAAGCTTGATAGAGCCTCCCAAGCCCCTCACGTTCCAGGAAACAATTCTAAGAGTGTTATTGATATTAGCCATACCTCAAAGTGTGTTACAGTGAAAGAGGTACGTGGGAACCATGTATATAAGAAAACGCATAGCTGTAGAAAAAGGGAAAGACATATCTGACATACAGGCACATATGGGGAGAAGTAAAAAAAGAAAAAAAAAAAAAAAAACACGAGGAGACATACAAACCACACACGCCCCAAGACCTAAAAACCCCAATGTCCAAACTACGTTTCAAGGGTCCATTGCCCCACAGAGTACTGTTCTTGCCTCTGCTGAGGAACATCCGGTCGTGACCACCAATATTTCCATATCCCGAAGAAAGTCTTTAGTTCCAAACAGAAGGAGAAAAAAAAAGAAAAAAAAATCAGGAATGAGAAAGTCCAAAAAATATGGCAGTGTTTTCGAAGTGACAAACACTCTCAGACTGCATACTCCATGTTTTACATATAAGGTGAAGAGAAAAAAAACTTTGTATACATACATGTATAATAGTAATTTTAAAAAGTAGATTAAAAAAATATATGTATATATACATAAACGGCTGTATATGAAAATATATGTATATATGTGCACATATATTTATGTATATATGTTAAAAAATAGATAAACAATTAAAAATAATAATAATAATAATAATAACATAAAATAAAATACATATAATAATAATAATAATAATAATAATAATAATAATAATAATAATAATAATAATAATAAATAAATAAAAATAAATAAAATAAAGTAAAATAACAACTCTCATTCTTACGTATAAACAATAAAGGAACAGTAGAAATTAAAAAGAAAATGTAAATATTTAAAACATAAGAAAGGGGAAAAGATATGCTTGTGACGTTTGCAATCCCTCAAAAGTGTTGAAAACTCAGGCATGTAGGTCAACCGAGCTGGTCCACTCAGTAATCATATCAGTAACAGTAGTAATAAAAAACGCATCATGTTTAAACCGCGATTGGGCAAATAACAATGATAAACACAGAACACCCCACATTCTTATATAAGGAACATTTGACAAGTTAACACTGAATAAGATGAAACTATCAATCAAGAGCATCCTTAATCTCATTCAATAAGATCAATTTGCTCAGCTTAGCAGAGGGCTAGCCATGCTAGCGGTTGATAGCTGCGAGCTACAAATAACATACCGATCCCTCCGGCCAAGCCCTTCTCCCGACAAGAAACCAGTCCCAGAACAGGCACAGCAAGCAGTCAGTCTCCTGTACTAGTGGAGCCATTCCTTGAGTAGGATTTGACGAAGTCCTGGGCCTCTTTGGGTGATGTTAGGCGGCGTCTTTTCCCGTCTTGGGTCATGATGAAGAGCTTAGCCGGATAGTGGAGAGCAGGCTTGAGGCCTAAGTCGTACAGCACCTTCATAACATCGCGGTAGATAGCCCGCTGTTCCATTATCTCGGGGCAGTAGTCTTCAAAGATGTGGATAAGAGAGTCTTTATATTTCAGCTTACCTCTCTGCCTCCGAGCCTCTTTTACGACTTGCTCTTTTATTTGAAACTTATGGAAGCATATCACGACGGGCCTTGGTCTCTGGCCGGGAGCCGGTTTAGCCACTAGCGATCGATGGGCTCTGTCCAGTTCTGGCGGAGAAGATAACATGTGTTCCCCGAGGATATCCATCAGTAGGTTAGAGAAAAACGTAGTTGGGTGAGGACCTTCAATGCTCTCTGGCAGGCCAATAATCCTTATGTTGTTCCGGCGGGATCTACTTTCCAAGTCGACTAGCTTAGCCTTTAGCCTAGCATTCTCAGCAGCAGTGGCCGCGAGCTTTGTGTCCACGGCTCGCAGATCCTCATCCGTTGCGCCGAGCGCCGTTTCTATTGAGGTGATGCGCTGCTGGTGATCCACAAGTTTGGATTGAATGTCATCCAGTCTCTTCTCCAATTTGGAGAATGCTGCATTAAACTCTGCCGAGCGAGGCCTTGTGTTCAGTTAGCGTTGACGTAAGCATAGCCATGATTGAGCTAGTCGACATATCATCTTTCTTCTGTTCATCTCTCTTTTGTTCCTCTTTTTTTGACCTGCTGGACATATTTCCAGTATAAGGGGTGTCTGCTGTAGTCCAAAGTTGGTGGCGGTATTTATATGGAACAATTTGAAAAGTTGGTTAAGAAAAAGTCGGAAGCGTGGAAAACTGCGACTACTCCATCTTGCCGTCCGCCGGAAGTTCCAGGATGGTTACCTTTAGTAGACATTCAAACCCATTTGTGTCAAATTTTGTGCATGTTATCAGGCCAAAACTGCCAGGGGGTGTAAACTTTAGTACAGGGTCATTTTTGAAGTTTCTGTTGTCATTCTGATTTAAAAAGAGTAAACTTATCCTTTTTTCAATAAATGTCTTCACCCAACCACTAACCATGAGTGACAGAAAGGTTTTTGTTTTATTGTTGGAAGTCCATGTTCAGTTTGGAAGAAGGCACAAGTCCAGATTAGATCGGTTAGCCAACCATTTATTGACAATATGTGAAATAATAAAAATACTCAGCTGCTGAGGGCTCAGTGCTGCACCTCACCAGGGATGTACAGAAAAGAGCCTTGAACAAAAGCATACACAAGATCTTATACACATCAGAATTAGGGAAGTACCAAGTTGTCACGTGTTAAGATCATGTCTGGTTTTATAAGCTACGTATGTATGTCAAGAAGATAAACATAATGTCTGGATAAAGGTCAGATTTGAGGCAGAAGTTCAACCAAGAGTTCAACGAAAGTTCTTGCAGTTTCGCAAAACCACAGGACCAACTACAGGATGTGAAATATGTGAGATATGTGCCCTAACATATGTTTGAATAATTGTTAGCATAAAATGACATCTTTGGACAAATGTTAGCATTAGCTTGTATATAATTCTAACATTATCATTCATATTTTCTGAGAAAAGGCTAAAAAATCAGAAATTCTGCTGGGGGGTGTAAACTTTTGGGCACAACTGTATATAAAAACAGCCCTATGAGACATTCATAGTATAGTTCATAGAAAGTGGTAAGTTCATAGCATTAAAATTCATGGAGAAGTACAGACTATTTTATCCAGAAAGACCCTTGGTTAGCTAGCTCATTTTAAACATCAAAACTTTTTCGGCCCTGCCTCTTCAAAGAATCGGAATCGAGCATCGTTAGTAACCGGAATCGAAACTCGGAATCAAAACTCGGAAACGGAATCGTTCAAATTCAAACGATGCCCAACCCTAGTCCGCACTCTGCAGAGATTGACGACGACTGTGAACATCTTCAGAGAGATTTCCGTGACAAAGTTTCTTTCAGCGAGGATTTATCGACCGAACAGCAGCCGAAAAAGGACAAACTTGATCTTTACTCGAGAAATGTAAGAGTTTAGACTTCATTAAACATCACGAGTTTCATCAGGTCAGAAACACCGTTTGGTGAAAACAGCCGAACTCAGCTAAACGTCCTGAAATGAGTCTATAGAGTTTATTCGTTACATTTAGCAGAATATTGAGGGAGTATTTACAGTTAAAGAGGAATAACATCGAAATGTTGGAATAACAAACATATTTGAGACACAAGACAAAAACTAGCTAAGCTGTTTTAAGCAAAGATATATGGGGATGTTTTAGGCTCTTTTCTTCAAGATTGTTTTTAAACTTTCTTAATTTTACACACAGAACTCTGAAAGGCAAAACATGTGTATTTATTGAGCACAACTCGTACACCAGGTTATTCAAAGTGCTTTACAGATCAAGAAAAATGCATTAAAATCACAATGCAGAATTAAAACACATTATAAATGAAAATATCTATATGACGTTGAATTTAGTGTCCAAAACATGAAGTGAAGGAGGTCAATCCGAGTTACAATTAAACTTCCAAAATAGGACAGAAAAACACGTCTATTTGACATTACAATTGGGCGTCCAAATAAGATGTCAATCTGAAGTTACAATTAAATGTACAAAATTTGACAGATTAAACATTTATTGACATTACAATTAAACATCCAAAACATAAAGTCAAAGATGTCAATCCGACGTTACAATTAAAATGTCCAAAATATGACAACATCCAAACAGACTCAATGGTTTGATTCAATGATTTTCATGGCAAAAGGAACAACACAGATATATGCATCAGAAATATTAATGAAGATTAATATTCTTTGGCCTTTTGCAGATTTTAAGTGTTTCTCTGTCTCAGCCTTCTTAAAGGTGCAGATGTTAGCAAGGCTACAGCCCTTACATTTGACTCCATTTAACCACTATTAAAGATAATTACTGTCATTGAAATATGTTTGGATGGTGTAATTCAGCGTAAAAGGTGTCAACTTTCACATTTGTCTGACTGTGTTGAAACTTTTTGTTGTATTATTTTCTGAATGCATTGCAAACCACCTTAACACGGACTTCTAACTCAGAAAAGGGCTTTTTTATTTAGTGCTGGCCTGGACAACACATTGTTTAGGATTTTTAGATATTTTTTCAATCAGACTGCAGTATAATGAAATGTTGTTATCAACATAGAGGGAATTAAAGTTGTTTGAAAAACATGTGACAGACTTTGTGCTCACATCCAAGTTTATCTACTGTTATATCTAATTGCTGTAATATTCTTCTTTACCACACAATAATCTACACCAAACGTTTGTCCAAATAGGAATTTTTCATGACATAATCTTGTTTATTTTAGGTCCAATTCTGTTTATCTTTGTCATAATTTGGATATTGAGTTTTTTGTCATTTTACTTGGTTGTAGTTGCTTCTGTTGAACTCTTGGGTGTATTTTAAATAGAATAAATATTTTTCACGTAGTGGTACATTATGGTCTTGTTAGTGCTTTATCACGAGGAAGAAAACAAATCCTGCCACTAAAACTTCTCTCTGAAGGATTTTATTGAACAACAAGTTCCATCTGGAGGTGCACATCTCCTGCTCAGACAGAAACTTCACTTTGTAGCTCTTGTTAAAGTTCTTCTAAAGGGGCTTTTGGTGAGCAAATGTCTCTCTTCTGCTGTGATTGTGCATTTATGATCTTGCACTCACTGGGTGACGATTTTTGAAGTGATCAGTAAGAAACAAAGCTCTGATTGGCCTTATTCTGTTCATAGCTGCTTTAATCATCAAGTATTAACTGCATTTGGGTCGAATAATGTAGAATTAGCTTTCTGAACTCTTAAAAACTTTATAAATAATGTTTCTTTTTTACACAGTGTCTACTTAATAATGTGCAGTTACAGTAAAATGAATGAGGTCCTCTTGGTGAGCAGAGTTTCTTCCCTCCACTGTAAATAATGACAGATGTGTGTTTGTGTCTCTTTGTTGAAACTGTGCGTCAGGGTTGTGAGGACTTGATGAAAATCTGGCTGATAAATGTGCTGATGTTGTGTTAAGTTGTTGAGCCCTACATCCTGACACATTTGTTTTGTTTGTGTCTGTAGATCCCAGATCCAGCTCTCCAGCTCTAGAGGACAAAGACCTCCGCACTTACGCAGCTGTCCAGGTGACCAAACAGCCGTCCTTGTGGCCGCCCAGGTAAGTGTCCTTCATTGGTAAAGATGGAGGACTTTTCTCATTTATTGTACTCTTTTCTCCCTTATCCCACTCCCCCACTTCATCCTTACTCCTCTGAGAATGCTCCCAACCAAGACTCCCTCTTTGACGTCTTTGGTTACGACTCCGACTGTGACTATCCTCCCCCTTCTCCAACTTTTCCATCCTATGATTTCAGCCAGTCCTCCCCCCCTCAATCTCCTCAGACTCCTCCACCCTATTTCAGCCAGTCCTTCAATCTCCTCAGACTCCTCCACCCTATTTCAGCCAGTCCTCCCCCTCAATCTCCTCAGACTCCTCCACCCTATTTCAGCCAGTTCTCCCCCGCTCAATCTCATTTAGTGGACCCTTTTCTCGCATATCCCACTTCCCCACTTCCTTTCTCCTCTGAGACTGCTCTCAACCAAGACTCCCTCTTTGACGTCCTTGGTTACGACTCCGACTGTGACTATCCCCCCCCTTCTCCAACTTTTCCATCCTATGATTTAAGCCAGTCCTCCCCCCCTCAATCTCCTCAGACTCCTCCACCCTTTGACTTCGGCCAGTCCTCCCCCCCTCATTCTCCTCAGACTCCCCCCCACACCTCTGAGTCTCACTTTGACTCCTCTGCTGTCTTCTCTGGCTCTAACTTGGGCCGGGGACAATGGGAATCCTTCTTGGACTCCCTGTGATCTTGTTGGGTTGTGCCCACCACAGTCTCCTTGTGGTCTCCAGGGTTCTCCCTTCATATCAGAGTCTTCCTGCTCCTCTATCTCCTCTTTAGACTCTTTCACTGACTCGGACTCTTCCTCCTCTCTGATGACTCTTCCAGCCTTTTCTCTCATCCAGTCCTCTCCTCCTCGATCCCCCCAGGCTCCTCCCAGCACCTCCGAGTCTTTTCTCCCTCCTACACCTCCCCTTTGACTCTGACACCTCATTCCCTGCTTTGACTCCTCCAGCCCATCATCTGAGCCAGTTCTGTCCCTCCTATTCTCCCCAGACTGCCCCCCACTTTTCTGTGTCTGTCCTTGTCTCCTTTATCTCCTCTTCAGACTTTGACTTTGGCGCTGTCCCTCATACCTCTGACTTTCCTCTTTGCCCTTCCCTTTATATCCCAGACTCCTTCTCTGACACCTCCTCCCCTCCTCTGACTCCCTCACCCCCTCTTCTAAAGCAGCCATCCCCTCCTGGATCTCCTCACCCTCCTCCCTTTACCTCTGATTCGCCTTCCTCTTCCTTTTTCTCCATCCGCTCCTCCTCCTCTCCTCCTCCTCCTAACCCTCTTCCTTCTGTTTTGCTGCCTGGGGCTTCAAATCCTGAGCCATTAAACACTACAGTTGCTCATGTCCAGACTTCACAGGTTTTGGTCCTGGAGAGGAACCGGCAGCGTTCTAGGTCTCAGAAGAGACGTGCTGAAGAGCCTGATGGTGCCCCTCCGAGGAAGCGCCCCGCAAACTTTTAACCCCTGTAATCTGTAAATGAGCGTAGAATGGACAACGCACAACTAACATCAGTCTGAAAAGAGACTTCTGTGCAAAGATCCATTGGTTTAATGTTCAGCCGTCATCTTTGAGCTCTTGATGCATTTCATGTTGATGATTTTAAATTTTCTCAAGATGGCCGCTTGTACAGATGCAGTGGCTCGAGGCTCACTATTAGCGCTTTCACACTTAGCAGGTCAACGCAAGTTTTTTCAATGCTGGTTAACCTGCTAACAATTGGCAAGTGACTCATTCCCCTCTGCCAATAGACCTGGGTCTAATCGGCACAAACAGTTGAGCGCTGAACGGCAGAATACAAAGGCGGATGGAGTTTGTTGCTGAGAGCCAAAAGTCCCGTAAGTACAGACGGAGGGAAAGGGCGCCATGTTATGCCGTCAGCACTTCACGTCGAAGTCATGACGTAAATTAGCAGGTTGACTCGGATGTGATGTTCCCACTGAAGCGGATCAGAGGCAATAAAAACCCTTGTCCCCTGCAGGCTTAGTCGACCTGGACTGAAATGCTGATTAGACTCTTTCAAACCGCTGACAGGAGCTGATTGTTACCGGGCTTAAACAGATTTTTTTGCTAGTCTGAAAGGGGTAAATGACTGCTTTCTCTTCTATTCTAATTGATGTTTCAGTTTATTAGATATTGTCTTTGGTTTGTGAAGTCTTCTGATGTGTGTTTGTCTTTATGTACAAAAAAAACAAAAAAACACCAAAAAAATACGTTATATGTTGTTTTGTGTCGTGATGTGCTGTGTCTTTATGTTAAAAAATAGAAAAAACACCAAAAAAAATATACATGTTATATGTTGTTTTGTGTCGTGATTTGCTGTGTCTTTATGTTAAGAAATAGAAAAAACACCAAAAATACATGTTGTTTTGTGTAGTGTTAAAAAAAATGTCATATACCGCTCTGTCACGTTTTTTGTCCAACTGTGTCATGTTTTGTTGTGCCATGATTTATGGTAATGTGTTGTTTTGTCTTGTGTTTTGTCCCCATCTTAAAAAAAAGAAACTTACAAAAAGATGATGAGTGATTTGTTTGGTTGTGCTGCAATGTGTTGTCTTGATGAGGACATGATCCGTCCTGCGTATTTATGTGCAACAAAACAAACCATACACACACATATATACTGTGTTAGTACATGAATGTGTGTGTATTTAGTGTAAATGATTGGGTGAATGTGTGTGAATGCGTGTATGAAATTGTTTAAGTGCTGATTAAATGTTTGAGTGAACAGAATGGTGCAGGATTGAGTGCAAAAACGTGGACATGAGTCAGCATTTAGCACTTCCTGGTTCCTTGATCTAAAAATCTACAGGATTTTAGATTAGTTTAATAGATGAATACCTCAATTAAGGGTCACGATGGACACATGCTAACTCCAGTTAAAATTCAGTCTGAAATAGTGAACTAAATCTGATAGTTTCTGCTTTTGATTTTTTTAAGCATTGTTTGTGTTAAAAGGGCACTTGCTAACAGACTGAGAGCATTTCTGTTCTTTTTTTAATAATGATTTATTCATATGCGATTGCCACAGCCTTTAAGAATATTCTGATCACGCCATTTGATGAAGAGGTCACAACAAGACATTATACACTAGAAATACTGTAACTGCTTCTCAGTCGAACTGCCATAAGTCCATAGTAACTATTAATGGCTTTTTGCTCACTGATTAAAAAACTAAGTTTGTTCATAAAAGATTATCACAAAGAACAGAACTTAGCAGTTTCATTATTCTTGTTTGCTACAGAGCTTATTACCACTAATGATCCAAACACAGTAAATTATGCCATAGACTTTTAGCTAGGAGAACCAGCATTATGCTAACTTCCACATTGGCCTTCAAAACACATCATCCTCGCTCCACTCTGTTGGGACTGATTGAGAGTGGATGTGTGTGAATGTGAGAGTGAACATGTGTGAATGTGAGAGTGAACATGTGTGAATGTGAGAGTGAACATGTGTGAATGTGAGAGTGAACATGTGTGAATGTGAGAGTGAACATGTGTGAATGTGTGTGAATGTGAGAGTGAATGGGGTGTGAATGGGGTGTGTGGGTGTGCATGCACACAGGGTGTGTGGAGAGTCTGGTGCAGCGGTCTGTGCCGTAGTGACCTGGTGGTTTGTGCTGCTGCCTCAGTGTTTTGTTCTTCCTGCTGGTCACTGCGCTCACTGCTGCTGCTCTGTCTTCTGACAGGGTGAACAAAGGAGGAGATGGTTCACATCTTCTCCTTCAGTCCACAGCCTCTCCACCACCAAGACCCCTGCAGTGCCTCCTCGTGGCCACACACGGAAACTGGGTCTGTCACAGTCCCAGGCTAAACTGCAGGGGATCTCGGAGCAGCAGTGGTCCCCAGAGATGCAGTGTTCAGGGCGTCCTGCAAACGGACAGGCCCTGGCACCATCAACCACTGCCCCAGCTATGGGAAAATAGGCTTCAGAATACCTGTCAGAAAATTCATAACATCACTGTCTGTGTACTTTTGATAATCATGCCTAAAAATAAAAATCACAACCCATATCTCACATTGTTTCAATCTTTCTTTGTTTTCTGTACAAACTTGCTTAAGAAATAAGTATGGTGGCCTGGAGGGGCAAAACAAGAGTACAAGATCCAAAACACTTTTACAAAGCTTGAGACAAATTGACATTTTAGAAAACACATTTACAAGACACAAAACAGTTTTACTAATGGTAAAACAAATTTACATTTCAGAAAACAAATTAACAAGACACAAAACACTTTTACAAATATCTAGCAACCAGAAAGGGAATGTACCAACTCTGGCATTGAACCAGAAGTGCTAGCAGAGAGCAGACAATACTAGCAGAGTTGTTAAGTGCATGGTATGAAAGAACAAGAGAAGGAGAAGCTCATGGTAAGCAAAGATGGACCACCACCAAGTGCCGTTTTGCCAGTTTTGTGGAAAACATATGAGCCCCTTACAGTGGTTTTGTATGCCATGTGGTCGGTCTTAAGAGTTTGCTCACCATTAACTTCTTCTTCTCTTGTTCTTTCACAACTTGGCTCAGACATGCTCTCTGTAATCACTTCTGGTTCAATGCCGGAGTTGGTACATTCCTTTTCTGGTTGCTATAAATTTGGAAAAGGGTTTTGTGTCTTGTCAATTTGTTCCTGAAATGTAAATGTGTTTTTCTATTCGTAAAAAAGTGTTCTTTGTCTTGTTAATTTGTTTTCTGAAATGTACATTGTGTTTCCTAAGTGTAAATTTGTCTCAAGCTTTGTAAAAGTGTTTTGGATCTTGTATTCTTGGTTTGCCTCTCCAGGCCACCGTAAATAAGAGCTCATTTGACAACCATACAAAATTAGATCACAGATCCGGTTTTCCAACAGCCATGCTCTAAGGGGTTTGGAAAAGGAATTCAGAACTGAAAGCTCTGTCCCCAAGGGTCCGTTTTGTGTTTATGGTGTTACGTCTCTGCAAGTCACGTCACATGAAGGACAGAGGTCACGGACAGGGAAACTAACAAAAAGAAAAAATCTGCACCTTTTCAAACATAGAAATAAAGCCTCTGGATTCTAAAAGGTGGAGTGGAGGTATGACTCCTCAACGCCACCCACTAATTCTACCAAAAGAGTAGACGAACTAAAAAAAAAAAGGCTTTAAAACAGTAGTGGATTTGTTTGATGGGGGGAAAACACTGAAATAAAACATATCCTAAAAAATTAAATTTCACAACTCTTGGGGTTAAATAACTTTTCTTCAAAGACATGCAATCCCACACCCTCTCACATCACTCATTTCACACAAAAACAAAAGAGCACCAACTGAAGGTGTTGGCTCTCTGGTGTCACACACCAGAATGAGGGAAAGGGCCTCCTTTTATAAGCTACCCAGGCTGATGAGCACCAGCTGGGTGCACTGAGAACAGGTGAGCTGAGTGAGAGGCTCGTTAGGAGTGCTGGAGGTCAGAAACTACCTCTATATGTAACAATGGGTACTGAGAGGAGCCCGAGGTCTGCAGATCTCAGGTTCCGCTCCGGGGAGTAGTCCTCGAGGAGACCTGACAGGTACTGTGGGGCTAGGGCATGGAGAGCTTTATAGGTGAGGATGAGCAGTTTGTATTTAATGCGGATATTCTTCAGCTTGATATTCCATTTTGACAGAGTGGACATGTTAAGCTTAAAAATATCCTTTTTCAAACACAATAAAACTAAATCAGTGAGGACAGGAAATGTTGAACTATATTACAATTCATACTGGGGAAATACCATCTTATTTAACTCAATAGGCTTTTTTTTAATGGCATCAGAGCCCACTCTAGTAATTGCATGATGAAAAAGATTTTGTCATGGTGTTTCTGGGCTCTGCAACATGGATAAACTTCATCATCTGTTCCAGTGACAGATAAATTCACAAGAACTGAAGCAGAGGCAGTGTGAACTGGCTCAATGTCTGCTGCCATGTAGTGCTTAAAGGCTGAACTACAACACGTAACAAATGTCCCCCACTTCTACATGCTGCCCAGTAACAAAAAGACGATATATTGAAGCAAAAGGTTACAATAACCTAAACCAAAGCGTGCTAACGTGCTCGATAAGCATCATCTACCAATTTTGTGGTCTATGACCAGACCTATGAGGGAGAAGAGAAAGAGAATACAACTATTAACACAAGAATTAAATCAGAGGTATATATAAACAGATTCAAAAGTTCTCTACAAGAAGAAAAATGGGAAGAAGTCCTCAAGGCTACAGATGTGAACAGTGCTTACAGCAGCTTTTTACAGACATTTACAAAGCTGTTTGATAAATGTTGTACCCTTGAAAAGGGGAAATAGTATTTGAAGAGAATGAAGGAGACTCGTTCGCTGCTTTCACTCGTCTGTAATGAGTTTGGAATGAAATCACAAACATATACATTTCCTACATATAACCACATACATGAATTCTGCTATAAGTAATTTTGACTGAAATTATGAAACATATACACTTATACTTCAGCATATAAGCACATGCATGAGACCCGGCTAGCTCGTACTACAGCGACCACATGTCACACAGTTGCAGACCGGCTCTGAGGTTTCCTGCATGAAAGCACTACACTTTTATCAAACATTTCCAAGTTAAATCATTTAAGGCAGTTCAAAACATACCAAAAACAACAACATATTGCACAGAATAACATCTCGAACACACATACAAACCTGCAGTACTTTAAACGCAATATTTACCTTGAAAAGGGGAAATAGTATTTGAACAGAATGAAGGAGACTCGTTCGCTGCTTTCACTCGTCTGTAATGAGTGAGAAACGGAGCGCAACATCCCTCCACAGGATCCCCAAGGCAAAACCAACAGATCATCGAGCTAAACTTTGTGAACCCTCAAATTCAAATTCCTTCCTTGTGAACATCTTCCAAATAAACATAAACATGTACATCAAAGCACATAAAGAACACATTATGCATCCATTCAAACAAACAATGCAAAAAAAATACATTAACAGCGCTAAAGGACAACACCTTTCAGCTAGTCTTGTCTGACCCATTTAACCTATCACATAAACACTGCCCCATGAGAGTGTTGAAGCTTAAAAAACAAAGCAGAGAGAATAGACCTTGGATGAAAAAAGCACTGATAAATGCATGCAGAAAGAAAAACACACTCTACAGGCAGTTTCTCAAAAACAGGACTCCAGACTCTGAAAATAAATATAAACTTTACAAGAATAAACTAACTTCCATCTTAAAAGAGAAAAAGAAAGAATATTACGGGGAACAAATACAAAAATAATGTGAATCATACCAAGGAACTGTGGAATATAATAAACGGTGTAATCAAAAACAAAAAACCTGTTAAAAGCTATCCACTTAACCTTACAGACAATGCAGATAACATAGTGAATAAGTTCAACGAATTCTTTGCAGAGGTGGGGCCAAATCTTGCCAAGCAGATCCCACAGAATGACCTTAGCTGGAACCACTTTGATAGGGAGGGGAAATGTAACCAAAACACTATGTTTTTGACTCCAGCAGACGACAGAGAAATAAAACAACTGATTAATAACTGCACAGGAAAAACGTCAAAAGACGTCCATGACATTGACATGAAACTAGTCAAAATGGTACAAGAAGAGATTGCATCACCTTTGACACATATATGTAATCTATCGTTTCAGACAGGAAAATTCCCAGATGAGATGAAAGTCGCAAAAATAATTCCTTTGCATAAACAAGGTAACAAGGAGGAATTCAATAACTATAGGCCAATAGCAATACTACCACAATTCTCCAAAATACTAGAAAAGCTGTTCAGCAGCAGACTAGATAAATTCATTGAGAAACATAATTTGCTATATGATAGTCAATATGGGCTCAGAAAAAATCATTCCACAGCATTAACGATAATGGAAGCTGTAGAAATAATCACTGACACGATCGAACAAAAAAAAATTAGTATTGGAATATTTATTGATCGAAAGAAAGCATTCGATACAATTGATCACAATATACTTTGTTGTAAACTAGAAAAGCTGGGCGTAAGGGGTATAGCGCTGAACTGGCTCAGGAGCTACCTCAATGGCAGATACCAATACGTCCAAGTAGCAGGGAGAAAATCAAGGTGCCTCAACACTATTTGCGGGGTCCCACAGGGGTCCGTATTGGGTCCGAAGTTATTTACTCTTTATATGAATGATATATGTAAGGTATCCGAAAATGTTAAATTCATACTATTTGCAGATGATACGAGTCTTTTCTGCTCGGGAGACAACCTGAAGGAGCTGATCACTATGACAAACGAAGAGCTAAACAAGCTACAAATGTGGTTCAATATAAACAGATTTTCTCTGAACCTAGACAAGACAAAATGTATGTTATTCGACAACAAAGACAGTGACTCTGATGCTAATGTAAATATAAACGGCACCAAGATACAAAGGGTTAATGAATTCAAATTTCTGGGAGTAATCATTGATGATAAGCTAAACTGGAAACCTCACATATCTTATATACAAAAAAAAAAAATAGCCAGGAGTGTATCAATACTGTGGAAAGCACAAAAACTGCTGAATCAGAAATCACTTCTCACAGTTTACTGGGCTCTGGTGGCACCGCACATACAATACTGCAGTGAGATATGGGGAAATACTTACAAAATGAATACCAAAAGTATATTAACACTGCAGAAAAAAGCAGTAAGAATTATTCACCACGCAAGCTATGGAGCACTCACAAATCAGCTGTTAATTACAGCAAAGATCCTAAAACTATATGACCTAATAAAATACAGGACCGTGCAGGTATTGTACAAGGCAGCACACGGTCAGCTACCGAGGAACCTACAAACAAGGTTCATAAAAAGACAGACGAAACATAACTTAAGAGGTGAAATGATTTTCAAAAAGAAAAAAGTAAGAGCCACATTGAAAGCCATGACTATCACAGTTAATGGAGTCAATCAATGGAACAGCTTACAAGGAGAAACCAGGTGCAGCGGTACCATGAAAGTATTTAAGAAAAAAATGGTCAAAATGACCTTTGACGGATATGAATATGATAATATGATTAAATGATATATGACAATACTTAAGGGTGTATAATCTAAAAGATATAAAGACCTGAAGGATGGTGAAACTAAACATGTGGGTTGTTTGGTCTGTAAGACAGCAGGAAAGACGAAATGTACCAAAACAATGAGAGTGAATGAAGTGATGGTGTAAGTCAAGGTAGCAGTATATATCCAACTAACTGCAGAGGGACAGACAGTCTGAAACTGGATCCACTAAGTTGGGCTCTCAACGCAATCGATAAGGTTTTCCCAACCCGTCAAGCTGGCCCGGGAGAACCAAAATGCCCTGATGGAACATTACGTGGAACAAAGGATTGGACTCTGCCTTACGTGGAACAAAGGATTGGTCATAAAAGGTCAAATACGGACAATAAAGGACAGTCAAGAATTATGTCACACTTCTGTAAATGGAATAAAAATTTATAATAATCTGATGATATATGGAAAAGAGGAGACTAAATATTGAGAAAATGGGGACAGGACTAGATAAGCTCTGCTTCTCCCGTCTTCCCTTTCGGACATGTACAATGTGATCAACTATTGACAATGTGTGATGTCGTATAAGTGTGCTGACGTGACCGAAATAAATAAATGAATTCAATTCAATTCAATTCAAAATGCATTTTAAAAGACTTTTTAATAATAAAATGATAGCCGCTTAGTATAACTCAAAAATAAGACAAACCATAGTTTGATCAAAGTGCATTTTCTTTTTTTTTCAAAGACTGCTCATTCTTTCACTAATTTAAGATAGAAAAACAAAAAGAAATTTGAGATGTAATCTTTAAAAATTATTCCCCAGCAAAAAGTTACCAGAATTCTGTTTTAAATTCAAGATTTAGAAATGGAAAGGCATCAGCCTAAGATTAGATTAGATTTCATAGAACTTTATTAAGCCCTTTGGAAAACTCCCTCTGGGAAATTAGGATCAGTAACGGTTCAGTATAACAGATAAACAAAAGTTCACAAAAGAGATCAAGATAAACCAGACTATAAATAATATAAATAAAATATGGCTACAAGCTGGCTAATTCTCCTTCCCGTCCACAGTCTTGGGCTTTTTTTTTTTAATTCTACATTATGGATGCATAATTTGACTCATAATTTGCTTTAGAATAAATCATCCAATGTGGAAATTTTTTTTCTATTTACGTTGGACACTATGTAGCACAATCAAAGTGAAAACAATGACTAATTTAATCAATTTCTTCATATTCTTTAAATAAACAATATACAAATATTTTTAGGATGCAGTGTAAACACTTTAGATGTGTTATGGACAAAACATCTCTGACTGTCATTAATAAAGAGATGGCACAATGATGATGTGTAACAGGTTTTATTTCCTTTGTTTTCCTAATGAATATATTTTTGTAATGGAGCAGAAATGATGCGATTTTTAAAGTCTTTCTGAGGTGTTGAAATAGGTTTGGAAATTGTGATCCATGAATTATACAAACATGTTTGCTGTTGTTTTTGAGAAAGATACAAAACATAGTGAAGAAACTGCTAAGTCAAACTAATGTGAACAAAAAAAACACTTTCTATACAGACTTTTATGCAATGTGACTGTAGAGTGGCGCTTTTGATACGTGATGATGTAAAAAAAAACAACGTTAGACAGTGAGTGACGTCAGGGTTCGGTCGCCATAACAACATCATATCGTTTGAAAAATATTAAAGCCCAAACCTTCACAAAGTGAGTCCGCACTAGGATTGGGCATGGAGCATGGAGTATCGATTGGAACCGGGAGTATCTTTCCGATTCTCCCGGAATCGTCCAAATGTTTTAATTTCGATTCCTAGTTTCAATTCCTAGTCCGCCGACCGAAAGGAGAAACCGCCAAACACCAACGAAGAAGAATCTGCCAGAAGTATTTAGGTTAGCGCAACCATGGACAACATCATGAGTTTTTCAAAAATAAAGCTCTCTTGTGAAAAGTGAACTCCTGTGAAAAGAAAATTTATAATATTTTTTTTCAGTTCAGATATGTACAGTTGTGCCCAAAAGTTTACACCCCCCAGCAGAATTTCTGATTTTTTGGCCTTTTCTCAGAAAATATGAATGATAACACAAAAACCTTTCTGTCACTCATGGTTAGTGGTTGGGTGAAGACATTTATTGAAAAAAAGATAAGTTTACTCTTTTTAAATCAGAATGACAACATAAACTTCAATATTGACCCTGTTCAAAAGTTTACACCACCCAGTTTTTAATACAGTGTATTTCCCCCTTTAACATCAATAACAGCTTGAAGTCTTTTGTGGTTGTTGTGGATGAGGGTCTTTATTTTCTCAGATGGTTAAACTGCCCATTCCTCTTCTCAAAAAGCCTCCAGCTCCTGTAAATTCTTGGGCTGGCTTGCATGAACTGCTCGTTTGAGATCTCCCAAGAGTGGCTGAATGATATTGAGGTCAGGAGACTGAGATGGCCACTTTAAAACCTTCACTTTATTCTGCTGTAGCCAATGGCAGGTTGATTTGGCCTTGTGTTTTGGATCATTGTCATGTTTGAACATCCAAGAACGTCCCATGCGCAGCTTCTGGGCAGATAAGTGTAAATTTTCCACCAGTATTTTCTGATAACATGCTGCATTCATCCTTCCATTAATTTTAACCAATTTTCCTGTGCCTTTGTAGCTCACACATCCTTAAAACATCAGTGATCCACCTCCGTGTTTCACAGTAGGAATGGTGTACCTTTCATCATGGGCCTTGTTGACTCCTCTCCAAATGTAATGTTTATGGTTGTGGCCAAAAACTTCAATTTTGGTCTCATTACTCCAAATGACTTTGTTCCAGGAGTTTTGAGGCTTGTCTGTGCTCTTTGGGGTATTGTAAGCGGGATATTTTTTGGCATTTGCGTAGAAATGGCTTTCTTCTGGCGACCCGACCATGCAGCCCATGTTTCTTCAAGTGTCTCCTGATTGTGGATCTTGAAACATCCACCCCAATTTTTTTCAGAGAGTCCTGTATTTCAGCTGAAGTTATTTGAGGGCTTTTCTTTGCATCTTGAACAATTTTCCTTGCAGTTGGAGCTGAAATTTTTGTTGGTCTGCCTGACCGTGGTTTGGTTTAAATGGAATCCCTCTCTCTCCGCTTCTTCATTAGAGTTTTAACAGTGCTTCTTGGCATCCTCAATTCCTTGGATATCTTTTTAAATCCTTTTCCTGTTTTATACAGTTGAAATACCTTTTCTCGCAGATCCTTTGACAATTCTTTTGCTTTACCTATGATACAGAAACCTGAAATTTCATCGCAGTGAAAGATGCACGTGTCTGTCAGGAGCTCAGAAACTCACTGAGCTTTTATACACACAAAATGATTACAAGCTAATAGATCACAGAGAGGATGGTTACCTTTAGTAGACATTCAAACCCATTTGTGTCAAATTTTGTGCATGTTATCAGGCCAAAACTGCCAGGGGGTGTAAACTTTTGAACAGGGTCATTTTTGAAGTTTCTGTTGTCATTCTGATTTAAAAAGAGTAAACTTAAAAAGACTAAATGTCTTCACCCAACCACTAACCATGAGTGACAGAAAGGTTTTTGTGTTATTGTTGGAAGTCCATGTTCAGTTTGGAAGAAGGCACAAGTCCAGATTAGATCGGTTTGCCAACCATTTATTGACAATATGTGAGACAATACATAAAATAATAAAAATACTCAGCTGCTGAGGGCTCAGTGCTGCACCTCACCAGGGATGTACAGAAAAGAGCCTTGAACAGTAGCATACACAAGATCTTATACACATCAGAATTAGGGAAGTACCAAGTTGTCACGTGTTAAGATCATGTCTGGTTTTATAAGCTACGTATGTCTGTCAAGAAGATAAACATAATGTCTGGATAAAGGTCAGACTTGAGGCAGAAGTTCAACCAAGAGTTCAACGAAAGTTCTTGCAGTTTCGCAAAACCACAGGACCAACTACAGGATGTGAAATGGGGAAACTGCCCCCCAGACCTTAACGGAATATTACACCCAAAGAATGATATGCCTTAATTTTCTACTCACCCTCATGCTGAGCAACACTCTGGAGCACTTTTTTGATGTCTCAAATGCAGCTGGAGGTCCGGGGTGATTTTCGCTGTCAACAAACATCCATCTAACAGGGGACGACGGAGCCCGAAGAAAAAGGTCCATAAAAGTCCACAAAAACATGCTTATTTTCCTTCATACTGCTCGTCCGCTGTAATCCAAGTGTCCTGAGCGGGTAACGTCCATAATTAATTCAAAATGAGGTCATTTAGTACGTTTTTCGAGCCTAAACAGTCCTATATCGTACTTCCGCAGTGCACGCATACGCGCGCTCCCTGCACTACGTAAGCCGTCTGGATTGGTCTGCATGCGACTTCGTAGTGCAGAGGCGACGCGTTTTAATGTCTGACTGAGACTGTACTGTTAAGATTTATGAAACATTTGACCTGTTGAACAAACATGTTTGAACTGATCTGCCCTAACATATGTTTGAATAATTGTTGGCATAAAATGACATCTTTGGACAAATGTTAGCATTAGCTTGTATATAATTCTAACATTATCATTCATATTTTCTGAGAAAAGGCTAAAAAATCAGAAATTCTGCTGGGGGGTGTAAACTTTTGGGCACAACTGTATATAAAAACAGCCCTATGAGACATTCATAGTATAGTTCATAGAAAGTGGTAAGTTCATAGCATTAAAATTCATGGAGAAGTACAGACTATTTTATCCAGAAAGACCTCTGGTTAGCTAGCACATTTCAAACATCAAAACTTTTTTAACCCTGCCTCTTCAAAGAATCGAATCGAGCATCGTTAGTAACCGGAATCAAAACTTCGAATCAAAACTCGAAACGTAATCGTTTCAAATTCAAACGATGCCCAACCCTAGTCCGCACTCTGCAGAGATTGACGACGACTGTGAACATCTTCAGAGAGATTTCTGTGACAAAGTTTCTTTCAGCGAGGATTTATCGACCGAACAGCAGCCGAAAAAGGACAAACTTGATCTTTACTCGAGAAATGTAAGAGTTTAGACTTCATTAAACATCACGAGTTTCATCAGGTCAGAAACACCGTTTGGTGAAAACAGCCGAACTCAGCTAAACATCCTGAAATGAGTCTTTTAGAGTTTATTTGTTACATTTAGCAGAATATTGAGGGAGTATTTACAGTTAAAGAGGAATAACATCGAAATGTTGGACATATTTGAGACACAAGACAAAAACTAGCTAAGCTGTTTTAAGCAAAGATATATGGGGATGTTTTAGGCTCTTTTCTTCAAGATTGTTTTTAAACTTTTTTAATTTTACACACAGAACTCTGAAAGGCAAAACATGTGTATTTATTGAGCACAACTCGTACACCAGGTTATTCAAAGTGCTTTACAGATCAAGAAAAATGCATTAAAATCACAATGCAGAATTAAAACACATTATAAATGAAAATATCTATATGACGTTGAATTTAATGTCCAAAACATGAAATGAAAGAGGTCAATCCGAGTTACAATTAAACTTCCAAAATAGGACAGAAAAACACGTCTATTTGACATTACAATTGGGCGTCCAAATAAGATGTCAATCTGAAGTTACAATTAAATGTACAAAATTTGACAGATTAAACATTTATTGACATTACAATTAAACATCCAAAACATAAAGTCAAAGATGTCAATCTGCCGTTACAATTAAAATGTCCAAAATATGACAACATCCAAGCAGACTCAATGGTTTGATTCAATGATATTCATGGCAAAAGGAACAACACAGATATATGCATCAGAAATATTAATGAAGATTAATATTCTTTGGCCTTTTGCAGATTTTAAGTGTTTTCTCTGTCTCAGCCTTCTTCAAGGTGCAGATGTTAGCAAGGCTACAGCCCTTACATTTGACTCAACTTAACCACTATTAAAGATAATTACTGTCATTGAAATATGTTTGGATGGTGTAATTCAGCGTAAAAGGTGTCAACTTTCACATTTGTCTGACTGTGTTGAAACTTTTTGTTGTATTATTTTCTGAATGCATTGCAAACCACCTTAACACGGACTTCTAACTCAGAAAAGGGCTTTTTTATTTAGTGCTGGCCTGGACAACACATTGTTTAGGATTTTTAGATATTTTTTCAATCAGACTACAGTATAATGAAATGTTGTTATCAACATAGAGGGAATTAAAGTTGTTTGAAAAACATGTGGCAGGCTTTGTGCTCAGATCCAAGTTTGTTTACTGTTATATCTAATTGCTGTAATATTCTTCTTTACCACACAATAATCTACACCAAACATTTGTCCAAATAGGAATTTTTCATGACATAATCTTGTTTATTTTAGGTCCAATTCTGTTTATTTTTGTCATAATTTGGATATTGAGTTTTTTGTCATTTTACTTGGTTGTAGTTGCTTCTGTTAAACTCTTGGGTTTATTTTAAATAAAATAAAAAACACAAATATTTTTCACTTGAGCTGTTTTAAGCAAAGATACATGGGGATGATTTAGACTCTTCTTCAAGATTGTATTTAAAACTTTATTATTTTTACACATACAACTTTAAAGGCAAGGCAAGTTTTTTGACAGAGCACAACTCTTACACAAGGTAATTCAAAGTGCTTTACAGAGCAAGAAAAATGCATTAAAATGACAAGGGAGTATAAAAACAAAATAATCATTATAAAAAGACATCTACTCAAAATTAGAATTGAACATCCAAAACATGAAGTAAAACGTCAATTAAATTCAACAATTAAATTCCAAACATGACAGAAAGACTTGAATCTAACATGACAATTAAACATCCAAAACATGACAAAAAAGATGTCTCTCTGACATTACAATTAAACATCCAAAACATGAAGTAAAAGACGTCAATCAAACATTTCAATTAAGCGTCCAAAACATAACAAAAAAGACATCTCTCCGATGTTACTATTAAATGTCGAAAACATGAAGTAAAAGACGTCAGTCCAGTTAACGTCCAAAAACTTGACAGGAAAAGGCGTGTATTTGACTTTACAATTGAATGTCCAAAACATGAAGTAAAACATGTCAATCTGAAGTAACAATTACATGTCAAAAAAACATGACATAAAAAAAATGTGACAGTTAAACATCCAAGACATGAAGTAAAGGATGTCAGTCTGAAGTTAAAAATAAATGTCCAAAACATGACAAACAAAGACATTACAATTTACTGTCAAAAACAGGAAGTAATAGGTCAATCCGAATAATCCAACTTTACAGTTAAATGTCCAAAATATGACAGTAAAGACGTCTTTCAGACGTTACAATTAAATGTGGAAAACGTGAAGTAAAAGATGTATTCAATGTCAACTGACGTCAATGCAACGCCAATCCATGCGTTACAATTAAATGTCCAAAATATGACAGTAAAAGACGTCTATCTGACGTTACAATTAAATGTGGAAAACATGAAGTAAAAAATCTGACAAAATTAAACGTCCAAACATGACAGAAAAAGACATCTTTTAGACGTTACAATGAAATGTGGAAAACATGAAGTAAAAGACGTCAATCAGATTAATCCAACTTTACAATGAAACATCCAGAATAACAGAAAAAGACATCTATTTGACATTACAATGGAACGACCAATGCATGAAGTAAAAGGTCAATCCGAATAATCTGATGTTACAATTAAACGTCCAAAATATGACAACATCCAAGTAGGCTCATTTGTTTACTTTCATGTTACTTAGGTCCACAAAAGGAGCAACGCAGATATATGCATCAGAAATATTAATGAAGATTAATATTCTTTGGCCTTTTGATAAAGTAATGCAGATTTTAAGTGTTTTCTCTGTCTCAGTCTTCTTCAAGGTGCAGATGTTAGCAAGGCTACAGCCCTTACATTTGACTCCACTTAACCACTATTAAAGATAATTACTGTCATTGAAATATGTTTGGATGGTGTAATTCAGTGTAAAAGGTGTCAACTTTCACATTTGTCTGACTGTGTTGAGACTTTTTGATGTATGACTTTCTGAATGCATTGCAAACCACCTTAACACGGACTTCTAACTCAGAAAAGGGCTTTTTTATTTAGTGCTGGCCTGGTTTAGGATTTTTAGATATTTTTTCATTCAGAACACAGTATAATGGAATATGTTATCAACATAGAGGGAATTAAAGTTGTTTGAAAAACATGTGGCAGGCTTTGTGCTCAGATCCAAGTTTGTTTACTGTTATATCTAATTGCTGTAATATTCTTCTTTACCACACAATAATCTACACCAAACGTTTGTCCAAATAGGAATTTTTCATGACATAATCTTGTTTATTTTAGGTCCAATTCTGTTTATTTTTGTCATAATTTGGATATTGAGTTTTTTGTCATTTTACTTGGTTGTAGTTGCTTCTGTTGAACTCTTGGGTGTATTTTAAATAAAATAAATATTTTTCACGGAGTGGTACATTATGGTCTTGTTAGTGCTTTATCACGAGGAAGAAAACAATCCTGCCACTAAAACTTCTCTCTGAAGGATTTTATTGAACAACAAGTTCCATCTGGAGGTGCACATCTCCTGCTCAGACAGAAACTTCACTTTGTAGCTCTTGTTAAAGTTCTTCTAAAGGGGCTTTTGGTGAGCAAATGTCTCTCTTCTGCTGTGATTGTGCATTTATGATCTTGCACTCACTGGGTGACGATTTTTGAAGTGATCAGTAAGAAACAAAGCTCTGATTGGCCTTATTCTGTTCATAGCTGCTTTAATCATCAAGTATTAACTGCATTTGGGTCGAATAATGTAGAATTAGCTTTCTGAACTCTTAAAAACTTTATAAATAATGTTTCTTTTTACACAGTGTCTACTTAATAATGTGCAGTTACAGTAAAATGAATGAGGTCCTCTTGGTGAGCAGAGTTTCTTCCCTCCACTGTAAATAATGACAGATGTGTGTTTGTGTCTCTTTGTTGAAACTGGCCAGGGTTGTGAGGACTTGATGAAAATCTGGCTGATAAATGTGCTGATGTTGTGTTAAGTTGTTGAGCCCTACATCCTGAAACATTTGTTTTGTTTGTGTCTGTAGAAGCCACATGATGCTCTCCAGCTCCAGAGGACAAAGACCTCCGTGCCTACATAGCTGTCCAGGTGACCAAACAGCCGCCCTTGTGGCCGCCCAGGTAAGTGTCCTTCATTGGTAAAGATGGAGGACTTTTCTCATTTATTGTACTCTTTTTCTCCCTTATCCCACTCCCCCACTTCATCCTTACTCCTCTGAGAATGCTCCCAACCAAGACTCCTCTTGACGCCTTTGGTTACGCCTCCGCCTGTGACTATCCCCCCCCTTCTGCAACTTTTCCATCGTATGATTTCAGCCAGTCCTCCCCCTCAATCTCCTCAGACCTCCACCCTATTTCAGCCAGTCCTCCCCCTCAATCTCCTCAGACTCCTCCACCCTATTTAAGCCAGTCCTCCCCCCCTCTATCTCCTCAGACTGCTCCACCCTATTTCAGCCAGTCCTCCCCCTCAATCTCCTCAGACTCCTCCACCCTATTTCAGCGAGTGCTGACACCCTCAATCTCATTTATTGGACCCTTTTCTCGCTTATCCCACTCCCCCACTTCCTTACTCCTCTGAGACTGCTCTCAACCAAGACTCCCTCTTTGACGTCTTTGGTTACGACTCCGACTGTGACTATCCCCCCCCTTCTCCAACTTTTCCATCCTATGATTTCAGCCAGTCCTCCCCCCCTCAATCTCCTCAGACTCCTCCACCCTTTGACTTCAGCCAGTCCTCCCCCCCTCATTCTCCTCAGACTCCCCCCCACACCTCTGAGTCTCACTTTGACTCCTCTGCTGTCTTCTCTGGCTCTAACTTGGACGGGGACAATGGGAATCCTTCTTGGACCCCCTGTGATTTTGTTGGGTTGTGCCCACCACAGTCTCCTTGTGGTCTCCAGGGTTCTCCCTTCATATCAGAGTCTTCCTGCTCCTCTATCTCCTCTTTAGACTCTTTCACTGACTCGGACTCTTCCTCCTCTCTGATGACTCTTCCAGCCTTTTCTCTGATCCAGTCCTCTCCTCCTCGATCCCCCCAGGCTCCTCCCAGCACCTCTGAGTCTTTTCTCCCTCCTACACCTCCCCTTTGACTCTGACTCCTCATTCCCTGCTTTGACTCCTCCAGCCCATCATCTGAGCCAGTTCTGTCCCTCCTATTCTCCCCAGACTGCCCCCCACTTTTCTGAGTCTGCCCTTGACTCCTTTATCTCCTCTTCAGACTTTGACTTTGACGCTGACCCTCATACCTCTGACTTTCCTCTTTGCCCCTCCCTCTATATCCCAGACTCCTTCTCTGACACCTCCTCCTCCTCTGACTCCCTCACCCCCTCTTCTAAAGCAGCCATCCCTTCTGGATCTCCTCACCCTCCACCCTTTACCTCTGATTCGCCTTCCTCTTCCTTTTTCTCCATCCGCTCCTCCTCCTCTCCTCCTCCTCCTCCTCCTAACCCTCTTCCTTCTGTTTTGCTGCCTGGGGCTTCAAATCCTGAGCCATTAAACACTACAGTTGCTCATGTCCAGACTTCACAGGTTTTGGTCCTGGAGAGGAACCAGCAGCGTTCTAGGTCTCAGAAGAGACGTGCTGAAGAGCCTGATGGTGCCCTCCAAGGAAGCGCCCCGCAAACCTTTAACCCCTGTAATCTGTAAATGAGCGTAGAATGGACAACGCACAACTAACATCAGTCTGAAAAGAGACTTCTGTGCAAAGATCCATTGGTTTAATGTTCAGCCGTTATCTTTGAGCTCTTGATGCATTTCATGTTGATGATTTTAAATTTTCTCAAGATGGCCGCTTGTACAGATGCAGTGGCTCGAGGCTCACTATTAGCGCTTTCACACTTAACTTAGCAGGTCAACGCAAGTTTTTTCAATGCTGGTTAACCTGCTAACAATTGGCAAGTGACTCATTCCCCTCTGCCAATAGACCTGGGTCTAATCGGCACAAACAGTTGAGCGCTGAACGGCAGAATACAAAGGCGGATGGAGTTTGTTGCTGAGAGCCAAAAGTCCCGTAAGTACAGACGGAGGGAAAGGGCGCCATGTTAGCACGTCACGCCAAAGTCATGACGTAAATTAGCAGGTTGACTCGGATGTGATGTTCCCACTGAAGCGGATCAGAGGCGATAAAAACCCTTGTCCCTTGCAGGCTCAGTCGACCTGGACTGAAATGCTGATTAGACTCTTTCAAACCGCTGACAGGAGCTGATTGTTACCGGGCTTAAACAGATTTTTTTGCTAGTCTGAAAGGGGTAAATGACTGCTTTCTCTTCTATTCTAATTGATGTTTCAGTTTATTAGATATTGTCTTTGGTTTGTGATGTCTTCTGATGTGTGTTTGTCTTTATGTACAAAAAAAACAAAAAAACACCAAAAAAATACATGTTATGTGTTGTTTTGTGTCGTCATGTGCTGTGTCTTAATGTTAAAAAAATAGAAAAACACCAAAAAAAATACATGTTACATGTTGTTTTGTGTAGTCATGTGCTGTGTCTTTATGTTAAAAAATAGAAAAAACACCAAAAATACATGTTATATGTTGTTTTGTGTTGTGTTAAAAAAAATGTCATATACCGCTCTGTCACGTTTTTTGTCCAACTGTGTCATGTTTTGTTGTGCCATGATTTATGGTAATGTGTTGTTTTGTCTTGTGTTTTGTCCCCATGTTAAAAAAAAGAAACTTACAAAAAGATGATGAGCGATTTGTTTGGTTGTGCTGCAATGTGTTGTCTTGATGAGGACATGATCCGCCCCATGATTTATGTGCAACAAAACAAACCATACACACACATATATACTGTGTTAGTACATGAATGTGTGTGTATTTAGTGTAAATGATTGGGTGAATGTGTGTGAATGTGTGCATGAAATTGTTTAAGTGCTGATTAAATGTTTGAGTGAACAGAATGGTGCAGGATTGAGTGCAAAAACGTGGACATGAGTCAGCATTTAGCACTTCCTGGTTCCTTGATCTAAAAATCTACAGGATTTTAGATTAGTTTAATAGATGAATACCTCAATTAAGGGTCACGATGGACACATGCTAACTCCAGTTAAAATTCAGTCTGAAATAGTGAACTAAATCTGATAGTTTCTGCTTTTGATTTTTTTAAGCATTGTTTGTGTTAAAAGGGCACTTGCTAACAGACTGAGAGCATTTCTGTTCTTTTTTTAATAATGTTTTATTCATATGTGATTGCCACAGCCTTTAAGAATATTCTGATCGCGCCATTTGATGAAGAGGTCACAACAAGACATTATACACTAGAAATACTGTAACTGCTTCTCAGTCGAACTGCCATAAGTCCATAGTAACTATTAATGGCTTTTTGCTCACTGATTAAAAAACTAAGTTTGTTCATAAAAGATTATCACAAAGAACAGAACTTAGCAGTTTCATAATTTCTTGTTTGCTACAGAGCTTATTACCACTAATGATCCAAACACAGTAAATTATGCCATAGACTTTTAGCTAGGAGAACCAGCATTATGCTAACGTCCACATTGGCCTTCAAAACACATCATCCTCGCTCCACTCTGTTGGGACTGATTGAGAGTGAATGTGTGTGAATGTGAGAGTGAATGTGTGTGAATGTGAGAGTGAACGTGTGTGAATGTGAGAGTGAACGTGTGTGAACGTGAGAGTGAATGTGTGTGAATGTGTGTGAATGTGAGAGTGAATGGGGTGTGAATGGGGTGTGTGGGTGTGCATGCACACAGGGTGTGTGGAGAGTCTGGTGCAGCGGTCTGTGCCGTAGTGACCTGGTGGTTTGTGCTGCTGCCTCAGTGTTTTGTACTTCCTGCTGGTCACTGCGCTCACTGCTGCTGCTCTGTCTTCTGACAGGGTGAACAAAGGAGGAGATGGTTCACATCTTCTCCTTCAGTCCACAGCCTCTCCACCACCAAGACCCCTGCAGTGCCTCCTCGTGGCCACACACGGAAACTGGGTCTGTCACAGTCCCAGGCTAAACTGCAGGGGATCTCGGAGCAGCAGTGGTCCCCAGAGATGCAGTGTTCAGGGCGTCCTGCAAACGGACAGGCCCTGGCACCATCAACCACTGCCCCAGCTATGGGAAAATAGGCTTCAGAATACCTGTCAGAAAATTCATAACATCACTGTCTGTGTACTTTTGATAATCATGCCTAAAAATAAAAATCACAACCCATATCTCACATTGTTTCAATCTTTCTTTGTTTTCTGTACAAACTTGCTTAAGAAATAAGAGCTCATTTGACAAACATACAAAATTAGATCACAGATCCGGTTTTCCAACAGCCATGCTAAGAAATAAGTATGGTGGCCTGGAAAAGGAAGTCAGAACTGAAAGCTGTGTCGCCAAGGGTCCGCTTTTGTCTCAGTTTGTGGGTACTGAGAGGAGCCCGAGGTCTGCAGATCTCAGGTTCCGCCTCCGGGAGTAGTCTCGAGGAGACCTGACAGGTACTGTGGGGCTAGGGCATGGAGAGCTTTATAGGTGAGGATGAGCAGTTTGTATTTAATGCGGATATTCTTCAGCTTGATATTCCATTTTGACAGAGTGGACATGTTAAGCTTAAAAATATCCTTTTTCAAACACAATAAAACTAAATCAGTGATGACAGGAAATGTTGAACTATATTACAATTCATACTCGGGAAATACCATCTTATTTAACTCAATAGGCTTTTTTTTAATGGCATCAGAGCCCACACTAGTAATTGCATGATGAAAAAGATTTTGTCATGGTGTTTCTGGGCTCTGCAACATGGATAAACTTCATCATCTGTTCCAGTGACAGATAAATTCACAAGAACTGAAGCAGAGACGGAGTGTGAACTGGCTCAATGTCTGCTGCCATGTAGTGCTTAAAGGCTGAACTACAACACGTAACAAATGTCCCCAACTTCTACATGCTGCCCACTAACAAAAAACGATATATTGAAGCAAAAGGTTACAATAACCTAAACCAAACGTGCTAACGTGCTCGAGGGTAATTTAATAAGTGGGCTGTTGGTGAATGACATAAGCGATCATCTACCAATTTTTGTGGTCTATGACCAGACCTATGAGGGGAAAGAGATGCAGAATACAACTATTAACACAAGAATTAAATCAGAGGTATATATAAACAGATTCAAAAGTTCTCTACAAGAAGAAAAATGGGAAGAAGTCCTCAAGGCTACAGATGTGAACAGTGCTTACAGCAGCTTTTTACAGACATTTACAAAGCTGTTTGATAAACATTGCCCCATGAGAGTGTTGAAGCTTAAAAAACAAAGCAGAGAGAATAGACCTTGGATGACAAAAACACTGATAAATGCATGCAGAAAGAAAAACACACTCTACAGGCAGTTTCTCAAAAACAGGACTCCAGACTCTGAAAATAAATATAAACTTTACAAGAATAAACTAACTTCCATCTTAAGAGAAAAAGAAAGAATATTCCAGGGAACAAATACAAAATAATGTGAATCACACCAAGGAACTGTGGAATATAATAAACAGTGTAATCAAAAACAAAAAACCCTTTAAAAGCTATCCACTTAACCTTACAGACAATGCAGATAACATAGTGAATAAGTTCAACAAATTCTTTGCAGAGGTGGGGCCAAATCTTGCCAAGCAGATCCCACAGAATGACCTTAGCTGGAACCACTTTGATAGGGAGGGGAAATGTAACCAAAACACTATGTTTTTGACTCCAGCAGACGACAGAGAAATAAAACAACTGATTAATAACTGCACAGGAAAAACGTCAAAAGACGTCCATGACATTGACATGAAACTAGTCAAAATGGTACAAGAAGAGATTGCATCACCTTTGACACATATACGTAATCTATCGTTTCAGACAGGAAAATTCCCAGATGAGATGAAAGTCGCAAAAATAATTCCTTTGCATAAACAAGGTAACAAGGAGGAATTCAATAACTATAGGCCAATAGCAATACTACCACAATTCTCCAAAATACTAGAAAAGCTGTTCAGCAGCAGACTAGATAAATTCATTGAGAAACATAATTTGCTATATGATAGTCAATATGGGTTCAGAAAAAATCATTCCACAGCATTAGCGATAATGGAAGCTGTAGAAATAATCACTGACACGATCGAACAAAAAAAATTAGTATTGGAATATTTATTGATCTAAAGAAAGCATTCGATACAATTGATCACAATATACTTTGTTGTAAACTAGAAAAGCTGGGCGTAAGGGGTATAGCGCTGAACTGGCTCAGGAGCTACCTCAATGGCAGATACCAATACGTCCAAGTAGCAGGGAGAAAATCAAGGTGCCTCAACACTATTTGCGGGGTCCCACAGGGGTCCGTAATGGGTCCGGGTTATTTACTCTTTATATGAATGATATATGTAAGGTATCCGAAAATGTTAAATTCATACTATTTGCAGATGATACGAGTCTTTTCTGCTCGGGAGACAACCTGAAGGAGCTGATCACTATGACAAACGAAGAGCTAAACAAGCTACAAATATGGTTCAATATAAACAGATTATCTCTGAACCTAGACAAGACAAAATTTATGTTATTCGGCAACAAAGACAGTGACTGTGATGCTAATGTAGATATAAACGGCACCAAGATACAAAGGGTTAATGAATTCAAATTTCTGGGAGTAATCATTGATGATAAGCTAAACTGGAAACCTCACATATCTTATATACAAAAAAAAATAGCCAGGAGTGTATCAATACTGTGGAAAGCACAAAAACTGCTGAATCAGAAATCACTTCTCACAGTTTACTGGGCTCTGGTGGCACCGCACATACAATACTGCAGTGAGATATGGGGAAATACTTACAAAACGAATACTAAAAGTATATTAACACTGCAGAAAAAAGCAGTAAGAATTATTCACCACGCAAGCTATGGAGCACACACAAATCAGCTGTTTATTACAGCAAAGATCCTAAAACTATATGACCTAATAAAATACAGGACCGTGCAGGTATTGTACAAGGCAGCACACGGTCAGCTGCCGAGGAACCTACAAACAAGGTTCATAAAAAGACAGACGAAACACAACTTAAGAGGTGAAATGATTTTCAAAAAGAAAAAAGTAAGAACCACATTGAAAGCCATGACTATCACAGTTAATGGAGTCAATCAATGGAACAGCTTACAAGGAGAAACCAGGTGCAGCGGTACCATGAAAGTATTTAAGAAAAAAATGGTCAAAATGACCTTTGACGGATATGAATATGATAATATGATTAAATGATATATGACAATACTTAAGGGTGTATAATCTAAAAGATATAAAGACCTGAAGGATGGTGAAACAAAACATGTGGGTTGTTTGGTCTGTAAGACAGCAGGAAAGACGAAATGTACCTAAACAATGATAGTGAATGAAGTGATGGTGTAAGTCAAGGTAGCAGTATATATCCAACTAACTGCAGAGGGACAGACAGTCTGAAAATGGATCCACTAAGTTGGGCTCTCAACGCAATCGATAAGGTTTTTCAACCCGTCAAGCTGGCCGGGAGAACCAAAATGCCCTGGTGGAACATTACATGGAACAAAGGATTGGACTCTGCCTTACGTGGAACAAAGGATTGGTCATAAAAGGTCAAATACGGACAATAAAGGACAGTCAAGAATTATGTCACACTTCTGTAAATGGAATAAAAATTTATAATAATCTGATGATATATGGAAAAGAGGAGACTAAATATTGAGAAAATGGGGACAGGACTAGATAAGCTCTGCTTCTCCCGTCTTCCCTTTCGGGCATGTACAATGTGATCAACTATTGACAATGTGTGATGTCGTATAAGTGTGCTGACGTGACCGAAATAAATAAATGAATTCAATTCAATTCAATTCAAAATGCATTTTAAAAGACTTTTTAATAATAAAATGATAGCCGCTTAGTATAACTCAAAAATAAGACAAACCATAGTTTGATCAAAGTGCATTTTCTTTTTTTTTTTTCAAAGACTGCTCATTCTTTCACTAATTTGAGATAGAAAAACAAAAAGAAATTTGAGACGTAATCTTTAAAAATTATTCCCCAGCAAAAAGTTACCAGAATTCTATTTTAAATTTAAGATTTAGAAATGGAAAGGCATCAGCCTAAGATTAGATTAGATTTCATAGAGCTTTATTAAGCCCTTTGGAAAACTCCCTCAGGGAAATTAGGATCAGTAACAGTTCAGTATAACAGATAAACAAAAGTTCACAAAAGAGATCAAGATAAACCAGACTATAAATAATATAAATAAAATATGGCTACAAGCTGGCTAATGCTCCTTCCCGTCCTCTGTCTTCCCGTCCACAGTCTTGGGCTTTTTTTTTTTTTAATTCTACATTATGGATGCATAATTTGACTCATAATTTGCTTTAGAATAAATCATCCAATGTGGAATTTTTTTTCTATTTACGTTGGACACTATGTAGCACAATCAAAGTGAAAACAATGACTAATTTAATCAATTTCTTCATATTCTTTAAATAAACAATATACAAATATTTTTAGGATGCAGTGTAAACACTTTAGATGTGTTATGGACAAAACATCTTTGACTGTCATTAATATAGAGATGGCACAATGATGATGTGTAACAGGTTTTATTTCCTTTGTTTTCCTAATGAATATATTTTTGTAATGGAGCAGAAATGATGCGATTTTTAAAGTCTTTCTGAGGTGTTGAAATAGGTTTGGAAATTGTGATCCATGAATTATACAAACATGTTTGCTGTTGTTTTTGAGAAAGATACAAAACATAGTGAAGAAACTGCTAAGTCAAACTAATGTGAACAAAATAAACACTTTCTATACAGACTTTTATGCAATGTGACTGTAGAGTGGCGCTTTTGATACGTGATGACGTAAAAAAAACAACGTTAGACAGTGAGTGACGCCAGGTTCGGTCGCCATAACAACATCATATCGCTTTGAAAAATATTAAAGCCCAAACCTTCACAAAGTGAGTCCGCACTAGGATTGGGCATCGAGCATCGAGTATCGATTGAAACCGGGAGTATCTTTCCGATTCTCCCGGAATCGTCCAAATGTTTTAATTTCGATTCCTAGTTTCAATTCCTAGTCCGCCGACCGGAAGGAGAAACCGCCGAACACCAACGAAGAAGAATCTGCCAGAAGTATTTAGGTTAGCGCAACCATGGACAATATACCCATCATGAGTTTTTCAAAAATAAAGCTCTCTTGTGAAAAGTGAACTCCTGTGAAAAGAAAATTTGTAATATTTTTTTTCAGTTCAGATATGTACAGTTGTGCCCAAAAGTTTACACCCCCCAGCAGAATTTCTGATTTTTTGGCCTTTTCTCAGAAAATATGAATGATAACACAAAAACCTTTCTGTCACTCATGGTTAGTGGTTGGGTGAAGACATTTATTGAAAAAAAGATAAGTTTACTCTTTTTAAATCAGAATGACAACATAAACTTCAATATTGACCCTGTTCAAAAGTTTACACCCCCCAGTTTTTAATACAGTGTATTTCCTTTAACATCAATAACAGCTTGAAGTCTTTTGTGGTTGTTGTGGATGAGGGTCTTTATTTTCTCAGATGGTAAACTGCCCATTCCTCTTCTCAAAAAGCCTCCAGCTCCTGTAAATTCTTGGGCTGGCTTGCATGAACTGCACGTTTGAGATCTCCCAAGAGTGGCTGAATGATATTGAGGTCAGGAGACTGAGATGGCCACTTTAAAACCTTCACTTTATTCTGCTGTAGCCAATGGCAGGTTGATTTGGCCTTGTGTTTTGGATCATTGTCATGTTTGAACATCCAAGAACATCCCATGCGCAGCTTCTGGGCAGATGAGTGTAAAGTTTCCACCAGTATTTTCTGATAACATGCTGCATTCATCCTTCCATTAATTTTAACCAATTTTCCTGTGCCTTTGTAGCTCACACATCCTTAAAACATCAGTGATCCACGGTTTCACAGTAGGAATGGTGTACCTTTCATCATGGGCCTTGTTGACTCCTCTCCAAATGTAATGTTTATGGTTGTGGCCAAAACTTCAATTTTGGTCTCATCACTCCAAATGACTTTGTTCCAGAAGTTTTGAGGCTTGTCTGTGCTCTTTGGGGTATTGTAAGCGGGATATTTTTTGGCATTTATGAGAAATGTCTTTCTTCTGGCGACCGACCATGCAGCCCATGTTTCTTCAAGTGTCACCTTATTGTGGATCTTGAAACATCCACCCCATTTTTTTTTCAGAGAGTCCTGTATTTCAGCTGAAGTTATTTGAGGGCTTTTCTTTGCATCTTGAACAATTTTCCTTGCAGTTGGAGCTGAAATTTTTGTTGGTCTGCCTGACCGTGGTTTGGTTTCAACGGAATCCTCTCTCTCGCTTCTTCATTAGAGTTTTAACAGTGCTTCTTGGCATCCTCAATTCCTTGGATATCTTTTTAAATCCTTTTCCTGTTTTATACAGTTGATTTTTCATAGTGTTAAAGTCCATGTCATTCACAAGTCTTATCGTTATGATACATATAATAAGCTGAGGGCTGCACCTCACCAGGGATATACACAAGATCTTATACACAGATCAGAATTAGGGAAGTACCAAGTTGTCACGTGTTAAGACTGTGTCTGGTTTATAAGCTACGATGTCTGTCAAGAAGATAAACATAATGTCTGGATAAAGGTCAGACTTGAGGCAGAAGTTCAACCAAGAGTTCAACGAAAAGTTCTTGCAGTCCTTTGACAAGGACCAGAATGTGAAATGGGGAAACTGCCCCCAGACCTTAACTGAAACCACAGTCCTGTCTGACTGAGACTGTACTGTTAAGATTTATGAAACATTTGACCTGTTGAACAAACATGTTTGAACTGATCTGCCCTAACATATGTTTGAATAATTGTTGGCATAAAATGACATCTTTGGACAAATGTCAGCATTAGCTTGTATATAATTCTAACATTATCATTCATATTTTCTGAGAAAAGGCCAAAAAATCAGAAATTCTGCTGGGGGGTGTAAACTTTTGGGCACAACTGTATATAAAAACAGCCCTATGAGACATTCATAGTATAGTTCATAGAAAGTGGTAAGTTCATAGCATTAAAATTCATGGAGAAGTACAGACTATTTTATCCAGAAAGACCTCTGGTTAGCTAGCTCATTTAAAACATCAAAACTTTTTCGACCCTGCCTCTTCAAAGAATCGGAATCGAGCATCGTTAGTAACCGGAATCAAAACTCGGAATCAAAACTCGGAAACAGAATCGTTCAAATTCAAACGATGCCCAACCCTAGTCCGCACTCTGCAGAGATTGACGACGACTGTGAACATCTTCAGAGAGATTTCTGTGACAAAGTTTCTTTCAGCGAGGATTTATCGACCGAACAGCAGCCGAAAAAGGACAAACTTGATCTTTACTCGAGAAATGTAAGAGTTTAGACTTCATTAAACATCACGAGTTTCATCAGGTCAGAAACACCGCTTTGGTGAAAAACAGCCGAACTCAGCTAAACGCCCTGAAATGAGTCTTTTAGAGTTTATTTGTTACATTTAGCAGAATATTGAGGAGTATTTACAGTTAAAGAGGAATAACATCGAAATGTTGGAATAACAAACATGTTTGAGACACAAGACAAAAAACTAGCTAAGCTGTTTTAAGCAAAGATATATGGGGATGTTTTAGGCTCTTTTTCTTCAAGATTGTTTTTAAACTTTCTTAATTTTACACACAGAACTCTTGAAGGCAAAACATGTGTATTTATTGAGCACAACTCGTACACCAGGTTATTCAAAGTGCTTTACAGATCAAGAAAAATGCATTAAAATCACAATGCAGAATTAAAACACATTATAAATGAAAATATCTATATGACGTTGAATTTAATGTCCAAAACATGAAGTGAAAGAGGTCAATCCGAGTTACAATTAAACTTCCAAAATAGGACAGAAAAACACGTCTATTTGACATTACAATTGGCCCAAATAAGATGTCAATCTGAAGTTACAATTAAATGTACAAAATTTGACAGATTAAACATTTATTGACATTACAATTAAACATCCAAAACATAAAGTCAAAGATGTCAATCCGACGTTACAATTAAAATGTCCAAAATATGACAACATCCAAACAGACTCAATGGTTTGATTCAATGATATTCATGGCAAAAGGAACGACACAGATATATGCATCAGAAATATTAATGAAGATTAATATTCTTTGGCCTTTTGCAGATTTTAAGTGTTTTCTATGTCTCGGCCTTCTTAAAGGTGCAGATGTTAGCAAGGCTACAGCCCTTACATTTGACTCCACTTAACCACTATTAAAGATAATTACTGTCATTGAAATATGTTTGGATGGTGTAATTCAGCGTAAAAGGTGTCAACTTTCACATTTGTCTGACTGTGTTGAAACTTTTTGTTGTATTATTTTCTGAATGCATTGCAAACCACCTTAACACGGACTTCTAACTCAGAAAAGGGCTTTTTTATTTAGTGTTGGCCTGGACAATACATTGTTTAGGATTTTTAGATATGTTTTCAATCAGACTACAGTATAATGAAATGTTGTTATCAACATAGAGGGAATTAAAGTTGTTTGAAAAACATGTGGCAGACTTTGTGCTCAGATCCAAGTTTGTTTACTGTTATATCTAATTGCTGTAATATTCTTCTTTACCACACAATAATCTACACCAAACATTTGTCCAAATAGGAATTTTTCATGACATAATCTTGTTTATTTTAGGTCCAATTCTGTTTATTTTTGTCATAATTTGGATATTGAGTTTTTTGTCATTTTACTTGGTTGTAGTTGCTTCTGTTGAACTCTTGGGTTTATTTTAAATAAAATAAAAACGCAAATATTTTTCACTTGAGCTGTTTTAAGCAAAGATACATGGGGATGATTTAGACTCTTCTTCAAGATTGTATTTAAAACTTTATTATTTTTACACATACAACTTTAAAGGCAAGGCAAGTTTTTTGACAGAGCACAACTCTTACACAAGGTAATTCAAAGTGCTTTACAGAGCAAGAAAAATGCATTAAAATGACAAGGGAGTATAAAAACAAAATAATCATTATAAAAAGACATCTACTCAAAATTAGAATTGAACATCCAAAACATGAAGTAAAACGTCAATTAAATTCAACAATTAAATTCCAAACATGACAGAAAGACTTGAATCTAACATGACAATTAAACATCCAAAACATGACAAAAAAGATGTCTCTCTGACATTACAATTAAACATCCAAAACATGAAGTAAAAGACGTCAATCAAACATTTCAATTAAGCGTCCAAAACATAACAAAAAAGACATCTCTCCGATGTTACTATTAAATGTTGAAAACATGAAGTAAAAGACGTCAGTCCAGTTAACGTCCAAAAACTTGACAGGAAAAGGCGTGTATTTGACTTTACAATTGAATGTCCAAAACATGAAGTAAAACATGTCAATCTGAAGTAACAATTACATGTCAAAAACATGACATAAAAAAATGTGACAGTTAAACATCCAAGACATGAAGTAAAGGATGTCAGTCTGAAGTTAAAGTTAAATGTTCAAAACATGACAAACAAAGACATTACAATTTACTGTCAAAAACAGGAAGTAATAGGTCAATCCGAATAATCCAACTTTACAGTTAAATGTCCAAAATATGACAGTAAAGACGTCTTTCAGACGTTACAATTAAATGTGGAAAACGTGAAGTAAAAGATGTATTCAATGTCAATCTGACGTCAATGCAACGCCAATCCATGCGTTACAATTAAATGTCCAAAATATGACAGTAAAAGACGTCTATCTAATGTTACAGTTAAATGTGGAAAACATGAAGTAAAAAATCTGACAAAATTAAACGTCCAAACATGACAAAAACATCTTTTAGACGTTACAATTAAGTGTGGAAAACATGAAGTAAAAGACGTCAATCAGATTAATCCAACTTTACAATGAAACATCCAGAATAACAGAAAAAGACATCTATTTGACATTACAATGGAACGACCAATGCATGAAGTAAAAGGTCAATCCGAATAATCTGATGTTACAATTAAACGTCCAAAATATGACAACATCCAAGTAGGCTCATTTGTTTACTTTCATGTTACTTAGGTCCACAAAAGGAGCAACGCAGATGTATGCATCAGAAATATTAATGAAGATTAATATTCTTTGGCCTTTTGCAGATTTTAAGTGTTTTCTCTGTCTCAGCCTTCTTAAAGGTGCAGATGTTAGCAAGGCTACAGCCCTTACATTTGACTCCACTTAACCACTATTAAAGATAATTACTGTCATTGAAATATGTTTGGATGGTGTAATTCAGCGTAAAAGGTGTCAACTTTCACATTTGTCTGACTGTGTTGAGACTTTTTGATGTATGACTTTCTGAATGTATTGCAAACCACATTAACAAGGACTTCCAACTCAGAAAAGGGCTTTTTTATTTAGTGTTGGCCTGGACAATACATTGTTTAGGATTTTTAGATATGTTTTCATTCAGAACACAGTATAATGGAATATGTTATCAACATAGAGGGAATTAAAGTTGTTTAAAAAACATGTGGCAGGCTTTGTGCTCAGATCCAAGTTTGTTTACTGTTATATCTAATTGCTGTAATATTCTTCTTTACCACACAATAATCTACACCAAACGTTTGTCCAAACAGGAATTTTTCATGACATAATCTTGTTTATTTTAGGTCCAATTCTGTTTATTTTTGTCATAATTTGGATATTGAGTTTTTTGTCATTTTACTTGGTTGTAGTTGCTTCTGTTGAACTCTTGGGTGTATTTTAAATAAAATAAATATTTTTCACGGAGTGGTACATTATGGTCTTGTTAGTGCTTTATCACGAGGAAGAAAACAATCCTGCCACTAAAACTTCTCTCTGAAGGATTTTATTGAACAACAAGTTCCATCTGGAGGTGCACATCTCCTGCTCAGACAGAAACTTCACTTTGTAGCTCTTGTTAAAGTTCTTCTAAAGGGGCTTTTGGTGAGCAAATGTCTCTCTTCTGCTGTGATTGTGCATTTATGATCTTGCACTCACTGGGTGACGATTTTTGAAGTGATCAGTAAGAAACAAAGCTCTGATTGGCCTTATTCTGTTCATAGCTGCTTTAATCATCAAGTATTAACTGCATTTGGGTCGAATAATGTAGAATTAGCTTTCTGAACTCTTAAAAACTCATAAATAATGTTTTTTTACACAGTGTCTACTTAATAATGTGCAGTTACAGTAAAATGAATGAGGTCCTCTTGGTGAGCAGAGTTTCTTCCCTCCACTGTAAATAATGACAGATGTGTGTTTGTGTCTCTTTGTTGAAACTGTGCGTCAGGGTTGTGAGGACTTGATGAAAATCTGGCTGATAAATGTGCTGATGTTGTGTTAAGTTGTTGAGCCCTACATCCTGACACATTTGTTTTGTTTGTGTCTGTAGATCCCAGATCCAGCTCTCCAGCTCTAGAGGACAAAGACCTCCGCGCCTACACACAGCTGTCCAGGTGACCAAACAGCCGTCCTTGTGGCCGCCCAGGTAAGTGTCCTTCATTAGTAAAGATGGAGGACTTTTCTCATTTATTGTAGTCTTTTGTCCCTTTTCCCACTTCGTCACTTTATCCTCACTCATCTGAGAATGCTCCCAACCAAGACTCCCTCTTGACGCCTTTGGTTACGACCGACTGTGACTATCCCCCTTCTCCAACTTTTCCATCCTATGATTTCAGCCAGTCCTCCCCCTCAATCTCCTCAGACTCTTCCACCCTATTTCAGCCAGTCCTCCCCCTCAATCTCCTCAGACTCCTCCACCCTATTTAAGCCAGTCCTCCCCCCCCCAATCTCCTCAGACTCCTCCACCCTATTTCAGCCAGTCCTCCCCCCCTCAATCTCCTCAGACTCCTCCACTCTATTTCAGCCAGTCCCCCCCCCCTCAATCTGATTTATTGGACCCTTTTCTCGCTTATCCCACTCCCCCACTTCCTTACTCCTCTGAGACTGCTCTCAACCAAGACTTCCTCTTTGACGTCTTTGGTTACGACTCTGACTGTGACTATCCCCCCCCTTCTCCAACTTTTCCATCCTATGATTTCAGCCAGTCCTCCCCCCCTCAATCTCCTCAGACTCCTCCACCCTTTGACTTCAGCCAGTCCTCCCCCCCTCATTCTCCTCAGACTCCCCCCCACACCTCTGAGTCTCACTTTGACTCCTCTGCTGTCTTCTCTGGCTCTAACTTGGACGGGGACAATGGGAATCCTTCTTGGACTCCCTGTGATTTTGTTGGGTTGTGCCCACCACAGTCTCCTTGTGGTCTCCAGGGTTCTCCCTTCATATCAGAGTCTTCCTGCTCCTCTATCTCCTCTTTAGACTCTTTCACTGACTCGGACTCTTCCTCCTCTCTGATGACTCTTCCAGCCTTTTCTCTGATCCAGTCCTCTCCTCCTCGATCCCCCCAGGCTCCTCCCAGCACCTCTGAGTCTTTTCTCCCTCCTACACCTCCCCTTTGACTCTGACTCCTCCTTCCCTGCTTTGACTGCTCCAGCCCCTCGTCTGAGCCAGTTCTGTCCCTCCTATTCTCCCCAGACTGCCCTCCCACTTTTCTGAGTCTGCCCTTGACTCCTTTATCTCCTCTTCAGACTTTGACTTTGACGCTGACCCTCATACCTCTGACTTTCCTCTTTGCCCCTCCCTCTATATCCCAGACTCCTTCTCTGACACCTCCTCCCTCCTCTGACTCCCTCACCCCCTCTTCTAAAGCAGCCATCCCTCCTGGATCTCCTCACCCTCCTCCCTTTACCTCTGATTCGCCTTCCTCTTCCTTTTTCTCCATCCGCTCCTCCTCCTCTCCTCCTCCTCCTCCTAACCCTCTTCCTTCTGTTTTGCTGCCTGGGGCTTCAAATCCTGAGCCATTAAACACTACAGTTGCTCATGTCCAGACTTCACAGGTTTTGGTCCTGGAGAGGAACCAGCAGCGTTCTAGGTCTCAGAAGAGACGTGCTGAAGAGCCTGATGGTGCCCCTCCAAGGAAGCGCCCCGCAAACCTTTAACCCCTGTAATCTGTAAATGAGCGTAGAATGGACAACGCACAACTAACATCAGTCTGAAAAGAGACTTCTGTGCAAAGATCCATTGGTTTAATGTTCAGCCGTTATCTTTGAGCTCTTGATGCATTTCATGTTGATGATTTTAAATTTTCTCAAGATGGCCGCTTGTACAGATGCAGTGGCTCGAGGCTCACTATTAGCGCTTTTTTAACTTAGCAGGTCAACGCAAGTTTTTTCAATGCTGGTTAACCTGCTAACAATTGGCAAGTGACTCATTCCCCTCTGCCAATAGACCTGGGTCTAATCGGCACAAACAGTTGAGCGCTGAACGGCAGAATACAAAGGCGGATGGAGTTTGTTGCTGAGAGCCAAAAGTCCCGTAAGTACAGACGGAGGGAAAGGGCGCCATGTTATGCCGTCAGCACGTCACGCCAAAGTCATGACGTAAATTAGCAGGTTGACTCGGATGTGATGTTCCCACTGAAGCGGATCAGAGGCGATAAAAACCCTTGTCCCTTGCAGGCTTAGTCGACCTGGACTGAAATGCTGATTAGTCTCTTTCAAACCGCTGACAGGAGCTGATTGTTACCGGGCTTAAACAGATTTTTTTGCTAGTCTGAAAGGGGTAAATGACTGCTTTCTCTTCTATTCTAATTGATGTTTCAGTTTATTAGATATTGTCTTTGGTTTGTGATGTCTTCTGATGTGTGTTTATCTTTATGTACAAAAAAAACAAAAAAACACCAAAAAAATACATGTTATATGTTGGTTTGTGTAGTGATGTGCTGTGTCTTTATGTTAAGAAATAGAAAAAACACCAAAAATACATGTTATATGTTGTTTTGTGTCGTGTTAAAAAAAAAAAAAGTCAAATACCACTCTGTCACGTTTTTTGTCCAACTGTGTCATGTTTTGTTGTGCCATGATTTATGGTAATGTGTTGTTTTGTCTTGTGTTTTGTCCCCATGTTAAAAAAAAGAAACTTACAAAAAGATGATGAGCGATTTGTTTGGTTGTGCTGCAATGTGTTGTCTTGATGAGGACATGATCCGCCCCATGTATTTATGTGCAACAAAACAAACCATACACACACATATATACTGTGTTAGTACATGAATGTGTGTGTATTTAGTGTAAATGATTGGGTGAATGTGTGAATGTGTGCATGAAATTGTTTAAGTGCTGATTAAATGTTTGAGTGAACAGAATGGTGCAGGATTGAGTGCAAAAACGTGGACATGAGTCAGCATTTAGCACTTCCTGGTTCCTTGATCTAAAAATCTACAGGATTTTAGATTAGTTTAATAGATGAATACCTCAATTAAGGGTCACGATGGACACATGCTAACTCCAGTTAAAATTCAGTCTGAAATAGTGAACTAAATCTGATAGTTTCTGCTTTTGATTTTTTTAAGCATTGTTTGTGTTAAAAGGGCACTTGCTAACAGACTGAGAGCATTTCTGTTCTTTTTTTAATAATGATTTATTCATAAACGATTGCCACAGCCTTTAAGAATATTCTGATCACGCCATTTGATGAAGAGGTCACAACAAGACATTATACACTAGAAATACTGTAACTGCTTCACAGTCGAACTGCCATAAGTCCATAGTAACTATTAATGGCTTTTTGCTCACTGATTAAAAACTAAGTTTGTTCATAAAAGATTATCACAAAGAACAGAACTTAGCAGTTTCATAATTTCTTGTTTGCTACAGAGCTTATTACCACTAATGATCCAAACACAGTAAATTATGCCATAGACTTTAGCTAGGAGAACCAGCATTATGCTAACGCCCACATTGGCCTTCAAAACACATCATCCTCGCTCCACTCTGTTGGGACTGAATGAGAGTGAATGTGTGAATGTGAGTGAATGTGTGTGAATGTTAGAGTGAATGTGTGTGAATGTGAGAGTGAATGTGTGAAAGTGAGAGTGAATGTGTGTGAATGTGAGAGAAAATGTCTGTGAATGTGAGAGTGAATGTGTGTGAATGGGGTGTGAATGGTGTGTGTGGGTGTGCATGCACACAGGGTGTGTGGAGAGTCTGGTGCAGCGGTCTGTGCCGTAGTGACCTGGTGGTTTGTGCTGCTGCCTCAGTGTTTTGTACTTCCTGCTGGTCACTGCGCCACTGCTGCTGCTGCTCTGTCTTCTGACAGGGTGAACAAAGGAGGAGATGGTTCACATCTTCTCCTTCAGTCCACAGCCTCTCCACCACCAAGACCCCTGCAGTGCCTCCTCGTGGCCACACACGGAAACTGGGTCTGTCACAGTCCCAGGCTAAACTGCAGGGGATCTCGGAGCAGCAGTGGTCCCCAGAGATGCAGTGTTCAGGGCGTCCTGCAAACGGACAGGCCCTGGCACCATCAACCACTGCCCCAGCTATGGGAAAATAGGCTTCAGAATACCTGTCAGAAAATTCATAACATCACTGTCTGTGTACTTTTGATAATCATGCCTAAAAATAAAAATCACAACCCATATCTCACATTGTTTCAATCTTTCTTTGTTTTCTGTACAAACTTGCTTAAGAAATAAGAGCTCATTTGACAAACATACAAAATTAGATCACAGATCCGGTTTTCCAACAGCCATGCTCTAAGGGGTTTGGAAAAGGAAGTCAGAACTGAAAGCTGTGTCGCCAAGGGTCCGCTTTTGTGTTTGTGGGTACTGAGAGGAGCCCGAGGTCTGCAGATCTCAGGTTCCGCCGGGGAGTAGTCCTCGAGGAGACCTGATAGGTACTGTGGGGCTAGGGCATGGAGAGCTTTATAGGTGAGGATGAGCAGTTTGTATTTAATGCGGATATTCTTTAGCTTGATATTCCATTTTGACAGAGTGGACATGTTAAGCTTAAAAATATCCTTTTTCAAACACAATAAAACTAAATCAGTGATGACAGGAAATGTTGAACTATATTACAATTCATACTGGGGAAATACCATCTTATTTAACTCAATAGGCTTTTTTTTAATGGCATCAGAGCCCACACTAGTAATTGCATGATGAAAAAGATTTTGTCATGGTGTTTCTGGGCTCTGCAACATGGATAAACTTCATCATCTGTTCCAGTGACAGATAAATTCACAAGAACTGAAGCAGAGACGGAGTGTGAACTGGCTCAATGTCTGCTGCCATGTAGTGCTTAAAGGCTGAACTACAACACGCAACAAATGTCCCCAACTTCTACATGCTGCCCACTAACAAAAACTATATATTGAAGCAAAAGGTTACAATAACCTAAACCAAACGTGCTAACGTGCTCGAGGGTAATTTAATAAGTGGGCTGTTGGTGAATGACATAAGCGATCATCTACCAATTTTTGTGGTCTATGACCAGACCTATGAGGGAAAAGAGATGCAGAATACAACTATTAACACAAGAATTAAATCAGAGGTATATATAAACAGATTCAAAAGTTCTCTACAAGAAGAAAAATGGGAAGAAGTCCTCAAGGCTACAGATGTGAACAGTGCTTACAGCAGCTTTTTACAGACATTTACAAAGCTGTTTGATAAACATTGCCCCATGAGAGTGTTGAAGCTTAAAAAACAAAGCAGAGAGAATAGACCTTGGATGACAAAAACACTGATAAATGCATGCAGAAAGAAAAACACACTCTACAGGCAGTTTCTCAAAAACAGGACTCCAGACTCTGAAAATAAATATAAACTTTACAAGAATAAACTAACTTCCATCTTAAGAGAGAAAAAGAAAGAATATTACGGGGAACAAATACAAAATAATGTGAATCACACCAAGGAACTGTGGAATATAATAAACGGTGTAATCAAAAACAAAAAACCTGTTAAAAGCTATCCACTTAACCTTACAGACAATGCAGATAACATAGTGAATAAATTCAATGAATTCTTTGCAGAGGTGGGGCCAAATCTTGCCAAGCAGATCCCACAGAATGACCTTAGCTGGAACCACTTTGATAGGGAGGGGAAATGTAACCAAAACACTGTTTTTGACTCCAGCAGACGACAGAGAAATAAAACAACTGATTAATAACTGCACAGGAAAAACATCAAAAGACGTCCATGACATTGACATGAAACTAGTCAAAATGGTACAAGAAGAGATTGCATCACCTTTGACACATATATGTAATCTATCGTTTCAGACAGGAAAATTCCCAGATGAGATGAAAGTCGCAAAAATAATTCCTTTGCATAAACAAGGTAACAAGGAGGAATTCAATAACTATAGGCCAATAGCAATACTACCACAATTCTCCAAAATACTAGAAAAGCTGTTCAGCAGCAGACTAGATAAATTCATTGAGAAACATAATTTGCTATATGATAGTCAATATGGGTTCAGAAAAAATCATTCCATAGCATTAGCGATAATGGAAGCTGTAGAAATAATCACTGACACGATCGAACAAAAAAAAATTAGTATTGGAATATTTATTGATCGAAAGAAAGCATTCGATACAATTGATCACAATATACTTTGTTGTAAACTAGAAAAGCTGGGCGTTAGGGGTATAGCGCTGAACTGGCTCAGGAGCTACCTCAATGGCAGATACCAATACGTCCAAGTAGCAGGGAGAAAATCAAGGTGCCTCAACACTATTTGTGGGGTCCCACAGGGGTCCGTATTGGGTCCGAAGTTATTTACTCTTTATATGAATGATATATGTCAGGTATCCGAAAATGTTAAATTCATACTATTTGCAGATGATACGAGTCTTTTCTGCTCGGGAGACAACCTGAAGGAGCTGATCACTATGACAAACGAAGAGCTAAACAAGCTACAAATATGGTTCAATATAAACAGATTATCTCTGAACCTAGACGAGACAAAATTTATGTTATTCAGCAACAATAACAGTGACTGTGATGCTAATATAGATATAAACAGCACCAAGATACAAAGGGTTAATGAATTCAAATTTCTGGGAGTAATCATTGATGATAAGTTAAACTGGAAACCTCACATATCTTATATACAAAGAAAAAAAAAATAGCCAGGAGTGTATCAATACTGTGGAAAGCACAAAAACTGCTGAATCAGAAATCACTTCTCACAGTTTACTGGGCTCTGGTGGCACCGCACATACAATACTGCAGTGAGATATGGGGAAATACTTACAAAACGAATACCAAAAGTATATTAACACTGCAGAAAAAAGCAGTAAGAATTATTCACCACGCAAGCTATGGAGCACACACAAATCAGCTGTTTATTACAGCAAAGATCCTAAAACTATATGACCTAATAAAATACAGGACCGTGCAGGTATTGTACAAGGCGGCACACGGTCAGCTACCGAGGAACCTACAAACAAGGTCCATAAAAAGACAGACGAAACATAACTTAAGAGGTGAAATGATTTTCAAAAAGAAAAAAGTAAGAACCACATTGAAAGCCATGACTATCACAGTTCATGGAGTCAATCAATGGAACAGCTTACAAGGAGAAACCAGGTGCAGCGGTACCATGAAAGTATTTAAGAAAAAAATGGTCAAAATGACCTTTGACGGATATGAATATGATAATATGATTAAATGATATATGACAATACTTAAGGGTGTATAATCTAAAAGATATAAAGACCTGAAGGATGGTGAAACTAAACATGTGGGTTGTTTGGTCTGTAAGACAGCAGGAAAGACGAAATGTACCTAAACAATGATAGTGAATGAAGTGATGGTGTAAGTCAAAGTAGCAGTATATATCCAACTAACTGCAGAGGGGCAGACAGTCTGAAAATGGATCCACTAAGTTGGGCTCTCAACGCAATCGATAAGGTTTTCTCAACCCGTCAAGCTGGCCCAGGAGAACCAAAATGCCCTGATGGAACATTACGTGGAACAAAGGATTGGACTCTGCCTTACGTGGAACAAAGGATTGGTCATAAAAGGTCAAATACGGACAATAAAGGACAGTCAAGAATTATGTCACACTTCTGTAAATGGAATAAAAATTTATAATAATCTGATGATATATGGAAAAGAGGAGACTAAATATTGAGAAAATGGGGACAGGACTAGATAAGCTCTGCTTCTCCCGTCTTCCCTTTCGGACATGTACAATGTGATCAACTATTGACAATGTGTGATGTCGTATAAGTGTGCTGACGTGACCGAAATAAATAAATGAATTCAATTCAATTCAATTCAAAATGCATTTTAAAAGACTTTTTAATAATAAAATGATAGCCGCTTAGTATAACTCAAAAATAAGATAAACCATAGTTTGATCAAAGTGCATTTTCTTTTTCTTTCAAAGACTGCTCATTCTTTCACTAATTTGAGATAGAAAAACAAAAAGAAATTTGAGACGTAATCTTTAAAAATTATTCCCCAGCAAAAAGTTACCAGAATTCTATTTTAAATTTAAGATTTAGAAATGGAAAGGCATCAGCCTAAGATTAGATTAGATTTCATAGAACTTTATTAAGCCCTTTGGAAAACTCCCTCAGGGAAATTAGGATCAGTAACAGTTCAGTATAACAGATAAACAAAAGTTCACAAAAGAGATCAAGATAAACCAGACTATAAATAATATAAATAAAATATGGCTACAAGCTGGCTAATGCTCCTTCCCGTCCTCTGTCTTCCCGTCCACAGTCTTGGGCTTATTTTTTTTTATTCTACATTATGGATGCATAATTTGACTCATAATTTGCTTGAGAATAAATCATCCAATGTGGAATTTTTTTTTCTATTTACGTTGGACACTATGTAGCACAATCAAAGTGAAAACAATGACTAATTTAATCAATTTCTTCATATTCTTTAAATAAACAATATACAAATATTTTTTTAGGATCCAGTGTAAACACTTTAGATGTGTTATGGACAAAACATCTTTGACTGTCATTAATATAGAGATGGCACAATGATGATGAGTAACAGGTTTTATTTCCTTTGTTTTCCTAATGAATATATTTTTGTAATGGAGCAGAAATGATGCGATTTTTAAAGTCTTTCTGAGGTGTTGAAATAGGTTTGGAAATTGTGATCCATGAATTATACAAACATGTTTGCTGTTGTTTTTGAGAAAGATACAAAACATAGTGAAGAAACTGCTAAGTCAAACTAATGTGAACAAAATAAACACTTTCTATACAGACTTTTATGCAATGTGACTGTAGAGTGGCGCTTTTGATACGTGATGTCGTTAAAAAAACAACGTTAGACAGTGAGTGACGTCAGGGTTCGGTCGCCATAACAACATCATATCGTTTGAAAAATATTAAAGCCCAAACCTTCACAAAGTGAGTCCGCACTAGGATTGGGCATCGAGCATCGAGTATCGATTGGAACCGGGAGTATCTTTCCGATTCTCCCGGAATCGTCCAAATGTTTTAATTTCGATTCCTAGTTTCAATTCCTAGTCCGCCGACCGGAAGGAGAAACCGCCGAACACCAACGAAGAAGAATCTGCCAGAAGTATTTAGGTTAGCGCAACCATGGACAATATACCCATCATGAGTTTTTCAAAAATAAAGCTCTCTTGTGAAAAGTGAACTCCTGTGAAAAGAAAATGTATTTTTTTTTTTTTCAGTTCAGATATGTACAGTTGTGCCCAAAAGTTTACACCCCCCAGCAGAATTTCTGATTTTTTGGCCTTTTCTCAGAAAATATGAATGATAACACAAAAACCTTTCTGTCACTCATGGTTAGTGGTTGGGTGAAGACATTTATTGAAAAAAAGATAAGTTTACTGTTTTTAAATCAGAATGACAACATAAACTTCAATATTGACCCTGTTCAAAAGTTTACACCCCCCAGTTTTTAATACCGTGTATTTTCCCCTTTAACATCAATAACAGCTTGAAGTCTTTTGTGGTAGTTGTGGATGAGGGTCTTTATTTTCTCAGATGGTTAAACTGCCCATTCCTCTTCTCAAAAAGCCTCCAGCTCCTGTAAATTCTTGGGCTGGCTTGCATGAACTGCACGTTTGAGATCTTCCCAGAGTGGCTGAATGATATTGAGGTCAGGAGACTGAGATGGCCACTTTAAAACCTTCACTTTATTCTGCTGTAGCCAATGGCAGGTTGATTTGGCCTTGTGTTTTGGATCATTGTCATGTTTGAACATCCAAGAACGTCCCATGCGCAGCTTCTGGGCAGATGAGTGTAAATTTTCCACCAGTATTTTCTGATAACATGCTGCATTCATCCTTCCATTAATTTTGACCAATTTTCCTGTGCCTTTGTAGCTCACGCATCCCCAAAACATCAGTGATCCACCTCCGTGTTACACAGTAGGAATGGTGTACCTTTCATCATGGGCCTTGTTGACTCCTCTCCAAATGTAATGTTTATGGTTGTGGCCAAAAACTTCAATTTTGGTCTCATCACTCCAAATGACTTTGTTCCAGAAGTTTTGAGGCTTGTCTGTGCTCTTTGGGGTATTGTAAACGGGATATTTTGTGGCATTTGCGTGGAAATGGCTTTCTTCTGGCGACCCGACCATGCAACCCATGTTTCTTCAAGAGTCTCCTTATTGTGGATCTTGAAACATCCACCCCAATTTTTTTCAGAGAGTCCTGTATTTCAGCAGAAGTTATTTGAGGGTTTTTCTTTGCATCTTGAACAATTTTCCTTGCAGTTGGAGCTGAAATTTTTGTTGGTCTGCCTGACCGTGGTTTGGTTTCAACGGAATCCCTCTCTCTCCGCTTCTTCATTAGAGTTTTAACAGTGCTTCTTGGCATCCTCAATTCCTTGGATATCTTTTTAAATCCTTTTCCTGTTTTATACAGTTGAAATACCTTTTCTTGCAGATCCTTTGACAATTCTTTTGCTTTACCTATGATGTAGAAACCTGAAATTTCATCGCAGTGAAAGATGCACGTGTCTGTCAGGAGCTCAGAAACTCACTGAGCTTTTATACACACAAAATGATTACAAGCTAATAGATCACAGAGAGGATGGTTACCTTTAGTAGACATTCAAACCCATTTGTGTCAAATTTTGTGCATGTTATCAGGCCAAAACTGCCAGGGGGTGTAAACTTTTGAACAGGGTCATTTTTGAAGTTTCTGTTGTCATTCTGATTTAAAAAGAGTAAACTTATCTTTTTTTCAATAAATGTCTTCACCCAACCACTAACCATGAGTGACAGAAAGGTTTTTGTGTTATTGTTGGAAGTCCATGTTCAGTTTGGAAGAAGGCACAAGTCCAGATTAGATCGGTTAGCCAACCATTTATTGACAATATGTGAGACAATACATAAAATAATAAAAATACTCAGCTGCTGAGGGCTCAGTGCTGCACCTCACCAGGGATGTACAGAAAAGAGCCCTGAACAGTAGCATACACAAGATCTTATACACATCAGAATTAGGGAAGTGTTAGAATTATATACAAGCTAATGCTAACATTTGTCCAAAGATGTCATTTTATGCTAACAATTATTCAAACATATGTTAGGGCAGATCAGTTCAAACATGTTTGTTCAACAGGTCAAATGTTTCATAAATCTTAACAGTGCAGTCTCAGTCAGACAGGACTGTGGTTTCAGTTAAGGTCTGGGGGGCCAGGTTCCCCATTTTGCATCCTGTAGTTGGTCCTGTGGTTTTGCGGAACTGCTAGAACTTTTGTTGAACTCTTGGTTGAACTTCTGTCTTTAGTCTGACCTTTATCCAGACATTATGTTTATCTTCTTGACAGACATATGTAGTTTATAAAACCAGACATGATCTTAACACGTGACAAGTTGGTACTTCCCTAATTCTGATGTGTATAAGATCTTGTGTATGCTACTGTTCAAGGCTCTTTTCTGTACATCCCTGGTGAGATGCAGCACTGAGCCCTCAGCAGCTGAGTATTTTTTATTATTCTATGTATGGTCTCACATATTGTCAATAAATGGTTGGCTAACCGATCTAATCTGGACTTGTGCCTTCTTCCAAACTGAACATGGACTTCCAACAACTTGGTGACCCCGACGTGATTTGGCTGAAAGGCCTGTCCGTATTGAGGACAACGATCGGTGGACTCGGAGGAATTCTGCACAGACAATTAAGAAAGTGGCCACTGAAGGTAAGCAGAAAACCTTTTGATATGCAGTATCAGAATTTCTGCAATTGACAATTCTAAATTCAAAATTGTCTGTGCTTGAATGTCCTACGAGTGAGTATAATAATTTGACCAAATTTATTCTTTTCTCTCTTTCTATCTCAAAAATGTACAGTATATTTTAATGCAATAAGTAAAATATGTGAGGCCATACGGACAGCATCAACTCATACAAGACGGGTATAGCCGGGCGTTGTGTGTTTGAAGGAGTGTAACTGTGTGATAAGAGAATCAGGCCTGAGGTTACACAGATGTGTCCTGAGAAGCATCCTTGTAGTGTTAAATAACAGACACCAGTATCTCTTATTCAATTGACACGTTTTAGGAGTCAGGGTTCTTTTTTTGCAGGGATATCGGGGTCGGTAGTAATCTGGGTGTGGTACCCAGTCCTCAATGAAGGTGACGACTTTCGAGGTTGCCTAGTCTATAGTGTAAGACGTAATAAGAATGCGGTATTCGTCCTCCGATAAGTAAAAGGTGTGGTACCTTGAGGTTGTCACATGGGTGCAAATGTTTGGGTGGCTTTTCAATCAGTTTTGATATATTGAGGTCATTTGTGGAGAGTGGACTGGAGATTAGAGATCCAGGAATTCCTCAAAGCAAACTGACTATCGACTGATTGCTCTGTGGGGTCTGGGTTGGGCATAGTTTAGGGGGTCATTGTGTTAGGTTAGGGTGTGTGGTCTGAACTGAGAATAAAGGTGAATTCCGGAGGGCCATAGGTGAGACGCCTGGCTCCAGGAGCTAGGTAGAAGCTTGCTCACGCCTCCTGAAGGATCTGGTATTGCACCATTCAAGGGACAGGCCACTCACGTGTATAATATATTTGTGTGAACATGAATGGAGAATGACAGAGAAGTAAATAAGAGAATGGGGACGGGGTCCCAGTAACAGAGTTCAAGTAAATGTCCATAAATTATGGGAGGACATGAAAGATGAACATGAACTAAATAATAAGGAGGAAGCAGGGAACTTAGTGTACTAGATGACAGAATTGATGGTGGCAGGTAGTCTGTTAAAAGAAAGACTACACTATAAAAAAATAAAAGAAAAGCTGTAAAAATACAATAAAAGATTTGGCATATAAGTGTATTAATAATATTACAAACAACACCTGTACAAATACAGGATAAATTTTTACAGTCAAAATCTATTAAAGAAAAAAGAAAGGAATATTACTGTATATAAATGTGCAGTATACAGTTAAGAGAAAAAAGAAAAAACATTAGAATCAGATGGTTTAATCCCTGCAATACCAGGGAATAATTTATTAATTTGGAAAACAGTTTGATATATCTACAATATCTATCTACAGTAACTTCATGTTAAAATAATAATTTTTCCATGTACATTAACAAAGTTAAAATGTATAAACAAATTAGGCTCATGAAACTTAGTGATTTATCTATAATTGATCATTTTAGAGTATTAGTATAAAACAACAACAATGACATAATGTATATATAAAACGTGTACTTGGAAGTACTACAAATTGTCAAAAAAGACAAAGGAGGACATGAAGTAAAAATACACAATAGGGGGTGGTTTGACACATCTATGATGTGACAGATCCTTACAGGAAGCAAAACACACAACAACAAATAAAGTTAGGTGAATTTTTAGAACAAAATGAGAAACACAAGACAAATAAAAAAATATAAAAGGCAGCTTGACTAAACAGGATCATGACAGGAGACAATTAGTAATATTTGGATTAAGGTCAAAGTCATTGACTTTATAACTATTTCTTGCAAATGGAGAAAATGTTAAAAATCAGTTTTGAATACATTCAATCTGGACAATACATTGTGTGTTTCTTTAAGGTAGAAGTAAAATAAAGGACAGACTTACAGTAGTCTGACCTATTCTTTGTAATAAGGAAAGAAATGGTAAATTACTTTTGAATGTAAAACAACATGCTAAGTTGCCTTTAAAACATGATAATACAATCGTATTATGGTTAATATTTTGTAATTTTAAGATATGTTTAAATTTTTTGCTAGTATCTGTTAATTTACTGTTATTGGACAGTCCTGTTGAATACTGGTGGTAAACCCATAGAAAATTGTATGTAAAATTACAGTTAGACATAAAAATACAATAAATTGCCATTGAAATCAGAATATAGATATAATCCTGAGATATTTTTAATTGACTGTAATTTTAAACATTGAAAACCTAAAACTAATGAAAAAGTCAAATCATTGAAACTACTAGTGTACCAATGCTTTATTTGAAAACAGGAAACATCTGTATAATATTACAGTATTGAGTAAATGCACAAATTTTCGATTCAGTCTTTATAGAAGAGAATCTGTTAAGGTAATTGTAAATTCAATTTCAAATTTTGAGATTTTTTAAATTTAACTAAATTATGGAAAAAAAATTGAGTCACGTCATTAACCCAATTAAAAGTAAATAAATACATTAATGTTTGAGGGACCTATTAAACACCTGGCTGAGTTCCAGAATTGTGAAATGATGCAGCCAGTACAATTAAAAATTATGAATAATAACACATCTTATTTAAAAGTGCCTTTCTGACCACTAAAGGCTACTTTACAAAGTAATTGAAAACACATTTAAAATAAATAAAACAACAGAGGAGTGGTGATATTAGTGTTTGTCTGTTCGTTTGTCTAACCCCTCCCTTCCGTTTTCTTATTTTGTAACTAGATGGAACGTTCGTGGTTTTCATTCAGACATTACAGATGACACTTTGTGCGTCAAATTGAAAATTACATTGACCAATTTAACATCTCTGCAAACAGTTTTCTCAACAGGTGATCTCCATACTTATCAAGGAACAGGAAGAAGAGAGCTCCAACGTTAAATATGGCCAATATGTCTAAGGAGAGGGCTTCAGGTTTCACTGGAACCAACCTAAGTGGTCTGGTCTCTGTATGATGGCAAAAATAACACCTTACTGCCTAAAAGCCTGGCTTACTATTGACAAACTGAGCCCGTGGATTCAAAAATCACTGCTCACTGAGCCACCTGACCGTACACTGACTGAGGTGCACACTGACCTGACAGACCTACCTGACCCCTCTGAGGCTGCAGACTCAGAGTGAAATAGATATATCCTGTACTTTTACTGTTTCTTAACATTGTGATATTAATCATCCATTCCTCCTTGCCTCTGAAGCTATGTGGGGCCTGCACCATCTGCGGTGCAGCCCTGGAACTATGATGACCTGTTCAATTTTGATTTCTCTTGCAGCTTTCCTACCCTGGCTGCGGTATTGGCTAGTACTCCATCATATACTTTCAATGTTACTGCTCCCACCTTTACCCAGGTACAACCTCTGCCTTTTCCATGCTCTCACTCCATGTTTCCCTGGCTGATGATGGAGAGGATGACAACATCCCTGATTTCTTACTACATGCTGATTGTGACACAATGAAGATGCTCTTGGCCACCCTAATCTGCTACTGCTCACTAACTTGCAAATATCAAAGTCTGAAGAGGATGATGTTGAGTTTCCCTCCATCCACTGGTGTCGAGTTTCCCTCCACCTAAACACATTTCTTCTGCATTAACCTCTAAAAGGGGGATTGATCCCTCCCACGTGATTGACAAATATGCCCACACATTGAAAATTGCCCCTTTACACACCTGATACCCTATGATTAAGTTTCTTCTTATGCATTTCATTACCTGTGTTATATTATGATCCTCTCTTGTACTGATTTCACCCTGTCAGTGTGAGCTTATACTTTTAATCTATTTTGTCTTTTTTTACATTAGAGTTATTCCAACAAGTGCGTAATGGTCTTATGATCTCAATTTAGTGGTACTGTGGCTAATACAGTTGTTATGCTAATGTGAAGGTTTAGTTTATATTTTTAGATATGCCTTTATACGAGTTCATTCATTTTACTCATTGCTGTTATGTTGTTTGTCTCCTGACAGTCACCTACCTGCTCCCTTAAGGAACCCTATTTTGGCACTTTGTCATTCCCACTGTCCCTCTCATCTCTGCTCAGCTATGGAATGCAGATACGTAAACGCCGGCGTGTCTGTGGGAAGTGGCTCACCCCTCTCCTGGTTCCACAGTGGTGAGACATGACTGTGGGCCCTGCTCAGTCACACAGGATAATGATTGAATTAATCTGTCTGATTGATTGACATGACATAGTCATGTCAAAAGGGGGAATTGAAAGAATTAAGATTAATTTAATGTCTCAATTTGAGCATCAGTTTTGGGTGTGGCTCTGACTGACTTCTTTGTTTATGCATTGACAGTAAATTGTATTCTGCTCTTTATCCATAAAAATAAATGTGTCTCAGCAACAACAGTGCTCCAGTACTGATGTACTTCCTCCTCAGACTGCTGCAGCTAAATATACACTGTTCTCTTTTTGACGCTCACACTGACAGGTTTCATTTGTGACCTAGGTGAAGAAGATTGTTTTTTTTTTTTTTTAATTCTTAAGTTAACACACATCATTAATTACATCACATAGTCACATCACAAGAAGACCCGACGTTCCTGAAGGATCCCCAAATACACCATGCTATATATGTTGCTAAATGTTTGCTTTTAAATGTTTTGAGTGCTCATGTGCGGAGCTGTGGCCGGTCGAGTCTGAAGATGGTTTAAAGCTCCCAAGGACAACGGATTCTTGGCACAAAGATGGAAATGTCCTCCTGGTCAATAAAGTTATGCTTTTGCTTTTATTACTAGATTTTAGAGGGAGTGGGTACATTGCCAATGCAACGAAGAAATGCTTGCTCTGAAAGTTAAATACACTTACATGCACACACATAGTTAGTCTCACAATGTTCAGAGATTTCCACAATGTGCATAAGCTTGCTGAGATGTGCTCCTGAGATTGTGTCCCACTTTGGTTGTCGCCCTAGGGGTGAAGGGGGCAAGGACAGACACTTTTGCCTCGCTAAGTTGTTATTTAGGCTTGTATGTTCTCATGTAGGCTTATTTAGCACCCGTGAGGTTTTCACTCTGTTTGACACAATATCATTTTAAAGGACACTCAAGCTCTATAGGCATTACGCATACATATAGGTTTAAACCATTAAATGGTTTAAAAAGGGGGAAGTTGTTAGAATTATATACAAGCTAATGCTAACATTTGTCCAAAGATGTCATTTTATGCTAACAATTATTCAAACATATGTTAGGGCAGATCAGTTCAAACATGTTTGTTCAACAGGTCAAATGTTTCATAAATCTTAACAGTGCAGTCTCAGTCAGACAGGACTGTGGTTTCAGTTAAGGTCTGGGGGGCAGGTTCCCCATTTTGCATCCTGTAGTTGGTCCTGTGGTTTTGCGGAACTGCTAGAACTTTTGTTGAACTCTTGGTTGAACTTCTGTCTTTAGTCTGACCTTTATCCAGACATTATGTTTATCTTCTTGACAGACATACGTAGCTTATAAAACCAGACATGATCTTAACACGTGACAAGTTGGTACTTCCCTAATTCTGATGTGTATAAGATCTTGTGTATGCTATTGTTCAATGCTCTTTTCTGTACATCCCTGGTGAGATGCAGCACTGAGCCCTCAGCAGCTGAGTATTTTTTATTATTCTATGTATGGTCTCACATATTGTCAATAAATGGTTGGCTAACCGATCTAATCTGGACTTGTGCCTTCTTCCAAACTGAACATGGACTTCCAACAGAAGTACCAAGTTGTCACGTGTTAAGATCTTCCAAACTGAACATGGACTTCCAACAGAAGTACCAAGTTGTCACGTGTTAAGATCATGTCTGGTTTTATAAGCTACGTATGTCTGTCAAGAAGATAAACATAATGTCTGGATAAAGGTCAGACTTGAGGCAGAAGTTCAACCAAGAGTTCAACGAAAGTTCTTGCAGTTTCGCAAAACCACAGGACCAACTACAGGATGTGAAATGGGGAAACTGCCCCCCAGACCTTAAAGGAATATTACACCCAAAGAATGATATGCCTTAATTTTCTACTCACCTTCATGCTGAGCAACACTCTGGAGCACTTTTTTGATGTCTCAAATGCAGCTGGAGGTCCGGGGTGATTTTCGCTGTCAACAAACGTCCATCTAACAGGGGCAGCCAGACCCGAAAGAAAAAGGTCCATAAAGTCCACAAAAACATGCTTATTTTCCTTCATACTGCTCGTCCGCTGTGATTCAAGTGTCCTGAGCGGTAACGCCCATAATTAATTGAAGGTCATTTGTAGCTGCTTTTCGCACCACGAAGCCGTCTGGATTGGTCTGCGGCTTACGTAGTGCAGGGAGCGCGCGTAGACGTGCACTGCGGAAGTACGCTATAGCACTGTTTAGGCTCGAAAAATGTACTAAACGAGCAGTATGAAGGAAAATAGGTACGTTTTTGTGGACTTTTATGGACCTTTTTCTTCGGGCTCCGTCGTCCCCTGTTAGATGGACGTTTGTTGACAGCGAAAATCACCCCGGACCTCCAGCTGCATTTGAGACATCAAAAAAGTGCTCCAGAGTGTTGCTCAGCATGAGGGTGAGTAGAAAATGAAGGCATATCATTTTTTGGGTGTAATATTCCTTTAACTGAAACCACAGTCCTGTCTGACTTAGGCCCTCCTCACACGAGGACGGCACCGTATTGTCTTGGCGTCAGCATCAAAACATGGGATCGCTGTTTACACATCGTATTGTACATAGGCTTGAGTATTTACTTGAGAACGCAAAATCCACACCGCGACGTACCTGTGGGTTTCAGCGCATGCTCCCAACCCATATTGCATGCTGGGTAATGTAGTTCTTGGGTTACTACACTCGTAACATCACAGTTCTGCTCCGAGGTGGATTCCACGTCAATAAGTGCTCATGCACGCGTAACATGCTGCGTCTCTGCTTGAGCACTTGTTGCTGTTGTTGCTGTAGCTGGTGTTGTTCGTGCTCTGTGAGAAAATGTTGGTATAAAAGTTGTAGTAATACTTATAGCTGCTGGAACAAGATCAGAATCAGCTCGGCTGGCGCCATTGTTGTTGTTGTTGTGTGTGACAACGTGGGTTGGGCGGGGATCCCCCGGAGGAGGAGGGGTGCTATGAGGTCACCGTCTTCTCCGGACTCATCTGTTTACACCAACTACGGCATGAAGACGAATACGCAGATATCCACTTGCAGACCCGTTTTCAAAAAAGATGCGGAGTCATGGACAAATACGCGTCTCCGTGTGTCAGTATCACCAGATCGATAGTTTATTTTACCGGAGTCGTACAAATTCGTACTCGTGTAAAGCCCACCTGAGACTGTACTGTTAAGATTTATGAAACATTTGACCTGTTGAACAAACATGTTTGAACTGATCTGCCCTAACATATGTTTGAATAATTGTTAGCATAAAATGACATCTTTGGACAAATGTTAGCATTAGCTTGTATATAATTCTAACATTATCATTCATATTTTCTGAGAAAAGGCCAAAAAATCAGAAATTCTGCTGGGGGGTGTAAACTTTTGGGCACAACTGTATATAAAAACAGCCCTATGAGACATTCATAGTATAGTTCATAGAAAGTGGTAAGTTCATAGCATTAAAATTCATGGAGAAGTACAGACTATTTTATCCAGAAAGACCTCTGGTTAGCTAGCTCATTTCAAACATCAAAACTTTTTCGACCCTGCCTCTTCAAAGAATCGGAATCGAGCATCGTTAGTAACCGGAATCAAAACTCGGAATCGAAACTCGGAAACGTAATCGTTCAAATTCAAACGATGCCCAACCCTAGTCCGCACTCTGCAGAGATTGACGACGACTGTGAACATCTTCAGAGAGATTTCCGTGACAAAGTTTCTTTCAGCGAGGATTTATCGACCGAACAGCAGCCGAAAAAGGACAAACTTGATCTTTACTCGAGAAATGTAAGAGTTTAGACTTCATTAAACATCACGAGTTTCATCAGGTCAGAAACACCGTTTGGTGAAAACAGCCGAACTCAGCTAAACGTCCTGAAATGAGTCTTTTAGAGTTTATTCGTTACATTTAGCAGAATATTGAGGGAGTATTTACAGTTAAAGAGGAATAACATCGAAATGTTGGAATAACAAACATGTTTGAGACACAAGACAAAAACTAGCTAAGCTGTTTTAAGCAAAGATATATGGGGATGTTTTAGGCTCTTTTCTTCAAGATTGTTTTTAAACTTTCTTAATTTTACACACATAACTCTTGAAGGCAAAACATGTGTATTTATTGAGCACAACTCCTACACCAGGTTATTCAAAGTGCTTTACAGATCAAGAAAAATGCATTAAAATCACAATGCAGAATTAAAACACATTATAAATGAAAATATCTATATGACGTTGAATTTAATGTCCAAAACATGAAGTGAAAGAGGTCAATCCGAGTTACAATTAAACTTCCAAAATAGGACAGAAAAACACGTCTATTTGACATTACAATTAAGGCCCAAATAAGATGTCAATCTGAAGTTACAATTAAATGTACAAAATTTGACAGATTAAACATTTATTGACATTACAATTAAACATCCAAAACATAAAGTCAAAGATGTCAATCCGACGTTACAATTAAAATGTCCAAAATATGACAACATCCAAACAGACTCAATGGTTTGATTCAATGATATTCATGGCAAAAGGAACAACACAGATATATGCATCAGAAATATTAATGAAGATTAATATTCTTTGGCCTTTTGCAGATTTTAAGTGTTTTCTCTGTCTCAGTCTTCTTAAAGGTGCAGATGTTAGCAAGGCTACAGCCCTTACATTTGACTCAACTTAACCACTATTAAAGATAATTACTGTCATTGAAATATGTTTGGATGGTGTAATTCAGCGTAAAAGGTGACAACTTTCACATTTGTCTGACTGTGTTGAAACTTTTTGTTGTATTATTTTCTGAATGCATTGCAAACCACCTTAACACGGACTTCTAACTCAGAAAAGGGCTTTTTTATTTAGTGCTGGCCTGGACAATACATTGTTTAGGATTTTTAGATATTTTTTCATTCAGAACACAGTATAATGAAATGTTGTTATCAACATAGAGGGAATTAAAGTTGTTTGAAAACATGTGGCAGGCTTTGTGCTCAGATCCAAGTTTGTTTACTGTTATATCTAATTGCTGTAATATTCTTCTTTACCACACAATATTCTACACCAAATGTTTGTCCAAATAGGAATTTTTCATGACATAATCTTGTTTATTTCAGGTCCAATTCTGTTTATCTTTGTCATAATTTGGATATTGAGTTTTTTGTCATTTTACTTGGTTGTAGTTGCTTCTGTTAAACTCTTGGGTTTATTTTAAATAAAATAAAAAACACAAATATTTTTCACTTGAGCTGTTTTAAGCAAAGATACATGGGGATGACTTAGACTCTTCTTCAAGATTGTATTTAAAACTTTATTATTTTTACACATACAACTTTAAAGGCAAGGCAAGTTTTTTGACAGAGCACAACTCTTACACAAGGTAATTCAAAGTGCTTTACAGAGCAAGAAAAATGCATTAAAATGACAAGGGAGTATAAAAACAAAATAATCATTATAAAAAGACATCTACTCAAAATTAGAATTGAACATCCAAAACATGAAGTAAAACGTCAATTAAATTCAACAATTAAATTCCAAACATGACAGAAAGACTTGAATCTAACATGACAATTAAACATCCAAAACATGAAGTAAAAGACGTCAATCAAACATTTCAATTAAGCGTCCAAAACAAAAAAGACATCTCTCCGATGTTACTATTAAATGTCGAAAACATGAAGTAAAAGACGTCAGTCCAGTTAACGTCCAAAAACTTGACAGGAAAAGGCGTGTATTTGACTTTACAATTGAATGTCCAAAACATGAAGTAAAACATGTCAATCTGAAGTAACAATTACATGTCAAAAAAACATGACATAAAAAAAATGTGACAGTTAAACATCCAAGACATGAAGTAAAGGATGTCAGTCTGAAGTTAAAGTTAAATGTTCAAAACATGACAAACAAAGACATTACAATTTACTGTCAAAAACAGGAATTAATAGGTCAATCCGAATAATCCAACTTTACAGTTAAATGTCCAAAATATGACAGTAAAGACGTCTTTCAGACGTTACAATTAAATGTGGAAAACGTGAAGTAAAAGACGTATTCAATGTCAATCTGACGTCAATGCAACGCCCATCCATGCGTTACAATTAAATGTCCAAAATATGACAGTAAAAGACGTCTATCTGACGTTACAATTAAATGTGGAAAACATGAAGTAAAAAATCTGACAAAATTAAACGTCCAAACATGACAGAAAAAGACATCTTTTAAACGTTACAATTAAATGTGGAAAACATGAAGTAAAAGACGTCAATCAGATTAATCCAACTTTACAATGAAACATCCAGAATAACAGAAAAAGACATCTATTTGACATTACAATGGAACGACCAATGCATGAAGTAAAAGGTCAATCCGAATAATCTGATGTTACAATTAAACGTCCAAAATATGACAAGATCCAAGTAGGCTCATTTGTTTACTTTCAACTTACTTAGGTCCACAAAAGGAGCAACGCAGATATATGCATCAGAAATATTAATGAAGATTAATATTCTTTGGCCTTTTGATAAAGTAATGCAGATTTTAAGTGTTTTCTCTGTCTCAGTCTTCTTCAAGGTGCAGATGTTAGCAAGGCTACAGCCCTTACATTTGACTCAACTTAACCACTATTAAAGATACTTACTGTCATTGAAATATGTTTGGATGGTGTCATTCAGCGTAAAAGGTGTCAACTTTTACATTTGTCTGACTGTGTTGAGACTTTTTGATGTATGACTTTCTGAATGCATTGCAAACCACATTAACACGGACTTCTAACTCAGAAAAGGGCTTTTTTATTTAGTGCTGGCCTGGACAATACATTGTGTAGGATTTTTAGATATGTTTTCATTCAGAACACAGTATAATGAAATATGTTATCAACATAGAGGGAATTAAAGTTGTTTAAAAAACATGTGGCAGGCTTTGTGCTCAGATCCAAGTTTGTGTGCTGTTCTTTACCGCACAATAATCTACACCAAACATTTGTCCAAACAGGAATTTTTCATGACATATCATGACATTTACTTTAGGTCCAATTCTGTTTATTTTTGTCATAATTTGGATATTGAGTTTTTTGTCATCTTACTCGGTTGTAGTTGCCTCTGTTGAACTCTTGGGTGTATTTTAAATAAAATAAATATTTTTCACGTAGTGGTACATTATGGTCTTGTTAGTGCTTTATCACGAGGAAGAAAACAAATCCTGCCACTAAAACTTCTCTCTGAAGGATTTTATTGAACAACAAGTTCCATCTGGAGGTGCACATCTCCTGCTCAGACAGAAACTTCACTTTGTAGCTCTTGTTAAAGTTCTTCTAAAGGGGCTTTTGGTGAGCAAATGTCTCTCTTCTGCTGTGATTGTGCATTTATGATCTTGCACTCACTGGGTGACGATTTTTGAAGTGATCAGTAAGAAACAAAGCTCTGATTGGCCTTATTCTGTTCATAGCTGCTTTAATCATCAAGTATTAACTGCATTTGGGTCGAATAATGTAGAATTAGCTTTCTGAACTCTTAAAAACGTCATAAATAATGTTTCTTTTTTACACAGTGTCTACTTAATAATGTGCAGTTACAGTAAAATAAATGAGGTCCTCTTGGTGAGCAGAGTTTCTTCCCTCCACTGTAAATAATGACAGATGTGTGTTTGTGTCTCTTTGTTGAAACTGTGCGTCAGGGTTGTGAGCACTTGATGAAAATCTGGCTGATAAATGTGCTGATGTTGTGTTAAGTTGTTGAGCCCTACATCCTGACACATTTGTTTTGTTTGTGTCTGTAGATCCCAGATCCAGCTCTCCAGCTCTAGAGGACAAAGACCTCCGCGCCTACACAGCTGTCCAGGTGACCAAACAGCCGTCCTTGTGGCCGCCCAGGTAAGTGTCCTTCATTGGTAAAGATGGAGGACTTTTCTCATTTATTGTACTCTTTTCTCCCTTATCCCACTCCCCCACTTCATCCTTACTCCTCTGAGACTGCTCCCAACCAAGACGCCCTCTTTGACGTCTTTGGTTACGACTCCGACTGTGACTATCCCCCCCCTTCTCCAACTTTTCCATCCTATGATTTCAGCCAGTCCTCCCCCCCTCAATCTCCTCAGACTCCTCCACCCTATTTCAGCCAGTCCTCCCCCCCTCAATCTCCTCAGACTCCTCCACCCTTTGACTTCAGCCAGTCCTCCCCCCCTCAATCTTCTCAGACTCCTCCACCCTATTTCAGCCAGTCCTCCCCCCCTCAATCTCCTCAGTCTCCTCCACCCTATTTCAGCCAGTCCTCCCCCCCTCAATCTCACTTATTGGACCCTTTTCTCCCTTTTCCCACTCCCCCACTTCCTTACTCCTCTGAGACTGCTCTCAACGAAGACTTCCTCTTTGACGTCTTTGGCTACGACTCCGACTGTGACTATCCCCCCCCTTCTCCAACTTTTCCATCCTATGATTTCAGCCAGTCCTCCCCCCCTCAATCTCCTCAGACTCCTCCACCCTTTGACTTCAGCCAGTCCTCCCCCCCTCAATCTCCTCAGACTCCTCCACCCTTTGACTTCAGCCAGTCCTCCCCCCCTCATTCTCCTCAGACTCCCCCCCACACCTCTGAGTCTCACTTTGACTCCTCTGCAGTCTTCTCTGGCTCTAACTTGGACGGGGACAATGGGAATCCTTCTTGGACTCCTGTGATTTTGTTGGGTTGTGCCCACCACAGTCTCCTTGTGGTCTCCAGGGTTCTCCCTTCATATCAGAGTCTTCCTGCTCCTCTATCTCCTCTTTAGACTCTTTCACTGACTCGGACTCTTCCTCCTCTCTGATGACTCTTCCAGCCTTTTCTCTGATCCAGTCCTCTCCTCCTCGATCCCCCCAGGCTCCTCCCAGCACCTCTGAGTCTTTTCTCCCTCCTACACCTCCCCTTTGACTCTGACTCCTCATTCCCTGCTTTGACTCCTCCAGCCCATCATCTGAGCCAGTTCTGTCCCTCCTATTCTCCCCAGACTGCCCCCCACTTTTCTGAGTCTGCCCTTGACTCCTTTATCTCCTCTTCAGACTTTGACTTTGACGCTGACCCTCATACCTCTGACTTTCCTCTTTGCCCCTCCCTCTATATCCCAGACTCCTTCTCTGACACCTCCTCCCCTCCTCTGACTCCCTCACCCCCTCTTCTAAAGCAGCCATCCCTCCTGGATCTCCTCACCCTCCTCCCTTTACCTCTGATTCGCCTTCCTCTTCCTTTTTCTCCATCTCGCTCCTCCTCCTCCTCTCCTCCTCCTCCTCCAAACCCTCTTCCTTCTGTTTTGCTGCCTGGGGCTTCAAATCCTGAGCCATTAAACACTACAGTTGCTCATGTCCAGACTTCACAGGTTTTGGTCCTGGAGAGGAACCAGCAGCGTTCTAGGTCTCAGAAGAGACGTGCTGAAGAGCCTGATGGTGCCCCTCCAAGGAAGCGCCCCGCAAACCTTTAACCCCTGTAATGTGTAAATGAGCGAGAATGGACAACGCACAACTAACATCAGTCTGAAAAGAGACTTCTGTGCAAAGATCCATTGGTTTAATGTTCAGCCGTTATCTTTGAGCTCTTGATGCATTTCATGTTGATGATTTTAAATTTTCTCGAGATGGCCGCTTGTACAGATGCAGTGGCTCGAGGCTCACTATTAGCGCTTTCACACTTAACTTAGCAGGTCAACGCAAGTTTTTTCAATGCTGGTTAACCTGCTAACAATTGGCAAGTGACTCATTCCCCTCTGCCAATAGACCTGGGTCTAATCGGCACAAACAGTTGAGCGCTGAACGGCAGAATACAAAGGCGGATGGAGTTTGTTGCTGAGAGCCAAAAGTCCCGTAAGTACAGACGGAGGGAAAGGGCGCCATGTTATGCCGTCAGCACGTCACGCCAAAGTCATGACGTAAATTAGCAGGTTGACTCGGATGTGATGTTCCCACTGAAGCGGATCAGAGGCGATAAAAACCCTTGTCCCTTGCAGGCTCAGTCGACCTGGACTGAAATGCTGATTAGACTCTTTCAAACCGCTGACAGGAGCTGATTGTTACCGGGCTTAAACAGATTTTTTTGCTAGTCTGAAAGGGGTAAATGACTGCTTTCTCTTCTATTCTAATTGATGTTTCAGTTTATTAGATATTGTCTTTGGTTTGTGATGTCTTCTGATGTGTGTTTGTCTTTATGTACAAAAAAAACAAAAAAAACACCAAAAAAATACATGTTATGTGTTGTTTTGTGTAGTCATGTGCTGTGTCTTTATGTTAAAAAAATTAGAAAAAAAAACAAAAATACATGTTATATGTTGTTTTGTGTAGTGATGTGCTGTGTCTTTATGTTAAAAAATAGAAAAAACACCAAAAATACATGTTATATGTTGTTTTGTGTAGTGTTAAAAAAAATGTCATATACCGCTCTGTCACGTTTTTTGTCCAACTGTGTCATGTTTTGTTGTGCCATGATTTATGGTAATGGTTTGTTTTGTCTTGTGTTTTGTCCCCATGTTAAAAAAAAGAAACTTACAAAAAGATGATGAGCGATTTGTTTGGTTGTGCTGCAATGTGTTGTCTTGATGAGGACATGATCCGCCCCATGATTTATGTGCAACAAAACAAACCATACACACACATATATACTGTGTTAGTACATGAATGTGTGTGTATTTAGTGTAAATGATAAGAATGTGTGTGGTGAATGTGTATGAAATTGTTTAAGTGCTGATTAAATGTTTGAGTGAACAGAATGGTGCAGGATTGAGTGCAAAAACGTGGACATGAGTCAGCATTTAGCACTTCCTGGTTCCTTGATCTAAAAATCTACAGGATTTTAGATTAGTTTAATAGATGAATACCGCAATTAAGGGTCACGATGGACACATGCTAACTCCAGTTAAAATTCAGTCTGAAATAGTGAACTAAATCTGATAGTTTCTGCTTTTGATTTTTTTAAGCATTGTTTGTGTTAAAAGGGCACTTGCTAACAGACTTAGAGCATTTCTGTTCTTTTTTTAATAATGATTTATTCATACGTGATTGCCACAGCCTTTAAGAATATTCTGATCACGCCATTTGATGAAGAGTTCACAACAAGACATTATACACTAGAAATACTGTAACTGCTTCTCAGTTGAACTGCCATAAGTCCATAGTAACTATTAATGGCTTTTTGCTCACTGATTAAAAAACTAAGTTTGTTCATAAAAGATTATCACAAAGAACAGAACTTAGCAGTTTCATAATTTCCTGTTTGCTACAGAGCTTATTACCACTAATGATCCAAACACAGTAAATTATGCCATAGACTTTTAGCTAGGAGAACCAGCATTATGCTAACGTCCACATTGGCCTTCAAAACACATCATCCTCGCTCCACTCTGTTGGGACTGATTGAGAGTGAATGTGTGTGAATGTGAGAGTGAACGTGTGTGAATGTGAGAGTGAACGTGTGTGAATGTGAGAGTGAATGTGTGTGAATGTGAGAGTGAATGTGTGTGAATGGGGTGTGTGGGTGTGCACGCACACAGGGTGTGTGGAGAGTCTGGTGCAGCGGTCTGTGCCGTAGTGACCTGGTGGTTTGTGCTGCTGCCTCAGTGTTTTGTACTTCCTGCTGGTCACTGCGCTCACTGCTGCTGCTCTGTCTTCTGACAGGGTGAACAAAGGAGGAGATGGTTCACATCTTCTCCTTCAGTCCACAGCCTCTCCACCACCAAGACCCCTGCAGTGCCTCCTCGTGGCCACACACGGAAACTGGGTCTGTCACAGTCCCAGGCTAAACTGCAGGGGATCTCGGAGCAGCAGTGGTCCCCAGAGATGCAGTGTTCAGGGCGTCCTGCAAATGGACAGGCCCTGGCACCATCAACCACTGCCCCAGCTATGGGAAAATAGGCTTCAGAATACCTGTCAGAAAATTCATAACATCACTGTCTGTGTACTTTTGATAATCATGCCTAAAAATAAAAATCACAACCCATATCTCACATTGTTTCAATCTTTCTTTGTTTTCTGTACAAACTTGCTTAAGAAATAAGTATGGTGGCCTGGAGGGGCAAAACAAGAGTACAAGATCCAAAACACTTTTACAAAGCTTGAGACAAATTGACATTTTAGAAAACACATTTACAAGACACAAAACAGTTTTACTAATGGTAAAACAAATTTACATTTCAGAAAACAAATTAACAAGACACAAAACACTTTTACAAATATCTAGCAACCAGAAAGGGAATGTACCAACTCTGGCATTGAACCAGAAGTGCTTGCAGAGAGCAGACAATACTAGCCGAGTTGTTAAGTGCATGGTATGAAAGAACAAGAGAAGGAGAAGCTCATGGTAAGCAAAGATGGACCACCACCAAGTGCCATTTTGCCAGTTTTGTGGAAAACATATGAGCCCCTTACAGTGGTTTTGTATGCCATGTGGTCGGTCTTAAGAGTTTGCTCACCATTAACTTCTTCTTCTCTTGTTCTTTCACAACTTGGCTTGTATTGGCGGCTCTCTGTAAGTACTTCTGGTTCAATGCCGGAGTTGGTACATTCCTTTTCTGGTTGCTATAAATTTGGAAAAGGGTTTTGTGTCTTGTCAATTTGTTCCTGAAATGTAAATGTGTTTTCCTATTCGTAAAAGTGTTATTTGTCTTGTTAATTTGTTTTCTGAAATGTACATATGTTTTGGGACTTGTAAATGTGTTTCCTAAATGTAAATTTGTCTCAAGCTTTGTAAAAGTGTTTTGGATCTTGTATTCTTGGTTTGCCTCTCCAGGCCACCGTAAATAAGAGCTCATTTGACAAACATACAAAATTAGACCACAGATCCGGTTTTCCAACAGCCATCCTCTAAGGGGTTTGGAAAAGGAAGTCAGAACTGAAAGCTCTGTCGCCAAGGGTCCATTTTGTGTTTGTGGGTACTGAGAGGATCCCGAGGTCTGCAGATCTCAGGTTTCCGCTCCGGGGAGTAGTCCTCGAGGAGACCTGACAGGTACTGTGGGGCTAGGGCATGGAGAGCTTTATAGGTGAGGATGAGCAGTTTGTATTTAATGCGGATATTCTTCAGCTTGATATTCCATTTTGACAGAGGGGACATGTTAAGCTTAAAAATATCCTTTTTCAAAGACAATAAAACTAAATCAGTGATGACAGGAAATGTTGAACTATATTACAATTCATACTCGGGACTTATTGAACTCAATAGGCTTTTTTTTAATGGCATCAGAGCCCACACTGGTAATTGCATGATGAAAAAGTTTTTTGTCATGGTGTTTCTGGGCTCTGCAACATGGATAAACTTCATCATCTGTTCCAGTGACAGATAAATTCACAAGAACTGAAGCAGAGACGGAGTGTGAACTGGCTCAATGTCTGCTGCCATGTAGTGCTTAAAGGCTGAACTACAACACGTAACAAATGTCCCCAACTTCTACATGCTGCCCACTAACAAAAAAACGATATATTGAAGCAAAAGGTTACAATAACCTAAACCAAACGTGCTAACGTGCTCGAGGGTAATTTAATAAGTGGGCTGTTGGTGAATGACATAAGCGATCATCTACCAATTTTTGTGGTCTATGACCAGACCTATGAGGGGAAAGAGATGCAGAATACAACTATTAACACAAGAGTTAAATCAGAGGTATGTATAAACAGATTCAAAAGTTCTCTACAAGAAGAAAAATGGGAAGAAGTCCTCAAGGCTACAGATGTGAACAGTGCTTACAGCAGCTTTTTACAGACATTTACAAAGCTGTTTGATAAACATTGCCCCATGAGAGTGTTGAAGCTTAAAAAACAAAGCAGAGAGAATAGACCTTGGATGACAAAAACACTGATAAATGCATGCAGAAAGAAAAACACACTCTACAGGCAGTTTCTCAAAAACAGGACTCCAGACTCTGAAAATAAATATAAACTTTACAAGAATAAACTAACTTCCATCTTAAGAGAGAAAAAGAAAGAATATTACGGGGAACAAATACAAAATAATGTGAATCACACCAAGGAACTGTGGAATATAATAAACGGTGTAATCAAAAACAAAAAACCTGTTCAAAGCTATCCACTTAACCTTACAGACAATGCAGATAACATAGTGAATAAGTTCAACAAATTCTTTGCAGAGGTGGGGCCAAATCTTGCCAAGCAGATCCCGCAGAATGACCTTAGCTGGAACCACTTTGATAGGGAGGGGAAATGTAACCAAAACACTATGTTTTTGACTCCAGCAGACGACAGAGAAATAAAACAACTGATTAATAACTGCACAGGAAAAACGTCAAAAGACGTCCATGACATTGACATGAAACTAGTCAAAATGGTACAAGAAGAGATTGCATCACCTTTGACACATATACGTAATCTATCGTTTCAGACAGGAAAATTCCCAGATGAGATGAAAGTCGCAAAAATAATTCCTTTGCATAAACAAGGTAACAAGGAGGAATTCAATAACTATAGGCCAATAGCAATACTACCACAATTCTCCAAAATACTAGAAAAGCTGTTCAGCAGCAGACTAGATAAATTCATTGAGAAACATAATTTGCTATATGATAGTCAATATGGGTTCAGAAAAAATCATTCCACAGCATTAGCGATAATGGAAGCTGTAGAAATAATCACTGACACGATCGAACAAAAAAAAATTAGTATTGGAATATTTATTGATCTAAAGAAAGCATTCGATACAATTGATCACAATATACTTTGTTTTAAACTAGAAAAGCTGGGCGTAAGGGGTATGGCGCTGAACTGGCTCAGGAGCTACCTCAATGGCAGATACCAATACGTCCAAGTAGCAGGGAGAAAATCAAGGTGCCTCAACACTATTTGCGGGGTCCCACAGGGGTCCGTAATGGGTCCGAAGTTATTTACTCTTTATATGAATGATATATGTAAGGTATCCGAAAATGTTAAATTCATACTATTTGCAGATGATACGAGTCTTTTCTGCTCGGGAGACAACCTGAAGGAGCTGATCACTATGACAAACGAAGAGCTAAACAAGCTACAAATATGGTTCAATATAAACAGATTATCTCTGAACCTAGACAAGACAAAATTTATGTTATTCAGCAACAAAGACAGTGACTGTGATGCTAATGTAGATATAAACGGCACCAAGATACAAAGGGTTAATGAATTCAAATTTCTGGGAGTAATCATTGATGATAAGCTAAACTGGAAACCTCACATATCTTATATACAAAAAAGAAAATACCCAGGAGTGTATCAATACTGTGGAAAGCACAAAAACTGCTGAATCAGAAATCACTTCTCACAGTTTACTGGGCTCTGGTGGCACCGCACATACAATACTGCAGTGAGATATGGGGAAATACTTACAAAACGAATACCAAAAGTATATTAACACTTCAGAAAAAAGCAGTAAGAATTATTCACCACGCAAGCTATGGAGCACACACAAATCAGCTGTTTATTACAGCAAAGATCCTAAAACTATATGACCTAATAAAATACAGGACCGTGCAGGTATTGTACAAGGCAGCACACGGTCAGCTACCGAGGAACCTACAAACAAGGTTCATAAAAAGACAGACGAAACATAACTTAAGAGGTGAAATGATTTTCAAAAAGAAAAAAGTAAGAGCCACATTGAAAGCCATGACTATCACAGTTAATGGAGTCAATCAATGGAACAGCTTACAAGGAGAAACCAGGTGCAGCGGTACCATGAAAGCATTTAAGAAAAAAATGGTCAAAATGACCTTTGACGGATATGAATATGATAATATGATTAAATGATATATGACAATACTTAAGGGTGTTTAATCTAAAAGATATAAAGACCTGAAGGATGGTGAAACAAAACATGTGGGTTGTTTGGTCTGTAAGACAGCAGGAAAGACGAAATGTACCTAAACAATGATAGTGAATGAAGTGATGGTGTAAGTCAAGGTAGCAGTATATATCCAACTAACTGCAGAGGGACAGACAGTCTGAAAATGGATCCACTAAGTTGGGCTCTCAACGCAATCGATAAGGTTTTCTCAACCCGTCAAGCTGGCCCGGGAGAACCAAAATGCCCTGATGGAACATTACGTGGAACAAAGGATTGGACTCTGCCTTACGTGGAACAAAGGATTGGTCATAAAAGGTCAAATATGGACAATAAAAGACAGTCAAGAATTATGTCACACTTCTGCAAATGGAATAAAAATTTATAATAATCTGATGATATATGTAAAAGAGGAGACTAAATATTGAGAAAATGGGGACAGGACTAGATAAGCTCTGCTTCTCCTGTCTTCCTTTCGGACATGTACAATGTGATCAACTATTGACAATGTGTGATGTCATATAAGTGTGCTGACGTGACCGAAATAAATAAATGAATTCAATTCAATTCAATTCAAAATGCATTTTAAAAGACTTTTTAATAATAAAATGATAGCCGCTTAGTATAACTCAAAAATAAGACAAACCATAGTTTGATCAAAGTGCATTTTCTTTTTTTTTCAAAGACTGCTCATTCTTTCACTAATTTAAGATAGAAAAACAAAAAGAAATTTGAGACGTAATCTTTAGAAATTATTCCCCAGCAAAAAGTTACCAGAATTCTATTTTAAATTTAAGATTTAGAAATGGAAAGGCATCAGCCTAAGATTAGATTATATTTCATAGAACTTTATTAAGCCCTTTGGAAAACTCCCTCAGGGAAATTAGGATCAGTAACAGTTCAGTATAACAGATAAACAAAAGTTCACAAAAGAGATCAAGATAAACCAGACTATAAATAATATAAATAAAATATGGCTACAAGCTGGCTAATGCTCCTTCCCGTCCTCTGTCTTCCCGTCCACAGTCTTGGGCTTTTTTTTTTTTTTATTCTACATTATGGATGCATAATTTGACTCATAATTTGCTTTAGAATAAATCATCCAATGTGGAAATTTTTTTTCTATTTACGTTGGACACTATGTAGCACAATCAAAGTGAAAACAATGACTAATTTAATCAATTTCTTCATATTCTTTAAATAAACAATATACAAATATTTTTAGGATGCAGTGTAAACACTTTAGATGTGTTATGGACAAAACATCTTTGACTGTCATTAATATAGAGATGGCACAATGATGATGTGTAACACGTTTTATTTCCTTTGTTTTCCTCATGAATATATTTTTGTAATGGAGCAGAAATGATGCGATTTTTAAAGTCTTTCTGAGGTGTTGAAATAGGTTTGGAAATTGTGATCCATGAATTATATAAACATGTTTGCTGTTGTTTTTGAGAAAGATGCAAAACATAGTGAAGAAACTGCTAAGTCAAACTAATGTGAACAAAATAAACACTTTCTATACAGACTTTTATGCAATGTGACTGTAGAGTGGCGCTTTTGATACGTGATGACGTAAAAAAAAACAACGTTAGACAGTGAGTGACGTCAGGGTTCGGTCGCCATAACAACATCATATCGTTTGAAAAATATTAAAGCCCAAACCTTCACAAAGTGAGTCCGCACTAGGATTGGGCATCGAGCATCGAGCATCGATTGGAACCGGGAGTATCTTTCCGATTCTCCCGGAATCGTCCAAATGTTTTAATTTCGATTCCTAGTTTCAATTCCTAGTCCGCCGACCGGAAGGAGAAACCGCCGAACACCAACGAAGAAGAATCTGCCAGAAGTATTTAGGTTAGCGCAACCATGGACAATATACCCATCATGAGTTTTTCAAAAATAAAGTTCTCTTGTGAAAAGTGAACTACTGTGAAAAGAAAATTTATATTTTTTTTCAGTTCAGATATGTACAGTTGTGCCCAAAAGTTTACACCCCCCAGCAGAATTTCTGATTTTTTGGCCTTTTTCTCAGAAAATATGAATGATAACACAAAAACCTTTCTGTCACTCATGGTTAGTGGTTGGGTGAAGATATTTATTGAAAAAAAGATAAATTTACTCTTTTTAAATCAGAATGACAACAGAAACTTCAATATTGACCCTGTTCAAAAGTTTACACCACCCAGTTTTTAATACAGTGTATTTCCCCCTTTAACATCAATAACAGCTTGAAGTCTTTTGTGGTTGTTGTGGATGAGGGTCTTTATTTTCTCAGATGGTAAAACTGCCCATTCCTCTTCTCAAAAAGCCTCCAGCTCCTGTAAATTCTTGGGCTGGCTTGCATGAACTGCACGTTTGAGATCTCCCAAGAGTGGCTGAATGATATTGAGGTCAGGAGACTGAGATGGCCACTTTAAAACCTTCACTTTATTCTGCTGTAGCCAATGGCAGGTTGATTTGGCCTTGTGTTTTGGATCATTGTCATGTTTGAACATCCAAGAACATCCCATGCGCAGCTTCTGGGCAGATGAGTGTAAAGTTTCCACCAGTATTTTCTGATAACATGCTGCATTCATCCTTCCATTAATTTTGACCAATTTTCCTGTGCCTTTGTAGCTCACGCATCCTTAAAACATCAGTGATCCACCTCCGTGTTTCACAGTAGGAATGGTGTACCTTTCATCATGGGCCTTGTTGACTCCTCTCCAAATGTAATGTTTATGGTTGTGGCCAAAAACTTCAATTTTGGTCTCATCACTCCAAATTACTTTGTTCCAGAAGTTTTGAGGCTTGTCTCTGTGCTGTTTGGCATATTGTAAGCGGGATATTTTGTGGCATTTGCGTAGAAATGGCTTTCTTCTGGCGACCTGACCACGCAGCCCGTGTTTCTTCAAGTGTCTCCTTATTGTGGATCTTGAAACATCCACCCCAATTTTTTTCAGAGAGTCCTGTATTTCAGCTGAAGTTATTTGAGGGCTTTTCTTTGCATCTTGAACAATTTTCCTTGCAGTTGGAGCTGAAATTTTTGTTGGTCTGCCTAACCGTGGTTTGGTTTCAACGGAATCCCTCTCTCTCCGCTTCTTCATTAGAGTTTTAACAGTGCTTCTTGGCATCCTCTATTCCTTGGATATCTTTTTAAATCCTTTTCCTGTTTTATACAGTTGAAATACCTTTTCTCGCAGATCCTTTGACAATTCTTTTGCTTTACCTATGATGCAGAAACCTGAAATTTCATCGCAGTGAAAGATGCACGTGTCTGTCAGGAGCTCAGAAACTCACTGAGCTTTTATACACACAAAATGATTACAAGCTAATAGATCACAGAGAGGATGGTTACCTTTAGTAGACATTCAAACCCATTTGTGTCAAATTTTGTGCATGTTATCAGGCCAAAACTGCCAGGGGGTGTAAACTTTTGAACAGGGTCATTTTTGAAGTTTCTGTTGTCATTCTGATTTAAAAAGAGTAAACTTATCTTTTTTTCAATAAATGTCTTCACCCAACCACTAACCATGAGTGACAGAAAGGTTTTTGTGTTATTGTTGGAAGTCCATGTTCAGTTTGGAAGAAGGCACAAGTCCAGATTAGATCGGTTAGCCAACCATTTATTGACAATATGTGAGACAATACATAAAATAATAAAAATACTCAGCTGCTGAGGGCTCAGTGCTGCACCTCACCAGGGATGTACAGAAAGAGCCTTGAACAGTAGCATACACAAGATCTTATACACATCAGAATTAGGGAAGTACCAAGTTGTCACGTGTTAAGATCATGTGTGGTTTTATAAGCTACGTATGTCTGTCAAGAAGATAAACATAATGTCTGGATAAAGGTCAGACTTGAGGCAGAAGTTCAACCAAGAGTTCAACGAAAGTTCTTGCAGTTTCGCAAAACCACAGGACCAACTACAGGATGTGAAATGGGGAAACTGCCCCCCAGACCTTAACTGAAACCACAGTCCTGTCTGACTGAGACTGTACTGTTAAGATTTATGAAACATTTGACCTGTTGAACAAACATGTTTGAACTGATCTGCCCTAACATATGTTTGAATAATTGTTAGCATAAAATGACATCTTTGGACAAATGTTAGCATTAGCTTGTATATAATTCTAACATTATCATTCATATTTTCTGAGAAAAGGCTAAAAAATCAGAAATTCTGCTGGGGGGTGTAAACTTTTGGGCACAACTGTATATAAAAACAGCCCTATGAGACATTCATAGTATAGTTCATAGAAAGTGGTAAGTTCATAGCATTAAAATTCATGGGGAAGTACAGACTATTTTATCCAGAAAGACCTCTGGTTAGCTAGCTCATTTAAAACATCAAAACTTTTTCGACCCTGCCTCTTCAAAGAATCGGAATCGAGCATCGTTAGTAACCGGAATCAAATTCGAATCAAAACTCGAAACGTAATCGTTCAAATTCAAACGATGCCCAACCCTAGTCCGCACTCTGCAGAGATTGACGACTGTCAGAACATCTTCAGAGAGATTTCTGTGACAAAGTTTCTTTCAGCGAGGATTTATCGACGAACAGCAGCCGAAAAAGGACAAACTTGATCTTTACTCGAGAAATGTAAGAGTTTAGACTTCATTAAACATCACGAGTTTCATCAGGTCAGAAACACCGTTTGGTGAAAACAGCCGAACTCAGCTAAACGTCCTGAAATGAGTCTTTTAGAGTTTATTTGTTACATTTAGCAGAATATTGAGGGAGTATTTACAGTTAAAGAGGAATAACATCGAAATGTTGGAAGAACAAACATCTTTGAGACACAAGACAAAAACTAGCTAAGCTGTTTTAAGCAAACATATATGGGGATGTTTTAGGCTCTTTTCTTCAAGATTGTTTTTAAACTTTCTTAATTTTACACACAGAACTCTTGAAGGCAAAACATGTGTATTTATTGAGCACAACTCGTACACCAGGTTATTCAAAGTGCTTTACAGATCAAGAAAAATGCATTAAAATCACAATGCAGAATTAAAACACATTATAAATGAAAATATCTATATGACGTTGAATTTAATGTCCAAAACATGAAGTGAAAGAGGTCAATCCGAGTTACAATTAAACTTCCAAAATAGGACAGAAAAACACGTCTATTTGACATTACAATTGGGCGTCCAAATAAGATGTCAATCTGAAGTTACAATTAAATGTACAAAATTTGACAGATTAAACATTATTGACATTACAATTAAACATCCAAAACATAAAGTCAAAGATGTCAATCCGACGTTACAATTAAAATGTCCAAAATATGACAACATCCAAACAGACTCAATGGTTTGATTCAATGATATTCATGGCAAAAGGAACACAGATATATGCATCAGAAATATTAATGAAGATTAATATTCTTTGGCCTTTTGCAGATTTTAAGTGTTTTCTATGTCTCGGCCTTCTTAAAGGTGCAGATGTTAGCAAGGCTACAGCCCTTACATTTGACTCCACTTAACCACTATTAAAGATAATTACTGTCATTGAAATATGTTTGGATGGTGTAATTCAGCGTAAAAGGTGTCAACTTTCACAATTGTCTGACTGTGTTGAAACTTTTTGTTGTATTATTTTCTGAATGCATTGCAAACCACCTTAACACGGACTTCTAACTCAGAAAAGGGCTTTTTTATTTAGTGCTGGCCTGGACAATACATTGTTTAGGATTTTTAGATATGTTTTCAATCAGACTACAGTATAATGAAATGTTGTTATCAACATAGAGGGAATTAAAGTTGTTTGAAAAACATGTGGCAGACTTTGTGCTCAGATCCAAGTTTGTTTACTGTTATATCTAATTGCTGTAATATTCTTCTTTACCACACAATAATCTACACCAAACATTTGTCCAAATAGGAATTTTTTATGACATAATCTTGTTTATTTTAGGTCCAGTTCTGTTTATTTTTGTCATAATTTGGATATTGAGTTTTTTGTCATTTTACTTGGTTGTAGTTGCTTCTGTTAAACTCTTGGGTTTATTTTAAATAAAATAAAAAACACAAATATTTTTCACTTGAGCTGTTTTAAGCAAAGATACATGGGGATGATTTAGACTCTTCTTCAAGATTGTATTTAAAACTTTATTATTTTTACACATACAACTTTAAAGGCAAGGCAAGTTTTTTGACAGAGCACAACTCTTACACAAGGTAATTCAAAGTGCTTTACAGAGCAAGAAAAATGCATTAAAATGACAAGGGAGTATAAAAACAAAATAATCATTACAAAAAGACATCTACTAAAAATTAGAATTGAACATCCAAAACATGAAGTAAAACGTCAATTAAATTCAACAATTAAATTCCAAACATGACAGAAAGACTTGAATCTAACATGACAATTAAACATCCAAAACATGACAAAAAAGATGTCTCTCTGACATTACAATTAAACATCCAAAACATGAAGTAAAAGACGTCAATCAAACATTTCAATTAAGCGTCCAAAACATAACAAAAAAGACATCTCTCCGATGTTACTATTAAATGTTGAAAACATGAAGTAAAAGACGTCAGTCCAGTTAACGTCCAAAAACTTGACAGGAAAAGGCGTGTATTTGACTTTACAACTGAATGTCCAAAACATGAAGTAAAAAATGTCAATCTGAAGTAACAATTACATGTCAAAAAAACATGACATAAAAAAAATGTGACAGTTAAACATCCAAGACATGAAGTAAAGGATGTCAGTCTGAAGTTAAAAATAAATGTCCAAAACATGACAAACAAAGACATTACAATTTACTGTCAAAAACAGGAAGTAATAGGTCAATCCGAATAATTCAACTTTACAGTTAAATGTCCAAAATATGACAGTAAAGACGTCTTTCAGACGTTACAATTAAATGTGGAAAACGTGAAGTAAAAGATGTATTCAATGTCAATCTGACGTCAATGCAACGCCAATCCATGCATTACAATTAAATGTCCAAAATATGACAGTAAAAGACGTCTATCTAATGTTACAGTTAAATGTGGAAAACATGAAGTAAAAAATCTGACAAAATTAAACTTCCAAAACATGACAGAAAAAGACATCTTTTAGACGTTACAATTAAATGTGGAAAACATGAAGTAAAAGACGTCAATCAGATTAATCCAACTTTACAATGAAACATCCAGAATAACAGAAAAAGACATCTATTTGACATTACAATGGAACGACCAATGCATGAAGTAAAAGGTCAATCCGAATAATCTGATGTTACAATTAAACGTCCAAAATATGACAACATCCAAGTAGGCTCATTTGTTTACTTTCATGTTTCTTAGGTCCACAAAAGGAGCAACGCAGATATATGCATCAGAAATATTAATGAAGATTAATATTCTTTGGCCTTTTGCAGATTTTAAGTGTTTTCTATGTCTCGGCCTTCTTAAAGGTGCAGATGTTAGCAAGGCTACAGCCCTTACATTTGACTCCACTTAACCACTATTAAAGATAATTACTGTCATTGAAATATGTTTGGATGGTGTAATTCAGCGTAAAAGGTGTCAACTTTCACAATTGTCTGACTGTGTTGAGACTTTTTGATGTATGACTTTCTGAATGTATTGCAAACCACATTAACAAGGACTTCCAACTCAGAAAAGGGCTTTTTTATTTAGTGTTGGCCTGGACAATACATTGTTTAGGATTTTTAGATATTTTTTCAATCAGAACACAGTATAATGGAATATGTTATCAATATAGAGGGAATTAAAGTTGTTTGAAAAACATGTGGCAGGCTTTGTGCTCAGATCCAAGTTTGTTTACTGTTATATCTAATTGCTGTAATATTCTTCTTTACCACACAATAATCTACACCAAACGTTTGTCCAAACAGGAATTTTTCATGACATAATCTTGTTTATTTTAGGTCCAATTCTGTTTATTTTTGTCATAATTTGGATATTGAGTTTTTTGTCATTTTACTTGGTTGTAGTTGCTTCTGTTGAACTCTTGGGTGTATTTTAAATAAAATAAATATTTTTCACGGAGTGGTACATTATGGTCTTGTTAGTACTTTATCACGAGGAAGAAAACAATCCTGCCACTAAAACTTCTCTCTGAAGGATTTTATTGAACAACAAGTTCCATCTGGAGGTGCACATCTCCTGCTCAGACAGAAACTTCACTTTGTAGCTCTTGTTAAAGTTCTTCTAAAGAGGCTTTTGGTGAGCAAATGTCTCTCTTCTGCTGTGATTGTGCATTTATGATCTTGCACTCACTGGGTGACGATTTTTGAAGTGATCAGTAAGAAACAAAGCTCTGATTGGCCTTATTCTGTTCATAGCTGCTTTAATCATCAAGTATTAACTGCATTTGGGTCGAATAATGTAGAATTAGCTTTCTGAACTCTTAAAAACTTTATAAATAATGTTTCTTTTTTACACAGTGTCTACTTAATAATGTGCAGTTACAGTAAAATGAATGAGGTCCTCTTGGTGAGCAGAGTTTCTTCCCTCCACTGTAAATAATGACAGATGTGTGTTTGTGTCTCTTTGTTGAAACTGTGCGTCAGGGTTGTGAGGACTTGATGAAAATCTGGCTGATAAATGTGCTGATGTTGTGTTAAGTTGTTGAGCCCTACATCCTGACACATTTGTTTTGTTTGTGTCTGTAGATCCCAGACCCAGCTCTCCAGCTCTAGAGGACAAAGACCTCCGCACTTACGCAGCTGTCCAGGTGACCAAACAGCCGTCCTTGTGGCCGCCCAGGTAAGTGTCCTTCATTGGTAAAGATGGAGGACTTTTCTCATTTATTGTACTCTTTTCTCCCTTATCCCACTCCCCCACTTCATCCTTACTCCTCTGAGAATGCTCCCAACCAAGACTCCCTCTTTGACGTCTTTGGTTACGACTCCGACTGTGACTATCCCCCTCCTTCTCCAACTTTTCCATCCTATGATTTCAGCCAGTCCTCCCCCCCTCAATCTCCTCAGACTCTTCCACCCTATTTCAGCCAGTCCTCCCCCCCTCAATCTCCTCAGACTCCTCCACCCTATTTAAGCCAGTCCTCCCCCCCTCAATCTCCTCAGACTCCTCCACCCTATTTCAGCCAGTCCTCCCCCGCTCAATCTCCTCAGACTCCTCCACTCTATTTCAGCCAGTCCCCCCCCCCTCAATCTGATTTATTGGACCCTTTTCTCGCTTATCCCACTCACTTCCTTACTCCTCTGAGACTGCTCTCAACGAAGACTTCCTCTTTGACGTCTTTGGTTACGACTCTGACTGTGACTATCCCCCCCCTTCTCCAACTTTTCCATCCTATGATTTAAGCCAGTCCTCCCCCTCTCAATCTCCTCAGACTCCTCCACCCTTTGACTTCAGCCAGTCCTCCCCCCCTCATTCTCCTCAGACTCCCCCTCACACCTCTGAGTCTCACCTTCACTCCTCTGCTGTCTTCTCTGTCTCTAACTTGTTTGGGGACAAGGGGAATCCTTCTTGGACTCCCTGTGATTTTGTTGGGTTGTGCCCACCACAGTCTCCTTGTGGTCTCCAGGGTTCTCCCTTCATATCAGAGTCTTCCTGCTCCTCTATCTCCTCTTTAGACTCTTTCACTGACTCGGACTCTTCCTCCTCTCTGATGACTCTTCCAGCCTTTTCTCTGATCCAGTCCTCTCCTCCTCGATCCCCCCAGGCTCCTCCCAGCACCTCTGAGTCTTTTCTCCCCTCCTACACCTCCCCCTTTGACTCTGACTCCTCATTCCCTGCTTTGACTCCTCCAGCCCATCATCTGAGCCAGTTCTGTCCCTCCTATTCTCCCCAGACTGCCCCCCACTTTTCTGAGTCTGCCCTTGACTCCTTTATCTCCTCTTCAGACTTTGACTTTGACGCTGACCCTCATACCTCTGACTTTCCTCTTTGCCCCTCCCTCTATATCCCAGACTCCTTCTCTGACACCTCCTCCCCTCCTCTGACTCCCTCACCCCCTCTTCTAAAGCAGCCATCCCCTCCTGGATCTCCTCACCCTCCTCCCTTTACCTCTGATTCGCCTTCCTCTTCCTTTTTCTCCATCCGCTCCTCCTCCTCTCCTCCTCCTCCTCCTAACCCTCTTCCTTCTGTTTTGCTGCCTGGGGCTTCAAATCCTGAGCCATTAAACACTACAGTAGCTCATGTCCAGACTTCACAGGTTTTGGTCCTGGAGAGGAACCAGCAGCGTTCTAGGTCTCAGAAGAGACGTGCTGAAGAGCCTGATGGTGCCCCTCCAAGGAAGCGCCCCGCAAACCTTTAACCCCTGTAATCTGTAAATGAGCGAGAATGGACAACGCACAACTAACATCAGTCTGAAAAGAGACTTCTGTGCAAAGATCCATTGGTTTAATGTTCAGCCGTTATCTTTGAGCTCTTGATGCATTTCATGTTGATGATTTTAAATTTTCTCAAGATGGCCGCTTGTACAGATGCAGTGGCTCGAGGCTCACTATTAGCGCTTTCACACTTAACTTAGCAGGTCAACGCAAGTTTTTTCAATGCTGGTTAACCTGCTAACAATTGGCAAGTGACTCATTCCCCTCTGCCAATAGACCTGGGTCTAATCGGCACAAACAGTTGAGCGCTGAACGGCAGAATACAAAGGCGGATGGAGTTTGTTGCTGAGAGCCAAAAGTCCCGTAAGTACAGACGGAGGGAAAGGGCGCCATGTTATGCCGTCAGCACGTCACGCCGAAGTCATGACGTAAATTAGCAGGTTGACTCGGATGTGATGTTCCCACTGAAGCGGATCAGAGGCGATAAAAACCCTTGTCCCTTGCAGGCTTAGTCGACCTGGACTGAAATGCTGATTAGTCTCTTTCAAACCGCTGACAGGAGCTGATTGTTACCGGGCTTAAACAGATTTTTTTGCTAGTCTGAAAGGGGTAAATGACTGCTTTCTCTTCTATTCTAATTGATGTTTCAGTTTATTAGATATTGTCTTTGGTTTGTGATGTCTTCTGATGTGTGTTTATCTTTATGTACAAAAAAAACAAAAAAACACCAAAAAAATACATGTTATGTGTTGTTTTGTGTAGTCATGTGCTGTGTCTTTATGTTAAAAAATAGAAAAAACACCAAAAATACATGTTATATGTTGTTTTGTGTAGTGTTAAAAAAAATGTCAAATACCACTCTGTCACGTTTTTTGTCCAACTGTGTCATGTTTTGTTGTGCCATGATTTATGGTAATGTGTTGTTTTGTCTTGTGTTTTGTCCCCATGTTAAAAAAAAAAAACTTACAAAAAGATGATGAGCGATTGTTTGGTTGTGCTGCAATGTGTTGTCTTGATGAGGACATGATCCGTCCTGCGTATTTATGTGCAACAAAACAAACCATACACACACATATATACTGTGTTAGTACATGAATGTGTGTGTATTTAGTGTAAATGATTGGGTGAATGTGTGTGAATGTGTGCATGAAATTGTTTAAGTGCTGATTAAATGTTTGAGTGAACAGAATGGTGCAGGATTGAGTGCAAAAACGTGGACATGAGTCAGCATTTAGCACTTCCTGGTTCCTTGATCTAAAAATCTACAGGATTTTAGATTAGTTTAATAGATGAATACCTCAATTAAGGGTCACGATGGACACATGCTAACTCCAGTTAAAATTCAGTCTGAAATAGTGAACTAAATCTGATAGTTTCTGCTTTTGATTTTTTTAAGCATTGTTTGTGTTAAAAGGGCACTTGCTAACAGACTGAGAGCATTTCTGTTCTTTTTTTAATAATGTTTTATTCATACACGATTGCCACAGCCTTTAAGAATATTCTGATCACGCCATTTGATAAAGAGTTCACAACAAGACATTATACACTAGAAATACTGTAACTGCTTCTCAGTCGAACTGCCATAGGTCCATAGTAACTATTAATGGCTTTTTGCTCACTGATTAAAAAGCTAAGTTTGTTCATAAAAGATTATCACAAAGAACAGAACTTAGCAGTTTCATAATTTCTTGTTTGCTACAGAGCTTATTACCACTAATGATCCAAACACAGTAAATTATGCCATAGACTTTTAGCTAGGAGAACCAGCATTATGCTAACGTCCACATTGGCCTTCAAAACACATCATCCTCGCTCCACTCTGTTGGGACTGAATGAGAGTGAACGTGTGTGAATGTGAGAGTGAACGTGTGTGAATGTGTGTGAATGTTAGAGTGAATGTGTGTGAATGTGAGAGTGAATGTGTGTGAAAGTGAGAGTGAATGTGTGTGAATGTGAGAGAAAATGTCTGTGAATGTGAGAGTGAATGTGTGTGAATGGGGTGTGAATGGTGTGTGTGGGTGTGCATGCACACAGGGTGTGTGGAGAGTCTGGTGCAGCGGTCTGTGCAGTAGTGACCTGGTGGTTTGTGCTGCTGCCTCAGTGTTTTGTACTTCCTGCTGGTCACTGCACTCATTGCTGCTGCTCTGTCTTCTGACAGGGTGAACAAAGGAGGAGATGGTTCACATCTTCTCCTTCAGTCCACAGCAGCCTCTCCACCACCAAGACCCCTGCAGTGCCTCCTCGTGGCCACACATGGAAACTGGGTCTGTCACAGTCCCAGGCTAAACTGCAGGGGATCTCGGAGCAGCAGTGGTCCCCAGAGATGCAGTGTTCAGGGCGTCCTGCAAACGGACAGGCCCTGGCACCATCAACCACTGCCCCAGCTATGGGAAAATAGGCTTCAGAATACCTGTCAGAAAATTCATAACATCACTGTCTGTGTACTTTTGATAATCATGCCTAAAAATAAAAATCACAACCCATATCTCACATTGTTTCAATCTTTCTTTGTTTTCTGTACAAACTTGCTTAAGAAATAAGAGCTCCTTTGACAAACATACAAAATTAGATCACAGATCCGGTTTTCCAACAGCCATGCTCTAAGGGGTTTGGAAAAGGAAGTCAGAACTGAAAGCTGTGTCGCCAAGGGTCCGTTTTGTGTTTGTGGGTACTGAGAGGAGCCCGAGGTCTGCAGATCTCAGGTTCCGCTCCGGGGAGTAGTCCTCGAGGAGATCTGACAGGTACTGTGGGGCTAGGGCATGGAGAGCTTTATAGGTGAGGATGAGCAGTTTGTATTTAATGCGGATATTCTTCAGCTTGATATTCCATTTTGACAGAGTGGACATGTTAAGCTTAAATATATCCTTTTTCAAACACAATAAAACTAAATCAGTGATGACAGGAAATGTTGAACTATATTACAATTCATACTGGGGAAATACCATCTTATTGAACTCAATAGGCTTTTTTTTAATGGCATCAGAGCCCACACTAGTAACTGCATGATGAAAAAGATTTTGTCATGGTGTTTCTGGGCTCTGCAACATGGATAAACTTCATCATCTGTTCCAGTGACAGATAAATTCACAAGAACTGAAGCAGAGACGGAGTGTGAACTGGCTCAATGTCTGCTGCCATGTAGTGCTTAAAGGCTGAACTACAACACGTAACAAATGTCCCCAACTTCTACATGCTGCCCACTAACAAAAAACAATATATTGAAGCAAAAGGTTACAATAACCTAAACCAAACGTGCTATCGTGCTCGAGGGTAATTTCATAAGTGGGCTGTTGGTGAATGACATAAGCGATCATCTACCAATTTTTGTGGTCTATGACCAGACCTATGAGGGAAAAGAGATGCAGAATACAACTATTAACACAAGAATTAAATCAGAGGTATGTATAAACAGATTCAAAAGTTCTCTACAAGAAGAAAAATGGGAAGAAGTCCTCAAGGCTACAGATGTGAACAGTGCTTACAGCAGCTTTTTACAGACATTTACAAAGCTGTTTGATAAACATTGCCCCATGAGAGTGTTGAAGCTTAAAAAACAAAGCAGAGAGAATAGACCTTGGATGACAAAAACACTGATAAATGCATGCAGAAAGAAAAACACACTCTACAGGCAGTTTCTCAAAAACAGGACTCCAGACTCTGTAAATAAATATAAACTTTACAAGAATAAACTAACTTCCATCTTAAGAGAGAAAAAGAAAGAATATTACGGGGAACAAATACAAAATAATGTGAATCACACCAAGGAACTGTGGAATATAATAAACGGTGTAATCAAAAACAAAAAACCTGTTAAAAGCTATCCACTTAACCTTACAGACAATGCAGATAACATAGTGAATAAGTTCAACAAATTCTTTGCAGAGGTGGGGCCAAATCTTGCCAAGCAGATCCCGCAGAATGACCTTAGCTGGAACCACTTTGATAGGGAGGGGAAATGTAACCAAAACACTATGTTTTTGACTCCAGCAGACGACAGAGAAATAAAACAACTGATTAATAACTGCACAGGAAAAACGTCAAAAGACGTCCATGACATTGACATGAAACTAGTCAAAATGGTACAAGAAGAGATTGCATCACCTTTGACACATATACGTAATCTATCGCTTTCAGACAGGAAAATTCCCAGATGAGATGAAAGTCGCAAAAATAATTCCTTTGCATAAACAAGGTAACAAGGAGGAATTCAATAACTATAGGCCAATAGCAATACTACCACAATTCTCCAAAATACTAGAAAAGCTGTTCAGCAGCAGACTAGATAAATTCATTGAGAAACATAATTTGCTATATGATAGTCAATATGGGCTCAGAAAAATCATTCCACAGCATTAGCGATAATGGAAGCTGTAGAAATAATCACTGACACGACGAACAAAAAAAAATTAGTATTGGAATATTTATTGATCTAAAGAAAGCATTCGATACAATTGATCACAATATACTTTGTTGTAAACTAGAAAAGCTGGGCGTAAGGGGTATAGCGCTGAACTGGCTCAGGAGCTACCTCAATGGCAGATACCAATACGTCCAAGTAGCAGGGAGAAAATCAAGGTGCCTCAACACTATTTGCGGGGTCCCACAGGGTCCGTGATGGGTCCGGGTTATTTATTCTTTATATGAATGATATATGTAAGGTATCCGAAAATGTGAAATTCATACTACTTGCAGATGATACGAGTCTTTTCTGCTCGGGAGACAACCTGAAGGAGCTGATCACTATGACAAACGAAGAGCTAAACAAGCTACAAATATGGTTCAATATAAACAGATTATCTCTGAACCTAGACAACACAAAATTTATGTTATTCGGCAACAAAGACAGTGACTGTGATGCTAATGTACATATAAACGGCACCAAGATACAAAGGGTTAATGAATTCAAATTTCTGGGAGTAATCATTGATGATAAGCTAAACTGGAAACCTCACATATCTTATATACAAAAAAAAATAGCCAAGAGTGTATCAATACTGTGGAAAGCACAAAAACTGCTGAATCAGAAATCGCTTCTCACAGTTTACTGGGCTCTGGTGGCACCGCACATACAATACTGCAGTGAGATATGGGGAAATACTTACAAAACGAATACTAAAAGTATATTAACACTGCAGAACAAAGCAGTAAGAATTATTCACACACAAATCAGCTGTTTATTACAGCAAAGATCCTAAAACTATATGACCTAATAAAATACAGGACCGTGCAGGTATTGTACAAGGCAGCACACGGTCAGCTGCCGAGGAACCTACAAACAAGGTTCATAAAAAGACAGACGAAACACAACTTAAGAGGTGAAATGATTTTCAAAAAGAAAAAAGTAAGAACCACATTGAAAGCCATGACTATCACAGTTAATGGAGTCAATCAATGGAACAGCTTACAAGGAGAAACCAGGTGCAGCGGTACCATGAAAGTATTTAAGAAAAAAATGGTCAAAATGACCTTTGACGGATATGAATATGATAATATGATTAAATGATATATGACAATACTTAAGGGTGTATAATCTAAAAGATATAAAGACCTGAAGGATGGTGAAACAAAACATGTGGGTTGTTTGGTCTGTAAGACAGCAGGAAAGACGAAATGTACCTAAACAATGATAGTGAATGAAGTGATGGTGTAAGTCAAGGTAGCAGTATATATCCAACTAACTGCAGAGGGACAGACAGTCTGAAAATGGATCCACTAAGTTGGGCTCTCAACGCAATCGATAAGGTTTTCTCAACCCGTCAAGCTGGCCCGGGAGAACCAAAATGCCCTGATGGAACATTACGTGGAACAAAGGATTGGACTCTGCCTTACGTGGAACAAAGGATTGGTCATAAAAGGTCAAATACGGACAATAAAGGACAGTCAAGAATTATGTCACACTTCTGTAAATGGAATAAAAATTTATAATAATCTGATGATATATGGAAAAGAGGAGACTAAATATTGAGAAAATGGGGACAGGACTAGATAAGCTCTGCTTCTCCCGTCTTCCCTTTCAGGCATGTACAATGTGATGAACTATTGACAATGTGTGATGTCATATAAGTGTGCTGACGTGACCGAAAAAAATAAATGAATTCAATTCAATTCAATTCAATTCAAAATGCATTTTAAAAGACTTTTTAATAATAAAATGATAGCCGCTTAGTATAACTCAAAAATAAGACAAACCATAGTTTGATCAAAGTGCATTTTCTTTTTTTTTCAAAGACTGCTCATTCTTTCACTAATTTAAGATAGAAAAACAAAAAGAAATTTGAGACGTAATCTTTAAAAATTATTCCCCAGCAAAAAGTTACCAGAATTCTATTTTAAATTTAAGATTTAGAAATGGAAAGGCATCAGCCTAAGATTAGATTAGATTTCATAGAACTTTATTAAGCCCTTTGGAAAACTCCCTCAGGGAAATTAGGATCAGTAACAGTTCAGTATAACAGATAAACAAAAGTTCACAAAAGAGATCAAGATAAAACAGACTATAAATAATATAAATAAAATATGGCTACAAGCTGGCTAATGCTCCTTCCCGTCCTCTGTCTTCCTGTCCACAGTCTTGGGCTTTTTTTTTATATTCTACATTATGGATGCATAATTTGACTCATAATTTGCTTTAGAATAAATCATCCAATGTGGAATTTTTTTTTCTATTTACGTTGGACACTATGTAGCACAATCAAAGTGAAAACAATGACTAATTTAATCAATTTCTTCATATTCTTTAAATAAACAATATACAAATATTTTTAGGATGCAGTGTAAACACTTTAGATGTGTTATGGACAAAACATCTTTGACTGTCATTAATATAGAGATGGCACAATGATGATGTGTAACAGGTTTTATTTCCTTTGTTTTCCTAATGAATATATTTTTGTAATGGAGCAGAAATGATGCGATTTTTAAAGTCTTTCTGAGGTGTTGAAATAGGTTTGGAAATTGTGATCCATGAATTATACAAACATGTTAGCTGTTGTTTTTGAGAAAGATACAAAACATAGTGAAGAAACTGCTAAGTCAAACTAATGTGAACAAAATAAACACTTTCTATACAGACTTTTATGCAATGTGACTGTAGAGTGGCGCTTTTGATACGTGATGACGTAAAAAAAACAACGTTAGACAGTGAGTGACGTCAGGGTTCGGTCGCCATAACAACATCATATCGTTTGAAAAATATTAAAGCCCAAACCTTCACAAAGTGAGTCCGCACTAGGATTGGGCATCGAGCATCGAGTATCGATTGGAACCGGGAGTATCTTTCCGAATCTCCCAGAATTGTCCAAATGTTTTAATTTCGATTCCTAGTTTCAATTCCTAGTCCGCCGACCGGAAGGAGAAACTGCCGAACACCAACGAAGAAGAATCTGCCAAAAGTATTTAGGTTAGCGCAACCATGGACAATATACCCATCATGAGTTTTTGAAAAATAAAGCTCTCTTGTGAAAAGTGAACTCCTGTGAAAAGAAAATTTATAATATTTTATTCAGTTCAGATATGTACAGTTGTGCCCAAAAGTTTACACCCCCCAGCAGAATTTCTGATTTTTTGGCCTTTTCTCAGAAAATATGAATGATAACACAAAAACCTTTCTGTCACTCATGGTTAGTGGTTGGGTGAAGACATTTATTGAAAAAAAGATAAGTTTACTCTTTTTAATCAGAATGACAACATAAACTTCAATATTGACCCTGTTCAGAAGTTTACACCCCCCAGTTTTTAGTACCTTGTATTTCCCCCTTTAACATCAATAACAGCTTGAAGTCTTTTGTGGTTGTTGTGGATGAGGGTCTTTATTTTCTCAGATGGTAAAACTGCCCATTCCTCTTCTCAAAAAGCCTCCAGCTCCTGTAAATTCTTGGGCTGGCTTGCATGAACTGCACGTTTGAGATCTCCCAAGAGTGGCTGAATGATATTGAGGTCAGGAGATTGAGATGGCCACTTTAAAGCCTTCACTTTATTCTGCTGTAGCCAATGGCAGGTTGATTTGGCCTTGTATTTTGGATCATTGTCATGTTTGAACATCCAAGAACGTCCCATGCGCAGCTTCTGGGCAGATGAGTGTAAATTTTCCACCAGTATTTTCTGATAACATGCTGCATTCATCCTTCCATTAATTTTAACCAATTTTCCTGTGCCTTTGTAGCTCACACATCCTTAAAACATCAGTGATCCACCTCCGTGTTTCACAGTAGGAATGGTGTACCTTTCATCATGGGCCTTGTTGACTCCTCTCCAAATGTAATGTTTATGGTTGTGGCCAAAAACTTCAATTTTGGTCTCATCACTCCAAATGACTTTGTTCCAGGAGTTTTGAGGCTTGTCTGTGCTCTTTGGGGTATTGTAAGCGGGATATTTTTTGGCATTTGCGTAGAAATGTCTTTCTTCTGGCGACCCGACCATGCAGCCCATGTTTCTTCAAGTGTCTCCTTATTGTGGATCTTGAAACATCCACCCCAATTTTTTTCAGAGAGTCCTGTATTTCAGCTGAAGTTATTTGAGGGCTTTTCTTTGCATCTTGAACAATTTTCCTTGCAGTTGGAGCTGAAATTTTTGTTGGTCTGCCTGACCGTGGTTTGGTTTCAACGGAATCCCTCTCTCTCCGCTTCTTCATTAGAGTTTTAACAGTGCTTCTTGGCATCCTCAATTCCTTGGATATCTTTTTAAATCCTTTTCCTGATTTATACAGTTGAGATACCTTTTCTCGCAGATCCTTTGACAATTCTTTTGCTTTACCTATGATGCAGAAACCTGAAATTTCATCGCAGTGAAAGATGCACGTGTCTGTCAGGAGTTCAGAAACTCACTGAGCTTTTATACACACAAAATGATTACAAGCTAATAGATCACAGAGAGGATGGTTACCTTTAGTAGACATTCAAACCCATTTGTGTCAAATTTTGTGCATGTTATCAGGCCAAAACTGCCAGGGGGTGTAAACTTTTGAACAGGGTCATTTTTGAAGTTTCTGTTGTCATTCTGATTTAAAAAGAGTAAACTTATCTTTTTTTCAATAAATGTCTTCACCCAACCACTAACCACAAGTGACAGAAAGGTTTTTGTGTTATTGTTGGAAGTCCATGTTCAGTTTGGAAGAAGGCACAAGTCCAGATTAGATCGGTTAGCCAACCATTTATTGACAATATGTGAGACAATACATAAAATAATAAAAATACTCAGCTGCTGAGGGCTCAGTGCTGCACCTCACCAGGGATGTACAGAAAAGAGCCTTGAACAGTAGCATACACAAGATCTTATACACATCAGAATTAGGGAAGTACCAAGTTGTCACGTGTTAAGATCATGTCTGGTTTTATAAGCTACGTATGTCTGTCAAGAAGATAAACATAATGTCTGGATAAAGGTCAGACTTGAGGCAGAAGTTCAACCAAGAGTTCAACGAAAGTTCTTGCAGTTTCGCAAAACCACAGGACCAACTACAGGATGTGAAATGGGGAAACTGCCCCCCAGACCTTAAAGGAATATTACACCCAAAGAATGATATGCCTTAATTTTCTACTCACCCTCATGCTGAGCAACACTCTGGAGCAATTTTTTGATGTCTCAAATGCAGCCGGAGGTCCGGGGGGATTTTCGCTGTCAACAAACGTCCATCTAACAGGGGCAGCCAGCCGAAGAAAAAGGTCCATAAAGTCCACAAAAACATGCTTATTTTCCTTCATACTGCTCGTCGCTGTAATCCAAGTGTCCTGGCGGTGCGTCCATAATTAATTCAAAATGAGGTCATTTAACGTTTTTCGAGCCTAAACAGTCCTATATCGTGCTTCCGCGGTGCACTCGCGCTCCTGCACTCGTAAGCCGTCTGGATTGGTCTGCGCGCTTCGTGAGTGCAGGGATCACCACCCTGACTGAGACTGTACTGTTAAGATTTATGAAACATTTGACCTGTTGAACAAACATGTTTGAACTGATCTGCCCTAACATATGTTTGAATAATTGTTGGCATAAAATGACATCTTTGGACAAATGTCAGCATTAGCTTGTATATAATTCTAACATTATCATTCATATTTTCTGAGAAAAGGCCAAAAAATCAGAAATTCTGCTGGGGGGTGTAAACTTTTGGGCACAACTGTATATAAAAACAGCCCTATGAGACATTCATAGTATAGTTCATAGAAAGTGGTAAGTTCATAGCATTAAAATTCATGGAGAAGTACAGACTATTTTATCCAGAAAGACCTCTGGTTAGCTAGCTCATTTAAAACATCAAAACTTTTTCGACCCTGCCTCTTCAAAGAATCGGAATCGAGCATCGTTAGTAACCGGAATCGAAACTCGGAATCAAAACTCGGAAACGGAATCGTTCAAATTCAAACGATGCCCAACCCTAGTCCGCACTCTGCAGAGATTGACGACGACTGTGAACATCTTCAGAGAGATTTCTGTGACAAAGTTTCTTTCAGCGAGGATTTATCGACCGAACAGCAGCCGAAAAAGGACAAACTTGATCTTTACTCGAGAAATGTAAGAGTTTAGACTTCATTAAACATCACGAGTTTCATCAGGTCAGAAACACCGTTTGGTGAAAACAGCCGAACTCAGCTAAACGTCCTGAAATGAGTCTTTTAGAGTTTATTTGTTACATTTAGCAGAATATTGAGGGAGTATTTACAGTTAAAGAGGAATAACATCGAAATGTTGGAATAACAAACATGTTTGAGACACAAGACAAAAACTAGCTAAGCTGTTTTAAGCAAAGATATATGGGGATGTTTTAGGCTCTTTTCTTCAAGATTGTTTTTAAACTTTCTTAATTTTAAACACAGAACTCTTAAAGGCAAAACGTGTATTTATTGAGCACAACTCGTACACCAGGTTAAACAAAGTGCTTTACAGATCAAGAAAAATGCATTAAAATCACAATGCAGAATTAAAACACATTATAAATGAAAATATCTATATGACGTTGAATTTAATGTCCAAAACATGAAGTGAAAGAGGTCAATCCGAGTTACAATTAAACTTCCAAAATAGGACAGAAAAACACGTCTATTTGACATTACAATTGGGCGTCCAAATAAGATGTCAATCTGAAGTTACAATTGAATGTACAAAATCTGACAGATTAAACATTTATTGACATTACAATTAAACATCCAAAACATAAAGTCAAAGATGTCAATCCGACGTTACAATTAAAATGTCCAAAATATGACAACATCCAAACAGACTCAATGGTTTGATTCAATGATATTCATGGCAAAAGGAACGACACAGATATATGCATCAGAAATATTAATGAAGATTAATATTCTTTGGCCTTTTGCAGATCTTAAGTGTTTTCTATGTCTCGGCCTTCTTCAAGGTGCAGATGTTAGCAAGGCTACAGCCCTTACATTTGACTCCACTTAACCACTATTAAAGATAATTACTGTCATTGAAATATGTTTGGATGGTGTAATTCAGCGTAAAAGGTGTCAACTTTCACATTTGTCTGACTGTGTTGAAACTTTTTGTTGTATTATTTTCTGAATGCATTGCAAACCACCTTAACACGGACTTCTAACTCAGAAAAGGGCTTTTTTATTTAGTGTTGGCCTGGACAATACATTGTTTAGGATTTTTAGATATGTTTTCAATCAGACTACAGTATAATGAAATGTTGTTATCAACATAGAGGGAATTAAAGTTGTTTGAAAAACATGTGGCAGGCTTTGTGCTCAGATCCAAGTTTGTGTACTGTTATATCTAATTGCTGTAATATTCTTCTTTACCACACAATAATCTACACCAAACATTTGTCCAAATAGGAATTTTTCATGACATAATCTTGTTTATTTCAGGTCCAATTCTGTTTATTTTTGTCATAATTTGGATATTGAGTTTGTTGTCATTTTACTTGGTTGTAGTTGCTTCTGTTAAACTCTTGGGTTTATTTTAAATAAAATAAAAAACACAAATATTTTTCACTTGAGCTGTTTTAAGCAAAGATACATGGGGATGATTTAGACTCTTCTTCAAGATTGTATTTAAAACTTTATTATTTTTACACATACAACTTTAAAGGCAAAAAGTTTTTGACAGAGCACAACTCTTACACAAGGTAATTCAAAGTGCTTTACAGAGCAAGAAAAATGCATTAAAATGACAAGGGAGTATAAAAACAAAATAATCATTATAAAAAGACATCTACTCAAAATTAGAATTGAACATCCAAAACATGAAGTAAAACGTCAATTAAATTCAACAATTAAATTCCAAACATGACAGAAAGACTTGAATCGAACATGACAATTAAACATCCAAAACATGACAAAAAAGATGTCTCTCTGACATTACAATTAAACATCCAAAACATGAAGTAAAAGACGTCAATCAAACATCTCAATTAAGCGTCCAAAACAAAAAAGACATCCCTCCGATGTTACTATTAAATGTCGAAAACATGAAGTAAAAGACGTCAGTCCAGTTAACGTCCAAAAACTTGACAGGAAAAGGCGTGTATTTGACTTTACAATTGAATGTCCAAAACATGAAGTAAAACATGTCAATCTGAAGTAACAATTACATGTCAAAAAAACATGACATAAAAAAAATGTGACAGTTAAACATCCAAGACATGAAGTAAAGGATGTCAGTCTGAAGTTAAAGTTAAATGTTCAAAACATGACAAACAAAGACATTACAATTTACTGTCAAAAACAGGAATTAATAGGTCAGTCCGAATAATCCAACTTTACAGTTAAATGTCCAAAATATGACAGTAAAGACGTCTTTCAGACGTTACAATTAAATGTGGAAAACGTGAAGTAAAAGACGTATTCAATGTCAATCTGACGTCAATCCAACGCCCATCCATGCGTTACAATTAAATGTCCAAAATATGACAGTAAAAGACGTCTATCTGACGTTACAATTAAATGTGGAAAACATGAAGTAAAAAATCTGACAAAATTAAACGTCCAAACATGACAGAAAAAGACATCTTTTAAACGTTACAATTAAATGTGGAAAACATGAAGTAAAAGACGTCAATCAGATTAATCCAACTTTACAATGAAACATCCAGAATAACAGAAAAAGACATCTATTTGACATTACAATGGAACGACCAATGCATGAAGTAAAAGGTCAATCCGAATAATCTGATGTTACAATTAAACGTCCAAAATATGACAAGATCCAAGTAGGCTCATTTGTTTACTTTCAACTTACTTAGGTCCACAAAAGGAGCAACGCAGATATATGCATCAGAAATATTAATGAAGATTAATATTCTTTGGCCTTTTGCAGATTTTAAGTGTCTTCTCTGTCTCAGTCTTCTTCAAGGTGCAGATGTTAGCAAGGCTACAGCCCTTACATTTGACTCAACTTAACCACTATTAAAGATAGTTACTGTCATTGAAATATGTTTGGATGGTGTAATTCAGCGTAAAAGGTGTCAACTTTCACATTTGTCTGACTGTGTTGAGACTTTTTGATGTATGACTTTCTGAATGTATTGCAAACCACATTAACAAGGACTTCCAACTCAGAAAAGGGCTTTTTTATTTAGTGTTGGCCTGGACAATACATTGTGTAGGATTTTTAGATATGTTTTCATTCAGAACACAGTATAATGGAATATGTTATCAACATAGAGGGAATTAAAGTTGTTTAAAAAACATGTGGCAGGCTTTGTGCTCAGATCCAAGTTTGTGTGCTGTTCTTTACCACACAATAATCTACACCAAACGTTTGTCCAAACAGGAATTTTTCATGACATATCATGACATTTACTTTAGGTCCAATTCTGTTTATTTTTGTCATAATTTGGATATTGAGTTTTTTGTCATCTTACTTGGTTGTAGTTGCCTCTGTTGAACTCTTGGGTGTATTTTAAATAAAATAAATATTTTTCACGTAGTGGTACATTATGGTCTTGTTAGTGCTTTATCACGAGGAAGAAAACAAATCCTGCCACTAAAACTTCTCTCTGAAGGATTTTATTGAACAACAAGTTCCATCTGGAGGTGCACATCTCCTGCTCAGACAGAAACTTCACTTTGTAGCTCTTGTTAAAGTTCTTCTAAAGGGGCTTTTGGTGAGCAAATGTCTCTCTTCTGCTGTGATTGTGCATTTATGATCTTGCACTCACTGGGTGACGATTTTTGAAGTGATCAGTAAGAAACAAAGCTCTGATTGGCCTTATTCTGTTCATAGCTGCTTTAATCATCAAGTATTAACTGCATTTGGGTCGAATAATGTAGAATTAGCTTTCTGAACTCTTAAAAACGTCATAAATAATGTTTCTTTTTTACACAGTGTCTACTTAATAATGTGCAGTTACAGTAAAATGAATGAGGTCCTCTTGGTGAGCAGAGTTTCTTCCCTCCACTGTAAATAATGACAGATGTGTGTTTGTGTCTCTTTGTTGAAACTGTGCGTCAGGGTTGTGAGGACTTGATGAAAATCTGGCTGATAAATGTGCTGATGTTGTGTTAAGTTGTTGAGCCCTACATCCTGAAACATTTGTTTTGTTTGTGTCTGTAGATCCCAGATCCAGCTCTCCAGCTCTAGAGGACAAAGACCTCCGCGCCTACACAGCTGTCCAGGTGACCAAACAGCCGTCCTTGTGGCCGCCCAGGTAAGTGTCCTTCATTGGTAAAGATGGAGGACTTTTCTCATTTATTGTACTCTTTTCTCCCTTATCCCACTCCCCCACTTCATCCTCACTCCTCTGAGAATGCTCCCAACCAAGACTCCCTCTTTGACGTCTTTGGTTACGACTCCGACTGTGACTATCCCCCCCCTTCTCCAACTTTTCCATCCTATGATTTCAGCCAGTCCTCCCCCCCTCAATCTCCTCAGACTCCTCCACCCTATTTCAGCCAGTCCTCCCCCCCTCAATCTCCTCAGACTCCTCCACCCTATTTCAGCCAGTCCTCCCCCCCTCAATCTCCTCAGACTCCTCCACCCTATTTAAGCCAGTCCTCCCCCCCTCAATCTCCTCAGACTCCTCCACCCTATTTCAGCCAGTCCCCCTCCCCTCAATCTCATTTATTGGACCCTTTTCTCGCTTATCCCACTCCCCCACTTCCTTACTCCTCTGAGACTGCTCCCAACCAAGACTTCCTCTTTGACGTCTTTGGTTACGACTCCGACTGTGACTATCCCCCCCCTTCTCCAACTTTTCCATCCTATGATTTCAGCCAGTCCTCCCCCCCTCAATCTCCTCAGACTCCTCCACCCTTTGACTTCAGCCAGTCCTCCCCCCCTCAATCTCCTCAGACTCCTCCACCCTTTGACTTCAGCCAGTCCTCCCCCCCTCATTCTCCTCAGACTCCCCCCCACACCTCTGAGTCTCACTTTGACTCCTCTGCTGTCTTTTCTGGCTCTAACTTGACGGGACAATGGGAATCCTTCTTGGACTCCCTGTGATTTTGTTGGGTTGTGCCCACCACAGTCTCCTTGTGGTCTCCAGGGTTCTCCCTTCATATCAGAGTCTTCCTGCTCCTCTATCTCCTCTTTAGACTCTTTCACTGACTCGGACTCTTCCTCCTCTCTGATGACTCTTCCAGCCTTTTCTCTGATCCTCTCCTCCTCGATCCCCCAGGCTCCTCCCAGCACCTCTGAGTCTTTTCTCCCTCCTACACCTCCCCTTTGACTCTGACTCCTCATTCCCTGCTTTGACTCCTCCAGCCCATCATCTGAGCCAGTTCTGTCCCTCCTATTCTCCCCAGACTGCCCCCCACTTTTCTGAGTCTGCCTTTGACTCCTTTATCTCCTCTTCAGACTTTGACGCTGACCCTCATACCTCTGACTTTCCTCTTTGCCCCTCCCTCTATATCCCAGACTCCTTCTCTGACACCTCCTCCCCTCCTCTGACTCCCTCACCCCCTCTTCTAAAGCAGCCATCCCCTCCTGGATCTCCTCACCCTCCACCCTTTACCTCTGATTCGCCTTCCTCTTCCTTTTTCTCCATCCGCTCCTCCTCCTCTCCTCCTCCTCCTCCTCCTAACCCTCTTCCTTCTGTTTTGCTGCCTGGGGCTTCAAATCCTGAGCCATTAAACACTACAGTTGCTCATGTCCAGACTTCACAGGTTTTGGTCCTGGAGAGGAACCAGCAGCGTTCTAGGTCTCAGAAGAGACGTGCTGAAGAGCCTGATGGTGCCCCTCCAAGGAAGCGCCCCGCAAACCTTTAACCCCTGTAATCTGTAAATGAGCGTAGAATGGACAACGCACAACTAACATCAGTCTGAAAAGAGACTTCTGTGCAAAGATCCATTGGTTTAATGTTCAGCCGTTATCTTTGAGCTCTTGATGCATTTCATGTTGATGATCTTAAATTTTCTCAAGATGGCCGCTTGTACAGATGCAGTGGCTCGAGGCTCACTATTAGCGCTTTCACACTTAACTTAGCAGGTCAACGCAAGTTTTTTCAATGCTGGTTAACCTGCTAACAATTGGCAAGTGACTCATTCCCCTCTGCCAATAGACCTGGGTCTAATCGGCACAAACAGTTGAGCGCTGAACGGCAGAATACAAAGGCGGATGGAGTTTGTTGCTGAGAGCCAAAAGTCCCGTAAGTACAGACGGAGGGAAAGGGCGCCATGTTATGTGCCAGCACGCCACGCCAAGTCATGACGTAAATTAGCAGGTTGACTCGGATGTGATGTTCCCACTGAAGCGGATCAGAGGCGATAAAAACCCTTGTCCCTTGCAGGCTCAGTCGACCTGGACTGAAATGCTGATTAGACTCTTTCAAACCGCTGACAGGAGCTGATTGTTACCGGGCTTAAACAGATTTTTTTGCTAGTCTGAAAGGGGTAAATGACTGCTTTCTCTTCTATTCTAATTGATGTTTCAGTTTATTAGATATTGTCTTTGGTTTGTGATGTCTTCTGATGTGTGTTTGTCTTTATGTACAAAAAACAAAAAAACACCAAAAAAATACATGTTATGTGTTGTTTTGTGTCGTCATGTGCTGTGTCTTTATGTACAAAAAATAGAAAAACACCAAAAAAAAATACATGTTATATGTTGTTTTGTGTAGTGATGTGCTGTGTCTTTATGTTAAAAAATAGAAAAAACACCAAAAATACATGTTATATGTTGTTTTGTGTTGTGTTAAAAAAAATGTCATCTACCGCTCCGTCACGTTTTTTGTCCAACTGTGTCATGTTTTGTTGTGCCATGATTTATGGTAATGTGTTGTTTTGTCTTGTGTTTTGTCCCCATGTTAAAAAAAAGAAACTTACAAAAAGATGATGAGCGATTTGTTTGGTTGTGCTGCAATGTGTTGTCTTGATGAGGACATGATCCGTCCTGCGTATTTATGTGCAACAAAACAAACCATACACACACATATATACTGTGTTAGTACATGAATGTGTGTGTATTTAGTGTAAATGATTGGGTGAATGTGTGTGAATGTGTGCATGAAATTGTTTAAGTGCTGATTAAATGTTTGAGTGAACAGAATGGTGCAGGATTGAGTGCAAAAACGTGGACATGAGTCAGCATTTAGCACTTCCTGGTTCCTTGATCTAAAAATCTACAGGATTTTAGATTAGTTTAATAGATGAATACCTCAATTAAGGGTCACGATGGACACATGCTAACTCCAGTTAAAATTCAGTCTGAAATAGTGAACTAAATCTGATAGTTTCTGCTTTTGATTTTTTTAAGCATTGTTTAGGGCACTTGCTAACAGACTGAGAGCATTTCTGTTCTTTTTTTAATAATGATTTATTCATAAACGATTGCCACAGCCTTTAAGAATATTCTGATCACGCCATTTGATGAAGAGGTCACAACAAGACATTATACACTAGAAATACTGTAACTGCTTCTCTGTCGAACTGCCATAAGTCCATAGTAACTATTAATGGCTTTTTGCTCACTGATTAAAAAACTAAGTTTGTTCATAAAAGATTATCACAAAGAACAGAACTTAGCAGTTTCATAATTTCTTGTTTGCTACAGAGCTTATTACCACTAATGATCCAAACACAGTAAATTATGCCATAGACTTTTAGCTAGGAGAACCAGCATTATGCTAACGTCCACATTGGCCTTCAAAACACATCATCCTCGCTCCACTCTGTTGGGACTGATTGAGAGTGAATGTGTGTGAATGTGAGAGTGAATGTGTGTGAATGTGAGAGTGAATGTGTGTGAATGTGTGTGAATGTGTGTGAATGGGGTGTGAATGGTGTGTGTGGGTGTGCATGCACACAGGGTGTGTGGAGAGTCTGGTGCAGCGGTCTGTGCCGTAGTGACCTGGTGGTTTGTGCTGCTGCCTCAGTGTTTTGTACTTCCTGCTGGTCACTGCGCTCACTGCTGCTGCTCTGTCTTCTGACAGGGTGAACAAAGGAGGAGATGGTTCACATCTTCTCCTTCAGTCCACAGCCTCTCCACCACCAAGACCCCTGCAGTGCCTCCTCGTGGCCACACACGGAAACTGGGTCTGTCACAGTCCCAGGCTAAACTGCAGGGGATCTCGGAGCAGCAGTGGTCCCCAGAGATGCAGTGTTCAGGGCGTCCTGCAAACGGACAGGCCCTGGCACCATCAACCACTGCCCCAGCTATGGGAAAATAGGCTTCAGAATACCTGTCAGAAAATTCATAACATCACTGTCTGTGTACTTTTGATAATCATGCCTAAAAATAAAAATCACAACCCATATCTCACATTGTTTCAATCTTTCTTTGTTTTCTGTACAAACTTGCTTAAGAAATAAGAGCTCATTTGACAAACATACAAAATTAGATCACAGATCCGGTTTTCCAACAGCCATGCTCTAAGGGGTTTGGAAAAGGAAGTCAGAACTGAAAGCTCTGTCGCCAAGGGTCCGTTTGTGTTTGTGGGTACTGAGAGGAGCCGAGGTCTGCAGATCTCAGGTTCGCTCGGGGAGTAGTCCTCGAGGAGACCTGACAGGTACTGTGGGGCTAGGGCATGGAGAGCTTTATAGGTGAGGATGAGCAGTTTGTATTTAATGCGGATATTCTTCAGCTTGATATTCCATTTTGACAGAGTGGACATGTTAAGCTTAAAATATCCTTTTTCAAACACAATAAAACTAAATCAGTGATGACAGGAAATGTTGAACTATATTACAATTCATACTGGGAAATACCATCTTATTTAACTCAATAGGCTTTTTTTAATGGCATCAGAGCCCACACTAGTAATTGCATGATGAAAAGATTTTGTCATGGTGTTTCTGGGCTCTGCAACATGGATAAACTTCATCATCTGTTCCAGTGACAGATAAATTCACAAGAACTGAAGCAGAGGAGTGTGAACTGGCTCAATGTCTGCTGCCATGTAGTGCTTAAAGGCTGAACTACAACACGTAACAAATGTCCCCAACTTCTACATGCTGCCCACTAACAAAAACGATATATTGAAGCAAAAGGTTACAATAACCTAAACCAAAGCGTGCTAACGTGCTCGAGGGTAATTTAATAAGTGGGCTGTTGGTGAATGACATAGCGATCATCTACCAATTTTTGTGGTCTATGACCAGACCTATGAGGAAAAGAGATGCAGAATACAACTATTAACACAAGAATTAAATCAGAGGTATATATAAACAGATTCAAAAGTTCTCTACAAGAAGAAAAAATGGGAAGAAGTCCTCAAGGCTACAGATGTGAACAGTGCTTACAGCAGCTTTTTACAGACATTTACAAAGCTGTTTGATAAACATTGCCCCATGAGAGTGTTGAAGCTTAAAAAACAAAGCAGAGAGAATAGACCTTGGATGACAAAAACACTGATAAATGCATGCAGAAAGAAAAACACACTCTACAGGCAGTTTCTCAAAAACAGGACTCCAGACTCTGAAAATAAATATAAACTTTACAAGAATAAACTAACTTCCATCTTAAGAGAGAAAAAGAAAGAATATTACGGGGAACAAATACAAAATAATGTGAATCACACCAAGGAACTGTGGAATATAATAAACGGTGTAATCAAAAACAAAAAACCTGTTAAAAGCTATCCACTTAACCTTACAGACAATGCAGATAACATAGTGAATAAGGTCAACGAATTCTTTGCAGAGGTGGGGCCAAATCTTGCCAAGCAGATCCCACAGAATGACCTTAGCTGGAACCACTTTGATAGGGAGGGGAAATGTAACCAAAACACTATGTTTTTGACTCCAGCAGACGACAGAGAAATAAAACAACTGATTAATAACTGCACAGGAAAAACGTCAAAAGACGTCCATGACATTGACATGAAACTAGTCAAAATGGTACAAGAAGAGATTGCATCACCTTTGACACATATATGTAATCTATCGTTTCAGACAGGAAAATTCCCAGATGAGATGAAAGTCGCAAAAATAATTCCTTTGCATAAACAAGGTAACAAGGAGGAATTCAATAACTATAGGCCAATAGCAATACTACCACAATTCTCCAAAATACTAGAAAAGCTGTTCAGCAGCAGACTAGATAAATTCATTGAGAAACATAATTTGCTATATGATAGTCAATATGGGTTCAGAAAAAATCATTCCACAGCATTAGCGATAATGGAAGCTGTAGAAATAATCACTGACACGATCGAACAAAAAAAAATTAGTATTGGAATATTTATTGATCGAAAGAAAGCATTCGATACAATTGATCACAATATACTTTGTTATAAACTAGAAAAGCTGGGCGTAAGGGGTATAGCGCTGAACTGGCTCAGGAGCTACCTCAATGGCAGATACCAATACGTCCAAGTAGCAGGGAGAAAATCAAGGTGCCTCAACACTATTTGCGGGGTCCCACGGGAGTCCGTATTGGGTCCGAAGTTATTTACTCTTTATATGAATGATATATGTAAGGTATCCGAAAATGTTAAATTCATACTATTTGCAGATGATACGAGTCTTTTCTGCTCGGGAGACAACCTGAAGGAGCTGATCACTATGACAAACGAAGAGCTATACAAGCTACAAATATGGTTCAATATAAACAGATTATCTCTGAACCTAGACAAGACAAAATTTATGTTATTCGGCAACAAAGACAGTGACTGTGATGCTAATGTAGATATAAACGGCACCAAGATACAAAGGGTTAATGAATTCAAATTTCTGGGAGTAATCATTGATGATAAGCTAAACTGGAAACCTCACATATCTTATATACAAAAAAAAAAAATAGCCAGGAGTGTATCAATACTGTGGAAAGCACAAAAACTGCTGAATCAGAAATCACTTCTCACAGTTTACTGGGCTCTGGTGGCACCGCACATACAATACTGCAGTGAGATATGGGGAAATACTTACAAAACGAATACTAAAAGTATATTAACACTGCAGAAAAAAAGCAGTAAGAATTATTCACCACGCAAGCTATGGAGCACACACAAATCAGCTGTTTATTACAGCAAAGATCCTAAAACTATATGACCTAATAAAATACAGGACCGTGCAGGTATTGTACAAAGGCGGCACACGGTCAGCTACCGAGAACCTACAAACAAGGTTCATAAAAAGACAGACGAAACATAACTTAAGAGGTGAAATGATTTTCAAAAAGAAAAAAGTAAGAACCACATTGAAAGCCATGACTATCACAGTTAATGGAGTCAATCAATGGAACAGCTTACAAGGAGAAACCAGGTGCAGCGGTACCATGAAAGTATTTAAGAAAAAAATGGTCAAAATGACCTTTGGACGGATATGAATATGATAATATGATTAAATGATATATGACAATACTTAAGGGTGTATAATCTAAAAGATATAAAGACCTGAAGGATGGTGAAACAAAACATGTGGGTTGTTTGGTCTGTAAGACAGCAGGAAAGAGAAATGTACCTAAACAATGATAGTGAATGAAGTGATGGTGTAAGTCAAGGTAGCAGTATATATCAACTAACTGCAGAGGGACAGACAGTCTGAAAATGGATCCACTAAGTTGGGCTCTCAAGCATAATCGATAAGGTTTTCTCAACCCGTCAAGCTGGCCGGGAGAACCAAAATGCCCTGATGGAACATTACGTGGAACAAAAGTTGGACTCTGCCTTCACGTGGAACAAAGGATTGGTCATAAAAGGTCAAATCTACGGACAATAAAGGACAGTCAAGAATTATGTCACACTTCTGTAAATGGAATAAAATGTATAATAATCTGATGATATATGGAAAAGAGGAGACTAAATATTGAGAAAATGGGGACAGGACTAGATAAGCTCTGCTTCTCCGTCTTCCCTTTCGGACATGTACAATGTGATCAACTATTGACAATGTGTGATGTCATATAAGTGTGCTGGCGTGACCCGAAATAAATAAATGAATTCAATTCAATTCAATTCAAAATGCATTTTAAAAGACTTTTTAATAATAAAATGATAGCCGCTTAGTCTCAAAAATAAGACAAACCATAGTTTGATCAAAGTGCATTTTCTTTTTTTTTTTTCAAAGACTGCTCATTCTTTCACTAATTTGAGATAGAAAAACAAAACAGAAATTTGAGACGTAATCTTTAAAAATTATTCCCCAGCAAAAAGTTACCAAAATTCAATTTTAAGTTTAAGATTTAGAAATGGAAAGGCATCAGCCTAAGATTAGATTAGATTTCATAGAACTTTATTAAGCCCTTTGGAAAACTCCTCAGGAAATTAGGATCAGTAACAGTTCAGTATAACAGATAAACAAAAGTTCACAAAAGAGATCAAGATAAACCAGACTATAAATAATATAAATAAAATATGGCTACAAGCTGGCTAATTCTCCTTCCCGTCCTCTGTCTTCCCGTCCACAGTCTTGGGCTTATTTTTTTTTATTCTACATTATGGATGCATAATTTGACTCATAATTTGCTTTAGAATAAATCATCCAATGTGGAATTTTTTTTTTTCTATTTACGTTGGACACTATGTAGCACAATCAAAGTGAAAACAATGACTAATTTAATCAATTTCTTCATATTCTTTAAATAAACAATATACAAATATTTTTAGGATGCAGTGTAAACACTTTAGATGTGTTATGGACAAAACATCTTTGACTGTCAATAATATAGAGATGGCACAATGATGATGTGTAACAGGTTTTATTTCCTTTGTTTTCCTAATGAATATATTTTTGTAATGGAGCAGAAATGATGCGATTTTTAAAGTCTTTCTGAGGTGTTGAAATAGGTTTGGAAATTGTGATCCATGAATTATACAAACATGTTTGCTGTTGTTTTTGAGAAAGATACAAAACATAGTGAAGAAACTGCTAAGTCAAACTAATGTGAACAAAATAAACACTTTCTATACAGACTTTTATGCAATGTGACTGTAGAGTGGCGCTTTTGATACGTGATGACGTAAAAAAAAACAACGTTAGACAGTGAGTGACGTCAGGTTCCCATAACAACATCATATCGTTTGAAAAATATTAAAGCCCAAACCTTCACAAAGTGAGTCCGCACTAGGATTGGGCATCGAGCATCGAGTATCGATTGAAACCGGGAGTATCTTTCCGATTCTCCCGGAATCGTCCAAATGCTTTAATTTCGATTCCTAGTTTCAATTCCTAGTCCGCCGACCGGAAGGAGAAACCGCCGAACACCAACGAAGAAGAATCTACCAGAAGTATTTAGGTTAGCGCAACCATGGACAATATACCCATCATGAGTTTTTCAAAAATAAAGCTCTCTTGTGAAAAGTGAACTCCTGTGAAAAGAAAATTTCTGATATTTTTTTTCAGTTCAGATATGTACAGTTGTGCCCAAAAGTTTACACCCCCCAGCAGAATTTCTGATTTTTTGGCCTTTTCTCAGAAAATATGAATGATAACACAAAAACCTTTCTGTCACTCATGGTTAGTGGTTGGGTGAAGACATTTATTGAAAAAAAGATAAGTTTACTCTTTTTAAATCAGAATGACAACAGAAACTTCAATATTGACCCTGTTCAAAAGTTTACACCCCCCAGTTTTTAATACAGTGTATTTCCCCCTTTAACATCAATAACAGCTTGAAGTCTTTTGTGGTTGTTGTGGATGAGGGTCTTTATTTTCTCAGATGGTAAAACTGCCCATTCCTCTTCTCAAAAAGCCTCCAGCTCCTGTAAATTCTTGGGCTGGCTTGCATGAACTGCACGTTTGAGATCTCCCAAGAGTGGCTGAATGATATTGAGGTCAGGAGACTGAGATGGCCACTTTAAAACCTTCACTTTATTCTGCTGTAGCCAATGGCAGGTTGATTTGGCCTTGTGTTTTGGATCATTGTCATGTTTGAACATCCAAGAACGTCCCATGCGCAGCTTCTGGGCAGATGAGTGTAAATTTTCCACCAGTATTTTCTGATAACATGCTGCATTCATCCTTCCATTAATTTTAACCAATTTTCCTGTGCCTTTGTAGCTCACACATCCTTAAAACATCAGTGATCCACCTCCGTGTTTCACAGTAGGAATGGTGTACCTTTCATCATGGGCCTTGTTGACTCCTCTCCAAATGTAATGTTTATGGTTGTGGCCAAAAACTTCAATTTTGGTCTCATCACTCCAAATGACTTTGTTCCAGAAGTTTTGAGGCTTGTCTGTGCTGTTTGGGGTATTGTAAACGGGATATTTTGTGGCATTTGCGTGGAAATGGCTTTCTTCTGGCGACCCGACCATGCAGCCCATGTTTCTTCAAGTGTCTCCTTATTGTGGATCTTGAAACATCCACCCCAATTTTTTTCAGAGAGTCCTGTATTTCAGCTGAAGTTATTTGAGGGCTTTTCTTTGCATCTTGAACAATTTTCCTTGCAGTTGGAGCTGAAATTTTTGTTGGTCTGCCTGACCGTGGTTTGGTTTCAACGGAATCCCTCTCTCTCCGCTTCTTCATTAGAGTTTTAACAGTGCTTCTTGGCATCCTCAATTCCTTGGATATCTTTTTAAATCCTTTTCCTGTTTTATACAGTTGAAATACCTTTTCTCGCAGATCCTTTGACAATTCTTTTGCTTTACCTATGATGCAGAAACCTGAAATTTCATCGCAGTGAAAGATGCACGTGTCTGTCAGGAGTTCAGAAACTCACTGAGCTTTTATACACACAAAATGATTACAAGCTAATAGATCACAGAGAGGATGGTTACCTTTAGTAGACATTCAAACCCATTTGTGTCAAATTTTGTGCATGTTATCAGGCCAAAACTGCCAGGGGTGTAAACTTTTGAACAGGGTCATTTTTGAAGTTTCTGTTGTCATTCAAAGATAATAAGTACCAATATAATATCTGCAATTGAAATATTCTCAAGAAAAGTCATAAGCTACGATGTCTCCTGTTAAGATCTCTGTCAAGTCTACAAAAGGCTTTTCTGTAAAGATTGACAATGTATAACACTGTTTGGCAACAAAAATGTGCTTTTTAATAAAATGATAGCAGTATAACTCTGACAAACCATAGTTTGTCAAAGTGCATTTTTTTTTTTCAGACTGCTCATTCTTTCACTAATTTGAGATGCAGAAATTTGTTAATCTAAAAAATTACAGCAGTTACCAGAATTCAAAATTTAAGATTTAGAAATGGAGCGCATCAGCCTAAGAAGATATTTTCACTGTTTAGGCTCCAAAATGTACTATCCTCGCTTTTGAATTAGGATCATAACTTCAGTTACAGGACACTTGGATTACAGCGGACGAGCAGTATGACCAGAATTTTTTGTGGACTGGACCTTTTTTCGGCTCCGTCTTCCCCTGTTAGATGGACGCTTGTTGACACATTAATGCATAATTTGACCTCCAGCTGCATTTGAGACATCAAAAAAGTGCTCCAGAGTGTTGCTCAGCATGAGGGTGAGTAGAAAATTAAGGCATATCATTCTTTGGGTGTAATATTCCTTTAACTGAAACCACAGTCCTGTCTGACTGAGACTGTACTGTTAAGATTTATGAAACATTTGACCTGTTGAACAAACATGTTTGAACTGATCTGCCCTAACATATGTTTGAATAATTGTTGGCATAAAATGACATCTTTGGACAAATGTCAGCATTAGCTTGTATATAATTCTAACATTATCATTCATATTTTCTGAGAAAAGGCCAAAAAATCAGAAATTCTTCTGGGGGGTGTAAACTTTTGGGCACAACTGTATATAAATACAGCCCTATGAGACATTCATAGTATAGTTCATAGAAAGTGGTAAGTTCATAGCATTAAAATTCATGGAGAAGTACAAAACATATCCAGAAAGACCTCTGGTTAGTCAAAGCTCATTTAAAACATCAAAACTTTTTCAGACTTTCTATGCAATGTGAATCGTAGATGGCGAGCATACGTTAGTAAAAAAACAACGTTGAAAACGTATTCGGTCAAACAACATCGAATCGTTCAAATTCAAACGATGCCCAACCCTAGTCCGCACTCTGCAGAGATTGACGACGACTGTGAACATCTTCAGAGAGATTTCTGTGACAAAGTTTCTTTCAGCGAGGATTTATCGTCCGAACAGCAGCCGAAAAGGACAAACTTGATCTTTACTCGAGAAATGTAAGAGTTTAGACTTCATTAAACATCACGAGTTTCATCAGGTCAGAAACATCGTTTGGTGAAAACAGCCGAACTCAGCTAAATGTCCTGAAATGAGTCTTTTAGAGTATATTTGTTAAATTTAGCAGAATATTGAGGGAGTATTTACAGTTAAAGAGGAATAACATCGAAATGTTGGAATAACAAACATGTTTGAGACACAAGACAAAAACTAGCTAAGCTGTTTTAAGCAAAGATATATGGGGATGTTTTAGGCTCTTTTCTTCAAGATTGTTTTTAAACTTTCTTAATTTTACACACAGAACTCTGAAAGGCAAAACGTGTATTTATTGAGCACAACTCGTACACCAGGTTATTCAAAGTGCTTTACAGATCAAGAAAAATGCATTAAAATCACAATGCAGAATTAAAACACATTATAAATGAAAATATCTATATGACGTTGAATTTAATGTCCAAAACATGAAGTGAAAGAGGTCAATCCGAGTTACAATTAAACTTCCAAAATAGGACAGAAAAACACGTCTATTTGACATTACAATTAAGGCCCAAATAAGATGTCAATCTGAAGTTACAATTAAATGTACAAAATTTGACAGATTAAACATTTATTGACATTACAATTAAACATCCAAAACATAAAGTCAAAGATGTCAATCCGACGTTACAATTAAAATGTCCAAAATATGACAACATCCAAACAGACTCAATGGTTTGATTCAATGATATTCATGGCAAAAGGAACAACACAGATATATGCATCAGAAATATTAATGAAGATTAATATTCTTTGGCCTTTTGCAGATTTTAAGTGTTTTCTCTGTCTCAGCCTTCTTAAAGGTGCAGATGTTAGCAAGGCTACAGCCCTTACATTTGACTCAACTTAACCACTATTAAAGATAATTACTGTCATTGAAATATGTTTGGATGGTGTAATTCAGCGTAAAAGGTGTCAACTTTCACATTTGTCTGACTGTGTTGAAACTTTTTGTTGTATTATTTTCTGAATGCATTGCAAACCACCTTAACACGGACTTCTAACTCAGAAAAGGGCTTTTTTATTTAGTGCTGGCCTGGACAATACATTGTTTAGGATTTTTAGATATGTTTTCAATCAGACTACAGTATAATGAAATGTTGTTATCAACATAGAGGGAATTAAAGTTGTTTGAAAAACATGTGGCAGGCTTTGTGCTCAGATCCAAGTTTGTGTACTGTTATATCTAATTGCTGTAATATTCTTCTTTACCACACAATAATCTACACCAAACATTTGTCCAAATAGGAATTTTTCATGACATAATCTTGTTTATTTCAGGTCCAATTCTGTTTATTTTTGTCATAATTTGGATATTGAGTTTGTTGTCATTTTACTTGGTTGTAGTTGCTTCTGTTAAACTCTTGGGTTTATTTTAAATAAAATAAAAAACACAAATATTTTTCACTTGAGCTGTTTTAAGCAAAGATACATGGGGATGATTTAGACTCTTCTTCAAGATTGTATTTAAAACTTTATTATTTTTACACATACAACTTTAAAGGCAAGGCAAGTTTTTTGACAGAGCACAACTCTTACACAAGGTAATTCAAAGTGCTTTACAGAGCAAGAAAAATGCATTAAAATGACAAGGGAGTATAAAAACAAAATAATCATTATAAAAAGACATCTACTCAAAATTAGAATTGAACATCCAAAACATGAAGTAAAACGTCAATTAAATTCAACAATTAAATTCCAAACATGACAGAAAGACTTGAATCGAACATGACAATTAAACATCCAAAACATGACAAAAAAGATGTCTCTCTGACATTACAATTAAACATCCAAAACATGAAGTAAAAGACGTCAATCAAACATCTCAATTAAGCGTCCAAAACATAAAAAAGACATCTCCGATGTTACTATTAAATGTCGAAAACATGAAGTAAAAAGACGTCAGTCCAGTTAACGTCCAAAAACTTGACAGGAAAAGGCGTGTATTTGACTTTACAATTGAATGTCCAAAACATGAAGTAAAACATGTCAATCTGAAGTAACAATTACATGTCAAAAACATGACAGAAAAAAAATGTGACAGTTAAACATCCAAGACATGAAGTAAAGGATGTCAGTCTGAAGTTAAATGTTCAAAACATGACAAACAAAGACATTACAATTTACTGTCAAAAACAGGAAGTAATAGGTCAATCCGAATAATCCAACTTTACAGTTAAATGTCCAAAATATGACAGTAAAGACGTCTTTCAGACGTTACAATTAAATGTGGAAAACGTGAAGTAAAAGATGTATTCAATGTCAATCTGACGTCAATCCAACGCCCATCCATGCGTTACAATTAAATGTCCAAAATATGACAGTAAAAGACGTCTATCTGACGTTACAATTAAATGTGGAAAACATGAAGTAAAAAATCTGACAAAATTAAACGTCCAAACATGACAGAAAAAGACATCTTTTAGACGTTACAATGAAATGTGGAAAACATGAAGTAAAAGACGTCAATCAGATTAATCCAACTTTACAATGAAACATCCAGAATAACAGAAAAAGACATCTATTTGACATTACAATGGAACGACCAATGCATGAAGTAAAAGGTCAATCCGAATAATCTGATGTTACAATTAAACGTCCAAAATATGACAAGATCCAAGTAGGCTCATTTGTTTACTTTCAACTTACTTAGGTCCACAAAAGGAGCAACGCAGATATATGCATCAGAAATATTAATGAAGATTAATATTCTTTGGCCTTTTGATAAAGTAATGCAGATTTTAAGTGTCTTCTCTGTCTCAGTCTTCTTCAAGGTGCAGATGTTAGCAAGGCTACAGCCCTTACATTTGACTCAACTTAACCACTATTAAAGATAGTTACTGTCATTGAAATATGTTTGGATGGTGTAATTCAGCGTAAAAGGTGTCAACTTTTACATTTGTCTGACTGTGTTGAGACTTTTTGATGTATGACTTTCTGAATGTATTGCAAACCACATTAACAAGGACTTTCAACTCAGAAAAGGGCTTTTTTATTTAGTGTTGGCCTGGACAATACATTGTGTAGGATTTTTAGATATGTTTTCATTCAGAACACAGTATAATGGAATATGTTATCAACATAGAGGGAATTAAAGTTGTTTAAAAAACATGTGGCAGACTTTGTGCTCAGATCCAAGTTTGTGTGCTGTTCTTTACCACACAATAATCTACACCAAACGTTTGTCCAAACAGGAATTTTTCATGACATAATCTTGTTTATTTTAGGTTCAATTCTGTTTATTTTTGTCATAATTTGGATATTGAGTTTTTTGTCATCTTACTTGGTTGTAGTTGCCTCTGTTGAACTCTTGGGTGTATTTTAAATAAAATAAATATTTTTCACGTAGTGGTACATTATGGTCTTGTTAGTGCTTTATCACGAGGAAGAAAACAAATCCTGCCACTAAAACTTCTCTCTGAAGGATTTTATTGAACAACAAGTTCCATCTGGAGGTGCACATCTCCTGCTCAGACAGAAACTTCACTTTGTAGCTCTTGTTAAAGTTCTTCTAAAGGGGCTTTTGGTGAGCAAATGTCTCTCTTCTGCTGTGATTGTGCATTTATGATCTTGCACTCACTGGGTGACGATTTTTGAAGTGATCAGTAAGAAACAAAGCTCTGATTGGCCTTATTCTGTTCATAGCTGCTTTAATCATCAAGTATTAACTGCATTTGGGTCGAATAATGTAGAATTAGCTTTCTGAACTCTTAAAAACGTCATAAATAATGTTTCTTTTTTACACAGTGTCTACTTAATAATGTGCAGTTACAGTAAAATGAATGAGGTCCTCTTGGTGAGCAGAGTTTCTTCCCTCCACTGTAAATAATGACAGATGTGTGTTTGTGTCTTTTGTTGAAACTGTGGCCAGGGTTGTGAGGACTTGATGAAAATCTGGCTGATAAATGTGCTGATGTTGTGTTAAGTTGTTGAGCCCTACATCCTGACACATTTGTTTTGTTTGTGTCTGTAGATCCCAGATCCAGCTCTCCAGCTCTAGAGGACAAAGACCTCCGCGCCTACACAGCTGTCCAGGTGACCAAACAGCCGTCCTTGTGGCCGCCCAGGTAAGTGTCCTTCATTGGTAAAGATGGAGGACTTTTCTCATTTATTGTACTCTTTTCTCCCTTATCCCACTCCCCCACTTCATCCTTACTCCTCTGAGAATGCTCCCAACCAAGCCTCCCCTTTTGACGACTTTGGTTACGACTCCGACTGTGACTGTCCCCCTCCTTCTCCAACTTTTCCATCCTATGATTTCTGCCAGTCCTCCCCCCCTCAATCTTCTCAGACTCCTCCACCCTATTTCAGCCAGTCCTCCTCAATCTCCTCAGACTCCTCCACCCCTATTTCAGCCAGTCCTCCCCCTCAATCTCCTCAGACTCCTCCACCCTATTTCAGCCAGTCCTCCCCCCCAGAATCTCCTCAGACTCCTCCACTCTATTTCAGCCAGTCCCCCCCCCCTCAATCTCATTTATTGGACCCTTTTCTCGCTTATCCCACTCCCCCACTTCCTTACTCCTCTGAGACTGCTCCCAACCAAGACTTCCTCTTTGACGTCTTTGGTTACGACTCCGACTGTGACTATCCCCCTTCTCCAACTTTTCCATCCTATGATTTCAGCCAGTCCTCCCCCCCTCAATCTCCTCAGACTCCTCCACCCTTTGACTTCAGCCAGTCCTCCCCCCCTCAATCTCCTCAGACTCCTCCACCCTTTGACTTCAGCCAGTCCTCCCCCCATTCTCCTCAGACTCCCCCCCACACCTCTGAGTCTCACTTTGACTCCTCTGCTGTCTTCTCTGGCTCTAACTTGGACGGGGACAATGGGAATCCTTCTTGGACTCCCTGTGATTTTGTTGGGTTGTGCCCACCACAGTCTCCTTGTGGTCTCCAGGGTTCTCCCTTCATATCAGAGTCTTCCTGCTCCTCTATCTCCTCTTTAGACTCTTTCACTGACTCGGACTCTTCCTCCTCTCTGATGACTCTTCCAGCCTTTTCTCTGATCCAGTCCTCTCCTCCTCGATCCCCCCAGGCTCCTCCCAGCACCTCTGAGTCTTTTCTCCCCTCCTACACCTCCCCCTTTGACTCTGACTCCTCATTCCCTGCTTTGACTCCTCCAGCCCATCATCTGAGCCAGTTCTGTCCCTCCTATTCTCCCCAGACTGCCCCCCACTTTTCTGAGTCTGCCCTTGACTCCTTTATCTCCTCTTCAGACTTTGACTTTGACGCTGACCCTCATACCTCTGACTTTCCTCTTTGCCCCTCCCTCTATATCCCAGACTCCTTCTCTGACACCTCCTCCCCTCCTCTGACTCCCTCACCCCCTCTTCTAAAGCAGCCATCCCCTCCTGGATCTCCTCACCCTCCACCCTTTACCTCTGATTCGCCTTCCTCTTCCTTTTTCTCCATCCGCCTCCTCCTCCTCTCCTCCTCCTCCTCCTCCTAACCCTCTTCCTTCTGTTTTGCTGCCTGGGGCTTCAAATCCTGAGCCATTAAACACTACAGTTGCTCATGTCCAGACTTCACAGGTTTTGGTCCTGGAGAGGAACCAGCAGCGTTCTAGGTCTCAGAAGAGACGTGCTGAAGAGCCTGATGGTGCCCTCCAAGGAAGCGCCCCGCAAACCTTTAACCCCTGTAATCTGTAAATGAGCGTAGAATGGACAACGCACAACTAACATCAGTCTGAAAAGAGACTTCTGTGCAAAGATCCATTGGTTTAATGTTCAGCCGTTATCTTTGAGCTCTTGATGCATTTCATGTTGATGATCTTAAATTTTCTCAAGATGGCCGCTTGTACAGATGCAGTGGCTCGAGGCTCACTATTAGCGCTTTCACACTTAACTTAGCAGGTCAACGCAAGTTTTTTCAATGCTGGTTAACCTGCTAACAATTGGCAAGTGACTCATTCCCCTCTGCCAATAGACCTGGGTCTAATCGGCACAAACAGTTGAGCGCTGAACGGCAGAATACAAAGGCGGATGGAGTTTGTTGCTGAGAGCCAAAAGTCCCGTAAGTACAGACGGAGGGAAAGGGCGCCATGTTATGCCGTCAGCACGTCACGCCGAAGTCATGACGTAAATTAGCAGGTTGACTCGGATGTGATGTTCCCACTGAAGCGGATCAGAGGCGATAAAAACCCTTGTCCCTTGCAGGCTTAGTCGACCTGGACTGAAATGCTGATTAGACTCTTTCAAACCGCTGACAGGAGCTGATTGTTACCGGGCTTAAACAGATTTTTTTGCTAGTCTGAAAGGGGTAAATGACTGCTTTCTCTTCTATTCTAATTGATGTTTCAGTTTATTAGATATTGTCTTTGGTTTGTGATGTCTTCTGATGTGTGTTTGTCTTTATGTACAAAAAAAACAAAAAAACACCAAAAAAATACATGTTATGTGTTGTTTTGTGTCGTCATGTGCTGTGTCTTAATGTTAAAAAAATAGAAAAACACCAAAAAAAATACATGTTACATGTTGTTTTGTGTAGTGATGTGCTGTGTCTTTATGTTAAAAAATAGAAAAAACACCAAAAATACATGTTATATGTTGTTTTGTGTTGTGTTAAAAAAAATGTCATCTACCGCTCCGTCACGTTTTTTGTCCAACTGTGTCATGTTTTGTTGTGCCATGATTTATGGTAATGTGTTGTTTTGTCTTGTGTTTTGTCCCCATGTTAAAAAAAAGAAACTTACAAAAAGATGATGAGCGATTTGTTTGGTTGTGCTGCAATGTGTTGTCTTGATGAGGACATGATCCGTCCTGCGTATTTATGTGCAACAAAACAAACCATACACACACATATATACTGTGTTAGTACATGAATGTGTGTGTATTTAGTGTAAATGATTGGGTGAATGTGTGCATGAAATTGTTTAAGTGCTGATTAAATGTTTGAGTGAACAGAATGGTGCAGGATTGAGTGCAAAAACGTGGACATGAGTCAGCATTTAGCACTTCCTGGTTCCTTGATCTAAAAATCTACAGGATTTTAGATTAGTTTAATAGATGAATACCTCAATTAAGGGTCACGATGGACACATGCTAACTCCAGTTAAAATTCAGTCTGAAATAGTGAACTAAATCTGATAGTTTCTGCTTTTGATTTTTTTAAGCATTGTTTGTGTTAAAAGGGCACTTGCTAACAGACTGAGAGCATTTCTGTTCTTTTTTTAATAATGATTTATTCATAAACGATTGCCACAGCCTTTAAGAATATTCTGATCACGCCATTTGATGAAGAGGTCACAACAAGACATTATACACTAGAAATACTGTAACTGCTTCTCTGTCGAACTGCCATAAGTCCATAGTAACTATTAATGGCTTTTTGCTCACTGATTAAAAAACTAAGTTTGTTCATAAAAGATTATCACAAAGAACAGAACTTAGCAGTTTCATAATTTCTTGTTTGCTACAGAGCTTATTACCACTAATGATCCAAACACAGTAAATTATGCCATAGACTTTTAGCTAGGAGAACCAGCATTATGCTAACGTCCACATTGGCCTTCAAAACACATCATCCTCGCTCCACTCTGTTGGGACTGATTGTGTGAATGTGTGAATGTGAGAGTGAATGTGTGTGAATGTGAGAGTGAATGTGAGAGTGAATGTGTGTGAATGTGTGGTGTGAATGGGGTGTGTGGGTGTGCATGCACACAGGGTGTGTGGAGAGTCTGGTGCAGCGGTCTGTGCCGAGTGACCTGGTGGTTTGTGCTGCTGCCTCAGTGTTTTGTACTTCCTGCTGGTCACTGCGCCACTGCTGCTGCTCTGTCTTCTGACAGGGTGAACAAAGGAGGAGATGGTTCACATCTTCTCCGTCAGTCCACAGCCTCCACCACCAAGACCCCTGCAGTGCCTCCTCGTGGCCACACACGGAAACTGGGTCTGTCACAGTCCCAGGCTAAACTGCAGGGGATCTCGAGCAGCAGTGGTCCCCAGAGATGCAGTGTTCAGGGCGTCCTGCAAACGGACAGGCCCTGGCACCATCAACCACTGCCCCAGCTATGGGAAAATAGGCTTCAGAATACCTGTCAGAAAATTCATAACATCACTGTCTGTGTACTTTTGAAAATCATGCCTAAAAATAAAAATCACGACCCATATCTCACATTGTTTCAATCTTTCTTTGTTTTCTGTACAAACTTGCTTAAGAAATAAGAGCTCATTTGACAAACATACAAAATTAGATCACAGATCCGGTTTTCCAACAGCCATGCTCTAAGGGGTTTGGAAAAGGAAGTCAGAACTGAAAGCTCTGTCGCCAAGGGTCCGTTTTGTGTTTGTGGGTACTGAGAGGAGCCCGAGGTCTGCAGACCTCAGGTTTCCGCTCCGGGGAGTAGTCCTCGAGGAGACCTGACAGGTACTGTGGGGCTAAGGCATGAAGAACTTTATAGGTGAGGATGAGCAGTTTGTATTTAATGCGGATATTCTTCAGCTTGATATTCCATTTTGACAGAGTGGACATGTTAAGCTTAAAAATATCCTTTTTCAAACACAATAAAACTAAATCAGTGATGACAGGAAATGTTGAACTATATTACAATTCATACTGGGGAAATACCATCTTATTTATCTCAATAGGCTTTTTTTTAATGGCATCAGAGCCCACACTAGTAATTGCATGATGAAAAAGATTTTGTCATGGTGTTTCTGGGCTCTGCAACATGGATAAACTTCATCATCTGTTCCAGTGACAGATAAATTCACAAGAACTGAAGCAGAGACGGAGTGTGAACTGGCTCAATGTCTGCTGCCATGTAGTGCTTAAAGGCTGAACTACAACACGTAACAAATGTCCCCAACTTCTACATGCTGCCCACTAACAAAAAACAATATATTGAAGCAAAAGGTTACAGTGACCTTAACCAAACGTGCTAACGTGCTCGAGGGTAATTTAATAAGTGGGCTGTTGGTGAATGACATAAGCGATCATCTACCAATTTTTGTGGTCTATGACCAGACCTATGAGGGGAAAGAGATGCAGAATACAACTATTAACACAAGAATTAAATCAGAGGTATATATAAACAGATTCAAAAGTTCTCTACAAGAAGAAAAATGGGAAGAAGTCCTCAAGGCTACAGATGTGAACAGTGCTTACAGCAGCTTTTTACAGACATTTACAAAGCTGTTTGATAAACATTGCCCCACGAGAGTGTTGAAGCTTAAAAAACAAAGCAGAGAGAATAGACCTTGGATGACAAAAACACTGATAAATGCATGCAGAAAGAAAAAGACACTCTACAGACAGTTTCTCAAAAACAGGACTCTAGACTCTGAAAATAAATATAAACTTTACAAGAACAAACTAACTTCCATCTTAAGAGAGAAAAAGAAAGAATATTACGGGGAACAAATACAAAATAATGTGAATCACACCAAGGAACTGTGGAATATAATAAACGGTGTAATCAAAAACAAAAAACCTGTTAAAAGCTATCCACTTAACCTTACAGACAATGCAGATAACATAGTGAATAAGGTCAACGAATTCTTTGCAGAGGTGGGGCCAAATCTTGCCAAGCAGATCCCACAGAATGACCTTAGCTGGAACCACTTTGATAGGGAGGGGAAATGTAACCAAAACACTATGTTTTTGACTCCAGCAGACGACAGAGAAATAAAACAACTGATTAATAACTGCACAGGAAAACATCAAAAGACGTCCATGACATTGACATGAAACTAGTCAAAATGGTACAAGAAGAGATTGCATCACCTTTGACACATATATGTAATCTATCGTTTCAGACAGGAAAATTCCCAGATGAGATGAAAGTCGCAAAAATAATTCCTTTGCATAAACAAGGTAACAAGGAGGAATTCAATAACTATAGGCCAATAGCAATACTACCACAATTCTCCAAAATACTAGAAAAGCTGTTCAGCAGCAGACTAGATAAATTCTTTGAGAAACATAATTTGCTATATGATAGTCAATATGGGTTCAGAAAAAATCATTCCACAGCATTAGCGATAATGGAAGCTGTAGAAATAATCACTGACACGATCGAACAAAAAAAAATTAGTATTGGAATATTTATTGATCTAAAGAAAGCATTCGATACAATTGATCACAATATACTTTGTTATAAACTAGAAAAGCTGGGCGTAAGGGGTATAGCGCTGAACTGGCTCAGGAGCTACCTCAATGGCAGATACCAATACGTCCAAGTAGCAGGGAGAAAATCAAGGTGCCTCAACACTATTTGCGGGGTCCCACGGAGTCCGTGATGGGTCCGAAGTTATTTACTCTTTATATGAATGATATATGTAAGGTATCCGAAAATGTTAAATTCATACTATTTGCAGATGATACGAGTCTTTTCTGCTCGGGAGACAACCTGAAGGAGCTGATCACTATGACAAACGAAGAGCTATACAAGCTACAAATGTGGTTCAATATAAACAGATTATCTCTGAACCTAGACAAGACAAAATTTATGTTATTCGGCAACAAAGACAGTGACTGTGATGCTAATGTAGATATAAACAGCACCAAGATACAAAGGGTTAATGAATTCAAATTTCTGGGAGTAATCATTGATGATAAGCTAAACTGGAAACCTCACATATCTTATAAACCAAAAAAAAAATAGCCAGGAGTGTATCAATACTGTGGAAAGCACAAAAGCTGCTGAATCAGAAATCACTTCTCACAGTTTACTGGGCTCTGGTGGCACCGCACATACAATACTGCAGTGAGATATGGGGAAGTACTTACAAAACGAATACTAAAAGTATATTAACACTGCAGAAAAAAGCAGGAAGAATTCAGTAACACTTTACTTTGGAGGCCCACAAATTTCATCGCAATTAGGTAATAATTAGACAAAGTTATTTCTTATTTCTTTGAAATTACCCCCGAAATTTCATGAGAATTTGGTGAAAATTAGCACATAACTTTTTTAAAATCAGCACATAACTTCCTTGAAGTAATGTCCAAATTTATTTTTGCAGGTCACAATTAGTAGGTTACTGTTTTTTCCAGTTTCTTTGAAATTTACTCCAAATTGCAAGGGAAAAAGGTGACGATTAGCAAATAATTTATTTAAAATTAAATTACAACCCAACACAAAATGTTTTTAAAAATATCCCAACGTTTCTGCTAGAAGCTGGTGATAAATAGCTGCTTAGTTCTGGTATACAGATGTGAGGTTCATTGTTTCCTGAAAGTTACCTTTAAAATGTTAAGTGAATAATTCAATTTCCCAATAAGCAGCTGATAGTTAGCTATGTGTTATTTAATTTCACCAAGTTCTTTAGTACCAAGGTTGTTGATATGCAGAAAAGAGATCACATGCAAAATGATATACCTTTATGATTAGGCCTATAACGTTTTACATGATACAATTAAAGGCGTTAGATGTGATATTCACCAAGAGTGGGGTTGTAAATTGGCCTTACCTGATTGTGATAGACACCGTGAATAAAGGTGCATGGCAAACGTGATCTGGCCAGGCACAGTTGACGGCCTTGTTGTCAAATGACAGACAGATACACTGACCACATGCGCAAATTCTACATAGTTGACAAGTATTAATTTAACTATGTGAGTTGTTGTGCCTTTATTTCCAACTTCTTTCTTCCCCATTTTACCTAATTTCTGCAGAGCAGACCTGTAAAGTAAAGTGAGTTGTTGTGCCTTTATTTTCAACTTCTTTCTTCCTCATTTTTACCTAATTTCTGCAGAGCAGACCTGTAAAGTAAAGTGAGTTGTTGTGCCTTTATTTTCAACTTATTTCTTCCTCATTTTTACCCAATTTCTGCAGAGCAGACCTGTAAAGTAAAGTGAGTTGTTGTGACTTTATTTCCAACTTGTTTCTTCCTCATTTCTGTAGGTGTTTCAGAAAATTAAAACTTCATAATAAAAGTACATAATCTCATGTTTTTTATTTTAAGACATCATAACATGCTAATTATCAATACCACTCTATAATAAATAATCAAGTTACAAATCTTCCATTTCATTAGTCTCCTTCAACGCTTGTTTATCAAGGACGGATGTCTTTGCACCACTCAAGTTAAACATTCCCTTATATTTTCAGACAGTGCTTACAAATACAATAGTTTGAAAACACAGAACAGTGAAAACTGTTTAACAAAGTTTTTAAACTAAAAAAAACAGCATTCATGTCAATACTTACAGACTTCTAAACAAAGTTGCAACGCCTAACATATTGTCCAGACACTATTTGTGCATTTTGGCCAACTGTGGTTCCATTAAATAATCGAACACAAAACACAAATGTAATCCCTCTGGTCTGTGTGGTGCTTTGCATAATGTAGACGCTGCTGTAATTTGAACAGCCTTCTAGCCTTCCGAAATAAACTCTGTGGTTCATTTTGAACTGTAGGAAAATGTAACCCTTATTTAACCAGTTTGTTCCATGAAGATCTATTATATCTTTGGCCATGACAGTAGTATAACAAGGTTACAGACAACACCATTATAACAAGGAAACTGAAAGAAAAAAAAAAGAAAAAGAAAATGATGAGCGAGGGCTCCAGAGTGCATGTCCCCATAAAATGATGTCCAAAAAAACAGGACCTGAGAAACCAGACTTGTTCCTGAAATAATACCCTAACTTTAGCGTCAGCTTTTAAGTATGTTACCAACATGGATTGACCAAATATGGATGTGCCAACAGTCTCTGAAATGCTCTTCATCAATCTGATGATGTTGCTTCTATGTTTTACATATCTATACACATGTGGTACCAACTGCTTTGATCTTCTCCTCCCCAGCTTCTTAGATTTTCACTCACTTTCAACAAATCAAGAACCCAGGACATCCTCTGGGACGTAGCCTCTTGTAAACTGGAATGACAGAGGGGGAAGGAGCTCTCCACCTACAGAATCACTTTCACATTTTGATTTATACATCCCACACTGTAACGTATTTAAGCATCTGTTGTTGGTAAAACAGTTATTTTTGGCTTACATATTGGGGAATTTGTGTTTTAACTGTGTTGAGTTGCAATGAATTGAGTTTTTTTACACCGAATGTCCACTGTTTTTGAAATTATTATGCCACAAATGCTTTTACCTGGCTATGTTTTGGACTTGCGCACATTTGGTCCATCTTTATTTATTATTAACCACTACAGGGCTCTGTTCAGAGTAGAGTAATCAATTTAGTTCAAACTCTGTACTAACAGAATGAAGGCACAGTACAAACAGTATAGCTTATGGTGCATATTGCTCTAGTTTCTGAAGCAAAGCAATAAGACAAAAATGCACAAGCTCTGATTAATAGCCAGCATCAACTTTTGGCACTGAATGACTGTGAATGACATTTGCAACTTGACAACAAACCATCAGTTTTGCAGTAAACACTGTTGTAATAGCATTACATTGAAAGGACAATGTTAACTGTGTGTTCATTTTAATGCCAGAGAAGCTAGCTAGGCTAAGCAGTTAGCCAAATACAAAGCAAGACCGGTTAGCAATATAATGAATACACTTAAGACTAAACCATCTGTGACCTTTTCTGCTTTGCTCTGCTTCTCCATCAAAAGAGCCTCCGGAGAGAGGATGACAGAGTGTACTAAAAATTATTATTATTATGAATATTATTATCATTTTTTTATTATTATCATTGTTATTCATATTTTAATCATAGTAAAATTAATAATAATGATGGCAACATCAACCACACCAATGATGAAATTAAATTAAACTATAGTATGGATGCCTATATGAACAAACAAAGATTTAAAAAAATAGATAAGTAGAACAACAGTAATATTAATAGTTTGTTAAAAAAAAAAAGGGAGAAAAGTCATTTAATAATAGCAGCTGCTGAAAAAATATTGTAATCGAAAGGTAATACATAATATTTAATAGCAGATCAAATAAAAAAATAAAGTATGAAAGGGTAATAAATAAACATTGGGTGGAGTATTAACAAGCAGATGAGGAACAACATCTGTAACGGAAGGTGATATGATGGTACGGACAGGGAGGGGTGGTCACTGGTGTGCTATGGTTATATGGAGAGAAGCTGTAAAGGGGGCAATAAATAAAATACAGTCAAATATGGATAGAGTATGTAGATGATGAAATTAGAATAATTACAATAATATAAGAAGGGGATCAAGAAAATAAATGAGCAAGTCTGATGAATAAGAAATAATGGTAACATAGTAATGGTAATAGTAGTATCAACAACAGCAACATTATTTACTATCATTATTGTTAGTTTTTTTATATTTTTGTTTTTGTGTGCTTTGAGAATATTCAATGCAACTATTTCAGGCACAGGCACATGAACGTGCACTCGCACACACAAACCAGACATCTTATATAAATATATAGCATGTTGACATACGTATTAAAATAAAATAAATACGTTTTTACTTTGCTTTGTTGGAATATAACTAAAAAAAGCCATCTGCTTTCAACATTGCGCCATTTACTATCACTTAACGCTGCACAAAATACGAGCACACATGCGTTCACTCCACTTGAAGAGACCCCTCCAATATGGCGGTGACGCTGAATTACGCTTCAGGCCGTAATGAGGCATCTACGTTTATAATGTCTGTGGGCACGTCAAAGCTCATTAGCAGCTTGCTACAGCTAAGCTAGTTCGGCTGTTTTTAAGTTAGTTGCAACATTTTCTTATCGGAATAACTTTATGTGATGAATTATCATTGTTTTAATACTTCTTCTGCACTATTGAACACACATGCTGATGAAAATGTGGGACACCAACTTACCCGCAGGTTGCCCTGGACGATGTAATGCCTCGTGCTCAGTACTATAACAGCCGCGCTAAATTTCACTGGGACTTTCAAAATAAAATATCGTAGCGTCCGTAGGACGTAAAAACAAAGATGACTCCGGCTTGCGAACTCTTGCTTTTATTAAAAGTCACTGTGGGCCGTGACCAAACCTGCAATTTAAAATTTAAGTACAAAAACATGCAAAAATGTTTTGAACTTCTGGGAAATTAATTATATCACCTTAAACAAAGAGTCATTCTGTATCTTGTACTTCTTGTTGATGAAAATTAGAGGAAGATTATAGTAAAGAGGACAAATTTTGAAAAAGTTTTAACAGGAAAGGAACAAAAACACTAAGGCAACATTCTTTTCATAGGCATCTTTTATTTTTCTTCTCTGCAGCTTTCAAGTACAATATAAAAGAGTATGCTAAACTGAGGCAAATTCCTGCAAAATAAAACAAATTACCTTTTTAAAAATGTAAATATATAGATTATTTATTAACTCTTTGTCACATCTGCCTTTCAGTCCTCATTAGTTTATCAGAGGCAAGTTCTAGTTCAAGTAGAACCACTTTCTTATTGTAAACATGAGTTAAAGTGCGTGAGGAAATCAAAATATTTTGGGGGACACTGCACATATTTCACAAACTTATTTAAACAGCATGATTAAAGTCCCCAGCTACAATGAAGCCTTCCCTGAAGGAGTCTGCTGATGGTGATGTAGACTTTGAGGAGCTGTGATGACGCGAGGTAGCTCTTTAGCTAGTTAGCTTAGCTTCCGTGTCGGGAACAAGCCAATAAAGCCAGATTTCCGTCATAATCACAATAAAACTGTCACGGTTAAACTTATCTCTTGCCACCAGAAGGTCGTTGAATACTTTGAAAAGGGCTATAATCAGCTGATTATATCGGGTGGCTGCCCATATGGAAAAGACTTTGTAGGATTTTATAAAATAACTGTATCATATATATGACACTTGTAAATAATTTGCATGACAAGTAAAAAAAATACAAGATCCACACAAAAGTTTTGTAAAATGAAGAATATACAATTTTCATACTTACAAGTATTATATATGACGGCTATTTCACATACAATATTCTTAGTGGATATTTGCTTTATCCTAAAGAACACACAAGATCCATACAAAAGTTTTGTAAAATGAAAAATATACAATTTGCATACCCACAAGTATTATATATGACAGCTATTTCACATACAACACATACAATATTCTTAGTAGATACCTGCTCTATCCTACATATATTATTTGGAATTAAAAGTTTTGCAAGAAACACATAAAAACGTAGGAGGGTCCTATGTAAAATGGCACATAGATGAGATCTCTGATTCTTGATCATTTCAAAGGCCTGTGTGTATGGTGTTGTTAAGGTACATACATAGTCAAAACCTGGTGTGTGTGTGTGTGTGTGTGTGTGTGTGTGTGTGTGTGTGTGTGTGTTCATAAAAACATATTTACGCACACATATATGTCAATGACAAATTTAAGGGGTCAAAAATGTATTTTTAAAAAGTTCTTTGAAAATGGATATAATGCAGATTTTTGAGACAAGGACAAAGCGTTTTAATGGATTTCAGTTGTTAACTAACATTTTTCATGTTTCATGTCAAATTACTTTTTTGAAGTGTTTTTAACTCTACCACCCCAGAAAATGTCAGGTGGTGCAACCAATAATATGTAAGTATATGTATATTTTTGTTAGTTTTTTTCTATGTGATATTTTGGGGAAGTATTCCTTAAGTGTCTGCGGTGACTCATACATTATTAATTTGTGGGTGCGATTTTTTTATCTACAATAATTCAAGCGTGTTACACTCTAGAGTCCAGATATTAAGCATTTTTGTCATTTGATTTTATCTTTCAAGACAAAAAAATTAAATCAAAAATTTGCAAATAAATGAATTCAATAAAATAGCTATTCTAATCCCACTTATCTACTTTTGTTCACTTTAGATTTAGATTTGATGGTTTAAATTACTATTTTACCTGGTCACACCAACTGACAAGGAACAGTTGTGCCACCTGACCACATTAGAAATGACAGAAACATGGTGTAGAAGATGGGTCTGGTCTACAACTACAGGAAATGTTTGGATGAGGTTATTGCTGCCAAAGGAATTTTATTAAACCCAAAGGTTCACATACTTTTTCCACCCTGCACTGTGACTGTTTCCATATTGTGTTGAATTAAAACATGAAATCGTATTATTTTTTGTGCAATATTAGTTTACGCAGACTATGTTTGTCTAGTGATGTGACTTAGATGAAGATCAGGACATATTTTATGACCGATTTAAGCAGATATCCAAGTAATCCCAAAGAGCTCACATACTTTTTCATGCAACTGTATCAATTAAAGATAAATCAATGATGACAAAAAAATTACCTTTGTAAATGATTAGTTAATTCAATATTTTCTACGGATGGAAATCGAACACCAATTCCAGTTGAAAATCGTTAACAGCTCCATCAAATAATCAAAATCAAGACTCTTTTTGTTCATCAATTCCCTTATCAATTCTTTCCACTGACAGGGTTCACAAACGTCAGAATTGTGGCTTAATCTTTTACAAAAGGCACCTACTGACAACCTTAAGTGAGTGGAAATACCAGCAACTTGCAGAAGAAGTTATCTATGCTGTGACATGTGTTTGACATTGTTGACACTGAAAATCTACAGGCCAACATTTGCTCACAGGAAAAATCTACAGAAATCAATGAGGGAATCATTGAAGAATTGATCGATTAGTAGAAACCTTAATAGCATTGATATAAATAAAATTTCTCAATACAAAATGATAATTATGACAAAAGCTTTAAATTATGACATTTTTAACTAAAAATTAGAAGAATAGAAATATAAATGAAACTAATAAAGACTCTAGCACCACTGTTTATCTCTTAAAGTGACATTCCCTGCAGTTGTGCCACTGACTCACTGGTTGCATCGCCTGACATTATAAGTTATTTTCAGTTTAAACAGGCATCTGCCTAGGCAACTGTATAAGCATTAACCTCTGTCATTAAGTACGTGTCATTTTAAATAAAATTTATTTTAAGTTAAAATGATATTTCAATAGTATTACATTGGTTGTACCACCTGACATGGAAATTGTATCAGCCTACCGATGAACTAAAAGTATGAATTTTTATCAGTATTTGAGAGAGATCTACAAAACTTTTCACCTGGTCTCAGGTGTCAGTTGGGGTCCTCTAGATGATGGAATATCCTTTTTACTGTTATTGCATTTTTACTTCAAAATAAAAGTCTAATGTTACAGTTGCACCGTCCTGATATTTAGCAAACTGCAAATTGTGGGACAAAAGTTTCTGAGCTACCTCAACAGATTAAAAACTGTTTTATTTGCAAGAAGTATTTTATTTGAAATGTTTCAGAAATGAAATAATGCAACAGTATGCTTTTTTTTATTATTTAGCATCATTGACATGCTAATTTTATAGTTTAATCAGTGCAGCCCCTACAAAAAGATGAAAAATGAAAATATTCTATAGAAAAAAAAATATATAAAATTTATATAAAAAAAAAATATTATATAAATAAATAATATGTATATACTTTAATACTGTGACATAGTAAAAATATGTAGGTAATTACTAAATAACATATATGGACTATATGAAACTATATCTTAATTAAGTTTTTTATATGTATATGTATGTGTTTAATACAACATATTAAATTTTTACAAGTATGTTGTATGAAAACAATGCAAAATATGGCCACTTTACAATATCATAATCAAGAAAAATATAAAAATATAACATATAATAATATAAATTTTTTATGCAGGTATATAATAATTTATAAGGTTATCCTGATGTATTCGCCCTACTTCTAGTAGGACCCAGTTTGTTCACAATTTATATCAATGATTTATATCAATGATATCAATTTATGTATCTATCTATGTGTGTGTGTATATATATATATATATATATATATATATATATATATATATATATATATATATATATATATATATGTATATACATACATATATATATATATATATATATATATATATATATATATATATATATATATATATATATATATATATATATATATATATATATATATATATATATGCTGCTTTTATTTGACCGCTGCTCCTTTATTTAAAACATGTATGTTAACTAAATCTACCTCCACAGTGGTTAGTGATTGGTTTGGTGTTCAAAATTGCTGCTTTAATAATGTGGGAATATAGAGTAATTAGTACAACAAAAGACACCCTCTCCTAAACAGTGTCCCAATATCTTGTGGCTTACATTATTATTTTTTTGTGTAATATCTTTTTAATTCATTACTGCATTGTTTAATAGCTTTTTGTACTTTGACAATATCATACACAGGCAAAACAATGGTTAGCCAGAAAGGTGCACAACATACTTTCACTAGAGTGTACTGCAGCGAGGTCTGTCTGCACGTTACGGTACATGAGGAAGAAATTTCATTCAGTGCTGTATCCTGATGCTAGACAACTGCTCCTTACTTCTGTATATTTTTGTATGTGTATCCTCAGCTCTGAAATCAACATTAAAAATATAAAAGTCACACTGAAGTGAGTCTCGCTTAACTCAAAGTGTGCAACAATAAAATATATATTTTTCTTCCTGTTTCTTTCCTTTTTGTGTTTATTTAAAATAATATATTATTTAGCCATTAATTTGGTTGGTTTGGGACTGTTTATTTGTAAACACTTTTAGTTTTAAAACTTTTTGTAGAAAGGTTTTCTATGCAGGAATTTAAACATATGATATTAATACTCTTTAGAGGTCTCTGCAGAAACTAGGTAAATGAGGAAGAAACAAGTTGGAAATAAAGGCACAACAACTCACTTTACTTTACAGGTCTGCTCTGCAGAAATTAGGTAAAAATGGAAGAAACAAGTTGGAAATAAAGGTGCAACAACTCACTTTACTTTACAGGTCTGCTCTGCAGAAATTAGTTAAAAATGGAAGAAACAAGTTGGAAATAAAGGCACAACAACTCACTTTACTTTACAGTTCTGCTCTGCAGAAATTAGGTAACAATGAGGAAGAAACAAGTTGGAAATAAAGGCACAATTCACTTTATTTTACAGGTCTGCTCTGCAGAAATTAGGTAAAAATGAGGAAGAAAGAAGTTGGAAATAAAGGCACAACAACTCACTTAATGTCAGCTCTGCAGAAATTATTAGACAATTTAACTGGCCTGATCAATGGAAGTTAGTTGTCAGTTATAGTTAAATTAATACTTGTCAACTATGTAGAATTTGCACATGTGGTCAGTGTATCTGTCTGTCATTTGACAACAAGGCCGTCAACTGTGCCTGGCCAGATCACGTTTGCCATGCACCTGTACTCACGGTGTCTATCACAATCAGGTAAGGCCAATTTACAACCCCACTCTTGGTGAATATCACATCTAACGCCTTTAATTGTATCATGTAAAACGTTATAGGCCTAATCATAAAGGTATATCATTTTGCATGTGATCTCTATTCTGCATATCAACAAACTTGGTACTAAAGAACTTGGTGAAATTAAATAACACATAGCTAACTATCAGCTGCTTATTGGGAAATTGAATTATTCACTTAACATTTTAAAGGTAACTTTCAGGAAACAATGAACCTCACATCTGTATACCAGAACTAAGCAGCTATTTATCACCAGCTTCTAGCAGAAACGTTGGGATATTTTTTAAAACATTTTGTGTTGGGTTGTAATTTAATTTTAAATAAATTATTTGCTAATCGTCACCTTTTTCCCTTGCAATTTGGAGTAAATTTCAAAGAAACTGGAAAAAACAGTAACCTACCAAATGTGACTTGCAAAAATAAATTTGGACATTACTTCAAGGAAGTTATGTGCTGATTTTAAGGAAGTTATGTGCTAATTTTCGCCAAATTCTCATGAAATTTCGGGGGTAATTTCAAAGAAATAAGAAATAACTTTGTCTAATTAGTTACCTAATTGCGATGAAATTTGTGGACCTCCATGGTAAAGAGTTACCATTTGCATTAATAAATGCAGTTCTGCCCCCTCTTGTATTGAGGCATTACACTAATGAGTGCGACACTCTCTCAGAAGTTGAACAGTTTTCGTCTTAAAGCAGTGCAAAAAACAGCTTTGGGATCCAAAACAATATTATTAAGTGGTACTTTGTCATCTGCCTTGTTGCCGCATATCTGTAATGCAATTATTATTTCTGCCACTGTTGCTTCATTATTACCTCAGTATGGTGAGTTAATCTGTCACCTTGTTTGTGTCAGTTACTGACGAACTGCATGTGGGACCAATTATATGTGAGCTATATGTAAGGGATGATGTAGAGCGAGCCGGTCACTATAGAGAAATAAACCCCGACAGGGTGATGCAGGACCCGGCCAGCGAGGGTCCTATCACTCTACATTATCTACATTATCCCGCTTATTACACGGCTACTCACTAAAGAAATCAAAAGTTTGACATCAAATACTTATCTAAATATGATTTTATTGATTTACAAAAGTTTTCATTGCATCCACTTGAAAAAATAGTCCGTTCCTTTCTACGGTTGAAACAGTAACGGAAAGCAACGGTAACTCTGAAGCGAAGATTAGCTTATTTGTAATTCACATTAAACTGAACGTTTCCATTGATTGTGACGTGGGACAAGGTGAATGGGACGTCCTTGGGAATATTGATGCTGACGTCTCTGTCCTCATTCATGTCCATATTTCCTTCCTGCTGTGGCCCTGCAGCTGACATACCTATAGAAACAGTTTTTCACCGTTACAACTGCTCTCAATATTATCTCATCACTAACGCTTCAAGAGAGGCACTCACCCGATCTGCTGCTGCTGCCAGAATTAGAGGAAAAATTAACGATATCTTGCCGCAGGTATAAATGTCTTTCTGCGGACTGATACGACATGACGTGATTCACCCGAGTCGATCAGAAGCGTCCTTAACAACGGTCTGCTAACCAGAAATAACAGACCGTAGAATGTTGTAATTGACCAATCAGGATCGAGCATTTGACAATGCCGTGTCATAAAAATATATATATATATATATATGTATATATATATATCTATATATATATATATATATATATATATATACATATATACATATATATGTGTGTATATATATATATACATATACATATATATATTTATATATATACACACATATATATATATATATACACATATATATATATATACATATATACATATACATATACATATATATACGTGTGTGTGTGTGTGTGTGTGTAAACACAAACATTTCCTAACACAGAACAGCCACTTCAATCAGAACAACTCTTCCCAACATTTGCTCTGTTATCACTTGTGTTTATGCTTTTCCTTTTTAAAGCCATTGTACTTTAACCTTCCATGTACTTTGGAAAATGATATGTCATATGTAAAAAAAAAAAAAGAAAAAGGAATGAATCTTTTATTTGGAGATTGAAGACAAAAATCATCTGAAGAATCTGTTAGGTGACAGAAAGTTTAGTCACAAACCACAAGAAAATCACATCACATTTCCACAATAAAGATTTATTCAGAAATATAATATCAATAGTTAAACACTCAAAACAAACACAGGTATAACTGATATCATAAATAGAGTCTGTGCTCCATTAAAAGTTTCCTGACCTCTGTAAAGAATGCAGCCATAATTGACATTATTAGTTTCACCTGCGTGTGACTACAGTGCCTGCCATGGGAGAAAGACTGTACTGTGTCCAACACCAATGACTACTGTACTTCACAAACTCCTGCTCAGGGGAGGGTTTAGGTTTTTCTGTGACTCGAGTCAAAGGAAGGAAAGTGCAGAATGAACTAGAAAAGCACTTGGAGAGTACAGACCTCCGCCAGCGCCATAGTCCTCACCCACATTGTGATTTTCACCATAAATATTAGTCCTACCTTAATTCATCTAAATATTTAGTTTCCTTGACCATGAAAACACACCATTGGCAATTGGATTCATTATGATATCTATTTTAGTTCAGTAGTGATTCACGGAAGTTGCATTTTTCATCATGGCGGTTTTACGCTGGTCCGTATCACTCCCAAAGTCTAATCATTTACTCTTTGTCCCAATCCGGACATTTCCTGAAAATTTCATCTAAATCTGTCCATAACTTTTTGAGTTCTGTTGCTAACAGAGAAACAAACAGGCCTACAAACAAGCAGACGCCGGCAATAACATAACCTCCTTGGCAGAGGTAAAAATCACCTACCTGCACAGTGAAGCCTGTGTAAACTTCAGTTTTTGGCATTTAACTGGAGGACTATGGGGTTTTTTTTTGTTGTTGTTTCTTTTTTACGGTGATCAACAAACTATTCAGAAAGAGCCCTGTCAGAGTAACTTTATCAGTTGTTGTTATGGCCTTCACATTTACTCCTTTGCTCATGAGCCACCAGGGCAAGAGATTTTCAAAAGTTACTTTCCCTCAGTATTTTCATGATCCACAATTGTGTTGTTGAACTGGTGTTCTACGATGTTGGACAGCCCACATTTTGCCTATTGATTACTGATGACTGTTAAACTGTGTTCACAATCACTAATGTTCAAAATGACCCACGAGGTTTCATAGATGGAGTACCCCTGATTATGTTGTATTTCTGTCTTCACATAAGTGTATATTTTTAAAAACACAGCTTTTTTTCCCCCTTGCAGTGCAAACCCATACGGAAAAGAAATACAAAAACCTTATAAAATTATTATATGTCAGCATGTTAAATATTTATATTTTATATGTGTAAGACTTATTTGATTTTCTCATGATTTACTCATGAAAGTGGCCACTTTTGCATTGTTTTCATACAACATACTTGTAAAAATTTTACATGTTACATTAAACTTTATATATGTTACATATAAAAAACTTAATTGAAAGATATGCTTTCCTTATATAGTCCATATATGTTATTTAGTAATTACCTACATATTTTTTACTATGTCACAGGATTAAAATTGTATCCATTACATATGTATTTTTTGTATAATAATTGTAATTAATTTATATGAAATTTTCCATTGTTTTCTATAAGAATGTTTTTCATCATTTTCTCTATACCCTGCTATCCGTTTTGGGGTTGCAGGGGGCTGAAGCTTGTTCTAGGGGGCCTATACCAGCTATATACATTCGAGAGGTGGGGTTCACCCTGAACCCAGAAAGGCCCTCCCAGCCTGGAATCGAACCTGGAACCTTCTTGTTGTGAGGCACGTGCTCTACCAGCTGCGCCACCGTGCTGCCTGAGCATTTGCTGTTCTCAAAATGTAAAATATCCTATTCGTCTAAAATAATTATACCACTTTGACAACTTTAACTGTGATGGTGTGCCAGTCCTCCAGTCCTCTAAATTCAGTATTGGCCAATACTGTGTTATGTCAATGAAATAACACTGACAGTAGAGACATATATAGATCTATACATATCTATCTATCTATCTATCTATCTATCTATCTATCTATCTATCTATCTATCTATCTATCTATCTATCTATCATCTATCTATCTATCTATCTATCTATCTATCTATCTATCTATCTATCTATCTATCTATATCTAAATCTATATCCATATCCATATCCATATATATATATATATATATATATATATATATATATATATATGTATATATATATATGTATATATATATATATATATATATATATATATATATATATATATATATATATATATATATATATATATATATATATACTCAACAAAAATATAAACGCAACACTTTTGTTTTTGCTCCCATTTTTCATGAGATAGACTTAAAGATCTAAAATTCATTCCAGATAAACAATATTACCATTTCTCTCAAACATCGATCACAAATCTGTCTAAATGTTTGATAGTGAGCACTTCTGCTTTGCTGAGATAATCCATCCCACCTCACAGGTGTGCCACATCAAGATGCTCATCGGACACCATGATTAGTGCACAGGTGTACCTTAGACTGTCCACAATAAAAGGCCACCCTGAAATGTGCAGGTTTTTTTTGCTTTATTGGGGGTCTGGGGACTCAGAACCAGTCAGTATCTGGTGTGACCAACATTTGCCTCATGCAGTGCAACACATCTTCGCATAGAGTTTATCAGATTGTCAGTTGTGGCCTGTGGAATGTTGATGTGAGGCCGGTTGGATGTACTGCCATATTCTCTGAAACGCCTTTGGAGACGGCTTATGGTGGAGAAATGAACATTCAATGCACGAGCAACAGATCTGGTTGACATTCCTGCTGTCAGCATGCCAATTGCACGCTCCCTCAATGCTTGTGACATCTGTGGCATTTTGCTGTGAGACAAAACTGCACATTTCAGAGTGGCCTTTTATTGTGGACAGTCTAAGGCACACCTGTGCACTAATCATGGTGTCTGATGAGCATCTTGATGTGGCACACCTGTGAGGTGGGATGGATTATCTCAGCAAAGCAGAAGTGCTCAATATCAAACATTTAGACAGATTTGTGAACAACATTTGAAAGAAATGGTAATATTGTTTATCTGGAATTAATTTTAGATCTTGGAGTCCATCTCATGAAAAATGGGAGCAAAAACCATAGTGTTGCGTTTATATTTTTGTTGAGTGTATATATATATATGTATGTGTGACAATGACATTCATCCTATGTATTACTTTAAAGTACAAAATCTATTTCATGTGAATATATCTCTAGCACATTCATACAATTTTTTTTTTTTTTTTTTTTGGGCACCTCAAACACCAAAAAAAATCAGGTGGTACCACCGTCCAAGCAAATGAACACACTATATTAAACTATAAAATTAGTATGTCTGTGATGCTAAATTAAAAAAGAAATGTATGCTGTTGCATTATTTCATTTCTGAAACATTTCAAATAAAATACTTCTTGCAAATAAAACTGTTTTTAATCTGTTGAGGTAGCTCAGAAACTTTTGTCACACAATTTTCAGTTTGCTAAATATCAGGATGGTGCAACTGTAACATTAGACTTTTATTTTGAAGTGAAAACGAGATAACAGTAAAAAGGATATTGCATCATCTAGAGGACCCCAACTGACACCTGAGACCAGGTGAAAAGTTTTGTAGATCTCTCTCAAATACTGATAAAAATTCATATTTTTAGTTCATCGGTAGACTGATACAATTTCCATGTTAGGTGGTACAACCAATGTAATACTATTGAAATATCAATCATAACTTAAAATAACAAATTTCATCTAAAATGACACGTACTTAATGACAAAGGTTAATGCTTATACAGTTGCCTTGGCAGATGCCTTTTTTAAACTAAAAATAATTTGTAATGTCAGGCGACGCAACCAGTGAGTCAGTGGCACAACTGCAGGGAATGTCACTTTAAGAGATAAATAGTGGTGCTAGAGTCATTAATAGTTACATTTCTATTTTATTCTTCTAATTTTTAGTTAAAAATGTCATAATTTAAAGCTTTTGTCATAATTGTCATTTTGTATCGAGAAATTTTATTTATATCAATGCTTTTAAGGTTCCTGCTAATCAATCAATTCTTCAATGATTCCCTTATTGATTTCTGGAGATTTTTCCTGTGTGCAAATGTTGGCCTGTAGATTTTCAGTGTCAACAATGTCAAACACATGTCACAGCATAGATAACTTCTTCTGCAAGTTGCTGGTATTTCCGCTCACTTAAAGTTGTCAGTAGGTGCCTTTTGTAAAAGATTTAGCCATAATTCTGATGTTTCTGAACCCTGCCAGTGGGAAGAATTGATAAGGAAATTGATTAACAAAAAGACTCTTGATATTAATTATTTTATGGAGCTGTTAAAGATTTTCAACTGGAATTGGTGTTCGATTTCCATCCCTAGTAAATATTGAATTAACTAATCATTTACAAAGGTATTTTTTTTTCATCATTGATTTATCTTTAATTAATACAGTTGCATGAAAAAGTATGTGAGCTCTTTGGAATTACTTGGATATCTGCTTAAATCGGTCATAAAATATGTCCTGATCTTCATCTAAGTCACATCACTAGACAAACACAGTCTGCTTAAACTAATATTGCACAAAAAAATAATCTGATTTCATGTTTTTATTCAACACAATATGGAAACAGTCACAGTGCAGGGTGGAAAAAGTATGTGAACCTTTGGGTTTAATAAAATTCCTTTGGCAGCAATAACCTCATCCAAACATTTCCTGTAGTTGTAGATCAGACCCATCTTCTACACTAGGTTTTCTGTCATTTCTAATGCGGTCAGGTGGCACAACTGTTCCTCGTCAGTTGGTGTGACCAGGTAAAATAGTAATTTAAACCATCAAATAACAATCTGAAGTGAACCAAAGGAGATAAGTGGGATGAGAATAGCTATTTTCTTGAATTCATTTATTTGCAAGTTTTTGATTTAATTTTTTTGTCTTGAAATATAAAATCAAATGACAAAAATGCTCAATATCTGGACTCTAGAGTGTAATTAAGCGAATTATTGTAGATAAAAAAAATTAACAATGTATGAGTCACCACAGACACTTAAGGAATACTTGCCCAAAATGTCACATAGAAAAAAACTAACAAAAATATACATATACTTACATATTATTGGTTGCACCACCTGATATTTAAAAACACTTAGTTAAAACACTTCAAAAAAGTAATTTGACATGAAACATGAAAAATGTTAGTTAACAACTGAAATCCATTAAAACGCTTTGTCCTTGTCTCAAAAATCTGCATTATATCCATTTTCAAAGAACTTTTTAAAAATACATTTTTGACCCCTTAAATTTGTCATTGACATATATGTGTGCGTAAATATGTTTTTATGAACACACACACACACACACACACACACACACACACACACACACCAGGTTTTGACTATGTATGTACCTTAACAACACCATACACACAGGCCTTTGAAATGATCAAGAATCAGAGATCTCATCTATGTGCCATTTTACATAGGACCCTCCTATGTTTTTATGTTTCTTGCAAAACTTTTAATTCCAAATAATATATGTAGGATAGAGCAGGTATCTACTAAGAATATTGTATGTGTTGTATGTGAAATAGCTGTCATATATAGTACTTGTAAGTATGCAAATTTTATATTTTTCATTTTACAAAACTTCTGTATGGATCTTGTGTGTTCTTTAGGATAGAGCAGGTATCTACTAAGAATACTGTATGTGAAATAGCTGTCATATATAATACTTGTAAGTATGCAAATTGTATATTCTTCATTTTACAAAACTTTTGTGTGGATATTGTATTTTCTTTACTTGTCATGCAAATTATTTACAAGTGTCATATATGTGATACAGTTATTTTGTAAAATCCTACAATGTCTTTTCCATATGGGAATGGATCAACCTGATTCACTGTCTATAATCAAACAGATCCAAAGTCCAATCTACAACGAGTGTGAGGGGCCCAAAGCAGTACGGCCTAATCAGAGTCCTTTAGAGCAGGAAGAGGTGGGAGCTTTGACAGTGACTGCTTGTACAGAGATTAGCATAGATGCTAACAGCTTCAGTTGCAGTTTTATTAGATCCTGGCATGTTTTTGTTTTGTGGGATGATAATCAGTCTGCTTAAAGAAAACCCAGGCATGTTCTAGAAGAGTAACATGCCTGGGTGAAGAGTAAGATGGCGCCGGTTAATATGTCTGTCATCAGTTTCTTCAATACCAGATACACCAAGAGCCTCTTACCCGACGAAAACCTAATACAGCATGAATTAAGAAATCTAACCTGGTATGGATTATGTCTGTAAACCTTTAAACATGTAGTTTAATTGAAATTCATTCTTTAGGTAATGAAAAGATACCAAGATTCCAGTACGGAACATAAATTTGATGTGGTTCATGAAGTTTGCCTCTTCTATCTCTTGTCTGTAGTCACACCTGTGTGATTTATTCAACTCCTATCCGCCTATATCCTATATCCTTTATCCTTGTATCCTTGTTTGGTGTCATGTATACAATGTTATATATTTTTGTACCTCTGCACCATGTTGTCTCTGGGACCCTCTGGCGGACTGCTGACCTGATGCTGTTGCCTCCGGTTTTGACATAGTTACAAGAATTGAGGAAATTTACGTTCGAGAGTCCGTGCATTGTGTTTTATTTTGAAATTTCCGGATACTCCACATGTTGGCTTCCTGTCTGGTGCTTTCTTAACGACAGTGAATTTACGAGATTTGGAAGCGGCCACGCAGAAAATAGACCTGAACCGAATTTCTTCGCTGTGGCGCGTCGGCACCGTGTTGGAGAACTGATGATGTCAGAGCGACTGCAGCAGGTAACAACAAGGAAGGACACAGAGAGTAACTATAACTAATTACTTTCTTAATGTAACGTGCCGAACACTGCTTATCTCTGCATATTTATAAGCCACAGATTTTACTCTGTGTTAACTGATAACTTAAATCCTTGGTAACTTAGAAATCAGGATGAAATGGAGACGCTCAACATGATGTTAGTCAGAACCTTGTGGCCACTTGTCTCTTCTTCTATGTTACATAACACTCTCTGTCAGGCCACAGGCATGTCCTGTCATGAATATATACTCTCTTGACTCTGAAAGGACTCACAAATGTAATCATTGTCAGATTTTGAAGGGGCAGGACTAGATGTGCTCTTTGCTTCATTCTGTCCCTTCTCAATCTGGTTGTTGTGTTGACATACAATTATATGCATTCAGATGTTGTTTATTTACTTGTTGATGGACATGCACAGTTGTTTGGTGAACATATTTATTATTCTGTCATGACTTGGTTCATTAACTTGTTACTGCTATAATAAATTTAATGCTTATATTTCTAGCACAAAGAGCTCTGTTCTAAATGTGCTTCGGATTAGTGATGGGAAGTTCATCTCTTTTCAAAGAGCTGGCTCTTTTGACTAAACTCCCAGAGAAGAGCCAGCTCTCTTAAAGCTGTGGTCTACGATTTGAAACCGCAGCCTGTCCCCCCTTCCCTCACCTCTCCCCCCCGTGTTCCAAGATCCCGCCCCCAGCTCGTGTCGCCTCATATAAGCCCCCTCGGGCAGAGCTACGAGCGACAAGCACAATATATCAGCAGCAAACTCAATCAAAAACAGCTCAGCTCAACTGAAAGTATCAAACACGACAGACATCCCCCTTGTAACACACAGCAGTAGCCATTTCAATTGGACCGGCGGCAATGCAGGTCTGGCGCCGCCAGAGCGGAGCCGAGCGTGGGGGAGGATTTATCTTATCTCTCAGCCTGTCCTCCCCAGCTCAGCTTACAGTGCAAACGATTAGCGGCTAACAGGCTAACCCGCTCCCCTACAAGTTATTAGCCTGTGCAGGCACAAACTAACCAGAGTTATTCAGCAGACATCTCCCACTGTAGTAAACAAAGCCATTACCTGATCAACCAGGGGCGAAACGGTCGATGCTGAAGGTCTGACGGCCGGCTGAGGCTATTCGTTAGCCGTTAGCCGTTAGCCCGCTAACAGGCCTCAACCTGTGGGCAGAGCTCCGTTGGGCCCCGCGGGAGAGGGAGGCGGCTTCAGTCTCGGCGCTAGGCTTTTCCGGCTCCATGATAGTTCAGTAGCTAACGCTGCTAGCTGCTCACCGGAGGTAGAGGGGAGGAGACGGGACCATGACGCACTACGCATGACGCTGCGTAGTGAGAGAGACAGGGGATTGGATGGACTCACAGACCAACTCACGGACCAATTAATAGTTGCAGGTTCTTAGGTTTGATTGGTCAGCTAGTATGCAGCTTTTCAGTGGATATACTGAATGGATTTTTTTCGTTCTTTTTGGTCTTTATACTGTGTAGATAGGACCATAGGACCATAACAGCCTTATAAACGATGTTATTAATATGTACAAAGCTTCCAAATCGTAGACCATAGCTTTAACTCCTGAACGGTTCTTTATCTGGGATCTATTGAGGTCCTATATGTTACCTTGTCATTGTAAAAATTCATAGTTTGTGTTTAGTGCTCTAATGAAATCGATCTAATTGCCTAAGTTTGTGCATTCTTTCTGTTATAAAACCAATCTTATTGCCAATATCTTTAAACTGCAGCCAGAGTCGGCTTTGCTCTAAGTCACTAATAGTTATCCTACACGATAACACAACACACTCACACACTGTCCTCACTGCTGTTGTCTCACTCAGTCCTGTATCCTTACATGTAATTTCCCAGATGGCCACAATGCTAGCCATCAAAACAAAGTTCTACCACTAGCAGAGATGGAGCCAAGCACTGTGAGAGCTAAGCAGTGAAAAGAAAAAAAAACTGGGACACTCAATGAGAGCCAGCTCTTCTGATTCACTGCAATTGACTCTCAAGAGCCGATTCTTTTGGGCATGACACATCACTACTTATGATGCCTGTTACTGGAGGATACCACCAGAGGACACACCAGAGAGCACTGCACACGTACAACTGCTGCTTGAAAATGAACCTGTATGTATGGCGATAATTATGCATTAAGCATTTTGTGGGTACAACAAAGTAAAAAACAACTACAGGTGCTCAAAACTACCACCGAGGCATGTCTGATATTGTTAGCCCAGGTGTTGTCCAAAATGAGTTGCAGTGTTACAAGATTTTTTTTTAAAAATTGCTGGATCCAGATCCAGATCACAACAAAAATATTATCATGTCTCCCTTGCACCATGACCACCGTTTCCTAGAGATTTTATTAAGATCCGTCAAGAGTTTCTTTCTTTCTTTCTTTCTTTCTTTCTTTCTTTCTTTCTTAAGGTACCCATTAGCACTAACAAAAGCATTGGCTATTCTTCCTGGGGTCCAACACACAAAGTCAGACAAAATACACACAAGTTATTGTCAAAAATGTGGAAAACCGCCCAGTCTCACAATGTCAACAAATTTTTGACAAAAGTATCTGTGCATCTGTATTTGAATTGCAATTAAAATCTTACCACTTCCTTCTTATGCAATTACCAACATTCAAAATACCTTAAAATATCCACTGAGTACATTTTGAGTTATCTTGCTCACAAATCAAAGCAGAGACAGACATACAAATGGACAAATTCCGGTAAAAACAAACAAACAAAAACAAAAATTCCTTTGCGGGGATAGTAATAATCAGTGTCGCCATCAGACAAGTGTAGTCAGCTGATGCCTTGTGGTCAGAACATGCCGTAGGCACCATCTACACATTACACAACCACTTATCATTAGAGTAGCGCAGGAATAAGTCAAAAACGCAGAAGTGAGCTGGAATTTAGCACTTCCAGGTTCTTGAGCTTGAACTAAATGGAGTGCCTGAAATAACGTTCATGGTAAACACACGCACAAGAGGTTTCAGTGTTTAATGGGACATAATCAAATGCATCTGATGTTGCCTGCTTTCAAAGCCTAATCCGATGTGTGTTTAAACTGACTGTTGCTAGGAAACAAAAATGACTGTATACTAGGCTTTACACCGATCATATCGGCTATATCGGATCGGCCGATATTTGGCATTTTTTGTAATGATCAGGATCAGGCGTCATGTCATAAATCACCGATCGATTAATGACGTCATGGTCGTGTTGATTTTTTTTTAATCTGTCTCATATACTCTAAACTAGTTTCACAGCGTCGACATGTTTTTTTATCCGAGAGCTGATGATTCATGATTAAAAAAAACTTCATTTTCGTCTTCGTCCCTCTTCCTGTTTTGAGTACTGTCGCTATGTGACGGACAATAAAGTTTCTTTGAATCTTCAGCAACATCCGGGCTACTCAAACAAAGATGTCAAAAGTGTGGAAGTTTTTCAAAGTGAGAGAAACAGACTTAGCACAAGCTATCTGCAGTATGTGCAACGCTACAGTACCTTGCGGGGGAACATCAGCAGAAAACTTCAACACAACAAATTTAATCAGGCACTTGGAAAAGATACATCCGGAGGAGCATGTCGAGTTCAAGAAACGCAGCGTGGAGAAAGAAAAAGAAAAGCAAACTCCGAAACGGATACTAAAGCAAACAACTCTGGACAGTGCTGCTCGTCTGTATAGTCGGGACAGTGAGAAGGCAAGGGGTGGCACAAGGAGGCTGCTGGAGTTTATTGTGCTGTCTGACCTGCCGTTTAATATTGTGGAGAACCCTGCATTTCAACGGCTGCTAACTTACTTTGATCCACACTACCGCCTCCCAGGGCACACGTATTGCGGTGAGACAGGTCTGAGTGAATTACACCGGGATGTCCATTCACGTGTAGAGAGCCTTCTGATGGAAGCCAATTCTTCTATCAGTTTCACTACAGACATTTGGTCCTCAGACGTCAGCCCAATGTCACTACCGAGTTTAACGGCCCAGTGCATTGACCCAAACTTTAAACTCCAAACTGCGGTCCTACACACACAGGAATTCCGCGAGTCACATTCTGCTGCAGCGTTGGTGACAAAATACGAGAACATGCTCCAGACGTGGCAGATTCCCAGAGAGAGAGTCCACGTCGTACTGTGGGATAATGTCGCAAACATGGCAAAAGCCATGCGTGAAGGAGGACTGCCGACTTTGCCATGCATGGCACACACGCTTCAACTAGCGATCCACGACGGGTTATTGGCGCAGCGCATGATAATTGACATTCTCGCGACGGGGAGACGCATCATCGGGCACTTTAAACGCTCTCCTCAAGCATACTGTGCATTTCATGATGTGCAACAACAGCTGGGCCAGAATATTAAAAGGTTTAAGCAAGATGTTACCACCCGGTGGAACAGCAGCTTTTATATGCTCCAAAGCCTGCTGGAGCAAAAACGCGCATTGGCTGCTTATGGAGCTGAGCATGAAGTTCTTGTCCTTCAATGCCAACCAGTGGGGTCTGATAGAACACATCATAATAATTCTGGAACCATTCGAGGAGCTCACAAGAGCAATAAGCTCATCCACTGCATCAGCTGCAGATGTGATTCCATCTGTGTTGGCTTTAAAACGGTTCCTGAGCAGAGATGCCCCATCAGATCGTGGTGTGGGGACTGCAAAAGCTGAGCTACTGGGAGCTGTAACCAGGAGATTCGATGGGATTGAAGATGAACCCCTCTAGACCCAAGGTGAGGAAACTAAGATAATCAGTAAAATATAATTAAAATTAATATACAGTAATAAAATAATGTCATTTAGAATAGCCCTACACCCTGATTTAGAATATCAAACGTTCTGTTAATTGGATAAAATTTATTGTATCCAGCTTATATATTTGCTTTTACACAAATGCCTCAGTGTCAATTTAACTCAAGTGTACAAGTGAAATCAAACAGACCATTTAGTTACAGTCAGTCTTATTCTAAGTTGCTCTAAAAGAACAAATGCTACGTTAAATTAATGCCATGTGTTATTATTTTGTTTTACCAAAGGTACAAGGATCGATGCTATTCTGCAGAGCTGAAGGCACACACACAGGGGCAGCTTTTAGAGCTGCTGGATGCACAGAGTGTCCCTGATGAAGCACAAGGACCTGAAGCCAGCATCACAGATGAGCCAGCTGAGAAGATGGCACGACCCGGTTCCTTGTCATCGATGTTGGGTGAGATCATGCAAGAAGACAGGCCACAGAAAGCCACTACAGAGATGTCACAGCTGATACTCTACCTGTCAGAGCCTGTCATCCTTCAGGATGCTAACCCCCTGGCTTACTGGAGAGCCAATCAGGATCGCTTTTCTGCCCTCACCACTGCTGCAAGAGCTTACCTGTCTGCACCCTGCACTAGTATGGACAGTGAGCACCTCTTCAGCACTGCATCCAACATCCTGGATGCTCAAAGAAGCAGGCTTTCAGCCAGGAAAGTTGAGATGCTCCTCTTTGTTAGAAAGAATCTGCCATTGATGTTTGAAAAGGCATAAGCATTTGGCCTAAGTAATATGGCAAGTTTACAATCACCCCATCCCATTTTGAATTTTACTTTTATTTGTACTGTATAGTGCTACCTGGCTGCTATTTATTTTATTTATTGGAAATACAGGTGGCCTGGGTGCCATATTTTCTGTTGACCTGGGTGTCATTATTTTTTAGTTAAAATGGTAGCCAGTAGCCAGTGTTCTGGTGCATTACTGCCCTTAATTTTGTTAATCGCTAAGTTGTGTATCAGTGTTCTGAGGCAGCATTACAAATACTGCCCTAGTGCCCTTTATTTGCACAAGTGTGTAACTGTTAATTTCGTGGATGTATATGAATGTTTTAAGGCAGCCTTCGTTCTATCTGCACTAGAGTTACAGTCTGTGACTGTTAATTTCATTGATATGCTGCAGTATGTTTGAGGCAGCATTACTGTCCTTAATTTGCAGTATTTACTTGTTCCAGAAAAGTAATTAATTACAATAAAGTAATTTAATTGCTATAAGTTGTGCGAATTATTTTTGTCTTGGGTTATATTTTTGATTGTCCAGACTGAACTTAACTGAACTTGTCAGTCCTTTAATGCCCTCCAGAGGTCATTGATGTTTAACCCTTGTATCTCAGTCAGATTGGGGCATGGCAAGATTGATACTCAGGAAACAGGAAATAAGTATATAAGTACATAAACAAGTAGTTTAAATATTGCTCCTCACGTGACCGGATCGGTGATCGGTTATCGGTTTATTTAAACTCACTGATCGGTGATCGGCCCAAAAATCGTGATCGTGTAAAGCCTACTATATACTGTATATATACAGTACAGGCCAAAAGTTTGGACACACCTTCTCATTCAATGTGTTTTCTCTATTTTCATCACTATTTACATTGTAGATTCTCACTGAAGGTATCCAAACTATGAATGAACATGTGTGGAATTATGTACTTAAAGGAGACATATCATGCTGATGCATGATTTAATACTTACATATAATATAATAAATTTGAAAACAAGACCTTACACCCCCTTAATTTTCAAAAAATTAGATGTTGTATTTTTTCTGATATCCTAGAATGAGACTTGATGCCTCTGAAAATAGGTCATTGTGAGATGTCCGCGAGATTTCAAACGTCATGACGACACGAGGTACCTTTCTTTTTATTGGAGTAATCCGATAAAACACTTCGTCCTCTGTGATGTCCGTTAGCCCCAAACCCTCACCGAGGAACACATCCAGCAGCAGGGGTATAAAGCTCCCTCACTCACACTCCCTCATTACCAGCTCTGGCCTGTAGGGGCACTCAATACGCGGTCGCTGCTTTAAGCCTGCCAGAAAATACAGTAGAAGAAGAAGGACAGGCTGGCTCTACCCCAGATAGAAATGACCAATCAGGGCACAAAGGGCTGTGACATTGCGAGGTAACTTTAGCTCAGCCTTGAGACCACGCGTTTCAACAAGCGCTTCATAATGGGCCTAAAATGAGGATATTGAGAACGCTATGTCCTCTTTAACAAAAAAATGTGAAATAAATGAAAACATGTCTTTTATTCTAGTTTATTCAAAGTAACCACCCTTTGCTCTGATTACTGCTTTGCAGACTTTTGTCATTCTCTTTATGAGCTTCAACAGGTAGCCACCTGAAATGGTTTTCACTTCTCAGGTGAGCCTTGCCAGGGTTAATTAATGGAATTTCTTGCCTTATCAATGGGGTTGGGACCATCAGTTGTGTTGTGCAGTAGTCAGGCTGATGCACAGCTGACAGCCCTATTAGACAACTGTTACATTTAATATTATGGCAAAAACCAATCAGCTAAGTTAAGAGAAACAAGTGGCCATCATTACTTTAAGAAATGAAGGTCGGGGTGCTGGTTTGGCGTAGTGGTTAGCAACCAGGCACCCCATGTACTTGCTTCTGCCGGTCCAGGTTCGAATCCCACCTGTGTCCAGTTTGCAGAGTGTCTTTCCCTACTCTCTCACACCCTTTCATGAGCCTATCCACTGTCTCTCTCCTATCAATAAAGGCACAAAATGCCCAAAAAATACCTTTAAAAAAAAAAAAGAAATGAAGGTCAGTCAATCCAAAAAATTGCAGAAACTTTGAATGTGTCCCCAAGGGCAGTCGCAAAAACCATCAAGGGCTACAACGAAACTGGCTCACATGAGGACCGCTCGAGGAAAGTAAGACCAAGAGTCACCTCTGCTGCTGAGAAAGAGTTCATCTGAGTCACCAGCCTCAGAAATCGCAAGTTAACAGCAGCTCAGATTAGGGACGATGAATACCACACAGAGCTCCAGCAGCAGACACATCTCTACAACAACTGTTAAGAGGAGACTGCGTGAATCAGGCCTTCATGGTCAAATAGTTGCTTGGAAACCACTGCTGAGGAGAGGCAACAGACATGAGAGATGTGTTTGGGCCAAGAAACACAAGGAATGGACATTAGACCTGTGGAAATCTGTGCTTTGGTCTGATGAGTCCAAATTTGAGATCTTTGGTTCCAACCACCGTGTATTTGTGCCATGCAAAAGGTGAGTAGATGGATTTTGCATGCCTGATTCCCATTGTGAAGCATGGAGTCTATGTTGTGATGGTGTGGAGATTTATTCAAAATTGAAGGCATACTGAACCAGCATGGCTACCACAGCAGCCTGCAGCGACATGCTATCCCATCTGGTTTGCATGTAGTTGGACCATCATTTATTTTTCAACAGGACAATGACCCCAAACACACCTCCAGGCTGTGTAAGGGCTATTTGACCAAGAAGGAGTGTGATGGAGTGCTGTGTCAGGTGACTGGCCTCCACAGTCACCGGACCTGAGCCCAATCGAGATGGTTTGGGGTGAGCTGGACCGCAGAGTGAAGGCAAAAGGGCCAACAAGTGCTCAGCATCTCTGGGAACTCCTTTAAGACTGTTGGAAACCATTTCAGGTGACTATCTGTTGAAGCTCATCAAAAGAATGCCAAGAGTGTGCAAAGCAGTAATCAGAACAAAGGGTGGTTACTTTGAAGAAACTAGAATATGAGACATATTTCATTTATTTCCCACTTTTTTGTTAAGTACATAATTCTACATGTGTTCATTCATAGTTTTGATACCTTCAGTGAGAATCTACAATGTAACTAGTGATGAAAATAAAGAAAAAACATTGAATGAGAAGGTGTGTCCAAACTTTTGGCCTGTACTGTATGTATGTATGTATGTATGTATGTATGTATGTATGTATGTATGTATGTATGTATATATATATATTCACTAGCAAGGACCACACCACAAATGTATGCGTTTGAAGGTTTAATGAAGATTTGACAATATGAGGGATGACGGTGATGAACGTGTGACATGCAACTTCACGGGCAACGTCATTCAGATCATGGGGTTGTATTTAGTGTGAATGCAGGTCTAGTTGGATGGGTGGCGCTACTGACTCCCGATGGGGGGAGCTGTTATGGCTAGCTGCAAGGCGGATATTGGTGTGAGTGAAAAGATTGAGAAAGATAGACAAAAAGACCCGAGAATAAATTACATTTGGGTGATGGGGAAGGGAGGGGTCGGGGAGGGGATGGGAGGGGTGACAGGACAGGATAGGATTAGTTGGAAGGGGGAAAGAGGAGCCGCTTGGTAGGACCGGGGCTCCATGAGGAGCCGAGGAGCAGACTATTGTGGGAGGGAAAACAAGAGCCACTTTGCCGTGAGTGGCGGAAGGAAGAGAAAAGAAAGGGATGTCGGGATGGCAGGATGCATGTGCACAGGGCGTTTGTGAGGCTTTCAAAGCCGGAGAAGAAAAGAAGCTGTGATAGCTTGTGACAGAGCAGGCCTGAGATATGATACGACCTGACCGCCGGAGGGCGCTGTGGCGGATGAGGTTCCGTGACGTCACTCCTCCGTCTCAGTGGGTGGTTGGCTCTGGCGGAGAACCCGGAAGAGCGGGACCATCGAATAATGCAGCAGTGTTTATGGAAGTTGAGCAGAGATAGATCAGTCGGGATGATGGTCGGTGCGGTGGCATGGAATGCCCCTCGTTGTCGGGAACCGATGGAGGCGAGCGATGATCCACTTCCTGAAGGCGATTTGGTCTGAGAACGTGAAGCCGGTCAGGATGAGGGCGCACGGCGCCGGTGTGCGCGGCTGCCTGGAGATGAGTGGGCGGAGTGTAGCGAGGAGGGCTCCTGTGTGGATTGTCTCCTGTCCGAAGATCTCCGTGGGTTTGGCTTGAGACCTTGCGGGAGTTGGAGGTATCGTGGTCGGAAGCTGGATGGACATGGCAGGCAGGCGGTACACGGACCACGAGCTCTGCTGTGAGGCTGGCTCTGGTCAGAATCTGGCTGTTAGAGGAGGGTGCCTGGTTGGAGGAGCTTGTCGTGAGTCGTTGAGTGAACCGTAAATATGGAGTTCGGAATCGATGGTAAGTAACTCTGGTTCGTTGTCTTATTCGATCGGCGTGCGGCGTGGTCTGTCCGTCTTGAAGAGTCACAGACAAACTGAGCAATGAGGCATGGCTGAGTGTAAGTAGGCTTGTCAGCTAATTGGAGGTGTGGTTTGTGTTTATATACATATATATACAGTCAACAAAAATATAAACGCAACACTTTTGTTTTTGCTCCCATTTTTCATGAGATGGACTCAAAGATCTAAAAGTCATTCCAGATAAACAATATTACCATTTCTCTCAAACATTGTTCACAAATCTGTCTAAATGTTTGATAGTGAGCACTTCTGCTTTGCTGAGATAATCCATCCCACCTCACAGGTGTGCCACATCAAGATGCTGATCTGACATCATGATTAGTGCACAGGTGTGCCTTAGACTGCCCACAATAAAAGGCCACCCTGAAATGTGCAGTTTTGTCTCACAGCAAAATGCCACAGATGTCACAAGCATCGAGGGAGCATGCAACTGGCATGCTGACAGCAGGAATGTCAACCAGATCTGTTGCTCGTGCATTGAATGTTCATTTCTCCACCATAAGCCGTCTCCAAAGGCGTCTCAGAGAATATGGCAGCACATCCAACCGGCCTCACAACCGCAGACCAAGTGTAGCCACACCAGCCCAGGACCTTCACATCCAGCAGGTTCACCTCCAAGATCGTCTGAGACCAGCCACTCAGACAGCTGCTGAAACAATTGGTTTGCATAACCAAAGAATTTCTGCACAAACTGTCAGAAACCGTCTCAGGGAAGCTCAACTGCATGCTCGTCATCCTCATTGGGGTCTTAACCTGACTCCAGATCGTCGCCGTAACAGACTTGAGTGGGCAAATGCTCACATTCGATGGCATCTGGCACGTTGGAGAGGTGTTCTCTTCACGGATGAATCTCGGTTTACATTGTTCAGGGCAGATGGCAGACAGCGTGTGTGGCGTCGTGTGGGTGAGCGCTTTGCTGATGTCAATGTTGTGGATGGAGTGGCCCATGGTGGTGGTGGGGTTATGGTATGGGCAGGCATCTGTTATGGACGAAGAACACAGGTGCATTTTATTGATGGCATTTTGAATGTACACAGATACCGTGATGAGATCCTGAGGCCCATTGTTGTGCCATACATCCATGAACATCACCTCATGTTTCAGCAAGATAATGCACAGCCCCATGTTGCAATTCTGTACACAATTCTTGGAAGCTGAAAATGTCCCAGTTCTTGCATGGCCAGCATACTCACCGGACATGTCACCCATTGAGCATGTCTGGGATGTGCTTGACCGGCGTATAGACAGCGCGTACCAGTTCCCACTAATATCCAACAACTTTGCACAGCCATTGAAGAGGAGTGGACCAACATTCCACAGGCCACAATTGACAATCTGATAAACTCTATGCGAAGAAGATGTGTTGCACTGCATGAGGCAAATGGTGGTCACACCAGATACTGACTGGTTCTGAGTCCCCAGACCCCCAATAAAGCAAAAAAAAAAAAATGCACATTTCAGGGTGGCCTTTTATTGTGGACAGTCTAAGGCACACCTGTGCACTAATCATGATGTCTGATTAGCATCTTGATGTGGCACACCTGTGAGGTGGGATGGATTATCTCAGCAAAGCAGAAGTGCTCACTATCACACATTTAGACAGATTTGTGAACAATGTTTGAGAGAAATGGTAATATTGTGTATCTGGAATGAATTTTAGATCTTTAAGTCCATCTCATGAAAAATGGGAGCAAAAACAAAAGTGTTGCGTTTCTATTTTTGTTGAGTGTATATATATATATATATATATATATATATATATATATATATATATATATATATATATATATATATGTATATTTATATACATATATATAGATATATATATATAGATTTTTTTTTTTTTCAAATAATCAATTATTTGTAGATTACTGCCACAACAACCATGATAACAAATCAGATCAGGTCACTTGATTAAAAGGAAACTATCAAAAATCTTTTAACACAGTAAATGTTGTTGTTGCTTCTCAGTATAAGGCAGGGTTGGTAATAAAATTTAGATTCACTTTTTGTTCTACTGGTTTAAATGATTGTTATGTCTCAATGGCAAGCAATGCATGATATGTTCTTAAAAGAGAGTGAAAAACAGCTGCTGCCTACATCAGGAGTAAAGCAGTGAAAACACCAACCAATCACAGCGATTCTGACAGAAATCATAAAGCCACTCAAATCCCGTACTGACGTTCTGCCCACCTTCTGCGCGTACATTTTGCATTGCTGAACTAAGAGGGATCCAAGTACACTGTAAAATGCGAACCTATCAAGTTTTGGCTTTGTGTGTAAGGGAAATTTTCTGGCACCTGCTGTGAGCCACCCCACCACCCCTACCAAGCTCTAGTATCCCTTACATTTTCAGACAGGTGTAAAAAAAAATCTGAAATAACCACTTTGATTTTCTTGGTTCACTCCTGCTGTTGGCACTAACACTAAATACAGTAGTTCCACGGCCAAAATGGGAGACTTGACAGCTATGAAATGGCAGAGAAATACCTATGCCCTGATTACAGCTCCTCCTGCTAAACAGAGCAAGAAAATAAAGATAGAGGCAGAGAAGGCTGATACAAAAATAGTTTGTACAAAGACAGGGTAAAAACGAGTCTACATAGAGTTGTGAGGTTCTCTTACTGAGTGAGTCACGACTTGGTGTAGTGCAAAACAGAAAAGATGTGATCAGGACCGGTTTTGAGTTGTATCAGTCATATGGATGGGAAGGAACTCCAGGGGCGGGGGGCTAGACGAAGCCCTGAGGAGATGCTGCATTCAAATACATGCTAGTTTTCTGTGATTACCAACCCTGCCTCTAACCTCCATGTTGTAATCCTATTGTAGCTCACTTAAAGTTTTTCACTCTTGCCTTTATGATTAAACCAACACTATGTAGTTTTTCAGACATAATATAGTCCTTAGATATTCATCGTCATGGTCCACCACTTTACAATGAGTTGAATGACACCTCTTTCGTGCTCTGAAGTGGTCTGTATCGCTTTCACTAGCGCTATGTCACTTCGAGGTGGATGGTGGGAACCCTGCCACACTAAAAACTACAAGTTTGGACTGCTTTATGGCATAGGCTACGTCACTTCCCCAGATTCCCAATTTGTTTAAAACACGGAAGTGTTGGCGAAAGCCAAACGCAGAGCTGTAGTCATGGCGGAGGCAGCAAAGAACGCAAGAAAAAGAAAAGTTTATTTTGAGGATACAAAACAAAGAAAGCCAGAGAAAAACGAGCTGAATGCTCGGACCAGAATAAACAATGGTTTGGTGTTCACTCGCTGGCGTGAAATAAAAGACGAGGAGGGATGTCCGATCGATGCCGACTTGGCCCTGTTATTGCTGGACTTGTAAGTACTTGTTGATTGTTTACCATCCGTTAACAGTATTCGTGAGAACGTACCAGTTTGTAGTTTTGTTTAGACCTATTTCAAGTGTGTGATATCGCCAGCTCGTCGTTGTCTTTACTTTTTTTTACTTTATCGCTTCAACAGGACGGGGGTGGGGGCGACTTCACGGTAATAAAACCAAGTTGAACTTAGCGATTTTCAACATCGTCATTTAGTCAAAAATAAATACATTACCTCGTCGCTATCCATCCTGCAAACAGCCGCTGAAGACAGAAGAATATTTTTGAGTGAAGTCCTGGCTTCTGTGATTCGCCTACAAAACAAATGCATGCGACCGGCAGATCTGTATCTTTACGGCAGTATGCACGCGCTAGGGCTCATGGGTAGTTGAGTTCTCGTTCCGGTCAAGCGAGAATCTTCCGAAGTGCTGCTTTAAGCTTAAAAAAACTGTAAAGTAGTTTAATTTTTTGAGATAATCACAAAAAAACAGAACACAAGTGTATTTTTTGTCTTTGCTTTATTATCAGCAGTGATCCAAAACTGAGTGGAAAATCCCACAGGCTTTCAGTAAGAAACCAGTGCTATGCTAACTTCTGCGTTGGCCAACAAATATTCATCATCCCTGCACCACTTTATTACAATACATAATAGCTTCATTGCACATTGCATGTAGGGATTAGTCCAGAAGTGACCTCTCCTGCCACATTGGATGGACATACATCAATCACAGTATGTCAGAGAGCCACAGCAATGGTGAAAGGTGTGGGTTGCTGGTTTGGCGGAGTGGTTAGCGACCAGGCAGATTATATATACATACTTCTGCCAGCCTGGGTTCAAATCCAGCCTGTTGCCGGTTTGCAGAGTGTCTTCCCCTACTCTCTTGCCCTCTTTCACAAGCTTTTCCACTGTCATTCTCTCTCCTATCAATAAAAGTGCAAAATGCCCAAAAATGCATTTGAAAAAAAAAGAAGAAATGGCAAAAGGTCTGTCATTTGTATGAGAGATGGCAGGTGAGTCCTGAATGCTGGCCCACACAGAAATGTATTGTCAATGAATGGTGTTAGGCCCAAAGAGAATGTTAATCTCAAACATCAGTGACTGTCGTTTAGACTTCATTACCTGACATACACCACAATGTTTGGATTATACTGCCATATTGTCATTGAGCAGGTGATTATCTAATTTAATTTTAAAAATACATTCTCCCTTAACCTTTTTCCTCACAAATTTGAAAAGGAAATGAGTTGGGGTCTGGCCTGTAATAACATTTTGTTTAATTCACTCAATGAAAGAAAAATATGTTTGCTTAAGCTCTGGAGCTGTGATTCTTGGAGGATTCCTCAGAGTTCTCCAGCCAGTTTCAGCACAGCCAGAGTCTGCATTCCTCTGCAGCACAGCAACTGCCACATCGCAGGCTGAGATGCAGATTTGTCCCATCAGAAGCAGAGTTTAACTCCTGATGGCCACATGTGCAGAAAACATCTCTGGAAAACATTCCCCTGCTCTGCATTCATGTGTTGGCCTTATTGAGTACACCCAACGGTTAAAATTAGTTCAAACAATAAAGTATTATTTAACATGTTTGTACTTACCTCCAGCGTATGGATGAAGTGCCAAGCAGTGAACAAAGTCTGTCTTTGTTGTTTTAGCATGCGTGTTACTTCAACAACTTAGGCCCTGTGCAAGATGCTATTAAAGAAAAGAGCCAGATTCATTATTAGGAGAGTGAATTTCCCCCATGGATTCTTCTAAGGAACATTAAGTGAGCTGATTGCTTGAGGTCAGTTGGCACCATCACATGCTTGAAAACAGAACAGTTTGATTTTAGAGGTACACAAGGAAAGAGCCAAGAAAACTAAAATAGGCTCTGTTATTAGTTTTATTATTAAATTGTGTCACAGAAAGGCCATTCTGAACCTGTTGGTTGTTTAAAGATATGACCTGTAAAGTTTCAACAATGTAATGTGTAAATAAAAAAAAAAAACTTTTTCTGTATGTATTTTTGTTGACTACTTACAAAACTTTAATATTTCCACAAGTTCCTAAAGCCAGAGACAACCTTATTGTTTTAAAGCTGTGACCAGATGTAATTTCCAACATTACACACACGCTAAGCAAAGTCATGGAAACACTGATTGTTAAATAAAAGGCTGCGACCTTAAGAAGTAAAGGCTCTTCAGCTTCATTTCGGAAGTATGTATAATGAAAACAGACGGATATGAACAAAGCATTTTGGTTTTACTCTGAGAACATTTTGTCAGGAAGCATATGGAGGCTCTTGACTTCAAAAATGGTCTTCTAATGGTAGAGAGGTTATCTGAGTTTCTGTTGCCTTTCCATCATCCTAAATCACTCTGACCATTCTCCTCCTACATCTGGCATCAACAAGGAATTTTCCCTCTTTTTCCTTGAGACTTGACATTCATTGAATATTGTCTTTTTTAAGACTGTTCTCTGAAAACCCTAGAGATGGTTCTAAGTAAAAATCCCAGTAGATCTTGACCAGTGTTGTGTGTAACGCGTTAGAAAGTAACACGTCACAGTAACGTAACTACTATTTCGGGTAAAAAGTAAAGTAACGCGCTGCTACTTAAAATTTGGTAACGAAACCTACTTCCTTTTTCAATGTGGCGCGACGTTACTTTTCCCACGCACAGCTCTGACACTGAGGCTGTGTCCGAAATGGCATACTAACATACTACATACTACAAACCCATTGTGTATATACTGTATACTACATACTATAAGTATGATTAGAATGCCAACCGTTCACACTGTAGTATACTACTAAGTTTCCCATGATGCATTTCAAACCTCTGACGATAAAAATCAGAAGCACACCAGGCTATCAAATATCTCTGTTGATTCACCACATTTGAAAGTTTAGAGAGCATTTTAGGCGAGAAAGTCATCACGTAGAATACCAAAATGTGGTCATTTGAGCCATAAAACGCATGGATACAAATTTCATTTCGACATTTCGGACATTCCGCTATGCCGCTATTATGCTATCGACGAAACTTCCGGTCGGCTCCAAAACAAGAGCCAATTTACAAAAGTGTTAAAGAACTAAAAGGAGATAATAAAAGATGTGTTTATTTTGAAAATGGGAAGTTTGCTAGTGGCCGATTTTTAGCTGAATGCCGGTCGGTCGTGTATGGAACAATGCATTATGGGGCTTGCAATGCATTATGGGACGGTTGAGTGTGAGTAGTATGCCCACCTCGCATACTTAACATTTTTTCCGATATAGTATACATCCGGGTATTTCTCGCACACTCAATCTTTTCATACTATCCAGTGTGAACACACTACATACTCATTTTGACGTCACACTTAGTATGAGTAGTACGTTTGTATGCCATTTCGGACACAGCCTGAGGCTGCCTTCTCAGCTGCTCGCATAGACATGAGCAGCGTTGCCAAGTCCGCTCGTTATAAGCTTCTACAGGCCACAAATCTTTTGAGTTGCGGCTGCGGGTCTCAGTTTTTTGGGCTTGTTTCTACACATGCAGTTTCTTCTTGGGGCTCTTCTGTCTGTGTGAATCCCACTAATTATCTTCCAGCTCCTAACATAAAGCAAAACATGACTGCGGTAGGCAGTTTGTCCACTTCCTCGCTTCCTGGTTATCAGGCACGCCCCCAATAACACTCACGCACATGACGCATGATCCAAAGCCACAGCTGCCAGGTCTGCTTATTATAAGCAACGTTCTTTTTTTGAATAGATGCTTGGCACTGTGATATTGAAATGTAATGCAGATGAAAATTAACACACTTTATGTAGATTTCTCTTTTTAAAAAGTAATATATCACATTAGGAAAGGAAATAGCTGGAGGTTGCTTATTTTAGGCTTGTTTTTATTGACTTGGTTACTTATTTCAGAAGCAAAATATGGAAACACTGGACAGGAGCTCTCATTCCACAGGGTATGTGACATGATTTTGTAAAATAAAGAGCACGAAAGAAGTAACTGTTATGTTCTCTGTAGTAGAACTTTTTGTAGGCCTTCACATTTAGGAACAGATATGGGGTTTTGTCCAAGGTCGAGCAATGTAAAAGTAACGAGTAACGTGAAAAGTTACTTTTCGTAGAAGGTAACTAAGTAAAGTAACGAGTTACTTTTTTCAGAAGTAACGAGCAAACACTACTTTTTAAAAGTAACTTCCCCAACACTGATCTTGACCATGTCTATATGCCTAAATGCATTGAGTCAACAACTAGTAAGTAATCTGAAAGGCACAAGTTGATCGTTCCAATCATCACAATGCAGCCCCCTTACTAAGGGTAAAATTAATGTGGCTCTCTTGGCTACCGAAGTTGTCCACCTGTGGTCTAGAATCTGAACTACATGTGTCTTTATGTTATTTTGGGGGAAAGTAAACAGTCAAAATTAATTTACATTCAGTATGCACTGTTGGAATTGACTGGTATCAGTATTTGTATCACTACTGGCCAAATTACATCAACTCGAAAGCATTCAGAGAGCACAAATCTCCGCTATAGTAGCTCACATATTGCTGCTACATCTATAAGCAACAGTTTCATGATAAAGTAAGCATCATAATATGATTCCTTGACCCTGAAAATCTATTTCTAGTACTCAGAATCATGTTGAAATTGTTACTAGTTGGGCAGTTATTGAGCAAAAATTATTTGCTAATGACAGTTATCTGGATCACCACCAAAATCTAATCGTTTTAAAGTTGGGCCACTTCCAAAAATCTCCTGTTTTTGTGTAATCTTGCTAACAAACAAAGAGGCAAACAAATATATGGTGGCAAAACATAGCCCCTTTGGCAGAGTTAAAAAGAATTGAAGGATTGATATATATGGATTTGAGAAAGTCTGGTATTGCCCATCACTTATCTGATGGGACCTGAACGTTGTTTCAATGTCAGTTTAGACAAAGTGACATTCTGTGTGAGACCTTACCCACTGATGACCCCAATGAAATAGGCAAGTGTGAATATGTGGGTATTGTGTGACATTCACGGGATGTTTTCACATGTCAAGTAGCAGAAACAAACCTTTACTCGAGGCAACCATCCTGTCTTCCTGACACTCAAGTTTTGTTCTGCTCACTTGTGTTGGAATTCGATTATTCTCTGCTGTTTTGCCTTCTGACAGCAAAGCTTCCACAATAAGTTGCTGATGCCAAAAACGCAAAACAGTGTTTGAAAAAGTGAAAAGCTAAGTGTCCTGATCATATACCTGTACTTCTGTTTAAACCATAGGAATGTAATAACTGATGGCGTGTCTGTGAACATGATGATAACCAGCTGAAGGCTTTGAGCGAAAAAAAAAGAAAACGGGAGATGAAGAACGTACAGGGATGGGAGGGAGGAGAGCAAAAACAATCCTGGGGAGAGAGAGAGAGAGAAAACACAAGGAAGCAGGGTGCACATGCAGGCTGCAGCAGATGCTTGGTAAAGTGAAGAGAAGGAATGCAACAGGAGGCTGAAAACTGGAAGAAACTTGGAGTATTAGGAGTACTTAGGACCTCTGTTGAAAGCCATCTGCATGATACTGTTCTCACAGTAGATTTCAGGAAATCATGCTGCTGCGATGGAGGATGCTTTTTGTTGGCATGTTTTTCTGCTGGGCAACACCAGGTACAAAAACTTCCAAACAAGGTGAGAAAAAAGTTCTATTTGTGGATGAAAATGAGGGAAGTCTACATTCTGACACTTAAATATTTGTTAAAGAAATATGCCTAACTTTTATCAGTGCTGATGTTTGTGTAGTTAGAGTTAATGAATTAGTGAAATAAATGGCTTTCTTCTGTCAGTGTTTGTTTTTCCTATTTTTTTTTAATTAATTGATAACTTTTGTCATGATCTTTGTTAATGAATTGGGCAACAGTCCTTCCAATACTCACACGTAACATTCTACATAATTTGTTTTATACTGTCTATCACGATCTTTCTATACTGTTTTCCTTATTTTTGCACAAATGATAAAAATGAAATAGTAATAGCTAGATGATGAATTGATCATAGAATGACTCTTTTTTAGCTTCTTCGTGCTAACATATGCCATGTAAGTGCTTATATTAAATATTGTGATTAGTTTACAATACACTGGTGGACATATTGACATTACATGTAACAGTAATTATATTGGTATTTTTCAAGTCAGGTGTTTTTCAGCTGTTAGTTCAGGACTCAAATGTGGTGTTTTATCAGAGGATACTAAATATGAATCAAGAAGTCTGTGGTGTACGAAAGCAGACATCAAAGAAAAGCAGCTGGAATGAGGGTTTGGATCTCCAAGAGGCCATGGCTCTCTGCCAGAAAATGGTGGATGCTGTTCTCCGGGTGGGAGTGAGTCTTTGCCTAAGGTGAAGGAGTTCAAGTATTTTGGGGTCTTGTTTGCGGTGATGGTGAAATGGATTGAGATTGACACGATGATCAATGCAACATATGCAGTGCTATAGACTTTGTGTCTAGTAAAGTGGTAAGAGGGATGTAAACTTTACATTTATGAGCTTGAGCAGGGACCCAAAGACTGAGATTGTGGATACAAACAGTTGAAATGAGCAGGGGTAGAGAAAGCCTTGGAGATAGGGTGAGGAGCCTGGATATACAGAAGAAACTCAAGTAGACCTGCTACACCTTCACATTAAAAGGAGTCAGTTGAGGTGGTCCAGGATGTAGTGTGGAGGTACTCCTGCAGGGGTTTTCTTGGCACTCGTAGAAAACCCCAAGGCCAACCCAAAACTTGCTAGTGGGATCATACATCCCAACCAGCCCAGTTAAGGACTTGGAATCTCCCAGGAGGAGCTGGAAAATGTTGCGAGGGAGAGTAACATCTGAATTGCTTGGTCTGCTGCCTCCCAACCCAACCACGCATAAATGGAGAAAGATGGATGAACGGGTGATTGGACAGATATATGCATATCTGTCCATTTGCTTAAGTTGTCTGACTTAACCCGTTTAGCCAGCTAATCCCCACTGACATCCTGACCTCCTTCAAAGTGGTCATGTTTATCTAGTGTGAGAAAGTTCAGTCAAAAAGTTACCAAGAGTTTTTGATTTATTCCCTAAGATATTGTTTGCGGCACAAGGAAGAGAGGTTCGATTTGGTGGTGATCTCAACATGTGGATCCTGAAATATTTTGAGAACTTGTTAACATTTCCACATCTTGGATAAGAACTTAAAAAAGAATATCAGAAATGCCTTGGTAAAGCCTGTGTTCTCTCTAAGT